>CM060939.1:354103288-355353288 GCA_030765085.1 Allium cepa | reverse complement strand
GTTAAATCACCGACTATCAATATTGGACAATGCGTGATCGTTTCGAAGAGACCGGGATCGAGATTTATTTCTCGAAAACCACTTCGATTCGATTTGTACGTTTCGTGCCAAAAACGTGTTCGGAGTCGAAGATGGAGCAGTGAAGTGCAAGAGCTAGTCGCTACTAATCCTGAGGATATTTCCAAAATGGATGTAGTAGGAATAGTGCCTTCGGTTCCGTTCGAACCCGGGACGGACTTGTATGGATGAATGCTTGCGAAACATCGTCAGGTGGACGATGGGCATTCTAAGTGAAAACGTTCTAAAGGTAACGCTTAGCCTCAAGCCTCATCAACCGGGAATGACTGAAAATCAGGGGATATGCAGCAAGGTTAGGTGGGTCATGCCCAAGCAGGACAAGATATTTCCCCTGTCTAGATGTCCCTTATATATTTCGGCTTAGTGGGTGGTTGGTCGCGCCAACCACGGGATTTATCTTGTTCGGGACTGTTCAGTAAGGAATGGTTCCGGCCTTGTGTTGCAGGGGATGAAGGGAGTAGTCCTCGGTACGGTGATCTAGGCCCCGTACTGTGACAGGTGGTACCCCAGTGCCTAGTCATTGTTGGAAATCCATTTTCCCTACGAGCCTTGTACGAGTTTTGTTTGTATTACCCACTTCGGTGGCTAGTAGCTGGAATTTAATAGATGTAACAATTTCGGCTATTTTATAAGTATTTGTAGGTAGACCCTATTATAATATCAGAGGATTTCTATAAAAATTGTTTTAGCTATCGTAAGGTAAAAACCCGACATGTTTATTTGTGGCGTGGTCTTACGAAATGCTTTTGTTTTTCAAAGGATTTTTGAAAACTTTAATAATCAATTTGGATGCATTAGTATTCAGCTGGTATTCCAGACTGACTCGGGTGTTATTTCATTATAATGCTCGGGTCAGACCGAGTATTATATGTTCAGGTTAGGTTGCTATGGAGCAGAAGAGGAGCTGGAGACCGAGACGTATATATGTGTATATATATATATATATATATATATATATATATATATTCCGCTGTTGTTATTGTATGGTATGTCTGATTGGTATTTGATGATGTATGGGATACTCTGATTTTGTGATGTATAAACAGTTATAGATGTCATTTTGTGTAAAGATCTATATTTACTATTATATTTTTCCGCTGCGACTGTGAGATTCTGATATTGTTTAGTTTTCTTCTTCTTCTATCTCTTCTTCTTTAACCCTAATGGTTCGTAATTCTGTGCCACTTGAGTTAATAGAGGTAGAATAGTGTTGATTCAAGGGGTACGGATTTGCAGGCTGTCACACTTGGTATCAGAGCTTAGGTTGGCAACAACCTAGGCTTTGGTGGGAAATTACTCATTTAATAGAGTCAATAGTACTCTATAATGAGCTGAGCGTATTTATAGATATGAGAGCGTACTTGTTAGTGGATATAAAATTGTTTTTATACTGTGTTGACTTATCGGTTGAGTGTTTATGAATTCTGGTCGGTACGGGAAGTACAACCGTATCGATAGGGGTTTCTAAACTATTGAACAAGATAAACCGACATAGAATTGTTTTCAAAGGTGGGTAAATGAAATAATTTTACCCAAAAATATATTTTGATATAGAAGAAATAATTTTCTGAAATTATTATATATATTTGGATGATTGGTTGTTAATGTCTAAATCAAATAAGAATATAAAATTTAGTCTGGAAATGTGAAATAGTTATAGTGAAAATAAAATTCTACAAATATAAATTATATAAAAGGAAGAATAACTAAATTTGAGTTGAACCAGGCTTTAAATCCCGAAAGTTTTGGAAAGGATTTTAAATAAAATAAAAATAAAGGTTTGGAAATGTAACATGGGAAAGTTTGAAATGTTTGTTGGGATTTGAAGGTGATTGAAGGTAATGATGAAATATTATTTGGAGTAATATGTTTGAATAGGAAACTGTTTTGAAATGAATTTGGGAAAGTAAGAAGCATTGAACTCACTTCAGTCGCAGGAGAATAATCCTGATGATGCTGGCCACATCATTAGAATTCATTTTCGAGTTTCTAAAGTGATGGATTGCTTCCCTAGTATTTGGTTATGGTATTGTTTGGATTTTGGGTATGCTAGTTGTTTGGGAAATCTCAAAGAAGGAAATTTGTTTTGGTATAAACAAATTGTTTTGGAAATTTGGTAATTTGATTGATATACCAAATAGGAATATATATTGATTATTATTTCCAAATGGTTTTGAAATAAATCCGGGTAAAATGAATTCTGGAAAATTCTATTTAAATGAAGAGTAAAGTTAAAAATGAACTAACTATTAAACTTATTAAGTGAAACTGATATTAATAAGAAGTAAGAAATGAAAATTTTAGTCTTGGAATGAAAATATAACCTAAATAAATGAAAGTGAATAATATATATTGAAGTAAATAGAAAATTTGAATTTAACTTGGACAAGTTCAATAAATTGAACTTAGAATTAATGGATTTGGGGTTAGATTGAAATGTAAGTTAGCTTTAAAAATTGTGGGTCATTGTGTAATGGATTATACCCACAAGCTATTAAGTGTTATACTTATAATCTGGAATTGTAGATTTAAAATGTGCAAAGCATTAGGGTGAAAAAAAAAATTATTGTATCCCTAAGAATTCAGTAATACATATATATGTAAAATCTGAAATTGTGATTATAAGATGTAGATGAATTTAAAAGAGCAATATAAGCTTTTAAATAAATAAGTTGGAGAACTTATAAATTGAAAGTGAGATTATAATCACAATTGGGAGGTAGTGAAATGGTATGGTGAATTTAAGACTTAATCTCAAATGAAATATGAATTGGGATAATGTAAAGTGGGATATAAAGAAGTGAATGAACTTCAGTTAGTAAACAAGTTTTGAACTTGTATTTGGAGGACTAAAATGGTGAATTTGAAATATAATTAAATCTAAAAGAATTAGCATTAAAGTAAATGGATATAAAGGTGAAATATAAATTGTTTATAATTGCATAAAGAAATTCACATACTTAAGTTATTAAGTGTTATAATTTAAATTTGTAAATATAAAATGGAAGTGAACTTAAATAAGAAATCTAAACTCTTGAATAAAAGTGAAACTGAAAATTTATTAAATGAAAGGGTTGAAGGGTGTGGCAAATTTAAAATTGACCATAATGAAATGCAAAGTCTAATGAAGCAAAGTGAGCACATAAATGTGGATGTTCTTAAGTTAGCAAATAAGTCTTGGACTTATGAATGGGGAACTGGAATTTGTTTTGGTACTGGAATTGAAATTTAAATTTCAGTTGAGTAACAAATAATATTGAAAGGAATTTAGATTCTATTTAATGAGGTATAAGGAAAGGTAGGAATTTAAATTGTTAAATGAAATAATGGGAAAATGGAACCTAGTTTTTGTTTAGAACATTTGAAATGGTCGTATTGTAAATAAGTTCAGTATAAATTGGGAAAGAGTATTAAAACCTAATATGGATTTGGTTAGTGGCTAAATTGAATTATAATATGATGGTTTGAATTGTAAGTAGGTTCCAAGGAGTGAAATAAATTTAAATGGTCTCTTTGTTAATAAAATAAATTTGTAAATGGATTAAATAAATAACAAAGAGCATTCAAATTTGTAAATGGATTTGAATTGATTTGGATGAAAATTGATTTATAAGAAGATAATGAAAATATTGCGAAAGAACTTAAGCAAGTTGAATAATAGGTGTGATTAAGCTTTATAATTTTGTCTTGGATAAATTTTGGTTGGGAAATAAAGTTGAATTGTACGTGAAATGGTTTTATTTAATATTGTGATATGGATATAAGAGTTGTAAACAAATCCAAGATGGAAGGATAAAAGTAAACTTAAGTTGAATAATGGATTTAAAATACGAAAATCAAGACTTGGTTTTAAAAATATATATATAATATAATAAAAATAAAAATAATAATAAAACAATAAAAAAATAAACTTAGGATGGATAATAAATTGGGAAGGTGAGAATAAGGATTGATTTAATAATTGAAATGGAATAAGCATGCTTGGATTGTGAACCATGCAGGATTGAATAAAATTAATATGAATCTAAACTGAAATTAATTTTTAATGGTTAATAGCTTAAGTGGTGATTATTTTTGGCTTGAATGACATGAATATTTGAATGTATTCAGAATTGAGATGTTTAAACAATAACTGAATTGGTTTTGAATTGGATTGAAATGTTATTAAGTAATTTTGCAAAAGAATGAAAATGAATTATAAAAGAAATGCAAATGCTTCAAATTTGAAATAAGAATTTGGGTTTGAGAATCAACTTGATATTGAAATGATATAGAAAGATGTTAGTGAAGCACATGTTAACCGTATGTTAAATAACAATGAATTGGTTGAAATAAATATGGATTGTATATGGTGGACTTGCAGTATAAATCACTCTAGTGAAATAAAAATGAAGTTGGACTTGAATAGGTAAGTTGAAAGGTGATTTAAATCTTTAAATTGTTGGTAGATATGGCTAACATAGTAAATGATGAAGTTTTCTTGGTTTGCCTATGCAAAGGATGTGTTTGGCTTGCATTTACATTTGAAATATTGTTAAAATGCTCATATCTTTAGAAACTAATGTGTTTGTTGAGTATAGCACAGGTGCGGGAGGCGTTTGAGAGAGTTGGAGTGAGTATATGCATTATATTAGCTGCTTGCTATTAAAATTTGCTAAAAAGGTACGCCTACGCAAATATAATTGGGAAAATGATATATATTGTGTTATATTTTGGTTTCCGGCCGTGTGGGCCGATGTATATATATTTGTGTATCCTGCGATGTCGCAGAAGCTCCTCCGTACAGGGGAGACTCTGCCAAAATTTTCCGTAAATTTTGGGAGTTAGAAAATTTTTGGGTTTTGGGAAGAGATAATTAACTTTGGAAGTATAAGTTAAAAATTTAAGCTTTAGTGTTAATAAAGCAAATGGGTTTGAAATTGAGCTAAAGAGTTTGGGATGTGTATATAAGTTGTAACTAGAGAAGTTGGGTTAAGGTAATGAGTATAGGAACATTCTTCTACCTTAACAAATTTCGAGGACGAAATTTTTATAAGGGGGGAGGAATGTAACGACCCGGAATTTTGGGTCGCCAGATTTGAACATTTAATTCATTTTAAATGTTTAATATAGATTATACTTTGAATGTTTAAATAAATGACTTTGGTTAAGATAATAAAATTGGTCAAATTTCAAATACGAGGATTTAATTGGAATTTGAATAATAATAATTTAATGTTCGAAATTGAGATAAAGGGTAATTCAGGGTGTAAATAGTGATAAAAATGGTTTTAAAAGTTTATCTTGAGTTATTTGAGTGTAAATAGCGTGGTGGAAATTTTAGATGAATTTAAAGTTAATAAATTAATATTTGGAATTTTATATTAATTTAAAAATAAATTTAATATTATTAAAAATGCCATTAATCAGATTTTGGTCCGGAATGAGCCAAAATGATTTTTTATGTGTTTATGAATGTTATATGAATTATTGTTAAGTTAATAAAATTTTAAACGTGGAAATTTTGAGTGTTTTCGATAATTTCGAAAATCGCTAAATTTAATAGACGAGTTAAAATAGCCTTCCGGGGCACAGTCTCAGAATTTGACAAAACCAGTTTCATTGGATCCGTAATAGTTAGTTATTACCGGATTTCAATTTTCGTAGCAATCGGAGTTGTCGCGTGGCCGTGGCAGCTCGAAACGCATTGAAATCGTTTTAATTGGTTTGATTTTAAATTGATCGTTTAATTCCGTATCTCGCTCATACGATCGAATTAGCTTACGAAACCTGTTCCATTGTGTCCGGAACGCGGAAAAACCTTAGAATCGCCAGTCGGCGTGTGAGTATTGGAGTTCGTTTGCATAAGTTGTTAAAAAGAGAATTCTATTAATAAACTATTATTAAACAATATTATATATATACATAATTAAATATCTAACCCTAGCAAAACGCAGGCCGCCGTTCATTTACTTTTAATGGCCGATAATCATTTTGTTTCGCCTCTAGAAATCTCTCAATCCAAGCTTCGAATTCAAAAAACTTTCTAAACGAAAGTTGTAGATCGTCAAGGGATCTACAGATCTAACGGGTAATTCGAGTTTTTGTCGTCGATTGGAGGCATAGGAAGGGCGCGTTCATGTACTGTTCGTGCGCGTTTTTTTGGGGATTTCAGCCGTCGAGTTCAACGTGGTTAGGGGCAGTGGTGGAGTAGGCTGCGAGCTTCTCGGTGGCGTTGTCTGATCGATGTAGAGCGAAGCATAGAGGGAGGCGGTGGAAGCCCTAGGTCGCGTGCGTATGGGTTTGATGTTCCTGTACGTGCTCACGTGCGTGAAGATGAGGAAGGGAAGGAAGTTTCGGATGAAACTGGAAGCGTTGGAATCGCAGAGTCGAGCACTACGCGATGGTAAAGATCCGGAGTCATTCCGGGCAAGTAGAAATTTGGGTTAAATCGGACACCGTCCGGTTTAATTTGAATTTCGAACGCTCGCCGAAACTCAAGGTAAGTTATTCTCACTCACATCTGGATACTAGTAAAGTAGACAGCTAGTATTGATTGTTTGTTTGGATGTTTAGCTGAATATGTTAATTATTATCAAATTGAATTGATATATATTTGGTTGTGCTAATATTTGTGGATGCAGGGAAAAACAGGTTGGAGGGATCCAACTGGATTCCTCACAATGTAGTATTATTTTTATAATCGATGATGATGCCTGTTTATATATTGTGGATGATAATTTTGGAATTAACTGGTATTGTGATATTGTGGTATAAATTACCAATCCAGAATATTAATTATAAGAAATTTGGAGTTTTATTATAAAGGAATTGAATTGAGTTTCAAAGGAAGCTAAGAAAAGTATTAAAAAAGGAATTTTGAAAGAATATAAAAATTTGGATCTATTGGATGGAAAACTGAAATAAAATTCAATTGGAATAATGCTGAGTAAATTATAAATCCATAATTAATTGTAAATGGATAAATTGAATTTTTGAGAAATAAAAGGTATTGTTAAATAATGGATTTAAAAGAATTAAAATCTGAAATCTATTTAAAAATGGAAATTGAAAATTTGTAAAGATAAACAAAGAGAAATGTTATAAATTGACAAATGTGAAAGTAAATTTATGTTATCAAACCATAAAACTAAATTGAATAAATAGACGGAAATCGTGAGAAGGATTTCTGTGATGTTTAAGAGGATATGAGATTCCCTGGGAAGAACCAAGTTCGAGTTAAACTGACTTTATAAAAAGAAAATTTTTTAAAAAAAAAAAATTAATTTAAGTTTGTTTAAAAGAGTGTTTTGGGAATTATTATTTTAAAGTAATTATAAGTATATTAGCAATAGTAAATTTTATAAATACCTTAATAATTATTTGAACAAATGGATTTGTATCAAAGCTAGTTTTGACCTAAGTTATATTAAATTAAGTATTCATCGTTTACAACCTTATTTTTAGAATATAGATTAACTAAACCCATACTTTAAATCAAGTTATATCTTATAAAGTAGTTTTACTTTAAATATTTTGAAAATTTTAGTTTGAGTAAATAACTAGAAGTAAATTTGCATATTAAAGTATATTTCAGTATAAACTGTTTTTAATTATTTTAAATCTAAATGATTTGAACTTGGTTATTTCCAATGGGAATATATGGTAAAGGATTTACCTTGTAAAGGAGGAATTTTGGGAAATGTTTTCAAATGAGATTTGAAAATTTGGTAATATATCTTTTAAAGATATTTGAGGCAAATAAATAATTTGGGAATATTTTTTTTTGTGTGATGGATGCATATGGATGTTTATGAATATTAATTGATAGTTAAATCACCGACTATCAATATTGAACAATGCGTGATCGTTTCGAAGAGACCGGGATCGAGATTTATTTCTCGAAAACCACTTCGATTCGATTTGTACGTTTCGTGCGAAAAACGTGTTCGGAGTCGAAGATGGAGCAGTGAAGTGCAAGGGCTAGTCGCTACTAATCCTGAGGATATTTCCAAAATGGATGTAGTAGGAATAGTGCCTTCGGTTCCGTTCGAACCCGGGACGGACTTGTATGGATGAATGCTTGCGAAACATCGTCAGGTGGACGATGGGCATTCTAAGTGAAAACGTTCTAAAGGTAACGCTTAGCCTCAAGCCTCATCAACCGGGAATGACTGAAAATCAGGGGATATGCAGCAAGGTTAGGTGGGTCATGCCCAAGCAGGACAAGATATTTCCCCTGTCTAGATGTCCCTTATATATTTCGGCTTAGTGGGTGGTTGGTCGCGCCAACCACGGGGTTTATCTTGTTCAGGACTATTCAGTAAGGAATGGTTCCGGCCTTGTGTTGCAGGGGATGAAGGGAGTAGTCCTCGGTACGGTGATCTAGGCCCCGTACTGTGACAGGTGGTACCCCAGTGCCTAGTCATTGTTGGAAATCCATTTTCCCTACAAGCCTTGTACGAGTTTTGTTTGTATTACCCACTTCGGTGGCTAGTAGCTGGAATTTAATAGATGTAACAATTTCGGCTATTTTATAAGTATTTGTAGGTAGACCCTATTATAATATCAGAGGATTTCTATAAAAATTGTTTTAGCTATCGTAAGGTAAAAACCCGACATGTTTATTTGTGGCGTGGTCTTACGAAATGCTTTTGTTTTTCAAAGGATTTTTGAAAACTTTAATAATCAATTTGGATGCATTAGTATTCAGCTGGTATTCCAGACTGACTCGGGTGTTATTTCATTATAATGCTCGGGTCAGACCGAGTATTATATGTTCAGGTTAGGTTGCTATGGAGCAGGAGAGGAGCTGGAGACCGAGACGTATATATGTATATATATATATATATATATATATATTCCGCTGTTGTTATTGTATGGTATGTCTGATTGGTATTTGATGATGTATGGGATACTCTGATTTTGTGATGTATAAACAGTTATAGATGTCATTTTGTGTAAAGATCTATATTTACTATTATATTTTATTCCGCTGCGACTGTGAGATTCTGATATTGTTTAGTTTTCTTCTTCTATCTCTTCTTCTTTAACCCTAATGGTTCGTAATTCTGTGCCACTTAAGTTAATAGAGGTAGAATAGTGTTGATTCAAGGGGTACGGATTTGCGGGCTGTCACCTGCCAACTCATGGGAGTCGGATCCACGTATTTACCTCAAAGGAAATGCCGCCGCCATCCTACTTCATTCTGGAATCTCAGTCGCGTACACGGTTGTTATAGTGGTTTTTGGAGTTGGCAGAGAGTATGACAACTTCCGATCCCGGTCTCTTTAACAACCAAAAGTTATTATAACACCGCGGTCATTTCAAAATAATTTATACTTTTAAAACCGGAATATAAGATCCATTTCAGAATTATATAAATACAATATCATTTCTATTTAAAAAAAACCAATCAATATGATATCATTTTAATTTCAAATATATTCTTTCCCAAAATTCATGGTGCTTTCAAATCTACATACCTTGAAACTCATAGCTTTGAAACATTACTTCTAATACTTAAAGGGATTAAATATTAAATTCCTTCATATAGTAAAATAGCTTCTTTAATTTCTCAAATAATTCCAAATACCGATTTGAACCTCTAAATAAACCATTTCAAATTCAATATATTTCAAAGCTTAAATATTAAATATTTCAAAACTAAATCTTTTAATTTCCATAAAAATCAAATTCAATTACGATTATTTAGATTTGAAATGTGTACTTAATAAAATCCAATATTATTTAAGTAAAACCTTTAAACTTCAAATAACAGGATATTCTTTCAATTAAATTAACTTGATAATATTCATATAAATCGACTTGATATTCATTTAAGTCCTCTACCAAAATCAAGTTATAAAATCATACCTTTTAACATCTCAAATTTTCTTTATCTTTCAAATCAGTTTTATTCGAGGATAATGCTTAAATACTTTAATTCAATCAAATTCACATTTATCTATCAATCCTTAATTTCATTTAGGAAATTATAACTCTATAAATAAAATTTAAATAAATACTCAACTGTATAATATCTTAATAAAATCAACTTTTATTATTAAACGTCTTTTATCCTTTAAACCAACTTTATACATAGCTTAAAACCAACAAATAAATTATATGTAAAATAAATTTTATAAATATCCAAATCAATATCTCATAAACCGTATATTTCTTTACAAAACCATAGAAATCATTTTAAAATATTATATATATAGACCATGGTATCTGTATAAATTTTTTTATCCTATGGTCAAGTAATACGGATATTATCATTTCAATCCGCAATTTAAAAATAAAAATGCGGTTGTATATCATTTCAAACCGCAATCCTGAATCAAAATAAATGCATAACAACTGGCAGATTATGATGATATAAATAAACATCCATTCATCCATCATAAAATCATACATCCATCACAATCATCATACAAAACAATCAATCAATATCAATATATAACTGATAATATATAACAGGTAATTTAACTGGCAGTTATATTCCATAATAAATTAAATAACGATTTAATTTAAGTAAATGCAATAACTGGGATGATGATTAAAAATATACGAAAAAGTCATAAATAAATGCATAATCACAACAAACTGAAATTTAACAAACAAAGAAATTTTAGAAGTTATAAGTGGGTTAAAACACTCACTTTTTGAATTTAAATCCAATTTAAATCCAAATTTACACAGTCTCAGAATTCGTTCAGAGCAGCGTCAAAATGTCCGGAATTTCAATGTGATCCTAACAAAAGAAACCACGCATAAATCGGATATCGTATGTAAAAGTTATTTGATTTAAACGAGTCGCAAATCAAAGATTGAAATAAAAATAAATAAAAAAGGCTCATACTCAAATTGTGCCATGTCATCACCGCTCTTCATCACGCAGAGCACTATACGCACACAAGTTTGCTACAACACGAACGAAACAACGTCGATACCCCCAAACTTGTTCGCCCACATCTGACACGTGCACTACCAGAATTCGCCACACGACCACCACGACCGTCCATGCCTAAAGCCTCGCGACTACCTAGGGTTTACGCCTTTCAAAATCTCGAGCTGAACCGCTGAGATTCGAAACCCTAACGAATTAAATCCGATGATCTTGTGGTTGATTCCACGAACGAACGCCACAAATCGACTCCCCTCGGTCCCCTCTACAAAAACCGGAAAGGATTTTCCGATCAGATGATGTTCATCGTTGAGCGATGAATGGCCGAAAGTACTTCCTCGATTTCTGGCCACATCGAAACTCAAATTGAAAAATGAATTTCAGATCTGAGTTACGCTCTTTGAGAGCTTCAAAAAATATTTTTTCTGAATTTTTTTGAGGGGTTTGAAATTTTTACTTTGATTTTGAATTGCAGTTGGAATTAGGTGTTTGTCTGCCATTGAACTAAGGAGGAGAAGATGAATTGTACGTACAGAAAAATGAGAATTAGGAAGGCTAGGGTTTATAGCAGGATATTTATAGGCAAAATTGAAATTAGAATGGGTGGGCTCAATTGATATACGCATTGAACGATATATGGCCCGAAAAGCCCGTTTCGACTCCGGAATGAAATTGGGTCAACCCATATACCAAAATAGATGTTTAAAAATATTTTAAACGCGATGGACAAGTTTCAAGTCCAAATTCCATCGTATGAAGAAGTTATGATAAAATCAAAAAAAATCAAATTGATTTCAATTTCATTTAATTCAAGACGTTTCGAGTCCGTACGATCAAACGACAAGTTTAATCGCTATGAAACTTGAAATCATACAATAATTCACTGTTACGGATCCGATGAAACTGGTTTCGTCGAAATCCGAATCAGTGGCCAAAATGGCTATTTTTACATAAATTAAAAAAATTAAAAATTAATTGATTAAATCAAATTCCCAATTTAAATTTTTAAAATTGACAATTCTTCTCATTTTTATATTTCCAAATCATTAACACTAATTTAACCAATTTATGATGTCAATTTAAAATTAATTAACTTATCATTTTCAATGTTAAGTTTTAAATTTCATTATATTCACAAATTATAATTCTTATCTTCAAAATTTCCTTTTAATTACATAAATCAAAAATTATTCCATTCATATTTGTCAAATAGATGATTTATCATTGGATTCAAAACTATAGCATTAATATTTTCTTATTCCATCTTCAATTCAAATAACGAAAAATTTAATGTTTAATTCTACCTATTTGCAATAGACTCAATTATTTAACTTAAATTTCAAATAAATAAATAAATCCTGATTGCCATTCTTTAAATTCACTATTTATCATATTATCATCTTAGGTACCATTTATTTTGGTATATATATCCAGATACATTAACATTTTTTTCCAATTTCTTTATCTCAAGTGCATAACATTTAATTTCAATTGCCCCAATAATTACACTTATTATAAATTGGATTTCAATGGATTGATTTGTTTCAATCAAATCTTTTTATTAAATTCATTACCACTCTATAAACTTAGTTACACTGTTTTCCCCATTCATTACCTTAATATACCCAATTTACCACTCCTAAACATTGTGTTACATACATTAATGTAGCATTTATTTACATTTATTACAAACTTATTTCCCATTTCAACTAACCATCTAAATAAACAGGTAACCTACAAATAAACATTACCGTTACCTTTAGTCACATAAATAAGCCTTTATTGCTTACTAAACAATGTTAACATTCATTATCATAATGAAAATTTCATTCACTCTATCTGTTACTATATTTTATCTCCATTAAAGTAATATTTAATTACCTTTATTCCAAATAACCGTTTATCACCAATATACTCTTTATAAGACTTGTATGGTTATTCTCCACAAACAAGTACCATCTATCCTATTATTTCACCCATTATTTATAATTCAAGTCTCAATTAAATTTATTTATCTTGATTTCATTCTTTTATTACATCTTTTGTAACTGTACAAAATATCCAAACATTTCTATGCATCTTATTACATTTATATCTTGTAATTATTGTCTTAAACTCATAATTGTAATACCAAGTTTCATTTTAAATTTCAATTGATTCCCACTCACAGTTAACAGTCTAAGTAAACTGGTAACAAATAATAACGGTCACTATTTGCCCTAAATCACATTTATAGGTTTATAGTTTACAACAAATGTTGCGATGACTCATATGATATTGGTTTTATCCAATTACCATCAAATTTATACTAATTCATCAATTTGTATAATATATCTCTTGTTTCCTTAAAATAAATTTATGTTTCTATTAAGTTTTCCTTCACACTTCCGTTACTATATTAATAATCGTTAAAGTAACGTTTATTATCAATAACAACATTATAATAACTTAACATTTATTTAGTTTACATTCCAATTCAATCATTATTAATAGTGTACAAATTCCTTTATTTATACAACACTTACATTTATTTACTTATTGTCAATTAAATTCCTAAGTGCAACCATTTACACTATTTCATTTTTATATTAATTTGAATTCCATTCTAGTTAATATTTTTATTAATGATTTACTAATTCAACATTTCCATTTGTTTCTTATATTAAACCTATAACCAAGTATGACAATTTACATTATTTCAAATAATTGCAATTTTATTTTAAATTGTAAATTTTAATTACAATTGCTATATCTAATTTCTTAACATTCGCACCAATTTAAATTATAAGATTTTTATTTCTTTCTAAATTTAATTAAAAATCTTATAAATTTAACTCATTTTAATCATCGAATTTTACGGGTCATTACATTAAATGATTTGAACTCAAAACCAAAGTTTGTATCTTTCTTCCATACAAGGATTCTCCATCGGAAACCAAATCAAAGTGCTATCCTTCCAAGCAACCTAACTTATAATCATGTCAATGTCAACATATACATGAAACAACCAAAACATAAGCAAGCTCATAACATATAACAAAGTTTACAACTTGCCAAATGATACCATATTTCAATTTCAACTTCAAGCCTAACTACCATCACATACAACCAATATACACATACAAGCAATCACGTAATAAACTAAGATTTAAACTAGCAAACCAAGCCACAAATCAACCAACATATAAAAGTTTAAAGATTGAGTTTAAACAAACGTTTAATCGCCAAAATTCGATGAACTTTTGCAAAAACACTTAGGACTTGTAAAGCTTGGAAATCAACAAAACCAACTTGAAAATTTGTCAACTTGTTCTCGGTTTTCCAACCCTTTACTCTCTGATTTTGGATAAGTGGTCAAATGCAAATTTTAGATTTTTCTTTTCTCTATTATTTGACAAAAAAGAATCACTCTAAAATATTAAATTTTGAAGAATTTATGGTTGAAACTAGGAGGACCATTTTCGGCCTTGGACTTTTTAGTCCGAAAATGGGTTCAAAAGAAATAACTTTTTGGAATAGCTACACTCAACTTTTGAAGAAATGGTCTAAAAGATATTTTTAGTCATAAGAATTTACCACACTTTGAAAAATAAAATCAAATTTGAGGCAGAAATGAAGAAGATATGGCCGAATAAAGAAGAGTGGAAATTGGGGAAGAAAAGCGATATTTATATACAAGAAAACATTGAAATTACCTATATGCCCCTCATCCTTTACCCTCCACCACTATATGTCACGTCACCCTGCCTTGTTCCCTACCCAAAATCAGAAAATAACATGTTTAAAAATGTTTTGTCCTTTCTTATACCATAGGTTTTTTTGTCTTCCCTCGTTGTGACCAATTTCCATTTTTTTTTCTTTTCTTTTATACTTTACATACTTAGACATACATACATGTACACATCCCTAATACACACATAAAAAAATCATCTAATCCTAATATATTTCAATTTGAATGCGTCTAATTATAAAAAAGCGATCACATTTCAAACAACTCTATATGATGAAACGTCGAAAATTCAAAAAACATTTTCCGGTCACATTTTCTGTTTTTCATCGAACTATATATTTCTATAAACTAATTTTAAAAACTATTTGACAATCATTATATATTATTCAAAAGAGTTTTATTTTCATTATAATATACATACATATATATATATATATATATATATTGAGTATTTAAAATTATTTAAATATTCACAAATCAAAGTAGTGAAATTCCAGATCGTTACAAAATGTCCCGATGTCCTTAATTTCTTCCCAATAAAATGTCTACCTCATATCATGGTGCATTTTATTATCTTCGGGATTATAGTCAATTATCGAATGAGAACACTCTAATAGTACCTCATCCCTCAACTCATCAACATCAAGAACAAACAATATCTCATCCATACAGAGCTAACCATCTTGGTTAAGTATGCACTCTATCACCTCTAGAAATGCTACCCATTCCCCTAATTTAGCCATGATCTCCGCTAGTCTAGCTTCATGCCTCTGACTAGTAATGATCCTCTAAACATAAGTAGGTCTAATAGTCAAACCAGCCATCATATTGGCACTATCTCACATCAATTTATGAAGTTTAACCATTGGTAAACTTGAGTAATGCCCATTCTTGGAATATCGCTCCCAAACTAGTTTGTCTTCCTTAAAGCATCAACTAATGCATTTCCCTTATAGGTCTATAGGAAACGTCAAAGTTATAGGAGGTTAAGAATTCTAACCATAACTACTAGCGAAGGTTAAGATATTTCTCGGAGAAGAGGTACTTCAATGATGTGGAATCGATAAATATCTCAAACCTCTCTCCTTATAGATAGTGCCTCCGAGTCTCCAAAGCGAACATTGTTGCCATCAAATCTAGATCAGGAGTTGGGTACTTTCTCTCATACAATTTCGATTGTCGACTAACATGTGCGACAACCTTACCTTTCTGCATCAATACCGCACTCAGTCAAGCACTACAAGCATGTGTATATTATCGGCTCCTCGTTCCTACTTGGAATGAGTAACATCAGCACACTCTTCAACCCCTCTGTCAGACACAGTAACGCATGTCCACGCCTCGCCTCTCTAATAAAAGTCTAATACTCCCTCGCCAAATTGGTTAATAGTGTTTCTACCTTTAATAAGTCCTTAGTAAAGTGTAGATAACATCTCGCCAATCTAAGGAAACTTCTAATCTTTAACACTCTTGGGTCTATTCAACCGTAACCTTCGTAGGATCTTCAATGATGTACTACTCCGAAACAACGTGACCCAAGCAGCACACTTAGCTTCTCCAAAATCGATACCTCAAAAATCTCACCATTAGTCGGTATTTTCTCAACACATACTATAAAATCATTAATTATGTCTTATGATCTTCATTCGCATATGAGTAGACGATAGTATCATCAATAGGCACAAGTACAGACTTTACTCAAGTGACCCCTCAAACAAGGTTCATGAGATCAACAAAGCATGTCGACGTGTTAGTTAGCCTGAACGACATAACTATAGTGCCCCATCTTGAGAACCAGACTAACAAAGGATATTACTAAGTAATACCATCTTCTTTATGCAGAGAATAAGACTGTTTAGATGTGACCATCCATGAGCGAGTATCGGCACATCGAATTGAGCAAAAAAAAATTCAACTCATGATAGATTCGACGTATACAATACGGGGTTAAAATACTATTACGGGAACTATACAGATACTTAGAACAACATAAGACATCTCGGTATATAGAATTTGAGAGTACACAACATAATATATATATACACACACACAACATAAATTGGAAAGATTGAATGAATATGAACACACATAAAGAATTATCTACAAAGATAGCGATATAAGTACACATGATGTATACAATAGATACAACCCAAGTCAAACAAATATACATAGACAAAGTCTCTATCCCAACATATATAAGATACATCCTCATAGGATAAAATTAAGTGGTAAATCAATATGATATAGAAATATATGTGATTGGATTTAGGTTAAGCAAATACTAGGATCAACAGGAGAAATCTGAAAATACTCAATCTGACCCAAGTTTTATTGAGAAATAATAAACGGGTCGGTCTTGTACTGGTTCAAGTCAATACAGTGGAATAAACATGATGTTTATATATAGTGAATAAGCTACTTATGTGAGTCTCTATCTATAGAACGATTAAATATCGTAAGGGTAACTCATGTACAAATAACTACGATGTAGTGCAAGTTCAAAACCATATTGGTAACTCATATGGGAATAATCCCAAATGCTAGAATTAGCCTTAAAGAAGAAAATAGCATCGAAATGTCTAAATTCATTAAAATGATAAACTCAAGTATAACCCCATAACGTAAAAATGGGAATTTGGTGAAAGCTTAAATCAAAATCTGAAATCTAAAAAAAAATTCAAAAATGGCTCTAATTCCTAAAGGCGAGTCGATGCTCGTCAATCATGCATGCTAATATAAGGTACAGTCCCTTATAGGACAAAGTTATAGTCCCCTCGCGGGTAGAGGTACAGTCCCCCATTGGACCACAATGACGAACCTGAAGGTTACGCCACACACAAAGACGAGAACGAAGGGTATGTCGAACACAAATGAGGCATTGTCCCCTTATAGATAGACTAGGGACGTACCATAGGGTAATGCTTAACTAGAGATAGACCCAAAGCTCACGCCTAATTAAAGACGAACACAAGGCTACGCCTAACCCAAAGACGACCCCGAAGGCCACACCAAATAAACTAGTGTAACATACTTTCAAATAGTAATCAAATGGACTTGGCCAAAGCGTCCCATGCCACCAAGAAAAATTCAGGCATTTACTAAAAGATTGTAAATGCCACTATCAATGTAAGAAAATAGCAATTACAATAACAATAATAATAGCAATAATAATAATAAAATATTCAGTAAAGGAATTTATAAATTAACCGATAAATTAAACGCAAATGTTCCATACCACTTGTTTTACTAAATCATGTAATTATACTTTCTCATCCGAATGAGATTATATATATATATATATATATATATATATATATATATATATATAGAAAGATAGTTTGAAAAATTATTTTTAAAACTTTTGTTTGGAAAAGAATGTTGATATTTTGAAAACACTTTTGCACATAACAAATAATGTAGAAAACACTTATTTGAAACTAGTTCGATTTGGAAATATGATTTGAAAATAGTAAATTTTTATTTACTTTCCTTGGTAAATAATTTGCATTCAATTGACGTAATGGAGAGACTTTTATATAAAGGCTTGAAAATTCGATTCAAAAAAATGATGGAAGCAATTTTATAAAAAAGTGAGTAAAAGACGGGTGCAGGCATGAATTAACTTTGAGTTAAAAGGATATTTAGATGTAGACTATGATGGAAGTCTTGTTGATAGAAAATGTACTGGTGGAACGTGTTTTATGTTAGGACATTCTTTAGTTGCATGGTCAAGTCAAAAACAAAATTATAGTGCATTATCTACCACTAAGGCAGAGTGCAATGCTCTAAGCGGTTGCTCTGCTCAAATCTTATGGATGATATAAACCTTGCAAGACTATGGTCTAAATTTTAAACGAGTTCCACTTATATATGATAGAAAAAGTGCGATTGATCTCACAAATAATCATGTACATCATTCTCGTACCAAGCACATAGATGTTAGACATCATTTCATTAGAGATCACATTTCCAAAGAAAATATCTTCAAAAACTTCACTTCAACTGATTCTCAATTGGTAGACAATTTTACAAAACCCCTTCCAGAAAATAGTTTTTGTTGACTTCGTCTCAGTTTAGGCATTTTAGCAATAAGATTTTATATTTTTTTATTTGACCATAAATGCCTATGTTAACTAATCCGACTCCCTATTGATTATCGAAAAGATAAATAGTGACGAGAAAAGTGATGAGTGTTGATCTTGATCATACATTATGTCTTGAGAGAGTATATTTAGAAAAAAAAATTAAAAATTTAAACAAAATTTGTAATAACTTTTGTTGGTAAAAATTCCATGACCATCTCTAGTTCTATCATATTTCTACAACAATCGCTCATCAAAATCCAATATAGTATGTCAAAATGTGGTATTTATACAGGAAATTATTCATATTTTAATTAGTTAGAAATAAATCATCCAAAAGTACTCACTCTCATCTAAAAGTCCTCACGGTTATGCATGGGTGAACTACTTGAAATCTCTAATTATGTATTTCATGCTCATTTAAAAGTCCTTACGGTTATGCATGTATGGAACACATATCAAAATTGGATGAAATATGCAAGTTGATTTTAACCCCATTTAGAAGTCCTTACGGTTATGTGTGGTTAGAAGATGCTTGGAATTCTTTTTTAATGAAAATAGAGAATACTACTACTATCATTTAAAAGTCCAAATGGTTATGCGTGGTTAGTAAGTATTCATAAAATTCCTATCATGAATATACCATAAATGAACACAACTATATGGTTTTCACCCCTATCACTTTAAAATGGAATATGCGCCTAACAGATTATTTATGATTTTTGTTTGATTTTTTTATTTGAAATTTAAAATTTATGCTCGATTAAGTATTAATGTTGTATTAATGTGTAACACTTTATCATTCTTATCTAACACTATTACTCTTTTGCTGATAACAATAGGGGGAGAGAAGTTAAGATTTTGACAAATGAGTCATATTTTTTTATTTGCATACATATTCTCATCTAGGTTCATTGCATTTTTTATTTGCATATTTTTTAATTTTCATGCATATGTGAAGGGGGAGCTAATAGAATTCATCAAGACCAAATACATTTAATATAGTCAATGGCCGCTCCCGCCCATATTTTTTTATTTTCGCAGATTCTTCATGGCCGCTCCCGCCCATCCCAATGCCCATTCCCCATCCCATCTCCTATCCTTTCAATCTGTCCCTCCCTTAACGACAACTGTTCTTCCTCCCCCATCACCATCGGCCCCCCTTCCGAACTCCTCACCTAACTTACCCCCTCCTGTTCCACCGCCTCTTCATTCAAATCCACCTCCAGTCACCTCATCCTCCTCTTGGTCCTCCCTAGTCAAATCTAAACCTCGCAATGCTGGGCATTATTCTCCTGTTTAAATTCCTCTTGACTTCAATGGTACCACTCTTGTCCCTAGAAGTGCTGTCATTCAAGTAGGAAATGAAGTGTGGGGAGACTGGTTGGTTGGATTCTTTCTCGACAAGCCGCTTTCCTACTTAACGGTGATCAGCTATTTGAAAAAGCTTTGGAGGCTCAAAGGGGATATCACAGTTAAATCTGATGGAAGCTTATTCCTATTCAGTCTGTCGTGTGCTGAGGACAGAAGGAAGATAATTGAATCAGATCCTATATTCATAAGGAACAAGGTTTTTCATTGTAAAGGCTTGGGATCCAACCATAGGTAATAGTTGTAGTACGATAAAATCAGTCCCGGTTTGATTAAAATTAACCAATATTCCAATTTTTGCTTGGTCTCTGTTGGGTATTAACTGGCTTGCCTCGAGAATTGGCAGGCTTTTATGTATGGGTTCGTCTACTGAAAGAATGGAAAGGATAGGATTTGCAAAATGCTTAGTGTACGTCTCACCAAATGCTGATTTGATTAATGAGTTTCCTGTTCAACTGCTAGATGGTTCTACTCAGATGGTACAGGTTTGCTATCTTTGGAGACCAGAAATATGTACTGTTTGTAAAGAATTTGGCCATTCCACAAACAGCTGCTTGATGCTAAGTGTGGATAAAGATGGGAATAAGTTAATTTTGGAAAATCGAGTGAAGGATCAAGAGGATAAAGAGATAAATCATGGAATACCAAAGCAAAGCATGAAAAGTAAACAAGTCTGGAAGAAAGTACCTCAAAAGAAAGTGAAATTAGTGAATAGAATTTCTCGGTTTAGTCCAGAGCAAGTGGAGGCTGGTGTGTTAGTTGTGGGGGATGGGGGATGGGGTAAGCACTGGCGATCTGCTACCAGACGAGAATGGAAGTGTTGTTGAGAAAGGTGGTAACGTAAAGTATGTGGATATTGGGCGTGCTGGTAAAATGCAGAAGTGTATTAAGATTCACAATAATTTTAATGTCTTAAATAATTTGAGTAATGAAGATGAGGAGGATAATGTGATTAACAATTGTGATGTAGTTGTTGTAGGGGAGGAAGTTGAAGAAGAGGGAAATGTATCATTTCAATATGACCAACGACAATTTAATGAACTTAATGCTTCTGCAAATGATGTATCAGGAGTGCTGCAGTGTCATTCTTTGGACAATGCAAGCTTACTCGTGCCTGATGCATTTGAAATCCTGGAGCAAGATTGCCAAACTGAACTGAATATCCATGAAATTGCTCATAAGGCAGTATCTGCGCAAGCTATGCACAAACATGATCAATCACACACAAGACATGCACAAACCTTTGCCTCACTGCAATCAAAAAGCAAAACCCAATAGGATCCTTTATCTGATGAGTATTTCTGTTGTTTACTTCAGCAGCAAATTTTTGACATTTTTTCTCATCCCATCTTTTATCCCTCCCTCCTAACACCCCTGCCCCTTCTCCCCCAACCTCTAAACTTTCATCTCCATCAAAACATCCTTATTCCATTGTAAGATCGATTCCTGGCTAGATTTCGCCCCCTTTTCATAAAGTTTCAACCGAAGTCTGCTGTGCCTCTTCTAAGATTGGACAACACAAGAAAAGTAACAAAACCAAGAATCACAAATCAGAACCTAACAGATTACAGTCTCCCATCACGAGGAGCATGTCAGAGGCAGCTCTTCTCTCAATTGTTTAATCAATGATACACGGCTTTGGTACATGGAATATACGAGGAACCCATAACTTCCTCAAACTCGATCAAGTAAAGCAATTGATATCCACTCATAATCTATCAATCTTTGCCATTCTTGAAACTAAGCTCAATCTTCCCTTGACTTTATCTGCAGCTAAGTACATTGATCCTACATGGTCCTTTGCTCATAACCTGTTTGAGGCGAGCTATGGGCGCATAATGGTGATTCATAACCCAGTTGTTCTTTCTCTTGACCTCATTCATGCTACACCACAAATAATGCATTTTCATGCAAAGTTCCTTCATTCATCCACCACCTTCTATGTTTCCTTTGTTTATGCTTCCAACTCAATTTCCACACGACAATCGCTCTTCAACTTCATACCAGCTCTCAGGCAGGAATCACATCCATGGGTCATATTGGGAGATTTCAATAGTTGCTATAACTTGGCTGACAAGCATGGAGGCATTCCCCTTATGCCTAGAGATATTCAGCCGTTGAATATTGCTATTACGGACTCATCTTTATTTTCTATTCCAAAATCTGGTGCCATCTTCTCTTGGAACAATAGGTCAAAGAGAGGGGTTCGTACCTTTTCTTCAATTGATCATTCATTTGTCAACTTCAAAGCTCTTTCATCTTGGCCCAATATTTCCACCTTTCTTCCACTCCCTGTCCTTTCTGACCACTTCTCCCTCATCATAACCACTGGGAAGCAGCCACAAAGAATCAAAAGAGGCTTTAAATTCTTTAACTCCTGGGTTGATGATCCAGAATACAAAAATATTTTACAGTCTGCTTGGTTGAACAATAACTTTTATGGAAATCCCATGTATATTTTTTATAGGAAGCTCATGGCAACAAAAGAAGCTTTAAGGGCTTGGGCAAGACTCAAATATGGAAATGGCAATCTCAGATCTATCAACCTCTTAGAGCTGCTAAAGGAAGCACAGGGATTGATGATGGCTGAACCTGCCAATGTAAACCTAGCTGAAAAAGAGGCAGCTCTTTTCAATGAACTCAACAGTGCGCTTGCATATGAATGTTATATGAAAAAACAACAACTACGAAATAAGTGGGCTGCTAATGGGGATAGGAACACCAATTCTTTCATGCCTCTCTAAAAGAAAAGCACTCTAAAAATAACATCACCTCCATCAAGGATGAAGCAGGTACCCTCCATACTTCCCATGATATGGTTGAGAATGCCTTTCTGCAATATTTCACTACCCTTCTTGGTAATGATAATAATTTCTCTCCTGAGCTCGATCTTCTATCAAATATTAATTTGCCACGGGTTTAACAATGATGAAGCCTTAAATTGGTGGATAAGGTTACTAATGAAGAAATAAAGAATGCCCTCTTTGCCATGAACAAAAACTCGTGTGGCGGTCCTGATGGTTACAATGTAATTTTCTTCACTACTGGATAGGATACTGTTGGTGGTGATTTCTGCAGAGCTGTAAACAATTTCTTTGATAAAGTAAAACTTCTAAAATCTGTTAATGCTACGAACATAGTTCTAATCCCCAAAAGCTTGCCTATAGTAACTGTTTCATTTTATAGACCATCTCCTGCTGCAACGATGTCTATAAATGCATCTCCAAGATTATTGCCACGAGGTTGATTGTTGTCCTCGATCGTGTTATATCTATTAACCAGGCTGCCTTCTTACCAAACAGAAACATACAAGATAACATCATGCTTGCCCATGAGCTATTGAATGGATAGAAACGTGCTAATGCAACTCCTGGTGCTATGTTGAAGCTTGATTTGAGGAAGGCCTATGATACCGTTCAGTGGAAATCATTTGTGAGAATCATGGCTCTTATGGGCTTCCCTAAAATCTTTGTTGCTTGGATATATGAGTGCATATCTTCCCCTTCATACTCCCTGCTCTTGAATGGGTCTAATTCTGGTTATTTTCGTCCTAAGCAAGGTATTAGGCGGGGGACCCCCTTTCTTCCTATGTTTTCCTATTGGTTATGGAAGTTTTAACTTGCTTATTTAAACCATTGTATGTCAATGGACAGATACATTACCATTCCAGGTGCAAAGAACTGCTGATCACTTCACTTTTATTTGCTGATGATATCATGATCTTTACCAAACCAAATCAACAATCTATTGCCAGCATTATGAGAGCTCTTCATATGTTTTATCTAATGACAGGACTTAGGCTAAATCATAGTAAATCTAGTATATTGTTTGTGAGGATTAATTCCATGCAGCAGCAAATCCTTTCTAACTCAGCTGGACTGCAGTCCATGGATCAAGATATGTTTTATCTTGGCCTGCCTCTGTGTACTTCGAGGGTAACCCAAGCTGATTGTATTCCCCTTTACTAAAAAATTACTGCTGTGATGGGAAATTGGGCTAACAAATTCTTTACTCAAGCCGGCAGGCTTGTTCTTGTCAAGTCAGTGAGTTTGTCTATGATTGCTTATTGGGCAAGAACCTTTATTCTTCTAATCAAGCTTTTGAAAATGGTAAGAAGTGCCATTATGAGATTCTTATGGTTTGGAACCATACACTGCAGAAAGGCATTTCCCTGTTCCTTTTCAACTATTGAGAAGCCTAAAGCTAAGGGGGGATTGGGTTTGTGCAATATTGAAGTTTGGAACAAGGCAGCCTTCAGTCGACACCTTGATGCTCTGTTGAAGAAGAAGAATAGCTTATGGGTAAAGTGGGTGCTCAGGTATAATGTTGGAGCTAACAATTTTTGGCAAATGGAGCCTCCATAGTCTTGTAGCTGGATTTGGAGAAACATATTGAAGTTAAGAAGTACTTTTCTACCTTTTGTTCAGATTGAGCTTTCTGATAGAAGTAATTGAAGTTTCTGGCATGAACCATGGATTAATAAAGGAATCATACTTAATCAGATATTCACGTCTCAACAAAAATTTCAATCTTCAATTAGTTTGAATGCTTTAGCTACTGATCATATTGTCAACGGCCATCTTGTTGTGCCTTTCTCCAGCAATCAAATAGTCAGAGCGATGTGGGAACACTGTGCAGCCATCAAGTTTGTTATGCGGGATCATGACTTGGTCCTTTGGAATGGTAAAGATCATGCTATCTCCAGAATTTACAATGCATTACTTAGCATGGATTCTGTGCCTAACTGCAAGTGGAGGAAGACAATATGGGCTGCCTACTCCCCTAACAGTGATAATATGATGCTTTGGAAGGTGAGGAATAACGCCTTGTTTACCAGAGATAGGCTAATAGGGTTAGGTATGAATGCCCCTACATTGTGTGAACTATGTCAAACCCATGAAGAGAATATGCAGCACTTGTTCTTCGAATGTGCTTACGTTGAGCATCTTTGGAGCAATATGATGTGCAGATTAGACAAGGTGGTTGTTTCCACTTTATCTACTGATCAATGGGCTTTCATTGATAATATGATAATGTTGAGGGATGAGGACCGTTATCCTTTTTTATTTTCATTGAAGAAGCCATTGAAGATTATATGGGAAGAAATAAATAAGAGGGTTTTCAGTGGTATCAGCAGAAGTCATGAGATTTTATGGATAGCTTTGAAGCATCAAATTCTTTTGGAAATGAAAGGAAGTGTGCATGCCTTCCTTGAATGCCATTTTGAACCGTGGATCAGCTAGCCTTTCTTTATTTTTCAATTGTTCTTCTTTGTTATCCTTGTCTTTCTTTCCTTTTTTTCTTTTCTTTGTTTTTCTCTGTGTATTTGTTTTCTTTTAATAAATCTGGTAGGGGACCAGTTTTTAACCCCGCTTGCTCTGCAAAAAAAAAAAATATCTTAATATATGTTTGTTATCATCAAAAGGAGGAGATTGTAGAATACAATAGCCAATCATTTTTGTTTGATGATAATAAACATATATATATATATATATTTGTTTAAATGTATTTGTTATTGTACTATTTTATTTTTCCACATAATTAAATAAATATTTGTTGATTAAAATAAATAACTCAAAATTCTTATTTAAATAAATATTTATTCAAACAAATATTTATTTCAAATTCAAATAGTACAAATTTGAGCTCTCAATACATTTACACAATTTCAATTACAACCCAATTTTCACTTTATAATTCTACATACATGTTTCACCTTACTACATAATTCACTCATCATTCGTATTTGATCTTCAACTCTTTTCCAACTTGTATCCAGTATCTGAACTATCTGTAAAACAAACATTGACGTAGTAAAATTGAAAAAGAAATATTTTGCAGTGCACTATGAAGTGTGTGTTTGAAAATATTTTTGCGTCAGATATTTGGGTTATTCATCATCATTCTTTTAATTCATATTTCTATTTCAAATACACGAACAACTTGTGACATACACAGTATATCACTATACATGTCACAAGGTCGTGCACACTGATGTACATTTGCTTGTTAAAATTGTAGGGACAAGTAAGCACAAGGTCAAACCCAAGCCAAGACGGATTCAACTCAGGTGCAAATTCAAAAACAAACAACACAGCAATGGAGCAATGCATCAAGCTACATTCACGCATGACTACAAAACATAAATGAGCACATGCAGACAAACACAACATTGCATAGGAGTTCAGTGGCAAACAACAAGTCTGCACATGCACAGGGGAAGTTTAACTCGAAGAAAATCATATGCAACACAAATTAGAGTCAATAACAAAGGCAAGAACAATCATCAATGTAACCAGACATGCTCAAACTTCAAGAGGAACAAGACCACATTAACAACATGCAACCAGACTCCAAATGACTCCAGAGAATGCAAGTGCACATGGACAGCAGTATGTTCATGCAACCAGACATCAGAGAATAAAAGTTCAATGGTCAGTTCGTATGTATAAGGATATGCAAGTAGTTCTATATGCATAAATACAAGTTTCAGACATGGTCAGGTTCATACAACATTTCAGACATGCTCAGGTTCAACCAACATGAAAACATGAAACTAGACCAGTCATCATAACCCAGGCAAACCACTGACCACCAAATGCAACCAGAAATGTACAAAAACAAATAACAACATGAAAACAACTCAACATGATCCAGACATGAGCACAAGGGCTGAACCAAACCAGATCAGTACATATGGGTATTTATATGCATATTGGCATTCCGAGTACAGGGCCAAGTACAAAGCAAAATGTTCAAGCAAAATGGATATGCAAGCATTCGGTTTTAACATGTACAACAAATGGAACCAGATTAGAGTAATAAAGGCACAAGGGAAGAATTGTTCAATTTTAACATGAATAACAAAGGCACAACGAAAGCATGGAGTTCGAGTTCAACCAAATCAACCCAGTAAACATTGACATGCATACAAGCATGGTGACATGTATATACATATGCAACAGAGGAGACATCAAGGCAACACGAGTATGCAGCAGTCATATATAAACATATATGCATACACACACACACACACACAAACACACATACAGATATATCTGTTCAGATCAATGAAATGAGAAGAACTTAGACCAAGTAAAGCAAAAATAGTAAAGTAGTCGTGGGTAACTATCGGTAGCAGTTCGAACAAAGTCAAGGAGTTGGTTCAAAAAGAGATAACAAAACAAAAAATATTGCTGAAGTGTTCAAGAAAAAAATCATAATTATCAGTAGCAGTTTGAACAACGTCAAGAGAATTTAATCAGAGGTCATAAAGAAATGTAATTCAAAAAACGAAATAGAGAATGTTGAATTGAACAAGATATTGGCAGTAAAAAAAGGGAACCAGATATGTATATCTCAAATTCAAATGCCAAGCTAAAATCGAAGGATGATTAAATCCGAGATGAACAAGTCGGAAATCATCACAATCGTTTAGTCAAGAATCAAATGGCCGAGAAAAGTAATTGAAGAATTCAAACCAAAATATGTAATGAAATAATAGGATTTCGATCCCTACAAATTAACCCATTGTCATCATCAGCAATTCATATTCATGTTCGAGACAAAAATATTCAGAGAGCTTACTTAGAACAAATCACAAACAAATCCAAAACTCAAATCAAAGTCGAGCATAATAAAAAAATCAAAAAAAGGAAAATAATGTACCAATTCAAAGCAACATCTAGCTCGACTCAATTGAAGCGACCGAGTGCAATTAAAGCTAGCGAATCAATTGATGAAGCAAATCAAAGTGAAATCATCACGACAATCGATCAATTGAATCGATGTCTTTAATACAATGAAAACACAAATTCCAAACCATAAAGGAACAAGCTGGCTCAGATTAGCAGAAAACATACAAATGGGAAACTCATTTATATTTTAAAGTGGGCCATATATGTTTTATGACTTTAAATTGGGTTGAATAGTTGTTTAGGGTTTTATATTTATTTTTAGTACTTTTGTTTGTTTTTCTTTTATTTTATATTTGAGTCAAACTCTAGATTTAACAAGGTTATGAACTACGTGGCGTAGTTTGGAGAATTCATAACTCAGTGGCTGTGCCGTGGAAAGGTTTTGAACTTAGAGTTAGGTTAATCAAATTAGTGGGTATCGCAAGTTTACATGTTTTTGTAAGCGTCTGATTAGTTAATTTCTAGTAGAAACCTTGGGGGCAGCACGTAGGTAGGTTATTGCTGAAGCTGGGTAAAACTATGTGTGATCTTTACCGAATTACTTTATGTGTTTATTTTTATTTTTATTTTCGCACTAATAGTTAGTAGACCCTATTCATCCTCCCCCTCTAGGGTGAAAACGATTTTACATGCATCACATACAATATATGATCATAAAAATATAAATCAACCGCTTCGAGGCGAGATTCGTATACAAAGAGTCATCCGCTCTTACACGGAAATGAAATAAGGTCTCGTCCATTTCACGGGCAGGAATATAACCAAACCAACTAATAACTATGGTAAATTATCCAAACCATTAATAACAATCAACTATAAAATATATACGCATCTAATAAATAAATTTTATTGACTATGCTATTTTCTGATTGACCAAAAAGGTGATATTAACTCACATTGATTTTAATAGTTGCCAAAATGTTCCATTTTGAATTAAAATTGAACGAACGTCCAATTTTAACCAAAATTTTGATCTCTAAATCTATCCAATCCTATTCCATTGCATAGCCTTCGTCGATATGATTACAACACGACTTGTCGCGTTTAATTTGGACCTCGAATGCGAAAGTTATGAATTAATTAATGTTTGATATCATTAAATTATAATTAGAACAATTAATTAACTTAAAATTTAATCTAACCTTTCCTTTCCATGAGGACCAGTTTCTTCGACTCTCAAAAATTGATACTAATACATCCTCAGTATTCATGTGTCGTAAATCCATGTGCCGAAGAAACGGATTCTCAAGGGTAAGAAAGAAAATAAAGGTAGAACAGAATCTCACATATGATATTTCATTATAAGCTTTACAGCAGAATTTTAAAATAAACTTTTCAAACAGTTATAATCTTTACAAATTCGGAATACTATAGTACAATTGTGTAGTGAAAGTAGACCAAAATCTTCGGAAAAATCTTCTCACTCCATGCTTTGAACTCCATCCAGATATCTTTAAAACTAAACCTGACTACTAGGCTGTTGGGAAAATTAGGGCACCCAGAGTTTGAGGAAAGGTAAAAATAAACCTCGGGTCAGTCATAGGACTGGTGTGAAAACTCAAAATACGAGTTTTGAAAACAAAAAAGGTATCCCATAAGACCACACTACACATAAACACAGAATGAGTTTTTACATTATGATAAACCAAATCATTATTGCGTAAAATCACTTGATATTATTCTTAATGACATATATTTAAAAACATTTGCAAGTAAGCTTATTAATCTTAGCCAAATTTGTTACCATTATTAAATTCCAATACTAGGTTCTAAAAACAAAATGGCAAGGTCTTATCAAAGAATGGATTCCCATACAAATAACAGGTGAAGGGACTACCTTCCAACAGTACATCTCTAGAGGAATGTACCGAGGCCAACTGATGGTCCTCTACCAACATAAGACCGGCCTACCTCTTACTAGATAGTACCGAATATATCATCACCCTGGTCGTTACGGACCTATCCGAAGGCCCTCACAACATACATCCATAATAATTTAAGCCTCGAACGTCATATTGGGAATAAATATATCTAGAAGGGGATGATCATATCCTAATAGTTGTAAACCACATAGCCTTGTTGCATCTACCATATTTCATTCATTTCCAGGCATGAGGCCAAAGGTCACGGTTACCTTTCCCTTAGCACATCATCTTCCTTTGAATGCCACACTGTCCTTCCATGGTCACACAACTGATTTCTACAAACGTATAACTCCTGAGCTCATACGTCCTAAAAAAGGGTATTAAGCTAAGAGAATGCCTTCTCCACCACCAAACATATAATATACTCCATAGAGATCACTTATATACTAGAGATGCACCGTTAGACATTCATCCATACAAATTTATTCTAGGATTGACCAAAACCGAAGGCACTCTTCTAGCACATCCTACCGGGAGTTACCCTTATGATTAATAGCGAGAAGTCCTTGCAACCTAAAAGTTTTAGAAATAAAGAGAACACTGGTACTTTAGTGTTTGGATGCTAACCAGTATTATCAACAAGCAGTCATTTCATCCCAAAAATCTTCGGTCTTCATACTTCATTCTTTATCAGGTCTTTAATTTTGAATGCATACATTGGTTCGAAGTGGTTTCGGATTGAAATTATCCTCAATGCGACCCCAGTTCCTTCGATCCAATCATTGATAAAAAGAGGTTTTTGGAAAATGTGGAATCATTCTTTCATTGATTAAGTTCTTTTTATCAAAAATATCTTTTGCAGATATATATTTCCTAAACAGTCTTTCCAGTATATACAGAATCATTAAACCTCACTTATCAAATCCTTTAATTACTTATAACCTTTTTTAAATTAGGAATGAATCGAAATCATTTCATTTTTCACTTAGGAAAATATTTCCAATTTATTTCATTTAAATATTAATAATGATTTCTTAATTCAAAACACATAATTTGTTATTGAGTTAAAACCAAGTTATCTAGGATGTAAATCCAAAACCAGTAAATATTAAGTGAGCAGAATCTATCGAAATCATCTAATTCTACTCATTATAAATTCACATATTCAACAAATACTATGGCGGAATAATGGCAAAATCACCTTTTAAATTCCACGAATAGTATGAGTTCCCTCTTCAGGCTTTAACACCGAGTACAAGAGGATTATCCCTATAACATCCAAGTTATTTATAATTGGGTAAATTATATCTTTTATACTTTGAAAAATTATAATCCAAGTAAATCTACTACTATCTCATCCATCGAGCCAGTTCGGATAGCCGAGGATAGTTGAAACTGGTTTTCCAAACCCAAGCCTAGACACTACCTCTCTGACTCCCATAAGACGGTCTTGTTATTTGACCGACTCTAAATCATTTAATATTTAACCATTCCATAAATCCTTCAATCATTTTTAAAATAATTTATTAATTATTTGAAAACATTTACAAAAGATTTGAAAAAGAACGATTGCGGTTAAAAATTATATTTCAAAAGTTATAAAAAAAAGTGATGCGGAAAAGTGCCACGGAAAGTGCTTTTTAAGCTATATTGATCAAAACGACTTTTTATCATTTTGAAGTTCATTTCTATAACTCAAATCACTTTTAAAACACTTTAATATATTTTTATATTTATTTCATATTTATAAATAATTTTAAAATATCATTTTCAAAGAAATCCTTTTATGGATTTTGAACTACAAAACGGCGATTTTTCTAAAAAACTGTTTTACTCATATTTCAAAATCTACTTGTTGAAAACTTGATTTTATTTCTTTGGTGAGAAACTATCGATATAATAGTTCAGAAAATTCTTATCTCGAAAATTCTGAGATGAATTCCATTCTGTATGTCCGTTTGACTTTTATGGCGCGAAATCGCAAACTACCGGTTACGCGATGCGTCTATTTTTGACTAAATTTTCCATTCTCATTCAGACTTCACAAAAACACTTTTAAATGTTTATAAAACATTTCTAAATCTATTAAACCATTTTTAAAGAGGTTTAAAATTCGATATGCACTAATTTATTCAATAAAGAAATGTAATTTCCTTTGTGCTTATCGACGTGTACTTCTTTGACTTGCATACACACACACACACAAAACATTCATATTAAAAAATCATCATCAAAAATCATAATCAAACATATATAACATCCAATAATATATAATAATATATTTTAGGAGTTTCTTACATTCGTTTTCCTTCGGGCTAATATAAAATTGGTTATAGCTTCGCTAAGACGGCCTTGAACTCTATGAAACCAAACTCTTTGACCTTGAATGGGCTTGACCTATCCTATAACGCTCACTGCCATGACTTAGGAGGTCAGAGGGCTCGCCATGGTGGTGATGGGGGATTGTCGTGGGTTTGTCAGAGGAAGAGGAGTGGATTTAGCTTGGTTTTGAGATGTCTGAATATGCATTTCATATGTTTATAATATTTGCATTATTTTGGCATAACTTTCTTACCCTTTTTTTATGTGAAGAGAAGCCGTTAGAGACGCCATTAGACCTTGAAAAGAAGAGGAAGAATAAGACAGAATGTTGTGTTAAAATATGAATGAATGTATGCATGTATTTATAACCAAAATTTACAAAATATCCCACATCACTTCACCTTCCTTCCATCACCCATGTGCATCACTTCAACTCCATTATTTTACATGTTTTTATCCCCCCTCCATGTGTTGTGATGATGTTTTTTCCTTGTGTTGACTTTAGGAAGCTTAAGGGTTAAGCTTTTTATAAAATATCTTAGATTTTTCCTATATAAGTTTACATGTATATTTGTATTTATATATATGTTCATGTGCATGTTAGGATATGTATGTGTATTTTTTATATGTGAACATGACATAAAAGCATGGATGCAATGATTTAAAACAACTTTCGTTCGTCAAACTGTTGAAAATCGAAAAACCGATTACCGGTCTCATTTTCACTTCTTAGTAACTGTATATATATTTGCAAATGAAATTTGAAAACTATTTTCTTATCATTTTACATGAATTAAAATGATCATATTTAAATTATATAACCATATAAATTAATATTAAAAATTATTTACAATAATTGTTCTTATATTGATAAAGTGATATCGACTTTCCTTATATTTTTAAATCAAATATATACGTTTATAAAAATATTATAAATGATTTATCATCACTTTATAACTATTCAACATGAATAATCATCGCTTAAAATAATTATTCCTATAATTAACATAATTATTAAATCATTAAATCTCAATTTAAATTTATAAATCTATATGATGTCATTTATCAATATAAATTTCGAGGAAAATATTCTTGTAAATATTTATTCAAAACAAGATTACTATTAATTATTATCACTTAAAACAATACTATTCAGATTATCAACCTTTTAGTGGCATAAATTTAAAAATATAATTTATCAAAGTGATAGATTGGTGAGTCGTTACACTTTCCCTCCTTACGCACTCTCCATGTCACAACATCTCCCCTTTCTTCGATCAAACAATCGAACGGCATTTCCAAACGCTCGCCACCAACCATCCACAACCGCGAGCCACCATTCTCCTCTGTGCCGCCTCGCCAATAGCCAGCGCATGAACCTCGCAAATCGAGACCTCGACGAACCCAATACTGCTGCAAATCGCAGCCCCATAGTGCTGCCTCGGTTTGTTGATTGACGATCCACCCATTGAATTGCTTCATAATGTCGTTCTCTACAACTTACTAGTTGACAACATGGTCCAATACGGCTCCTAGCGGCTCTGATTGTTGGTGGCCATTCGATTTGGCCCCTTTGAAAATTATAAAATGAACGAATGTTTTTTTCTTCTGATATGGACACGCCTAAAAAAGAGGGAAGGGTATGGCTTTGAATGTGGAAGGTATGGGCATGTACGTTTGGTATTGTATGGGAATGGCAATAACATAGTACATATATATGTTATTAAAAAATATCATGCTTTTAACGTCGAAAAATTTCGAACTCCTATCGAGATGTGCCGCCGATGTTGTATATGTTATACCTCTATTTCGAACACAATGGAACTAGTCTCAAGGCCTGATTCGATCATAAGAAAAAGATAGCTTTTTAAACCCAATTATTTATATAAATTTCTAAAATCAATTTCTACACGTTTTGATTCCACATGCCTAAACGGTACACCTACTCGCCACGAAATTCATTGGCACACTTTAATATACTATTATGGATCTAATGAAACTAGTTTCGTCGAAATCCGAGATAATACCTCGAAAGGATATTTTTATATGTTAATTAAAACGAGTAATTTCCAAAAGAGGGAATTAGGAAAAGTGACAAACTTTAAAAAAAAATTAGGCTGAAGGACACAATGTTTCAGTTTTAGGTTGAAGGACAAATGCTACTTATAGTTAGCATTATTTCAACTTTTACAATATACAAAATGCTAGTAAAATCTAGCATTATATTCAGTTTTACATTGCACAAATGCTAGTTAAATTTAGCATTATATTCAGTTTTACACTATACAAAATGCTAGTTAAATCTAGCATTGTCCTTCAGCCTAAAAAACAAACTTTTCGTCCTTCAGTCTAATTATTTCTTCTAAGTTTGTCCTTATGTCTAATTTTCTGTTTTCAAAATTAGTCAAATCACTTTTAAACTCGGTTTAAAAGTTCATTATCTTTATTCTTATTCAAAAAGAATTTAAATCAACTTTTCGAAATCATTTTTTTATTCACATTAAATTTAGGATTCAATTATCCAAACAATTCCATATATTAAAATTTAACAATTAAATTATCAAATAAATTGTTATATTTCAAACATAAGTTATTTAATTTATAAAATTAACTTTTCAATATTTACAGTCAATTAAATATTCCAAATTCAAATGACTGAAATTCTGAGTTGTTATAATAACGCTGATCAGACGCATTGAACGGAATTCATATACCACTCAACGGATCGAACAACATAATATAAAACATTTTTATAACAATAAGAAATACGCACTCAATATACATTTATACTCTCAGACTTATCCAAGGATATTACTAGTCCTATCCCTAGAGAGTTTACCCCACCAAGGCTTAGGGGTTTGCTAAATCTAAGCTCTGGTACCAACTTGGACAACCCACCTTTCTGACCTATAGGAACGACACTTAATACAACTATGGTATTCATATTCCATTGCCCATGCATCCGAAAGACAAGTTATCATGAAGTAAAATAAAGAACAGAACAAGGCAGAATAGAAAACCTTCATAATGGAATGGTTACATATAATACGAAATGATGTAGTACAACAGGTTACTCCTTACATGGAGCTATCAGAGTTGAAAAAGAGTATACATCTAACATATTTGTAGCTATACATTCTGAATTTTCATTTTTAGATACAAAAAACACTTACATAATCATACAGTAGAAATAAATAACTATGTAACTAAGGAGCCGCCCCCTCGATTACCGTCTTCAAAGAGGTCTAAAGAAAAGTCTGCTACTCTCGAACTATTCAAATATAATTGAGTACCCGGAGTTTAAGGAAAATAAACAATTCGGGTCTGACAAAATATCTGGTATGAGTAACTCTAAACCAAAAGGGAGTGTATTTAACATGATATGTGGGACCACATCGCTAATGCGGAACAAGTTTTCCCTTACATAAACAACAACCAAACATAAGAACGGAAAAGAACAATAGGAAACAAATCCAAACATAGATAATAGGCAAAAATAGTATAAAGATCCGAACTTGAAAGAAGGAAATAGTCTGAAAAAAATCCAAACTGGACAGAATGGATAAAACATGACAACGGTCCAAACTTGATAGAATAGACAAAACCTATAATTGAATGTTGTAAAGAGTGAAAACCCGTTGCAATTACATAAAAACAATTCGAATGTTTGAAAAAAATTAAGGAAAGGAAATTTTTCCAAAAAAAATAGAAGGATGCGGCCCCATTGAAGTATATCTCTAGTAGTATACTTTTGAGAAGGTCATATACCGGTGACCTCCTTAGAAAAAGTACCAGTCGGACCACATCAAACCTTTTCGAGTACCCGAATATTTCACATCATAATGCACAATCGAATCCAACCTAGATGAGATGTGAAATACACTTTTAATGGGAGCAAACCCACATAGTTGGATGCCCACAAGCTCTTTGGATTTAGTCATGTTTGACAAAGGAAACAAAACATAAAAAAGTAACACATCATCTTAGAGTGGCGAAAAATAAAGAAGCTAAAGTAATTGATAGCCAAAAAACCAACTATCGAGGATATAAAATGACCGTATATGGAAATTAAATCTTATATACCCATTGCCACTCATTGGATTCAAACTTTTATTCTTCCTAGGTTAACAATAATGCCATAAAATTCTAGGTTAACAATAATGCCATAATATCATATTCAATTTCAAATCATATCTCTTTCGAAATCATATTCACTTTCAACTATATTCACTTTCAAAAATCATATTTTCAAAACAGTTTACAACCCTCATTTCAAACTTTATATTTAAATCAAATATGTAACTAAATCCAACTTATGTGATAATATCATTTAACCTAATTCACTTTAAAATCGAGGATTTAAAATACAACACATCCACTTAATTAAGTCTGAAATTTAGAAAGATAGTTGTAAACAGTTTTACATAGTTATAAATAGTTAAAATACTCTAAAATAATTTAATTAAAGCTTAAAGATACTGCTAAATTGATTTAAGTTGGTTAAATAGATTTAAGATAGATTAAATATAATTAAAATAGACTAAATAGCTTTAAAATAGATTAATTAGATTTAAAATAAGTTAAAATGGGTTAATTAGTTTTTAAAATAAATTAAATGGTTTAAAATAGGTTAAAATAATTTAATATAGTTGATATAGGTCAAAATAGTTTAGTAATATGAGAATCTTAATAACCAGAAATTTTAAAATAATATACTTTTAAACAATTTGTATTAATTGGAATTTATATCAATTTAACAATTTATTTTATTTCAACACATCTGAACCATTCCAATTTCCAAATCAACAAAACCCAATTTTGAATCTTTCAACTCAAATTTTAAATAAACTATTAAATTCTATAACGATTTCAATCCATGTTTGAAATATCAATTTAAATTATTCCAGTTTGAGTACATTTCAAAGTTATATTTCAAACAATTCAAATAACTCAATTCGGATGAATTTCACTTATGTTTCAAATTCCACTTTAAAATTTCAATTTAATTCCTTTAACAATTATTTTAAAACAATCCAAATTTAACATAAGACATGAAATTTGATAATAATTCAATTTTATAAAAATCAAAATTTATTTCAAAATATCTTTTAATTAAATTCAAAAATTAAGGATTTAAAATCATTTAATTTAACCAATCCGGTGTCCATATATAATTCTCTATCTAGGGTCAAGTGGTATGGATATTTATCATTTCAATCAGCAATTTAAAATTTTATGGTTACATATCATTTCAAACCGCAATCTCGAATTAAATAAAATCCAGCTCGAGTCTATCATTTCAACCCATAATGATTTTTTTCTAATCTATAGATCCTTCGGGTATATATCATTTCAACCCATAGTGATTTTCCTAGACAATAACCAAGGAAAGTTGCAGAGTGATGACAGTATATAATTTAAACATAACATCCAACCATACAATATCAATAATCAACATCCATCACAATCATCATCCAATTCAACCAATAATTTACAGCAATAACAGATCATCATTTACAGGTAATTAACTGACAATTTAAATTCAATAATAATTTAATTAGCGATTTAATTCACAAATAAATTCAAATTAACTGGAATGACTATTTAAATATACCAAAGGGTAATAAATAAATTTTTAATCACAACACAAATTTAATTTATCTAACATAAGAAATTTTAGAAGTTGTGAGTGGGTCAAATCACTCACCTTCTATTTTAAATCAAAATAAAATCTAATTTAAGGTCCAAATTCAAAAAGCCTTAGAATTCGTCCAAAATAGTGTCAAGATGTCCAGAATTCCAATACGATCCCAACAAAATAAACCATGCATGAATTGGACTTCGTATGTAAAAGTTATTCAGGTTAGAAGTTGTACGATTTAAATTTTAAACAAATAAAATAATACCAATATAAACTAATACATGTCACCTCACGTACACGGTCCTATTCCTTCCTCCAAACCCTAGAAAGAATGAACCAAGCCCAGCATAATGACCTTGCACTCGAACTTGGTGCCGCTTCGACCGCTAGACCATCACCTGAGTCGCGTCCATGCCTCTCCCCTTTCTCCTTAACCCGCGCGCAGCCAATATGTATCTAACCCTAATCAATTTTTAACGACGATTGGGCCGTTGATTCGTCATGCCACCAAAACGGATAAGATCCCCTCGATCCTCTCTACAAAATTGTATCCTTAAATCGACGATCCATCGTCGTTGATCAAACCCCAAACGAATGGCCGAGAATTAACCTTCAATTTCTAGACAAATGGTGATTCGATGACAAAACGAATTGCAGATGTAACGACTTGCCTTTTTGGATGTTTTAAGCAGATATACAACTCAAAGCATTCAAAAAGGCATATTGTTATGGGGTAAATAAGAAAAAGACAAGAAATGAAAGCAAATAAAGAATCTTGTAGTGGAATGACAAAATATAATAATCAAAATAATAGTTCATGAAGCTGTTTACAAAAAATTGATTTTACTTATACAACACAGAATCAGAGTTACACATATCAGAGATAAATAAATGACAATGCAGCGGAACAGTATGATGCAGTGGAATAGTATAGTAAATAATAATAAAATCTTCGTCTTCGTCCTCCAGAAACAAGTCTTCAAATCCTGAAATGCTCAGGCTGATCCGAGCGAATTGAAAATACAAAATACTAAAGTCAGAACTAAAAGATCGTATGTAAGTTAAATCAACAATAAATACGTGTGTGACGGCATCAGAGATGTTTAAGGGGTTTGACATCTCCTATCTGGTGTCTAACATGAGTGCGGTAACTCAAGAGAAGTTTGGGATTCACATCTCCTAAGGATGCATTAAACTAACTACTATGTAGTACAATACACTATTATAATATGCCTATAGTAAAGTAAACTATTAAAATAGCGTTAAGGCGTTACCCATATCCCCCTTAGCACATTTTATAGTGCCATAGTCTATACAGTACCGTCATACCTTCTAATGGGAGGCTACCAGAGGGCACTCCGTAAGTACGACACAAAGCAAACTCGTAGAAGGCGCGCTAGGGCATGTAAACACGACACAACAAGGCAATGCCAGAGTAGACATACCAATTACACTTCTGAGCTAGTGGTAATGCATAGCCGCAACTATCGCCCATCTCGGAACACACTTCCAAATAAAAATCAAGGGTGGCCACCAAATAAACCACAAAGTCAGAATATAGTATCGAAGGAGTATGCCCGATCGGAGGAATAACCTCACTTGGTCCGTCGATTTCTCATGTTTTAGTCATATCTAACCAGGCTCACGGGAGTCAGGGTCACGTCATACCTCATATAGAATCGTTCGCCAAACCATCCTACTTCATTTCTGGAATCTCCACCATGTACACAGTTGTTAAAGTGGTCTTCGGTATTGGCATAGAGTATGACAATATCTGATCCCAGTCTCTTTAACAATCAAACGTTTATTACACACCGGATGGTTCTTTTAAATTTCCAAATCGATTCATAATTGATATTAAAATATCATATTCTCAAACCAAATCACTTTCGAAATCATATTCATTTTGAAATCATATCACCTATTTAAATCATCTCATTTCTTAAATCATAATTTTTTTCAAAAACCATACTTCCAAATAGGTTAAATCCTTACTTCAAAATCATCAAACTCAATTAGTTATAATATTTAAATCCCAACTTAGGTTATAGCTTCATTTAGCTTTAAATTAGATTAATTAGATTTAAAATGAATTAAAATGGTTTAACTAGTTAAAAATAATTAAAATTGGTTTAAAATAGATTAAATAATTTATATAGTTAATATTGGTTAAATAATTTAATAAATTTGAAAATCTTAACAATTAGAAATTTTAAAAAATATATTTTGAAACAGTTTATATAATATATGAATTTGGAACTAATATCAAATTAAACTATTCCTTTCATTTCAACACATTTGGACCCACTTCAGTTTCCAAATCAATACCCAAATTCCAAACCTTTCAATTTAAAATTTCAATAAACTATTGAATTCCATATCATTTTTAATCCATGTTCAAATATCAATTCGTATTAATCCAGTTAAAAAATATTTCAAGTTATATCTCATTTATACTTTAAAAATTAACTTTAAACTTTAAACTTAACTTACTGAAGCAATTCCTTTAAACAAATTCGCCTTTCAACACAAAATTTGATTTTCCAGTAATACTTCACTTTATATAAATCAATTTTATTTCAAAATATCATTTAATTAAATTTAAAATTAAAGATTGAAAATCATTTAATTTAACCAATCCAGTGTCCGTATTAATTCTCTATCCTAGGGTCAAGTGATATGGATAATTATTATTTCAATCCGCAATTTAAAATTTTACGGTTATGTCATTTCATACCGCAATCCCGAATTTAATATTAAAATCCATAAAATCGCTCGAGTCTATCATTTCAACCCATCATGATTTTTCCCTAATCTATAGATCGTTCGGGTATATATCATTTCAACCCATAGTGATTTCAAATAATAATAATTAAGGGAACTTGCAGAGTGACAACAGTATATAAATATACATAACATCCAAACATCCAACATCAAAAATCAGACATCCATCGCAATCATCATACATTTCAATTAATAAATTTCTAAAATTAACTAATTATAAATAACACGTAATTAATTGGCAATTTAAATTCAATAACTAATTTAGTGGCAATTTAGTTCACCATAAATTCACATTAGCTGGAATAACAATTTTAAATTTCCAAACATCCATAAATAAATTTCTAATCACACTATAAATTTAACTTAACAAACATAAGAAATTTTAGTAGTTGTGAATGGGTCAAAACATCCACCTTTGAATTTAAATCGATTTAAAATCCAATTTGAACCTAAAATTCAAACAGCCTCAGAATTCATCCAAACCAGTATCAAAATGTCCAGAATTTTAAGATGATCCCAATGCAGGAAACCGCGCATGCATTGGACCTCGTATGTAAAAGTTATGGGCATTAGAAGAATAGAAATAAAATTTAAAATTAATAAAATAGAAAAAAGCAAAGCCCCTTACATCACATGCCATGTCGCTGTCCTACTCGCTCCTGGTAACCCTAGTCAGGCACTGGTTCGAACGCGATCAACTCAAACCCACCGTCGATGACCCAGCGTTTTACCAACGCCGCTCGCCACTGTGGGCCCCCATCAACCACGCTGCCGCCACCATCGCGATTAGCAGCTCCAGCCGCACCCCACGTGGCAGTCGCGTCCGCCGCCACCCCTCCAGCGCCTGCACCGCCGTCATGGGTCTCGAACCCCATTCCAAATAAATCGACCGATCCGACGGGGAGTTGACCAAATGAATGGCCCAAATGCCCTCCACTCGTCCTCTTCACGCAACCATACCCTCCGTTCCATGATCCGACAAAGTTCATCACGACGAGGTGAACGGCCGAGAATAGTTCGTCCAGTTCTAGCCACACAGAAACCCAAATCAAAAATAGACAACAGATTTGACTTGCGCTCATCGAGAGCTTCAAATCGATATATAATTCGATATATTTCGAGGAGTTTTAATTTTTGATTTGATTTTCGATTTGCAATTGAATTGAGAATTTGTTTGTCTGCCATTGAGTAGGAGAAGAGGACTATTGAAATTGTACATACATATAAATGAAAGTAAGAAGTTGCTAGCTTTTATAACAGGTTATTTAAAGGCAAAGCTGAAAAAAGAATGAACGGACAAGATTTGATTGAACGATAAACGACCCGAAAAGCCCGTTCTGCCTCTGGAACGAAAATATGTCATCCCATATATCAAAATAAATATTTTCGATAATTTCAAAATCAATGAAATAGGTTTCAAGTCCAAATTCAATCATATGAAGAAGTTATGTTAAAAATTAGGTTATTTCAAATTGATTTCAATAAAATTGATTTTTAGGTGTTTCGAGTCCGAGCAATTCGACGACAAGTCTGATCACTACGAAACTTGAAATCCTATAATAATTCACCGTTATGGATTCGATGGAATTGGTTCCGTCAAAATCCGAGACAGTCGCCAAAATGGCTATTTTCACGTTAATTAAATAAATAAATTTTAAATTAATTAATCAACTTTTAATTCAATATTTATAAACTAGGAGATTCTTATCAACTTTGATTGCAAAGACATTTATAATAAATTAAAATAAGTTTACATATCAATTCAGTGTTGAATATTTCAATAATTACAGTGTTCAATTTCAACTGCCATTAATCCTTTAATTCCAATAAATTATTTTAATTTAATTTCAAACTTTATATTCAGTCAGTTATTACCCAAATAGCGTAATAGATGTTTGTTTTACATTTCATTACATTAATATACTCCAATTTCCATCTTTATTTGTATCAACTACTATATTTCAATTTTATTGGATTTTTGTCAATTTTACACATTTATTATAATTTAAAATCCTAATAAATTTATTTATCTTGGTTTCATTCTTTTATTAATCAATTGTTACCTCATGAATAAAATTAACATTTCTATCATTTTGTTACATTCACAAATCTCAGTTATTGTCTTAATCACATAAATGTAACATTAAATTTCATTTAATTTTAATTGATTTCCCATTTCAATTTAATAGGTTAAATAAACAGGTAACACATAATAATTGTTACCCTTTAACTTTTAACCACATTTATAATGGTTTATTATTTACAATCAACTATTATAATTACTTACAAAATATTGATTTTATTCAATTACCATTTATTATACTATTTCATTAATTAATCCCATATTTAGATTTATTTTCATGTATTCAATTTATAACCAAGTATAACCTTTACTTTAGTTCAATTACTTAAACTTCCATTAAAACGCAGATCTGAGTTGCGTTCTTTGTGAGCTTCGAAATGGTATATAATTTGATAGGATTTGAAGAAGTTTGATTTTTGGATTTGAATTTGATATTAAATTGAGGGATTGGAATTTCAGATATGTTCCACCATTGGAACGGAGGAGATAGACAGAAAATGTATGTACAGATAAATGAAAATAAGAAGAAGCTATGGTTTATAACGGACTATTTATAGGCAGATCAGAAATAGAAATGAATGGATCGGATTTGATTTCGAAGTTGAACGATAAACGACCCGAAAAGCCCGTTTCCTTCTCGAAATAAAAATGGGTCCATCCCATATGTCAAAATAGATGTTTTCGATAATTTTAAAATTATGGAGCAGGTTTCAAGTCCTAATTCCATCGTATGAAGAAGCTATGTTAAATTCAGCTTATTTCAAATTGATTTCAATTAAATTTATTTCTAGGCGTTATGAGCCCGTACGATCAAACGACAAGTTCTATCATTACGAAACTTGAAATCCTACAATAATTCACCGTTACGGATCCGATGAAACAGGTTTCGTTGAAATCCTAGACAATGGCCATAATGGCTATTTTCACATTAATTAAGTAAATTAATATTAAATTAAATAAATCACTTTTTAACTCAATATTTATAACTAACAAATTTTCATCCTTTTTGATTACTTAGACATTTACAATGATCTAATAAGAATTTTCATGTCAATTAAATGTTAATTATTTTGTTGATTATGGTGTTTAATTTCAAATATAATTAAATCCAATAATAAAAATTTATTTCCAATAAATTGAGTTATACATTAATTTCAATCTTTTTTTTAATTTAATCAACCGTTATTCTATAGACAAACTTAACATTGTCTTATATTACATTACATTAATATTCTCCAATTTCTACCTTTTATTTGTATTAAATATTGTATTTCCATTATATTAAATTTTTATCAATTTTTACACATTAATTATTATTAAAATCCCAATTAATTTAGTTATCTTAATTTCACTCTTTTTATTTCCATTAATTATTGCCTTGTACATGAATTTAACATTTCTATACATTTTATTACATTCACACTTTGCAGTTATTGTCTTAACTCACATTAATGTGACATTTAATGACATTCAATTGCAATGGATTAAATGAATTGGTAACAAATAACAATTGTCGCCATTTCTATATTTAATCACATTTGTAAGCTTTTTATTTACAGCCAAATGTTATAATTACTCATATAATATTGATTTTTTTCAAGTACCATAAATTATATATTATTTCTTTAGTTAATTAAATATTTACATTTGTTTTCTTATATTAATTCATAACCAAGTAACCTTTACATTATTTTAGTTGATTAGAATTTTATTTAGGTTGTTAATGATTAACTTTAATGAACATTGTTACCTTTCATCTTAGTTATTATTTCATTATTATATCACAGATTTTTTTTTTCTCCCATTATTAACTCACACAATCTTATTATTAATTTTTTAATTATCCAAAATTACCGTTCGTTACTCTCCCCCGCTCAAAAATTTTCGTCCTCGAAAGGGAAAAAGAAGGAATTAAGTAATCAACATATCTTATTCAAAAAATTAAATTTGTAAACAATTTATTTACATAATTAAATAGTTTAAATAAAATATATCAAATTATAACCATTGAATTCTTTTATATTCAAGTTAACAGAAGTTTGGAAAGCATTTCAAAAAAATTCTAAGTCCAAAATTCACAGAATATTTCGCCAGAGTCTCCTTTGTGCGGAGAGGTCTGGGAGAAACAGTAATATTAATAATAACAATATGTATCATATTTTTCAAAATAATATATCCCAACAGCGGAAAAAACAATATAATATCGCTATATAACCGTAATCCGAGAATTTACATATTTGTCGGGCAAACAACGCTTATTTTATGAAACCAAAAGCAGTAGCAATTGCTTCCATAAACTTGTATTTCACTTATATGATCCAAAAGAGTTAATAATTTTATAAAGAGAAATATTTAAGTTGTTTCAATAAATAACTAACAACAACCTAACATAATATCAACCATTTGCAAACAAATAGTACGAACATCATTTTAACAAGAGAGCAATTATCCATCCACAGCAACCAAGGATAAATGGTTTGTTCTGGTTCAGAGGCTTTTAATCACATAAAATGATAAATAAACTATGAAGTCAACCATATACTCAACAGTCGCAGATAAAACTTTATAGATCATTTATACATCCTACACAATAAAAATATCCTTTCCCAATTAATCTATAAGCCAAACAAACAATAATTTCAGATAATATTTAAGTTTTATTCTTATTACTCTTTTTTCACATTATTTTTCTTTCTTCATTTTCATTCATATAATGGTTATTTCATTCGTTCACATTTATTTATTTACATATGTTATTTACATTTCTTATGTATGTTATTCATAAACAATTATTCAAACATATGTACATCATTTCTAAAAATACTATATAGGTTACTTTGTAAACAAATTCACATTCATTACCTACAAAATTTATTTTTAATTTGTTCATATAATGCCAATTTCTTTTCATCACTTCATTATATTCATCTCTCACATAAGCACATATACTTTATTGTAGTTTAGTTCATATTTGTTAATTTATATACTTGATTTCCCTTAGATATTAATATTCATTAGTGTATAAATTCATACTCAAGTTTCTTACTTTTTAATTTGCATTCATTTCCTTATATAGTGTCATTGAATATTAAATCTACTTTCTGAATTATTTCAACCTTCTGAAATTATAATCATTTAGTTTAATGTAGTACTCATTTTATTCTTTACTCTAATTATTAATAGCTCCAAACATTAACTTAAGTTTATAATCATTTACTTACAGTACTCACTTTTCTATTACATTTAATTAGTAGCATTTCAATTATAAGTTAAGTTTATAACAATTATAATTTCAAAAAATTTATTTATAAAGTAAATCCCACATTGAATATTTCACTACTTAAGTTCTACTTGCATAATATTCCACTACATATCCTATTCAACTTTACAACTTTTAATATTTTGGCAAGTTATATATATGTCTCTAAGGATGCAATTGAATTTTACACAAGTTTATCTTTTTTTTATTTTGCAATATGTTCAATAGTTATCATTTCTCATTTTCATATCCTTAAGTTTAAATGTTACAAATTTCAAATTTCTTGAAATTTATTTGTAACATAGCATTTAATTTCTTATTTTCATTTCAGAAATTCCAATTATTAAATAGTTAAATTTTCATTTCATTACTTTAATTGAAATCTCTAATTTATAGAAGTTTAAGAAATAAATATCGGATTCCATTTCAAATCATTTAAAACAATATATAGATATATATACAACTTATATCCAATCATATTTAAATTTGAAATTTATATTGGTTTATGAAAATAGATCTGTAGTAAAACTACTACAATGACCTTCCCACTTTGAGACTCGAAAATGAAGGTCAATGAAGCGTGCACTCATCATCGAAATTATTTCTCAGCGACAGGGAAGGGAATACATAACTTATTTCTTTCCAAAGTTCCTTTAAAACATTTCTTCCAAATTATATTGAAATGTTTATATCATAAAATACTTTCAAATAATACTACTATTATATTCCAAAATCCCTTGAAAGAAATTTTCAAAATCTCAGAAATTAAGTTCTCAACTTTCCAATTCATATTCATTTGTAAGTTTTATTTTACAACCAATAATTATACTTGGTTTCTAAAAAATAACCAAATATATTACACCAAATATATCATCTACAAAATTATTATTTTATATACAAAAATATATAGTAGGCAAAAATATTCATTTACCTATATTTCAAAACTAATATTGTATCGGTTTGCCTTATTAAGTGTTTAGAAATCCCTATCGATGTCATAGCGTCCTATGTACAGAGCAGAATTCATAAATAAAAACGGAGCAAATTAACTCAATATGAAAACCTTTTTTAACACTAACAAATACGCGCTCTTATATATATACATTTAGCGACTCATTCTAGGGTATTACTACCATATTTCTAAAGAGTTAGACCCCATAAAGCTAAGTTATCGCTTAACCAAATCTCTGATACCAACTATAATGACCTGCCTTTTTGGGCGGTTTAAATCGATGATAAACCACACAGGCAGACTCAAACCATACAAAGGGGTAGATTGTTATTGGGGTAAATAAGAAAAGAAGTGTAAAGAAAGAAAACAAAACAGAATCTCACAGCGAAATGATAAAATATAATAATCAAATAACAGTTCATGAAACTGTTTACAAACTATTTGATTATACTTATACAACACAGAATCAGAGTTACATACAACAGAGACAAATAACAACGCAGCGGAACAGTATGAATGCAGTGGAATAATATAATAAATAATAATAGTACAACTCTTCATCTTCGTCCTTCAGAAATAAGGACTTCAAATCCTGATATGCTCAGGCTGACCCAAGCGAATTGAAAAGACAAAACATTTGAGTTAGAACTAGAGGATCTTATGTAAGTTAAGTCAACGGTAAATATGAGTATGACGGCATCAAAGATGTTTACGGGGTTTGACATCGCCTATCCAGTGTCCAACGTGAGTGCATTAACTTAAGAGATGTTCGAGATTACCATCTCCTAAGGATCTGTTAAACTATCTACTATGTAGTACCATACGCTATTATAATAGTGTCTATAGTAATGTAAATTATAAAAATAGCGTTAAGGTGTTACCCATATCCCCTTTAACACATTTTTTTATAATGTCATGGTCTATACAGATACTGCAAACTCCATCCGCAAATGGGCTATCGAGGAGCACTCCATAGGTATGACACAAAACAAACTCGTAGAAGGCGCTCTAGGGCATGTGAACAGGCACTTGAGGCAATGCTAGGGTAGATATACCAATTGCGGATCCGGATTGATGGTAACGCATAGCAGCTACTACCGCCCATCTTGAACACATCCCAAATCATATCAAGGGTGGCCACCAAATCAAATCATAAAGTAATAGAATGGTACCGAAGAAATGTGCCCGATAGGAGGAATGACCTCACTTGGCCCGGCATGGCTCCTGTTTTAGTCACATCTAAGCTGACTCAGGAGAGTCAGGGTCATGTCATACCTTATACAGAAATTGTTCGCCAAACCATCCTACTTCATTTCTGGAATCTCCACCATGTACACAGTTCTTAAAGTGGTTTTCGCTATTAGCAGACAGCATGACAATATCTGATCTCGGTCTCTTTTAAAACCAACCGCTTATTACACACCAGATGGTTCTTTTACATTTCAAAAGTCACTTCACCATTTATATCAAAGTATCATATTCAATTTCAAATCATATCTCTTACAAATCATATTCACTTTCAAACTATATTCACTTTCAAAAATCATATTTTCAAAATAGTTCACAACCCTCATTTGAAAACTTCATATTTAAATCAAATATGTAATTTAAATCTGAACATAGGTTATAATATCATTTAACCTTATTCACTTTAAAATCAAGGATTTAAAATATAACATATCCACTTAATTTAGTTTGAAATTTAGAAAGATAGTTTAGATAGTTATAAATAGTTTTACACAGTGGTAAATAGTTAAAATGCTCTAAAATAGTTTAATTAAAGATTAAAGATGCTACTAAATTGATTTAAGATGGTCAAATAGATTTAAAATAGATTAAATATAATTAAAATAGATTAAACAGCTTTAAAATAGATTAATTAGACTTAAAATAAGTGAAAATGAGTTAATTAGTTTTTAAAATAAATTAAATAGTTTAAAATAGGTTAAAATGATTTAATATACTTAATATAGGTTAGAATAGTTTAATAATATGAGAATCTTAATAATTAGAAATTTTAAAATAATATATTTTTAAACGGTTTGTATTAACATATGAATTTGGAATTTATATTAGTTTAACTATTTATTTTATTTCAACACATCTAAACCATCCCAATTTCCAAATCAACAAAACCCAATTTTGAATCTTTCAATTCAAATTTTAAATAAACTATTCAATTCTATATCGATTTCAGTCCATGTTTGAAATATCAATTTAAATTATTCCAATTTCAATGCATTTCAAAGTTATATTTCAAACAATTCAAATAACTCAATTCCGATTAATATCACTTATGTTTCAAATTCAACTTTAAAATTTCAATTAATTCCTTTAACAATTCTTTTAAAACAATTCCAAATTTAACATAAAACTCGAAATTCGATAATAATTCAATTTTATATCGAATTTTATTTCAAAATATCATTTAATTCAATTCAAAAATTAAGGATAAAATCATTTAATTTAACCAATCCGGCGTCCATATATAATTCTCTACCTTAGGGTCAAGTGGTAAGGATATTTATCATTTCAATCCGCAATTTAAAATTTTACGGTTATATATCATTTCAAAGTGTAATCCCGAATTAAATAAAATCCATAAAATCACCCAAGTCTATTATTTCAACACACAATGATTTTTTCTAATTTATAGATCGTTCGCGTATATATCATTTCAACCCATTGTGATTTTCTTAGACAATAACTAAGGGAACTTGCAGAGTGATGACAGTATATAATTTGAACATGACATCCAATCATCCAATATCAACAATCAACATCCATCACAATCATCATCAAATTCAACAAATAATTTACAGCAATAACATATTGTCATTTACAAGTAATTAACTGGCAATTTAAATTCAATAACAATATAATTGATAATTTAATTCACATATAAATCCAAATTAACTGGAATGACAATTTAAATATACCAAATGGTAATAATAAATTCCTAATTACATTACAAATTTAATTTAACTAATATAAGAAATTTTAGAAGTTGTGAGTGTGTCAAATCACCCACCTTCGATTTTAAATTGAAATAAAATCCAATTTAGGGCCCAAATTCAAACAATCTCGGAATTCATCCAAACCCGCGACAAAATGTCTAACATTTTAATATGATCACAGCAAAACAAACCGTGCATGAATTGGACTTCGTATGTAAAAGTTATTTAGGTTAGAAGTTATATGATTTGAATTTTAAACAAATAAAATGATACTTATATAAACTAATACACACCACCTCACATACGCGGTCCTACTCCTTCCCTCCAACCCTAGAATGAACGAACCGAGCTTAGCACAATGACCTTGCGCTCAAACTCAACGCCGCCTCTGACGTTGGACCATCACCTAAGTTACATCCATACCTCTCCCTTTCCTCCTCGACCCACGCGACGCCTCGTCTCTGATCTTGATCCCCAATGAGCCGCCACCGCCGCTAATATGTGTCAAACCCTAATCAATTTTTAACGATGATCAGGCTGTTTATTCATCATGCCACCAACACAAATGAGCTCCCCTTGGTCCTCTCTACAAAACTGTATCCTCATAACGGTAATCCATCGTCGCTGATCAAACCCCAAATGAATGGCCGAGAATTAACCTTCGATTTCTAGACAACCGGCGATTCGATGACAAAAAAAATTGTAGATCTAAGTTGCGCCCTTCAAGAGCTTCGAAATGGTATATAATTTGATAGGATTTGGAGAAGTTTGATTTTTGGGTTTGAATTTGATATTGAATTGAGGGTTTGGAATTTTGGATATGTTCTGCGATTGGAAATGAGGAGATTGACAGGAAATGTACGTATAGAAAAATGAAAATAATAAGTAGCTAGAGTTTATAATGGACTATTTATAGGCAGATCAGAAATAGAAATGAATGGATCAGCTTTGATTTGGAAGTTGAACGATAAACGACCGGAAAAGCCCATTTCGTTCCCGAAATGAAAATAGGTCATCACATATATCAAAATAGATATTTTCGATAATTTTAAAATCAATGGAGCAGGTTTCAAGTCCTGATTCCATCATATGTAGAAGTTATGTTAAAATCAGCTTATTTCAAATTGATTTCAATTAAATTAATTTCTAGACGTTTCGAGGCCGTACGATCAAATGACAAGTCCGATCATTACGAAACTTGAAATTCTACAATAATTCACCATTACGGATCTGATGAACTTGTTTTGTCAAAATCCGAGATAGTGGCCAAAATGGCTATTTTCACATTAATTAAATAAAGTAATATTAAATTAAATAAATCACTTTTTAACTCAATATTTATAACTAACAAATTTTCATCCTTTTTGATTACTTAGACATATACAATGATGTAATACAAATTTTCATGTCAATTCAATGTTAACTATTTTATTGATTATAGTTTTTAATTTCAACTGTAATTAAATCCAATTAACAAAAGTTTAATTCCAATAAATTGAGTTATAATTACTCATATAATACTTATTTTATTCAATTACCATAAATTATCTAATATTTCATTAATTAATTAAATATTTACATTTCTTTTTTTATATTGAATTTATAACCAAGTATAACCTTTACATTATTTCAGTTGATTGGAATTTCATTTTGGTTGTTAATGATTAACTTTAATTAACATTGTAACCTTTCATTTTAGTTATTATTTCCTTATATCACAAATTTTTATTTCTCCCAGTATTAGCTCACACAATCTTATTAAAAAATTAGTTATCGAAATTACGGTTCGTCACAATTTTATAAGTCAAATATGCTTGTTTTAATTATTTAAAGATAATAAGATATTTATTTTGAATTTTGGTTTACATGAGTAAGTAGTTTAACAAAAATGTCAAAATGAGACTGGAAAACGTTTTGTCGAAAATCAACGTTTTGTTCAAAATAAGTTGCCGCAACATTATCGCACCTTTGTTAACGTGTTTTAACGTATATATTACACATTTTAATAACTAAACATGCTTACATTTACTAAATAGGATTAGAAAACTTCTAGAAGTCATTAGTAAAAGTAAGTAAGAATTAACAAAAGTAAAAAAAGTAAACATCAAATCAAAATCCAGTAAAATAATTACTTTTCTTTACTTAATCTTCAAGTGACTAAGACATAAAGTAAGAAGTAAAGAATGATGTTAAGTATTTAAAAAGTGAATGTTGCTTTAGGTTGAAGTAAGGATAGTTTGATAGTTTGGTAAGAGGTTATTTTGGTAAATTTCCCACTTCTTTCTTTCTCTATAAATATCCACCTCCTTCTTCACTTTCATTCACGTTTCTTTTTCTTCTTTTCTCAAGCTTCTCCACCTTCTTCCTCTTCTCTTTAATGGCTTCAAGCCATAGGAAAAAACTAGAAAGAAATAACTTCAAAATATTTACAAAATATTCAAAAGAAATCAATGTTCTTCCTCTTCAAATCAAACTCCTTTTTTCTCCATATTTTATCTCTTGTTCTCTCAGCCATAACTTCTTCAAAACAGAACCAAAATGCAAAAAAAAAATTTCAAATCATGTATTTTCCCAATGGCTACAACTTTTATGTTGACCATTTTGTACCATTCTAGAACTAACCATGTCAAAAATCCACTTCTTTCCAGTGCATTCTCTGGCCCAGTTTTTAAGCCAGGGAATAGGCCATTTTGTTTTGATAATAACTTGATCATAATAGATCTAAATTAAGAAATTATTTTTTCTAAACCATATGGAATTATAGTGTCTACAATTTTATGTTAAATCACTTTTTCTATTTTTGATGTTTGCTATACTTGAAATTCGATTCTTTGAAGCACATTTTCGGGCGTTATATTTGTGAATCCCGAGAATAGCTCCTTTTCTTTTGACCTTCTCTTCCTCAAAACTAATAAAAATCAAGTGATTCTTTTCTTTAAATTCAAGAGAAAATAATCTGCAATAATTTTTTAGACAACAATTTTTTCAAATATTGAGAGTAAGAGAGTCAAAAATAAGAGAGAATATGACCTATTTTTCGGGTCTAATTTTGAGAATTCAAGGTCAAAGCTCTACCACTTCTTCTCTATACTTTCTGCCCACCTCCATCTCAAGCCTTGGCCGAGCACTTCGAATTAAGGGAAAGTTGTTTACTAATGTTTAAGTGGAGTAGGAAGTATTTAGTGAAGCGTGGATTGGTTTGAATGTTGGTAGGAAGTTAATCGATTTGGTTTATGATGAGAAACTCTATTTAATATCTATGCTTATATATATATATATATATATATATATACACACACACACACATGTTTGATGATGTGTTATGATTACTATGGATGCTTATATATGCTTTGATCATCATGTATTTATTGTTTGATATGATCGTTATATTTTTTAACCAAGTCACGTTAATACACGTCGATAAGCACAAAGGAAATCGCTTTCCTTTTGAAAATGAAATGGTGTATATGGAATGCTTAAACCTTTTGAAAATAGTTTTAAAATGAGTTAGAAATGTTTTATAAACTTTAAATATTTTCAAATAAATAAAGAAAGAAAAATAGGATTTCATCTTGTATATTTGAAATATGACCGAAACAATTTTCTAAAAATATCGCGGTTTTGCAGTTCGGAATTCAAAAAGGGATTTCTTTATAAATGATATTTTTAAATGATAAAAAAATACGAAATAAATTTGATAAATCTATTAAAATAATTTAAAAGATATTTGGCATGGAAAACATGAATTTTAAAATATTAAAAAGTTATTTAAATCAAATAAGCTTATCTAGCACTTTCCGCAGCAGTTTTATGCTACGAATTCTATAACATTTTGAATATAGTTTTAAACTTAACAATTCTTTCTACATATTTTGTGAATAATTATAAAAGAATAATTAAGTAATTTAAAGATGATTTGAAAGTTTTAATAAGAGTTTGAATTAACAATTCTATAATAGGAATTGTTTATACCAGTTAAACAAAATGTAAAGAATATTGAATGTATTAACACACTAAGTATGCGGAAACGACTAGTACATTTGTCTCGCCTGTGAGATCTGGAATGATAAAACAAGGTGTTAACCTAAGGTTAGGAATGGAGCAACTAGTGCCCTAAAATTACCTGGCCTATGTTTTCTCTTTTAAGGCGAGGGGTGGAATGGATTGAAAGGAAAGCCCGGATGCTCTAAAAGGTCATATTTAAGTTTTTCCAAGATAAAAGAAAAGGAAAAGTTCTTTGAATATTATTTAACCACTTAACATCTTTTATTTGATGATTGGTACGAAGGAACTGGGATCGGATTTGGGTGGTTCCTATCTGGAACCGAGATTGGATTTGGGTGATTCCTATCCGAAAACCCTTCAAACTAATTTTCGAAATAAAACACATTAAAGATAAAGATCTTAAAGACAAAGATTTTCATGATGTGGGATTACTTTCGTTAGTCCCTGGAGGTGAAGTTTTCCATATCTAAAGCGGCAGTTGTGCTCTGTTATGAAAATCTTAGATTTGCAAGAATATGATTTGAAGTTAAGAAGAAAATATTTGATTAAGATTTAATAGATGATTTGGGAATATTTTCCCTAAGTTAAAAGTTATAACTTAAATGAAAGAAATCTTTGATTTAGATTTAATGAATGATTTGGAAAGGTTTTCCCAAGTAAAAGAGAAAATGATTTGGAATTATTCTAGTATTTAAGAAAGGTTTGAATAAATCAGTTGATTTAATAAATGAGGCTTAATGATTCCATATACTCTTGAAAAGAAAATGGAATAAATTGAAGAGAATATATCTACGAAAGATATTTGATTTAAATTAAAGAAAATTAAGATATTATCCAAAGCAAAAGAATGAATTACTTTGAATTATTCTAAGACAAAAGAAAGAGATTTCGAAATCATCCGAATTGAAATTAAAGTGAAAAGAGACTTAATAAATCATTTATACTCATATTCACTTTTTATCGAAATTGGATTACGAAGGAACCGAGGCCAGATTTGGATGATTCCTATCCGAAAACCACTTTGAACCAATTTATGTATTCAAAGAATGAAGATGTTTGAAGACAGAGATAGTGAGACGAATAATAATACGTGTTTATTAATTGAGGATAAACTCTCGATTCACTATGTTGTAGCAGTGGTCTCTTTGTTATGAAAAACCTCAAAACCACAAGGGCCTCTCGCTTAGTAATGGTCAAGGACAATGCATTCAGCTTCGTTCAGTCTCAGAATGTTCTTGTATGGATGACTATCTGACCTTGCATTCTAAATCACAATGAGTGTTCTCTATAAAAGTATATCAGTTGGTGGCGGAGAAGACACCTTCTCTTAGCTTAACACCCTTTCCCAAGACATACGAGCTCAAGAAGCTATACGTTTATAGAAATCAGTCATGTGAATGTGGAATAGCAATGTGGTATTCAAAGTGAAAGACATGTGAAAAGGTAATCGCTGTCTCTAGCCTCATTAACCGAAAATGATTGAAACAGGGTTAGATGCAGCCAGGCTAAGTGGGTCATTCCCAATTAGGGTATGATTATTCCATTTTAGATATATTTCTTCCCGCTGTGATGTTCGGGATGTAAATTAATGTGGTTTATATGCTAGAGTGTGCTCGGTTAAAGGTCAGTAATGACCGGGGAATGACACATTCGGTATTATCTAGTTATAGAAGTAGGCCGGTCTTGTGTTGGTAGAGGAGCTTTGTGATGGTTCCTTGGGATGTCCATCTAGAGATATCTCCATCGGAATATAGTCCCTTCACTTGGTCATTTGTATGGAAACCATTCTTCGATAGGAACCTGAGGTTTTATTTGTATTGGAGTAATGCATAGCCTCGAAATGCTATATGGGCAACCATTTCAGATAAGATTAATAAGTTTATATGCAAATATTTTCAAAGAGATCTCTTAAAAAATAATGTCAAACGTTTTGACATAAAAGTTTTTTAGTTATCATAAGGTAAAAACTGGTTCGTGTTTATGTGTGGGCGCAGTCTTATGAGATACTCTTTCTTTTCAAAGGATTTTATTCAAAAGCTGATATATGACACTGTCATTTATTATTGAGTTTTTCTCACGCTGGCCTATCAAGCCTGATCCGGGTATTTTCAATACTCGGGTCAGTTCTAAGTAGTTTCAGGTTTAGTCGAAGACGATTGGAGTTTCCAGAGGAGAGCTGGAGATATTCATCTACATATGGCATATTCTATTATCCACTGTTTGTTTTTGTTCGATGTTTGATAGCAATTGTAAGGACAGATGTTTATAGCTGTCCAAGCTAAATTTAGGTTAGACTCTGATATGTGTATTTATAAAGTTCTTCGATGTAAAGGTATTGTTCAATATTATATGTTATTCCATTCGCGTGAGATTCTGTTCTGTCTACTTTCTTTATTTCCCTTCATGTTCTGTCTTTTCATGCAATTTGAATTGGACATATGTGGTTTATTACCTATTCAAAGGGTATGGAAAAATGGACCATGATACATTGGCTCACTAATAACCTGATTAAAGATTATGGACTAACTATCATATTTCATATTTTTCATGGGATCAATAAGAACTTATCGGCCCCTGTCAATAACTTCATTCAGTTATGTCATGGGTTATCCCTAAAGCTAATGGTATCTCCAATAACTCCCCTTATATCATAGTTTTCATAGGTTGACTATGAACCTATTGACTTTTTTCAATAACCTAATCCGGATATAGTTTTCATGGGTTCACTACAAACCTGTTGGCCACTGCCAATAACTCTTACTAAACAAAGTTTTCATGGGTTTACTATAAACCTGTCTAAACAGACAACTTCTTAACTAGTCTTTGGGCATCCTATATTCTAGTCAACCTAACCTTTTAAATGCAGTTCCAATCATTTAGGAGTTACTCAATTTATATTCACTGTAACGACCTGGTATTTGAACCATTCGCATCCACACATGTTGGACTATAATCACTTAAAACAGCATATTGTAAATTTATATTTGGAAAAACTTAGCATATACAGTAAATAAATCAATCACAGACATAGAGTAAAATAACAATAAGCAGCGGAATATATAAAAAGTAGTTCATGAAGCTAGTATAACATAAGAGTTTAAATCAAGATACAACAGAAATCTCAAATACAAAGTAGTCTCAAATACATCAGTGGATGAGAAGTTTGAATATCAACAAATGGAATAAACTAAAATAACTGAAAGCTGAAAAATAGATCTTCAAGTAAAAGTCCAAGCTCCAAAGGTAAGTCTCAAATGTCGTGACACTAAGTCGGACCCGAGCATAAAGCAAAACACAAAACATTCAAGTCAGGATTAACATTCTTATACCAGTAAATTCAACTCAAATGGAATGCCAACTGAAATACAAGTAACTTAAAGGATGTTTGGGATTTCCATCCTCTAAGGATCCACGGAACTATCTACTATGTAGTAATATACGCTATTATAATATGTCTATCATTAAAGGAAAGTATTAAAATAGCGTTAAGGCATTACTTATATCCCCTTTAAAGCATTTTATATATTCCCATAGTCTATACAGTATTGTAAGCTCCACCAAACCGGTGGTTTACCCAAAGGGCATTCCATAGGTACGGTACAAAACAAACTCGTAGAAGGAGCGATAAGGCATGTGACAAGGCACGCGAGGCAATGCCAGGGTAGAAATACCGTTTGCACTCCCAGAGTGGTGGTAACGCATAGCAGCTACTACCTCCCATCTTGATACACACTCCCAAATCAAATGTGCACCTAATCAAATCACAAAACCAATAGAATGGTATCGAAAAAATGTGTCCGATAAGGGAAGCGACCCCTTTTGGCCCGGTATAGCTCATGTTTTAGCCACATCGAGCTAACTCATGGGAATCAGGGCTACGTAAATACCTCATACAGAATCATTTCCAAACCATCCTACTTCGTTCTATAATCTCCACCACGTACACAATTGTTAAAGTGGTTTTCGGTATTAGCAAAGAATATGACAATATCTGATCCCGGTCTCTCTAACAACTAACCGCTTATTTCACACCGTGATCATTCTATAAAATCACTTTTATAATCATTTCAAATCATTCATACTTCATATCAAAACATCATATTCATTTCAAAGCCAAAATCACTTTCGAAATCATATTACTTTCAAACTCATATCATTTTAAAATCATATTCACTTGAAAAGTCACAACAATAAAATAGTTAAACCATCATATCAAAATATTTGCGTTTAAATTCATTGAATCTGAATTATAATAGTTCCAACTTAAACAGTTTAAATATTGAAAATAGCTTTTATATATATATATATATATATATATATATATATATATATATATATATATATTGATAGTTGTAAATTAAAAATAGTTTATATATTAAAAAAAGGTTATAGTTCAAAATAGTTTATATATATTAAAAAGAGTTTATATATTAGAAATTGTTTATATATTAAAATAATATATCGAAAGTAGTTTCAAATTAGAATTGTTTCTTCCAATTTCACAATTCAATTCAAATCAACTTTAGCTCCAAAATTCAATTCAAATCAATCTCAGTTCAACAATTCCAATTAAAAGGTTTAATTCAAAATATCATTACAACCATCTTTAATTTATATCAATTTCAAATCCAGGTTTCAACTACAAATTTAAAACCACTTCAATTCAATAGGTTTTGAAGTTAAATAATCAAACAATTTATCATAACTCATTTTGAAATTTCACGTATATTTCAAAATTAAACTCTTAATTTTTTCTAAATTTGAAAATATTCACGTAACCATTCCAATAACATTTTAAAAAAAATCTCAATTTACAAATTTAAATAAAATCAAAATTAAATATCTAACTTCATTTATATTTAATTTTAAAATACTTACCTAATCATATTTTATAAATATTTAAATAAAATCACCAATTACTCATTTAAATTAAAACCAATTTCAATCTATTAAAATTTGAAAATATTCATTTAATCACCTTTAATCAAAATCAAGTTATAAAATCATATCTTTAAAATCTCAAATTCAATAAGTTTCAAATTAATTTTATGTAAATAAAGTTCCTAAAAAAATACAATTTCAAATCAATTTCAATTTATCTTCCCAACCTTAATTTATTAAAGTTATTACAAAATCTAGTTTTAAAATATGATTTTAAATAAATACTTCAATTTAATATTTATATATATATATTAAATTAAATTTTATTAAATTAAATCTTATTATTAAATTTTTTATATTAAATCTTTTTTTATATATTTAAAAATAATAAAATTATAAGTAAAATCTTAAAATTTATAATTTCCAAACAACTTATAAATTTCAAATTTAAAATTTTAAAAATCTAAATTTTGCACATATATTGAAATAAAATCTTTATATTATATTTTAAAATCTATATTCACTAAAACCCATATATTTTCTTTCAAAACTTTGGAAATCATTTTTCAAAATAGACCAACGGTGTCCGTATATATTTTTTATACTATGGTAAAGTGATACGGATATTGATCATTTCAATCCGCAAATTAAATTCTTATGGGTATATATTGTTTCAACTCGCAATCCCAAAATTTCACAATCAATGAAAATCGCTTGGGTTTATGGTTTCGACCTATAACGATTTCTTCTAATCTATAAGATCGTTCGGGTGTGTATCATTTCAACCCATAGGGAATTGCTAAACTATAGGGAACTTGTAGAGTGAGAACAAATATGATAATAATATAACATATCAACAACAGGCATATATCATCAGTAATAAATTTAAATACAATATACACAACAGGTTATGGTGTCATATGTCATAGGTAAGCAATTGCAGATAATGACATATCAAATTTAACAATTAAATAACTTAATAATTTAAACTTAACAGAATATTTCAATCGTCATTTCGTGCGAATTAATTTTACTAAATATAAGAATGTTAATCGTGGGTGATTGCTCATCTTTCAAGGCTGGAGAAACTAGCCAACACGACAAGCTACGAATTTTCAGAATCACAAACTCTACGACAAATCCAAAGCAAAGCAAAGCGAAGCTGGCACGATCTTGAATCTGATGGATCCGATGAACCAAACATATATAGATATATACTTAAAATTTAAATTTTTAAAACACGTATTCAAAATAAAATCTTTAATGTATATATATATATATATATATATATATTTGAAGGTTAACATTAAATTTAAAATAAATAAATATATATATATATTAAAATCAAAATGTAGATATATATTTCAAACTCATTATTTCTTAAATACATCAAATAAAATCAATATATATATATATTAAAATAAAGATATTTATATATATATATATATATATATTATATTTTAAAATCAATACTAAATTCAACACCCATATATAAAATAATATATATATATATATATATTATAAATTTAAAACACATATTAAAAATAACATATTTGTATATTTTATATTTTAAAAACCAATATGTAAAATCAATATATATGTATATATATTTTTATAAAGTAAACACACAGATGTATAAAACTTTGATTATAAAAAGAGAAGCCGGAGAGGAGGTAGGAAGGTAGACGTGATGATTGGTTGCTACCGCGGAGTGGTGGAGGCCGAAGATGCGGTGGGTTTTATGGCTGTGCACGGTTTAAGTGGAAGGCGGGATCGGTTTGAGAGGGGAGATGGCGATGGTGGAATACTAGAACGTGGAGATGAGTGCTTGGGTTTTGTTGACATGGGCGAGGGTTCGGACTTAGATGGAGGCCCTTGGATGATGTGGTGATGTGGATAGGGGGTTGGGCGAGCGGATCTCGGTGATGGTTGTCAGGTCCTTGAGGGGATGGGAAAGAAGGTAGATTGGATGGTGATGGAACGCAGAGGAGGGTAGTGTTGGGGATGCGGATTAAGGATCTTAAGGCAGAAATAACACTAGAGGGGGGTGAATAGTGTTTTAAAGAATATATGAACTATATGACTAAATTAAAATTTTCAACACAAATCTAAACAGAATTCTAACACAGAATGATCACAGAACATATAACAAATGCAAATAGTAAAGTAAAGCAAGTAAAAGGAAAGAACACACCGGATTTTATACTGGTTCGGAATCCTCCTACATCCAGTCCTGCACCAAGGCAATATCCTTGTATAGATTTTTATAAGCCAATATCCAAATTACATCCCTCAATTTCTAAGGCCTTGAGGAACCCTCCTATCTCCGAGTCTGGGGTAAACTCTCTTGATTTACGGGACACAAGATCACCCTAATACATCTTAATAACAATCCTTTTGAATGGATAGACTCTATGACTTTTTGAATACAAATTAATCCTATAACTTTGAATAGCACTTTGATCTTTAGTAGAATGATGGAGAACCAAATAGAGAGAGTATCTAAATGATTTCCTATTGAGAATTTGGCAGAATGATGGCACGATCTTGAAAATATGAAGTTTTATGGATATGGAATGGTGGAGAAGAAAGAGTGAAGAAAATAAGAAAGTAGTTGTTAAAAAAATTCGTTTTGGAAGCCTTTATATAGATGCATAACAGTCATAACCATTGGCGAAAGGTTTTCGAACGAATGGACACTTCTTTTGAAAATTGAATTTTGAATCCAACTGTCACCATGTCGACATGGGGTATCCCCATATGTCGACATCCCTCAGTTCAAAATTATAGAGATGTTGTTTTGTAAAGACAATTGAATTTAAAACAAGTTGAAACTTCTCTGAAGCAAAGTAAAGTGTTTAAACAATATTTTGAGATAGAGAATGAATATAAAACATTATTTTAAATATATATATATATATAAAATTGATATAGACCGTCAATTATATAAGTAATATTTAAAATAAGAATAAGTTTTGATGTTTTAAAAATAGAAGTTTTTAAAATCAAAATAGAGGAATATTTCAAGGCTAAAACAAAGTTTGAAAATATTTTTGAAAACATGATTTTGAAAGCTAAAACATTTTGAAAATAGATTTAAAAACATTTTGAAAAATCTATTCAAACTGAAATTGCAAGAACCTTCCTACAGAGCTTCTCCATAGGACTCGAGAACTTGTACAAAGTAGTTTAAATGATTTTGATTTTCGTGGGTTTGTAAGCCACTTGTCGTAGGTTTATAAGCTACTTGTCGTGGGTTTGTTAGCCACTGGTTTCATTAGAAATTGGGTTCCATCCCAAAAGAAAATTGGAAGAAAGATGAGAGTGCTATTATGAAGTTTTAACAAAATACTAGACATCTTGAGATCTTGAAATCTTGATTCTCTAGAGTCTTGAATCTTGAATCTCTAATCTTCATCTTGATGCTTGAGTCTTTATACTGATCAGGCTTCGATGATACCTGCATATACTTCCTATATACATATATATATATATATATATGGAAATGTTAGTATATATTTTATAAAGTAAAGTATAATAACTATATAAGGTTGTTGTCATCAAAACATCATCAACTCAGTTCCTAACAGGTAGGTCACTGAGTGACTATCAGGTCAGAGGTAGGGGGAGAGACCGTATGCGGCTGTTGGCGATGGGAGGATCGGGTATGGTGGACGTGGATGGTGTCGGGTGAATGGATGGGCTGCGGTGAAAAGCAGGGCCGAAGGCTGCTTGTGGAAAAGGAGTGAATGGGGTCTTCATGTGGAGCAAGAGGAAAGGAGAGGCTTGGTGATGTCAGGTGGTTGATGCGCGCACAGGGAATATGGCAGTAGGGTGGACGAGCAATATACAAAAGAAGGAGATGAGCAAGCAATTATAAATAAACTTTAATTATATTTCTTTTTTCTCTAAATTGACAGAATACTAAGAAAAGAAGGGAAAAGATAAGAAAATGAACCAATCAAATGCAAATGGAAGGAACCAAATATTATATTGAATATTAGAAAATAGTGAAGGTCAAAACTAAAAATATTAATTTCTGATGTCTATTGATTTTCATGGTAGGTAATGAATAGACATAAGGAAATCAAAAGGCTCAAAACAGGTATTGATACAGTCAACCATTTTGCAAATACCGTCACGTATCGAACGCTAAAATGTACAAATGAATATACTACGGAGATCAGCGCGACGAGACGAATGAAATGGTACACAAATATCGACGGTACGATCATCCTATCTAAAGTTGATATTCGCTGCCAAAACTGCTGTTAAATTGCTGAAAATAAGATAAATGGAGCTAGAGCGGTCCAAATTTAGCGAAACGAATATGACATCTTACTCAGAAAATGATTTACATTTTTATCATGTAAAAAATTCAGATTTCAAAAGTGTTAAATTTTCATCACATTTAACTGATTTTAAATTTAAAATTGAAATTACTGTGACGACCCAGAATTTCTAACAATTTAAATTTGAATAGTTAATTGATTTAAAATATTTAAAAGTTAATTTTAACTTAAATTCCACGTATCAATATTTACTTCATAATTGAATTATTGAATTATATAGTTAAAATATTGAATCGTATAATTTGAAATTGGGTAAAACGCTGAATCTGGAGTTTTAAGCCTGTTAAAAAAAAATTGAAGCCTTATAAAATTTATATCGATAGAACTGAAGGTAGTGAAAGTGTTGAAATTGACTGGAAGTGTTTTGTTCCGTTTTAAAAATATATCGTTTAAATTAAATTTAAAAATAGCCTTTCGAGGCACAGTCTCGGAATTCGACGAAACCAGTTCCATTGGATCCATAATAGTTAGTTATTATCGGATTTCAATTTTTGTAGCAATCGGAGTTGTCGTTTGACCCTGGCAGCTCAAAACGCTTAGAACTATTTTAATCGATTTAATTTAAAATTTATCGTTTACTTCCGTAACTCGCGCATATGATCGAAATAACTTCCGAAACACGTTCCATTGCGTTCGAAACGTGAGTAAAACCTTATAAACGCCTGCCAGCATGTTTGATTTGGGGTTCGAGATTTCGCGTTATGCAACACGAGATATTTGCAATAGTTAATTATATAATAATCAACGCGTACTCAAGAAGCTTCCTTACATCTGTAATTATCTCCGTCCCCTCTATATTCTTCCAGCAAAACAAAACCGAACCAAAAAAAAGAGAACAAATGGCCGAAGCCTTCGGATAAAACAAAAATTAAAAAAAAATAAATAAATTAATGAACGACTAGGCCGTTCAATCGAGATAGGGAGGAGGTGAAGTATTGCTTTGGGGCAAATCACGAATGGCTCGCGATGATGGCGAAGCGGAGATGGAGTTGAATTTGGGGCGAATTGTGCGGCTCGAGGTTGTGTAGCGCGCGCTCTCTTGCGCGAGGAAGGATCGACGTCAAATTACTGTTAAGCTCGGTGATTTCGCGAGGCGCTGTTGGGTTAGGAGTCGCGAGCGGTTCATCTTCGAGGTCGCGATTGTTCACGGTGGAGTAGGCGACACATGAGGCAGTAGCTAGGCTTGGGTCCGTGGTGGTTGGCTGCGATGAGGTTGGATGGAAGGCTACTCGACCTGGAACGACATTGGTGGCTTGAGTTGGTGATAATTACCGATGTTGAGAAGGGAAGTTGAACAGGAATTTGGGTTATTGGCCAGTAGCAAACGCGAGCGTAGGAGGTATAATCTCTATTGTTTAGTTAAACTATGTTTTTTTTTCTTTTTAGTTATGAAAGTAAAATTTAACTAGAGAAATCGTTTTAGAGAAATTTATATTTTTCTAGAATTTGAAAGAGAAATTTGATATGTATATGTGCACAATTTTAACTTACTGGTTAAATTTAAAAAATATATATATATAGAGGGTTTTGGAAAATATGTTGGAATATATATAATAATAAGGTTTAATTTACTAGGATTAATAAAATAATTTATTGAGAGCGTTAAATTTATTTAATCATCTTATTTATATTTTTATAAATTGTTAAGGAAGATTAGTTAAAAACTAAAATACTTAGTTAATTAAATTTATCTAATGGGGATTTAATTGTTCGATGTATTCGAATTATAACAAAATCATCTAATATTATACAAGGTCTAAATCCTGATGGAAATAAGCTGGTTTGGGGTGGATTGCAAATTTAACAGCAAAGGTGAGTAAATCTCACTCTGTTTTGATTTTTATTTGGATTTAAATGGTTAGTTTAAATAATTGGTTGGTTGATTGAGTTGATTGAATGTGTGCTAAAGATCTAGTGACTTGGTTTTGTTTGGTACTCGAGTGAATTGTTGTTTGACTCGAAGCATTTGGGTTTTAAATGGTTTTAAACTTAAATCATAAATAAGAGAATGGTTCATTTTAAAGTTATTGAGGGTTTAATGATTGGTGATTCATTAAATAGGTAGGATAATTTAAATGGATAATTAATTAAATTAATTTATGAATTGGGTTAATTAATTAAGTTTTAAAGAATTTAGAATAATCGATGGATGGTTTAATAAGCAATTACTTAACGAAGTTAATAAAATATAATTACTTGTGAAATTAATCAAGAGATTAATTAAGATAATTAATTAAGGAGTAAGTAATTTATTTAATGAAGTAAACAACAAGGTAGATAATTACCGGTGGAGATAAATCAAAAGCGATAAATATGTGTGGCTTAATAAATGATTAATTATTTAATGTATTAAATTAGATTAGGATAAATTGAAAATGGAAAATCATTAATTTATATAATCAATGGCATAATAAAAGATTGATTAATTAAGATTAATAAATCAAAAAATAGTGACTTATGAGAAATTAGTTAATATAACTAATTAAGGATTAATGAAATTAATATAGTTAATTAATTTATGAAGTAATTAAGATTACGTATTGATTTTGGTTAAGAATTATAAATATTGTGAAGTTAATTAATGATAATTTATTGAATGAAATTGAAGGATAATTAATCCAGGGTGATTAATTAAGATGAATAAATAAAAGGTTGACTAACTAATTGATTTGGAATTAATAAATGTTAAATGAGGAAATCTAAATGACTGAGGTTAGAAATTCAGTCAGAATCAATTGAATTAATTTGGAAGTAATAAAATGCGCTTATGAATGATTGATTGATATTAGATGCTTTGAATGAGTTGATATCTCTGATATGAAATGTTGTACATTTCATTTGGATAAATTGGTTAGAATGACATGAAACTCGAAGAGGCCGGTGTCGGGCATTAGAAAATACCCGAAACCACTTCAAATGTTTATAGATGGATATGTAAAATCTATTGGATGGAATGAAATGATTTAAGTGAATTGGACTATTTAATCTAAATTCGGTAATTAGAAATTGATGGGTGAAATCAGTGATGTTTATAGAAAAATTGTGGCTTGTGAATTGCTTGGAATTACCTGGGTTCTATATAAGTTGTATGCTTGTATTCCATGTTGGATGGGTTAACTCACGTTGGTTTCCAACCTAACCCGGGTGTTACTTTGGTGCAATGTTCGTGTCAGACCGAGTATTATAGATTTTTAGGTAAGGATGTTCTGGAGCTCAGGAGGTGAGCCGGATGGCAGGAACGTATAGAGTATTTCCGCTGTGTTATATTATTGTAAATCTATGATATTATAATTGTGTATATTCAGTGACTGTGTATATGTGAAACTCTGATGTATTAAAATGTAATCGATGGATATAATATTCTTTTGTAGACTGTTATTATTTATTATTATATTTTATCCGCTGCGAATGTGAGATGTTGATGTTTCTGTTCTTCTTCTTCTATCTCTTTCTTCTTTTTCATAGCTATCTGGAATTTTCGGCTTCGAAAATTTCGAGTCGTTACAGTTGGTATCAGAGCCGAAAGGTTAAGCGAGAACCTTGGCTCTGGTTGGAGTTATTCATTAAGTAGAGTCCGTAGTACTCTAGAATGGGTTAAGTATATATATACATATATATGAGCGCGTACTTGTTATTTTCTTATATAAAGGTTTTAAATGATTGTATATAAAAATATATTTTGATATATAAAGCAATATTTCCTTCTAATAAATATTAAGGTGATTGGTTGTTAATTATTGAAATTAAAATTAAGAAGTAATATAATACAACGAAATTGAAGTCTTGAATTGGAATTAAATTAAGTAGAAATAGAAATACAACCAAATTAAAATTTAATTGATTGAAAATGAAATTCTAAATCTGGTCCTAGAATTTGAAAATTTTGTTTCAAAGTAATGAAAAATAATAAATAAGTATTATTTAGATAATTGGGACTTGTTGCGAACAATGGGTTGTTTGAAAATTTGAGTTGAATTAAAAATCAAAAGTGGTCTAAAATTTAAGGACGACCTCGTGTGTAAAAGAAATAATATGTATGAATAAGGAATATACATAAATCAAAAATAGTTTGAATAAACTCTAAATGTTGAGTTTGAAATTTGGAATGGGATGTGATACCCAAAGTGATAAGTTTTTAAGTGGTAAGATTATTATTGTGAAGTTTAAGGATTGAATGAGGTTGATTGGATTAAGTAAATTGAATTTAACTTGGGAGGAGTTAAATAAGTTTGAATGAACAACTTGAATTGGTAGTTTGTGTGATCTCAAAATGGGTTTGAGACCTAAAAATTGGAAATGGATGGACGTTTTAAAATAAATTGGATAATATCATCCTATTGTTATTAAAAAAAATCCTTAAATTGCGAATTGGATTTGTTTAAATGAGTGAGAAATGAAGTGTGGTAATATATCCATTATTGAGATAAAAGGGAAATCTAACTTGAATTTGAAATTAAGGATATGGAATCACTTTAAACTGAAAATTTGAATAATTAAGTTTGTAAATTAAAATTGTTTAAGAACTGGCTTCAAACTGGAAGATAAAATTTAATAATAAAATAAAATTTTAAAATAAAATTGTATTAAACTCTTAATTGAACCTTGAAATACATAATTAAGATAATTTAAAATGGAATTTTGAGAATTGGACTTAGAAATTAAACTGATTAAAAACTTTGAATAAAAGTTAATTTGGTTTAAAAAGTTAAACCAACCTTTGAGAATTTAACTCGAATTTATATAATTCGAGATAGTTTAAATTCAAGATTGAAATTGAATTAGTTCAAAATTGAATTTGGTTTGAATTAATTGGATTGGTGATTGAAGATGTATAAGTTTAAGAATTTAAATGCGAAATTGAATTGGATTATATTGAAATTGTTTGAATTTGAAATGGGTTCAATTGATAATAATTCAAACTTATTGGAATAATTTGAAATTATAATTAAAGTTGAACAGGACTAAAATCAAGTGGAATTTGATTTAAATTGGGAAGAGAATCAAGACTGCTTCGACTTGAATTGGGTTTAAATAAATTTCAATAGAAATTGAAGTTATTCAAGTTAGAATTGAGTCAATTAAATGGAAGTGGAAATTTAAGTTGAATTGTTGGGGAAGTGAACAGTTGACTCTTGACTATTTTCAATATAAATTGTTTTAATATAAACTTATTTTTCTAAGCTATTAAATATATACAACATTTCTTTCTTAAAGCCAGATTATTTTTTACTTGTTTTACAATTATTTTTGGAGCTATCTAACCATTTTTCAACTGTTTTCTAAACTAATTACTATTTTTCAACTATTTCACAAACTAATTTCTATTTTACAACTATCTTGCAATTATTTAAAATTCCTAAAACTATTCAACTATTTTCCGACTATTTTACAATTAGTTAACTATTTTATAGCTATTTTGCAAACTAATAATTATTATTCAACTACTTATCTATTTTTAAAATTTTCAGGCTTTTTTCTAAATATAAACTGGTCGGAGTTTAAACTGTTATTGATTTAATACCCAACTGGGATAAGGATTGAAGTGATAATTCAATGGAATTAAAGGAAATGTGAATTGAAAGGAAGTTGATTTGGCTGATAATCAATGGAAATAAATACGTAGGATGTACGTATATTATTCTATTCGCATAGTGATTTGATCCAGATTCGAGCACAAAATTTTGATAGTTTATCGATCAGAGTTGAGATTTTTCACTTGATTTTCGACGGCGTACCTGGATATGGATGATTGATTGGATCTAGATATTCTCTATCATACTTATGGCCATGCAAGGAGAATGATGGTTTCTAATCAAGAAACCAAACATGTGTCCGCACTAGGAAGTCGGGTGGACGATACTAGTTCGGAAGTGAAATTGTGTGATCGAGTGGGCGATCAGATTGGTATAGCATACAGATGATATGTGTACATCGTACGGATTTGAATGAAATTGATATTGAAAAGAGTAATCAAATTGGAATATTCGAGTTTGAGTAAACAAAGTTATATATCTTTGTTATATAAGATAAATCTCCCCTTGTTAAATTTATTGCTGGAAGAAAAAGGATTTTTGAAAGTGTTTGAAGTATAAAGGGAATTTTATACAAGATTGAAATGATCTAAAGTAAAAAAAATTATATATATAAAGGATCTTATGAGGATTTTGGAAAAAGGTTTTGGGAACCTTTGAATTGGGAAGGCTTTTGATTTTTGGGTAAAATCAATATGGTAATTTGGAAGCCTAGTTTGAAATTTATCGATTTTGGGGATAATCGATTTTGTGTAAAGGAGCCTTGTATGAGATAATATTAGGTGTATGATTTGAAAGATACTATATGTATAGTATAAAGTGTTTTGATGGTGGCTCTGGGGAAAAAGGCGCTCCCTTGAAATGAACTTCTCAGGAGTGCCACCGGGTGGTGCTGCCTTGAGCCCCAGGGGGGTTCTAAAGTTGATCATGTAAGGAGTCCAGACAAACTAGTTCCTGAAGATTATTGGGCAGCGAAAGTCGAGGGCGGTGATGCCTACAGGGGCATTTGGGTTATGCTGTAACGATAGTGTAACTCAATGTCACTGCGGTCTACTGTGTGGACCATAGCGAAAATCGTGTGGAGGATGAGTGCCAACAGTCTACACTTGATTTTGTCGGAAAGGCAACGCAACATCGGTGACTGCGATCTATAGTCGAGTGGAGTGGAGAAGTTTCATTCTTTTGGCAGCGAAATTCGAGGGCGCCGATGCCTACAGTTATATGGGTTTTTGCTGTGATAGCTACGTAACCCCAGTTGTAGCTGCGATCTGTAGCGGGTTCCATGGTGTAATCGAGGGGGGCGGAGGCCTACAGTTATCTATGGATTTTGTTGGGATGGCAACGTAACCATCGGGTTAACTGCGACCATGGATGGGGGTGATGATTTCCAGAGCATTCTCACCAAAGATGTTTCCTCTATTTCCAAAACTGTTTTCGATATTTTCAGTAAAATTATTTTTTTTCAAGTATTTTCACTGGATGTTGAAAACAGGTTTACCAAGTACTTATAGATTTTCAGTTCCACGCCTGATCAACGTATGACTTAATTTCTGTAAGAACAAGGATGGACTGGTTGAGGTATCGAGTTATAGGAAATATTTTTATTAAAAGCTATTTTAATAGTATTATCTGAATTTAAAAGCATTCCTAAAAATTTTAAATAACGGTGTTGGAATTTTGAAAGATGAAAGAAAATTCAAACTGGAATTATAAATAAAATTTACCTCGGTTAAATAAATGGATTGTAAGTCAATAAAGGAATTTGGAGATGGATTCAAATTGTAAATAGAATTTGACATGGATTTATTAATGAATTAAATAAGAAGAGATGTGTTGTCGTATGAAATGAAAATGAAGTATAATAAACAGAGTTTGAGTTGCAAACAAAACCCAGGTAAGTAGAAATAAATTAAAAATGGCCTTGTAATTAGTTAAATGAGATGTGAATGAATTGAATTTAGGAATTTAATTTATAATGACTAATCAAATAAATTTGTAGATTGAAATGAGATTTGAATGAAATAAAATCAATTTAAGGTGAAAAGAAAATTTATTTGCAAATGATGTGAGCTCAAGATTATGAAGTTGAAATAATTTAAAGAAAGTAAATTAACTTAAGTTTAAAATTAATAGAAGTTTGGCTTCGAGAAAAAGTAAAAGATTATAAAGGTCTGGGTTAAATTAAATTGGAAATGGTTATTAATTTATAAGTTAAATGTGCCAAGCTTAATAAATTGTTTTGAATGAATCCAATGCGAAGATGAAATGAAATGCAATGTTTGGTTGGTAAATAATTTAGAAATGAAATGGAATTAAATTCAGAATGAGTTGAAATTAATTTGAAGTAGTTATAAACTAAAATAGATACTTTATTAAGCGAATATCATCGAAATTGCATAACAATAATTATCGTTTGGCGTAAACAAATGTAATTAAATTTCTATGAGTTGATAGAGATTAAATAATTTGGTTTTAGAATTAATTGAAGTGAATATGAGCTTGTTTGGATTAAAAATCAATTGGATGTAAGAATTGAGTTGCAAACTATTGAAACTGAATGAAATGGCTTATGAATTGATAGAAAGCAATTGAATTAGCTTTAAAGTATAAATCGCTTATGGCAAGCGTTTTGGTGCTTGTTGCTTATGATATACATGTGTTTAGCTATTGAATATAAGTGAAATACTAATAGATTTTCTATATATGGCACTTACATATTTAAATTGAGTAAGTACAGGTACCCGAAGGCCGCATGGCTGGTTTTGGACGCAATGTGTGCTAAAATAAATAAGCCGCTTGCTTAAAATGATAAATAAAGGTACGCCTACGCAATAAAAATAGGAAATATGAACTGTTTTTGTTTTTCCGACCGTGTGGGTCGATGTATACATATTTATATCCCTTGTCAAATCGCAAAAGCTCCTCCGTACGAAGGAGACTCTGCCAAAAAATTTCCAAAATTTTGGGAGTTAGAATTTTTTTGGGAAAAATGTTGTTAACGACAAATGATTTCAGATTGGAAATTAAAGTAAATTAGTAGATGAAACTAATATGAATCAGTTATAAATGAAAGATAAAATTCAATATTCAAAATTTAAAATAGATTGAATTCATATAAAAATGGGGAAAACTAATTTGAATAGAAGTAGATGTGAAAACTTCTGTAAGGAAATGTATGAAATGATTTTAAAGGGCTATGATTGGAGATTATTGCTAAGTAGGTTATGCAGGTATTATTAAGAGAAAAGGGAAAAGAAAATTGGATTTGATTTCAGGAGATAATGTGAATTGCCCGACAAAAAGGTATGTATTTAAATTTCTGTATGAAATTGGATTGGGTTTTTAATCTATCCATTTGGCTTTTGTTTTCTTTTGGAATTTGGGAGCCCGTAGAGGCATTTTGTAGTTGTACCGAGCTAGCGGCGCAAAGGAGATGTTGGCAAAAAATATCGGAAATTTAGAGAGTTAGAAAAATTTTGAGAAAATTTTGATAATTCAAAATTTGGTTTTAAATTGAAATTTAGATGATTGAGCAAAAGGGTGTTGTTGGAAACTATGAAAGGTTTTGGAGGTGGGTTGAAGTAATAGTGGAACTTTAATAAAGGGTGTTGTTGGAAACTTAAATTCCAGGTATAATTAAATTATTGAATTATATAGTTTAAATATTGAATCATATAATTTGAAATTGGGTAAAACGCTGAATCTGGAGTTTTAAGCCTGTTAAAATAATAATTTGAAAGCTTATAAAATTTATATTGATAGCACTGAAGGTAGTGAAAGTGTTGAAATTGAGTTTGGAAGTATTTTGTTCCGCTTTAAAAATAATATCGTTTAAATTAAATTTAAAAATAGCCTTTCGAGGCATAGTCCCGGAATTCGACGAAACCAGTTCCATTGGATCTGTAATAGTTAGTAATTATCGGATTTCAATTTTCGTAATAATCGGAGTTGTCGTTTGACCCTGGCAGCTCAAAACGCTTAGAACTATTTTAATCGATTTAATTTAAAATTTATCGTTTACTTTCGTAACTCGCGCATATGATCGAATTAACTTCCGAAACACGTTCCATTGTATTCGAAATACGAGTAAAACCTTATAAACGCCTGCCGGCATGTCTGATTTGGGGTTCGGGATTTCACGTTATGCAACATGAGATATTTGCAATAGATAATTATATAATAATCAACGCGTACTCAAGAAGCTTCCTTACATCTATAATTATCTCCGTCCCCTCTATATTCTTCCAGCAAAACAAAACCGAATCAAAAAAAAGAGAATAAATGGCCGAAGCCTTCGAAAAAACAAAAAATTAAAAAACAATTAAATAAACTAATGAACGACTAGATCGTTCGATCGAGATAGGGAGGAGGTGGAGTATTGCTCTGTGGCAAATCGCGAATGGCTCGCGATGATGGCGAAGCGGAGATGGAGTTGAATTTGGGGCGAATTGTGCGGCACGAGGTTGTGAAGCGCGCGCTCTCGTGCACGAGGAAGGATCGACGTCAAATTACTGTTAAGCTCGGCGATTCGCGAGGCGCTGTTGGGTTGGGAGTCCCGAGCGGTTCATGTTCGAGGTCGCGATTGTTCACGGTGGAGTAGGCGACACATGAGGCAGCAGCTAGGCTTGGGTCCGTGGTGGTTGGCTGGGACGAGGTTGGATGAAAGGCTACTCGACCTGGAACGACATTGGTGGCTTGAGTTGGTGATAATTGCCGATGGTGAGAAGGGAAGTTGAACAGGAATTTGGGTTGTTGGCCAGTAGCAAACGCGAGCGTAGGAGGTATAATCTCTTTTGTTTAGTTAAACTATATTTTTTTTCCTTTTAGTTATGAAAGTAAAATTTAACTAGAGAAATCGTTTTACAGAAATTTATATTTTTCTAGAATTTGAAAGAGAAATTTTATATGTATATGTGCACAATTTTAACTTACTGGTTAAATTTAATATATATATATATATACATATAGAGGGTTTTGGAAAATATCTTAGAATATATATATAATAATAAGGTTTAATTTACAAGGATTGATAAATAATTTATTGAGAGCGTTAAATTTATTTAATCACCTTTTTATATTTTTATAAATTGTTAAGGAATTTTAGTTAAAAACTAAAATACTTAGTTAATTAAATCTATCTAATGGGGATTTAATTGTTCAATGTATTCGAATATTAATAAAATCATCTAATATTATACAAGGTCTAAATCCTGATGGAAACAAGCTGGTTTGGGGTGGATTGCAAATTTAACAGCAAAGATGAGTAAATCTCACTCTGTTTTGATTTTTATTTGGATTTAAATGGTTAGATTTAAATAATTGGTTGGTTGATTGAGTTGATTGAATGTGTGCTAATTGTAACGACCCAACTTCCTATCTCCAGGAAATTTGCATCGCTAATAAGAAAGAAAGGGATAGAGAATAGAAAGAAAGAGAAGAAAGAAGAAACAACACATCAGAATCTAAACAGCGGAATGAATAAATTATATTAATAACATAAAATATTTACATAGTATACAACATTATCAAAGTACACAGATATACAACACATACTAGACAGTTATAAACACCTGTCTAGTATTTACAACATAATACAATCTCAGAGTCAACACAGAACACACAGCGAAATACTAATATCTAACGCAGAAGCCTCCTGCTCCATTGCTCCTCCAATACTCGTTAAAGCTAACCCGAATCCTAACCTGAATCCCTTGGCTACTCGTAAAAATTTGAGTACCCAAGAGTTTATGAAAAACAAAAATAAACTCCGGGTCAGACATGGGTCTGGTGTGAGTAACAGGTTAAAGTTGCTTAACTTTTAAAAACCTTTAAAAAGAAAGGTGTCACGTAAGACCTTCCACATATAAACATGGAAAAGTTTTTACCTTACGCTAACCAAAACATTTGATAGGAAATCCGATGATATTATAATAGTGTCTAGGGTTTTCAAATAAATATGAAATAGCCGAAATTGTTACATGATTAAATTCCAGCTACTAGCCACAAAAGTGGGTAATACAATCAAAACCGTTGGCACTTATTGGATTTTGGATTCCATACAATGGCAGGGCTACTGGGGTACCGCCCGTCACAGTACGTGGCCTAGATCACCGTACCGAGGATTACTCCCTTCATCCCCTGCAACACAAGGCCGGACCCGTTCCTTACTGAACAGTTCCGAACAAGACAACCCCGGCAGTTGTCGCGATTCAACCGCCCCACACAGCCGAAATAAAAAAGGGACCTCTAGACAGGGGTAAATCTTGCTCTCAAGTGGGGGCTACCCACGAAGCCTTGCTGCACCTCCCATGTTTTAGCCATTCCCGGTTGATGAGGCTTGAGGTTACGATTACCTTTATAGGACATCAAATCTTAGAATGCTCATCGTCCGCCTGACAATGTTTTGAAAGCATTCAATCCATACAAGTTAGTTCCAGGTTTGAACGAAACCGAAGGCACTATCTCGTTGCACTCATTATTGGAATCACCCTCAGAGTCAACGACCATAGCCCTTGCACTCTGATTCACCATCTCGAATCTATAAGCACTGTTTCGTCAAACTCATTATGGAATCACCCACAGAGTTATACTGACGTATAGCTCTTACACCTCGAGTCTTCACTTGCTCCACTTAGATTCATGACCTAACGTTAGTTGGAATCGATGTGGTTTTCGGATTCCAAATATGGAAACCCGATCCCGGTCTCATCGAAATCCAAAGCGTGTCTTTTAGGTCCAAGTTGTTTTAAGTTTAAAACAATTCAATTTAAACTATTTATATACACACAGATAGGTACTTCACATCATCATACAAGATAATCAACAATATTATCATAAACAAGTAATCTATATTACCATCATATCTTGATAATCTACATTATCATCACCCATAGATAACTCATACCATCACAGTGCAACCAATGAATCCATAACACACAACACTATTTATCTCATGTCTGAGATTCAAACCATTCAAGTCAAACCAAACCATCCATTCATAAGCAAGAATCTACAATCACACCATCTATAATTAATTTAAAATGAATTAAATTAATTACTTCTATCTCTAATTAATTTAAAGTGAATTAAATTAATTACTTATTCTTTAATTAATTTAAAATGAATTAAATTAATTACTTCACCATTTAAAACTTGCTTACTTAACCCTTAATTGATTACAAATCAATCAATCAATTATCCTCAAATTAACCACCTTAATTAATCACCTTGATTAATTATTCTTTAATTACATCCAAGTAATTATCTCTAATTAATTTACAAATTAATTATCCTTAACCAAAATCAGTAATTAACCTTTAATTACTTCATTAATTAATTAATTACTTCCTTAATCACTTATCATTGATTAATTAATCCTAATTAATTAATCCTTAATTACATCATTAATTATATTAATTAATGATCCTTTATTAAATTTAAATTAATTGCTTATTTAAATTAACTACATTAAGTAATTAACCTTAATTAATCCACAATTATTAATCATACTTGATTAATTACATTTAGTAATTAACTAACCTTAATTACTTCTTAATCACTCCTAAATTAATTATATTTAATAATAAATTCTATTGATTAATCATCCTTGATTTATCTCATTTGTAATTAATTACCTTAATTAATTACATCACTTAATGATTTCAAAAGACTTAATCAATGCTTAAATTAATTACACTAAGTAATTAATTATTAATTACTTCACAAAGAAATTACCTTTCATATTAATTACACAAAGTAATTAATCTCAAAATACCATACTTCAATTAATTACTTCCAGTAATTTATTTATCTTAATTACTTCTCTAAGTAATTATACTTCATTGATTACTTATCAACTCATACAATGATTATTCTAAATTAATTAAACTTAATTAATTAATTTAAACTAAACAAATTAATTAATTAGTTACAAATAGTAATTAATATCTTTAATTATTCCCATAAAATAATCATAATTAATTAAGTTTCATAATTGATTATTTAAATTAATCAATCCAATTAATTATCAAATTAATTGCATTAATTAATTAACAAATAATCACAAGTTAATGACCTTTATTAACTCATCATCAATTCTTTAATTACCTTTTCTAAGTAATTAACTTAAATTAATTAATATTAATTACAAATTTAATTAATCTTAATTAATTTCAAATCTTTAATTAATTAAACAAATTAATTAATTACATTATTTAAATTATCTTGCTAATTTAATGAAACAAAAATCTTAAATTTACTTTTTAAAATAAAAAATTTCTTATTCAAGATTACTTTATTATCAATAAAGTAACTTAGAACAAATTAACTTAAAATTGTTTTTAAAATTACATTTTAAATTTAAAATTTAAAAAGAAATCAAACTTAACTTAAATAAAGTTTTAAAAAAAACATTTTAAAATCTTTTAAAGCTTTATTCTTATTTTATAAAAGAAGTTATAAGAAATTTAAACTCCAAATTCATTTAAAAATACAAATCATATTTAAATATGTTTGAACTACTAATTTGTTTAAACATTTAAATTTTCTTTTTAAAAACTTCCTTAAATTTCCAAATATTGTTTCAAAATTGAAGTTTGATTCCAGATTTAAACTTATGTTTAAATCCTTACTTAAATTTAAAACTTATCCTAAATTAAAATATTTAAACTCTTGAAGTTGTTCTAAACATTTTGTTTCAAAGCTTAAATTTAAATTTCAAACCTGGATTCAAAACTCTTTTGAAATTCATATTTTAAATTTGGCTTAAGTTCTGTTTTCAAAAACCCTGCATTAATATTTTTAAACAAATCTTTAAATTAAAGCTACAGGTTTTAGAAACCTGTAATTACATAAAACAACTCGAGTTTCCCCCTATATTTACTTCGAGTCGCAAACCTAAGTACTTCGAACAAAAAATCTAATTCACTCGAGTATAACTCGAGTACATACTACTGCAAATCCCACACCCTCTCTGATACATCACCCCACCGTGCATATGCACGGTGGCTCTGGCCATCTCCGGCCTCCTCCACTACATCGAACAAGTCGACCTTCTACCCAGAAACCCATCACGACCATCAAATCTTTCTTCCAAACTCGAAAACGAAATCGAGCTTAAATCCCAAACTGGAACCCTTCTTCAAAACCTGTCATCGCCAAATCACTGCCCTCCGTCCACCAGAATAGCAGCAACTCCGGCCCTGACTTCGTTAACAACCACACTTCCAATTCCCAAAGTCCTGTTACGCTCGATCAACCGGAGCCCTCACCTCGACCCAAAATAATCAGCCTGTCCAAACTAGGTTTAGGAACTTCAATCCTTCACCGCAGCTGTCACAATCAATTATTCGGCTATCTGACAATTTTGCCGAAACCCTTGATCACTGTTCTTCCTCCACCAAGAGCCCCAAACCTTCTGATCAACTTGATCATCAAAAATTTACTCAAACCCATTATCAGTTCAAATAAGAACTGCAGTCTCAACTTCTAACTAAACACTATGATTATAGTTTTAAAAATCATTATCTTGTTTAAGTTTCCAGATTACAACATTGTATTTATAATTTTTAATGTTTGAATTTCATCTTTATTAACATACTCTGAAGTTTAAAGTTTTCAAAGACATTACCAATTTGATTATTTTTTTCTTAAGTAATTTCTAAGCTAAACCATGGTTTAATCATCACAGTTGCTTCAAGATTTAGCCCTTAACAAAATTTAACAAGAACAAAAGGTTTTATTTTTATTTATATATATAAGAATCTGGAACTAAAATCAGAAGAGCACAGTCACATTCATGCAATCTTATATATGCATATATTCAGTAATATATTGAAAATCATATGCATAGGCAAACACATCAACATTCAATTCAGATAATCATACAAAAACATACCTATTTAAAGCAACAGTTTATATTTAAATTTTCAAAAAGAGTTACTCACCTGTTAGTAGAAATGGAACAGAGCTCTTAAGTTTTGGAAAAGCTTTTGTTTTGAATTTCAAAAACCAGTGTGCCATGCTTTAAACTGTAAATTTCTTTGCCTCAAATCTTCAATTGCTAATGAAACTTAGTTACTTGCTGATGATACTTGCATGCAGGCTTCAGGTTTAAAGGATGCAGACAATCATGTTTTGATATGAATTCAGGTTGCAGGCTTGATCTTGTTTCAGTTGGAAATGCAGGCTTTACATTTGCTATTGAAAAGGTTTCAGGTGTAGGCTTTTAAAAATGAATTTGGTTGCTGAGGAAAATTTGTACAGAGGATTGCAGGCAGATGCTTTTGCATTTGGAAATGGAATTTACAGTTGCATGTTTGAAAAATGGATTACAGGTTGGAGATTGAAAACAATTTGTAGGAGGTGAATTACAGGATTAAACATGGAAGTTTTTGAAAAGAAGAGTTACAGATTTGATTTTGGCTGAGAAAATTTCTTCACTTAGAAAAAGAAAGAAATGAGGGTGAAGAAAAACATATTTTATATAAGTGTGAATGATTTTTAAAAAAAAATTAAAAGAAAATCAAAATAAAAGACACTTGTAAAAAGAGATAACACTTGTCATAAACACAACTTGGTTTAGTAACATGTGTCTTAAGTATATTTAATTTATTTGTTTTCATTTATTTTAAGGGTAATTGAAATCTCCTTAATTTATTAAACACATATAAAGTAGTTTCATAACAAATGTATATGTATTTCTCTTTAAATGAAATGAAACAATTTATAAAAGTGAAAACTTATTTACAAGATTCATATATAAATTTATTAATTTTAATTTCAAAATGAATTCAAATTCAAATGCTATTTATATTTAAAAATCCAATTTTAAAACTAATTTATATTAACAGATTAAATTTTAAAGTAATAACAATATTGACTTTTAAAATTTATCTATAATTATACATTTACCATTGTTATTTGAAAATAACATATTTATTAACTCTAAATCATTTATAAAAGAAACCATAAATTACTCTTCTTATTTATCTTAATCATACTATAATTAATTTAAAATGAATTAATGTTTTAATATATAAATGGTATTTAAAATTTACTTATAATTTCCAAATTATCAAAATGATTTTAGAATTTAAAAACAAGATTTTATTTGTTTATTTAACTTCAAATCGAAAATTATCTATTCACAATATATATAAATATATATACATACATTATAAATAGGAAAACAATTATTAGCTTTTAAAAGATAAAATTTATCAATTACACATTTATTTAATTGGATTATTAAATCAAGTAAATTTTATTAAAATTTTAACAAATCAATTTAATTTTAGATATAGATTATTAAATTGATATTGCTAAAATTTCCGGGATATCACATTCCTCTCCCCTTAAAAGAATTTCGTCCCCGAAATTTAAAAGCAAAGATAATTTAATAACCCATTTAAAAATTCTAGATTTTAAATCACCAACATGCATCAATCATATGCTAACAACCAAAACAACCAATTTTATCAAACAAATTAATTATCCAGATAAAATTCTGGATAAAATCTTCTTGAGTTTCCCCAAGTATATATATACCAGGATACTCGCCCTACAATATACAAACAATCTAAACTACGAAGCTACAGAGCTTCTACTCATCTAGACCTATAGAACTAGACAAGATATCAGACTACAGACGAGTCTGACTCAACTACCAAACCTTCCTGAACAGCTGGCTCCACTTCCAGAGATAACTCATACACGTACTCCCTCAGAGATACGTAAATCCAATTATCCAAACTGGAAATTCAACTCTTTAAAACCAAACACCAATCTAACCAAAACACAGAAGAACCCAAAACAAAACTCCGACTTCGGAATCCAAATTCCTTCGTCTCTTATCCATAAAACTCTTCGGATGATCCTGGGCTGCCTGCATCCAAATTGATCAGCTCAACTCTTGCTGATTCCTCTAAAGACAATTTAGACCAAAAATATCCCAACACAACGATCTCCTCAAGATCAATCCAAAACCAAATACACAACTCTACTCTTCAAACCTCAAAAGAACAAACTCACTTCTTCTATCCAGAAAAGACAAAACAGAAACACTCCCAAACTGCTTCCGTTACACAACTCTGATTTGGCACAGAAGACACTACTGATGAAGAATATGAGCACAAACTGGACATCACTTCCCAGAAATATGGCTCAACATATCCAAGAAAACTCAGATGTTTTACCAATCCTGAGTTGCCTTATCAAACCTATCTCGAGAAATCCTCCTTCTACTAGCTGATCCATCGGTAGTACTCTTGGAATCCAGATGATAAGAAAACTCAATCTTCAGTTGCAAAAAAATCTCTGTCTTCTTAGAAGACAACCAAAAATTCTTCAATACCTCAAAAGAATACTCAAACTATCGCAAGTCACTTTTGCGATCAATAGAAACCAATTCCCAAACAAAAATGTTCTCTTTTTTTCCTCCAATCAGAACAGCTTATACTCAACTAGCCAATCCACCGAAGAAACGGGTCCACTCTGCTGCTTTTGAACTCCTCCAGAAACTACTCAGCCAATCAACTTCTGCCAACACAGACACTCCGAGTTGCACTGCTGACACTAATGCCAAAACTCCTCATCCAAAGCTCTTCGAGAAACTCGGCCGTCAAAGCCAATCACAAACAACCAGCTAAACTCAGCCACATCACCGAAGCAGACACACTTCCTAACTCGTTCCGACATCTTCGGAAATATCCATAATCACTGCATCTCATCACGCAGCTACTACTTCCTGAGGTATCAAATACCATCACACACTTCTGCCAAACCGACAGATCCAAACTCAACTCATCCGTCTTCAAAAATAACTCTGAACCTTAACAGGTTTCCTTCAGAGATCGATTAAGTCTCTATACTCTACACAACTCACTCGAGACGGTATTAGGTCTACAGTCTCGATAAATACACTTCCAACCTCAAACATTCACACACCATTACCTTATCTACCTTTATAACTTATATTGGGAAACCTGAACGGGTAACCCAATAGATAGGTAGAAATAATAATTATATATATATATATATATCAAAATTACAAATACGCTCTCTCAAGATAGACACCACTCCAGAGCCTAGGTATTCACTCAACCTAATGCTCTGATACCACTGTAACGATCCAACTTCCTATCTCCAGGAAATTTGCATCGCTAATAAGAAAGAAAGGGATAGAGAATAGAAAGAAAGAGAAGAAAGAAGAAACAACACATCAGAATCTAAATAGCGGAATGAATAAATTATATTAATAACATAAAATATTTACATAGTATACAACATTATCAGAGTACACAGATATACAACACATACTAGACAGTTATAAACACCTGTCTAGTATTTACAACATAATACAATCTCAGAGTCAACACAGAACACACAGCGAAATACTAATATCTAACGCAGAAGCCTCCTGCTCCATTGCTCCTCCAATACTCGTTAAAGCTAACCCGAATCCTAACCTGAATCCCTTGGCTACTCGTAAAAATTTGAGTACCCAAGAGTTTATGAAAAACAAAAATAAACTCCGGGTCAGACATGGGTCTGGTGTGAGTAACAGGTTAAAGTTGCTTAACTTTTAAAAACCTTTAAAAAGAAAGGTGTCACGTAAGACCTTCCACACATAAACATGGAAAAGTTTTTACCTTACGCTAACCAAAACATTTGATAGGAAATTCGATGATATTATAATAGTGTCTAGGGTTTTCAAATAAATATGAAATAGCCGAAATTGTTACATGATTAAATTCCAGCTACTAGCCACAAAAGTGGGTAATACAATCAAAACCGTTGGCACTTACTGGATTTTGGATTCCATACAATGGCAGGGCTACTGGGGTACCGCCCGTCACAGTACATGGCCTAGATCACCGTACCGAGGATTACTCCCTTCATCCCCTGCAACACAAGGCCGGACCCGTTCCTTACTGAACAGTTCCGAACAAGACAACCCCGGCAGTTGTCGCGATTCAACCGCCCCATACAGCCGAAATAAAAAGGGACCTCTAGACAGGGGTAAATTTTGCTCTCAAGTGGGGGCTACCCACGAAGCCTTGCTGCACCTCCCCTGTTTTAGCCATTCTCGGTTGATGAGGCTTGAGGTTACGATTACCTTTATAGGACATCAAATCTTAGAATGCTCATCGTCCGCCTGACAATGTTCTGAAAGCATTCAATCCATACAAGTTCGTTCCGGGTTCGAACGAAACCGAAGGCACTATCTCGTTGCACTCATTATTGGAATCACCCTCAGAGTCAACGACCATAGCCCTTGCACTCTGATTCACCATCTCGAATCTATAAGCACTATTCCGTCAAACTCATTACGGAATCACCCACAGAGTTATACTGACGTATAGCCCTTACACCTCGAGTCTTCACTTGCTCCACTTAGATTCACGACCTAACGTTAATTGGAATCGATGTGGTTTTCGGATTCCAAATATGGAAACCTGATCCCGGTCTCATCGAAATCCAAAGCGTGTCTTTTAGGTCCAAGTTGTTTTAAGTTTAAAACAATTCAATTTAAACTATTTATATACACAGATAGGTACTTCACATCATCATACAAGATAATCAACAATATTATCATAAACAAGTAATCTATATTACCATCATATCTTGATAATCTACATTATCATCACCCATAGATAACTCATACCATCACAGTGCAACCAATGAATCCATAACACACAACACTATTTATCTCATGTCTGAGATTCAAACCATTCAAGTCAAACCAAACCATCCATTCATAAGCAAGAATCTACAATCACACCATCTATAATTAATTTAAAATGAATTAAATTAATTACTTCTATCTCTAATTAATTTAAAGTGAATTAAATTAATTACTTATTCTTTAATTAATTTAAAATGAATTAAATTAATTACTTCACCATTTAAAACTTGCTTACTTAACCCTTAATTGATTACAAATCAATCAATCAATTATCCTCAAATTAACCACCTTAATTAATCACCTTGATTAATTATTCTTTAATTACATCCAAGTAATTATCTCTAATTAATTTACAAATTAATTATCCTTAACCAAAATCAGTAATTAACCTTTAATTACTTCATTAATTAATTAATTACTTCCTTAATCACTTATCATTGATTAATTAATCCTAATTAATTAATCCTTAATTACATCATTAATAATATTAATTAATGATCCTTTATTAAATTTAAATTAATTGCTTATTTAAATTAACTACATTAAGTAATTAACCTTAATTAATCCACAATTATTAATCATACTTGATTAATTACATTTAGTAATTAACTAACCTTAATTACTTCTTAATCACTCCTAAATTAATTATATTTAATAATAAATTCTATTGATTAATCATCCTTGATTTATCTCATTTGTAATTAATTACCTTAATTAATTACATCACTTAATGATTTCAAAAGACTTAATCAATGCTTAAATTAATTACACTAAGTAATTAATTATTAATTACTTCACAAAGAAATTACCTTTCATATTAATTACACAAAGTAATTAATCTCAAAATACCATACTTCAATTAATTACTTCCAGTAATTTATTTATCTTAATTACTTCTCTAAGTAATTATACTTCATTGATTACTTATCAACTCATACAATGATTATTCTAAATTAATTAAACTTAATTAATTAATTTAAACTAAACAAATTAATTAATTAGTTACAAATAGTAATTAATATCTTTAATTATTCCCATAAAATAATCATAATTAATTAAGTTTCATAATTGATTATTTAAATTAATCAATCCAATTAATTATCAAATTAATTGCATTAATTAATTAACAAATAATCACAAGTTAATGACCTTTATTAACTCATCATCAATTCTTTAATTACCTTTTCTAAGTAATTAACTTAAATTAATTAATATTAATTACAAATTTAATTAATCTTAATTAATTTCAAATCTTTAATTAATTAAACAAATTAATTAATTACATTATTTAAATTATCTTGCTAATTTAATGAAACAAAAATCTTAAATTTACTTTTTAAAATAAAAAATTTCTTATTCAAGATTACTTTATTATCAATAAAGTAACTTAGAACAAATTAACTTAAAATTGTTTTTAAAATTACATTTTAAATTTAAAATTTAAAAAGAAATCAAACTTAACTTAAATAAAGTTTTAAAAAAAACATTTTAAAATCTTTTAAAGCTTTATTCTTATTTTATAAAAGAAGTTATAAGAAATTTAAACTCCAAATTCATTTAAAAATACAAATCATATTTAAATATGTTTGAACTACTAATTTGTTTAAACATTTAAATTTTCTTTTTAAAAACTTCCTTAAATTTCCAAACATTGTTTCAAAATTGAAGTTTGATTCCAGATTTAAACTTATGTTTAAATCCTTACTTAAATTTAAAACTTATCCTAAATTAAAATATTTAAACTCTTGAAGTTGTTCTAAACATTTTGTTTCAAAGCTTAAATTTAAATTTCAAACCTGGATTCAAAACTCTTTTGAAATTCATATTTTAAATTTGGCTTAAGTTCTGTTTTCAAAAACCCTGCATTAATATTTTTAAACAAATCTTTAAATTAAAGCTACAGGTTTTAGAAACCTGTAATTACATAAAACAACTCGAGTTTCCCCCTATATTTACTTCGAGTCGCAAACCTAAGTACTTCGAACAAAAAATCTAATTCACTCGAGTATAACTCGAGTACATACTACTGCAAATCCCACACCCTCTCTGATACATCACCCCACCGTGCATATGCACGGTGGCTCTGGCCATCTCCGGCCTCCTCCACTACATCGAACAAGTCGACCTTCTACCCAGAAACCCATCACGACCATCAAATCTTTCTTCCAAACTCGAAAACGAAATCGAGCTTAAATCCCAAACTGGAACCCTTCTTCAAAACCTGTCATCGCCAAATCACTGCCCTCCGTCCACCAGAATAGCAGCAACTCCGGCCCTGACTTCGTTAACAACCACACTTCCAATTCCCAAAGTCCTGTTACGCTCGATCAACCAGAGCCCTCACCTCGACCCAAAATAATCAGCCTGTCCAAACTAGGTTTAGGAACTTCAATCCTTCACCACAGCTGTCACAATCAATTATTCGGCTATCTGACAATTTTGCCGAAACCCCTGATCACTGTTCTTCCTCCACCAAGAGCCCCAAACCTTCTGATCAACTTGATCATCAAAAATTTACTCAAACCCATTATCAGTTCAAATAAGAACTGCAGTCTCAACTTCTAACTAAACACTATGATTATAGTTTTAAAAATCATTATCTTGTTTAAGTTTCCAGATTACAACATTGTATTTATAATTTTTAATGTTTGAATTTCATCTTTATTAACATACTCTGAAGTTTAAAGTTTTCAAAGACATTACCAATTTGATTATTTTTTTCTTAAGTAATTTCTAAGCTAAACCATGGTTTAATCATCACAGTTGCTTCAAGATTTAACCCTTAACAAAATTTAACAAGTACAAAAGGATTTTATTTTTATTTATATATATAAGAATCTGGAACTAAAATCAGAAGAGCACAGTCACATTCATGCAATCATTTATATGCATATATTCAGTAATATATTGAAAATCATATGCATAGGCAAACACATCAACATTCAATTCAGGTAATCATACACAAACATACCTATTTAAAGCAACAGTTTATATTTAAATTTTCAAAAAGAGTTACTCACCTGTTTGTAGAAATGGAACAGAGCTCTTAAGTTTTGGAAAAGCTTTTGTTTTGAATTTCAAAAACCAGTGTGCCTTGCTTTAAAACTGTAAATTTCTTTGCCTCAAATCTTCAATTGCTAATGAAACTTAGTTACTTGCTGATGATACTTGCATGCAGGCTTCAGGTTTAAAGGATGCAGACAATCATGTTTTGATATGAATTCAGGTTGCAGGCTTGATCTTGTTTCAATTGGAAATGCAGGCTTTACATTTGCTATTGAAAAGGTTTCAGGTGCAGGCTTTTAAAAATGAATTTGGTTGCTGAGGAAAATTTGTACAGAGGATTGCAGGCTAACATGCAGGCAGATGCTTTTGCATTTGGAAATGGAATTTACAGTTGCATGTTTGAAAAATGGATTACAGGTTGGAGATTGAAAACAATTTGTAGGAGGTGAATTACAGGATTAAACATGGAAGTTTTTGAAAAGAAGAATTACAGATTTGATTTTGGCTGAGAAAATTTCTTCACTTAGAAAAAGAAAGAAATGAGGGTGAAGAAAAACATATTTTATATAAGTGTGAATGATTTTAAAAAAAAATTAAAAGAAAATCAAAATAAAAGACACTTGTAAAAAGAGATAACACTTGTCATAAACACAACTTGGTTTAGTAACATGTGTCTTAAGTATATTTAATTTATTTGTTTTCATTTATTTTAAGGGTAACTGAAATCTCCTTAATTTATTAAACACATATAAAGTAGTTTCATAACAAATGTATATGTATTTCTCTTTAAATGAAATGAAACAATTTATAAAAGTGAAAACTTATTCACAAGATTCATATATAAATTTATTAATTTGAATTTCAAAATGAATTCAAATTCAAATGCTATTTATATTTAAAAATCCAATTTTAAAACTAATTTATATTAACATATTAAATTTTAAAGTAATAACATATTGACTTTTAAAATTTATCTATAATTATACATTTATCATTATTATTTGAAAATAACATATTTATTAACTCCAAATCATTTATAAAAGAAATCATAAGTTACTCTTCTTATTTATCTTACTTATACTATAATTAATTTAAAATGAATTAATGTTTTAATATATAAATGGTATTTAAAATTTACTTATAATTTCCAAATTATCAAAATGATATTAGAATTTAAAAACAAGAATTTATTTGTTTATTTAACTTCAAATCGAAAATTATCTATTCACAATATATATAAATATATATACATACATTATAAATAGGAAAACAATTATTAGCTTTTAAAAGATAAAATTTATCAATTACACATTTATTTAATTGGATTATTAAATCAAGTAAATTTTATTAAAATTTTATCAAATCAATTTAATTTTAGATATAGATTATTAAATTGATATTGCTAAAATTTCTGGGATATCACACTAATGATCTAGTGACTTGGTTTTGTTTGGTACTCGAGTTAATTGTTGTTTGACTCGAAGCATTTGGGTTTAAATGGTTTTAAACTTAAGTCATAAATAAAAGAATGGTTCATTTTAAAGTTATTGAGGGTTTAATGATTGGTGATTCATTAAATAGGTAGGATAATTTAAATGGATAATTAATTAAATTAATTTATGAATTGGGTTAATTAATTAAGTTTTAAAGAATTTAGAATAATCGATGGATGGTTTAATAAGCAATTACTTAACGAAGTTAATAAAATATAATTACTTGTGAAATTAATCAAGAGATTAATTAAGATAGTTAATTAAGGAGTAATTAAATGAAGTAAACAATAAGGTAGATAATTACCGGTGGAGATAAATCAAAAGCGATAAATATACGTGGCTTAATAAATGATTAATTATTTAATGTATTAAATTAGATTAGGATAAATTGAAAATTGAAAATGGAAAATCATTAATTTATATAATCAATGACGTAATAAAAGATTGATTAATTAAGATTAATAAATCAAAAAAATAGTGACTTATGAGAAATTAATGAATATAACTAATTAAGGATTAATGAAAGTAATATAGTTAATTTATTTATGAAGTAATTAAGATTACTTATTGATTTTGATTAAGAATTATAAATATTGTGAAGTTAATCAATGATAATTTATTGAATGAAATTGAAGGATAATTAATCCAGGGTGATTAATTAAGATGAATAAATAAAAGGTTGACTAACTAATTGATTTGGAATTAACAAATGTTAAATGAGGAAATCTAAATGACTGAGGTTAGAAATTCAGTCAGGATCAATTTAATTAATTTAAAAGTGATAAAATATGCTTATGAATGATTGATTGATATTGGATGCTTTGAATGAGTTGATATCTCTGATATGAAATGTTTTGTATTTCATTTGGATAAATTGGGTTAGAATGATATGAAACTCGAAGAGGCCGGTGTCGGGCATTAGAAAATACCCGAAACCACTTCAAATGTTTATAGATGGATATGTAAAATCTATTGGCTGGAATGAAATGATTTAAGTGAATTGGACTATTTAATCTAAATTCGCTAATTAGAAATTGATGGGTGAAATCGGTGATGTTTATAGAAAAATTGTGGCTTGTGAATTGCTTGGAGTCACCCCGGGTTCTATATAAGTTGTATGCTTGCATTCTATGTTGGATGGGTTTACTCACGCTAGTTTCCAGCCTGACTCGGGTGTTACTTTGGTGTAATGCTCGGGTCAGACCGAGTATTACAGATTTTCAGGTAATGACGTTCTGGAGCTCAGGAGGTGAGCCGGATGGCAGGAACGTATAGAGTATTTCCGCTGTGTTATATTATTGTAAATCTGTGATATGATAATTGTGTATATTCAGTGACTGTGTATATGTGAAACTCTGATGTATTAAAATGTAATCGACAGATACAATATTCTTTTGTAGACTGTTATTATTTATTATTATATTTTATCCGCTGCGAATGTGAATGTTGATGTTTCTGTTCTTCTTCTTCTTCTATCTCTTTCTTCTTTTTCGTAACTATCTGGAATTTTCAGCTTCGAAAATTTCGGGTCGTTACAATTACACAACAGAAAAACTTTTAAATTTTCAGATGAAAATCTACCACTTGCTATGCTTCAATAGACGCATACCAAATATCAAATTTTCATTCCAAAATTTTATTATTTATTTTCATGAAAAATTTAATTAATTATGTTATTAAAACGATTAAAATTTCCAGGTCATTACACTCTCCTCTAAGGGTGTTACGGTTGCGGTGACCGTCGTTATTACTCCCAACCGTAACCGTAACCATTGTTGACAGTTATAAATTCTTATAACCGTCACTGCAATCGTTTAAGATGGTTAACCGTCATATTTTCAATCTTGAATCATGTCGTACATATATTTTCAATTATATGCATTATTAGTGATAAATTGATATAGCTCTACCCGTTTTATATAAATTTATTTATTTGTTTATAAAACGACCAATATAAATGCACATGTTATAAGTTCATTTAGACATATATTATTAATTTTCAAGCTATTCTTTTAATTTAAATTACTAATTTTTATACTTTAATGTTAAATATTACAAAAAAAAGCATGTGCGGTTGGTATGGTTAATCGCGGTTTTCAAATTCTTTAACCGTTACCGTAACCGTTACCGTTGTAGGTGGTAACCTATGAGCTGTTGAGCAGTTGAACAGTTCAACCATAACAGCCCTACTCTCCCCACTCAAAACTTTTCATCCTCGAAAAGGAACGAGATAGGAGAGTAACAGAAAAGATAGGTAGATTCAAAATACAAAATACCAAATACAATAATCAGTTCAAAAGCATATAAATTTTGTTTTTGACATCTTATTACTTATATTTTATATTGTACACTATTTGACTACATATTCTCATTACATCTAAGCTTTTTCCAGATAATTTTTATTAATGTAACCGAGTGTAATTTAGTAGTATACAAATTTACCTTATATTTATAACATTTTTATTAAGCAACATTTAGTTTGAATAATTTATTACTTAAGTTTCCTCTTGTATAACCTTTAATTACAAATTCACATTACATTTTAACTTTTTGAATATTTCAGCAAGTTATGTATGTTTTAGAATGCAATTGATTATTATACCTATTTCAACTGTTTCAAATTATTTCAATAGCACTTCTCCAATTATTCAATTTTTTTGCCTTGTTTCAATAATTGAAAACCATTACTTAATACCGAATTTAAGAATTAAATATCAGGTTTCACTTCAGACCATTTTAAATAAATAAATAAATACATACATACACACACACACACACACACACACACACACATATATATTATACCAAATCATACTTAAGAAATTCAAGTCAAATCCATTTTCCCAAAACAAAAGTGTAGCAAAGCTACTAAATTGTCGCTCCGCTTTGAAACTCAAAAATGAATGTCGATGATGCTGCAGTCATCACCGAAATTATTTTCCAACGACAAAAGAGGAGAGTGCTGACTTATATCTTTTAAAATTATTTTGAAAACAATTTCCATTTGAAAGTACCTTCAAATGATATATTTTCCAAAACCTGGAAAACCAAATTTTGAAAAGCATCGAAAATTTAATCCTTAAATCTTTGATTTAAATTTATTTTCTTTGCAAAATAGATTTATAAACCATGTTTTAAAGTTTTATCTCCTTATAACATACAACAATAGTTAATATTTTAAAATGTTGACAAAACAATAAATAATAATCTAGGGTTATCATTTATAACAACCAATTCATTTAACTATCGAATTTCAAAAAATTATACTTATATAAAATATAATCATACATAAAATTATTTCATTTACCACTTTCGAACAATATTGTGTCAGCTTGCTCTGTTCAAGTGTTTCGGAATTCCTATCGATAGCGTTTCCTAGACAAATCGATCAAAACCCCAAATCAAACTTAACAATTAAAACAACACAATATAAACATTTATTTTTTTAATTAGAAATACGTTCCTTCATAGGTTGATCTAGAGTGGATTTTTAGAACAAAGATAAAGATTCGAATTTAGAGGAATTCAATCAAATAGAATTCCAGTTAAAAAGATAGGCTTGAAAGGAAGATAAGATAGTTAAATTATCGACGAGGAAAGATGGATAGACTTATATTAATCGTGGCAACCTTAACCAGGTCTTCTAGGACTTAGAGAATATCATCAAGGAAAATGGGAACAACTAGTTAAGAACATCATGGAAAACGTGATTCATAAGAAGAAGACAGGGGTATTGGTTAATCCAAATCGGATGACTAACCATTTATAGAAACCATTCGTCGTTTTAAAAGAGGTCTTGGGAATGTTCTCCTCGGCTACACGGAGTTGGTGAAAACCGATAGCAAGATCAAGTTCCAGGAGTAAGATCGATGCAGAAATTTAATTTGCCGCTTCGGAGAGAGGAGTGACTTCAGTAATACATCAGGACAATCCCTGAATATTGGGGTGGAATCAAGATTATTAGACTGATCATCAAGCAAAAAGATATACTGCCTACATAATCCTGAGGCATTAGACATTCGATTACAAGGGAATTTCCCTAGTCGTCTACTAGAGAACGGTTTGGGCTTTTGCAAGAGATAACAGCATCGAAACCGAGATACAGAAATCTGTGGTGAATCGACGCTTGTTGTAAAGGAGTTTCACCCCTTTACAAAACATACAATGATTGGTGGGACCGCCGATGGGATTAGTTACAAATAAGGATGAAGTTGTCAATTGAGGTTGCAAGATGTGCTCAAATTTATTACAGAGATCAACAGAAATGAAGCTATGGGATGCTCCAGTATCAAGAAGATCACAAACAGGATGGACAAGAAGGGATTTCTGAACAAGATAAGGTTCCAAAATTCAAAAGAAATCCTTATCCAGCAGGACCTTAACAAAGAATTTCAAGCTCGAACGAAGATGATTCTGTAATTAATTTTACTCAATTTAGGGTACCACTACCCTATCTTTAATGAGTTTTTACTTCATATGCTAAGTTCTAATTTCTGCCTAGACCTGGCTCTGATACCAAATGTAACGACTTGGTATTTCGAACCATTCGCATCCACGTATGTCGGACATGAATTGCTCAAAACAACAGATTGAAAATTTATATTTGGCAAAGCTTAGCATATACAGTAAACAAATCAATCACAGAATCACAGACGCAGAGCAAAATAACAATAAATAGTGGAGTAGATAAATAGTAGTTCATGAAGGTACTATAACATCATAGTCTAAATCAAGATACAACAGAAATATCAAATACAAAGTATTTTCAAATACATCAGTAGATGACAAGTCTGAATATCAAAAACTGGAATAAACTGAAATAACCGAAAGTTGAAAGATAGATCTTCAAGCAAAACTCCAAGTTCCAAAGGTGATTCTCAATTGCCATGACACTCAGTCTGACCCGAGCATAAAGCAAAACACAAAACACTCGAGTCAGGGTTAACATTCTTATACCAGTAAATTCAACTCAAGTGGAATGTCAACTGAAATACAAGTAACTTAAAGGATGTTTGGGATTTCTATCCTCTATGGATCCGTGGAACTATCTACTATGTAGTAATATACGCTATTATAATATGTCTATCAATAAAGTGAATTATTAAAATAATGTTAAGGCGTTACCCATACCCCCTTAATACATTTTATATATTCTCATAGTCTATACGGTACCGTAAGCTCCACCAAACCGGTGGTTTACCCAAAGTGCACTCCATAAGTGCGGTACAAAACAAACTCATAGAAGGCGCGACAAGGCATGTGACAAGGCATGCGAGGCAATGCCAGGGTAGAAATACTGTTTACACTCCCGGACTGGTGGTAACGTATAACAACTACTACCACCCACCTCGAGACACACTCCCAAATCAAAGGTGCACCCAATCAAATAACAAAAGCAATAGAATAGTATCAAAGAAATGTGCCCGATAGGGGAAGCAACCCCACTTGGCCCGGTATAGCTCCTGTTTTAGCCACATCAAGCTGACTCATGGGAATCAGGGCTGCGTAACTCATACAGAATCATCGCCAAACCATCCTACATCATTCTAGAATCTCCACCACGTACACAGTTGTTCAATTGGTTATGGGTATTGGCAGAGAGTATGAGAATATCCGATCCTGGTTTCTTTAACAACCAACCGCTTATTTCACACCGTGGTCATTTTATAAAATCACTTTTATAATCATTCCAAATAGTTCATACTTCATATCAAAATATCATATTCATTTCAAAACCATATCACATTCAAAATCATATTACTTTCAAAATCATATAATCTTAAAATCATATTCACTTCAAAAGTCACAACAACAAAATAGTTAAACCATTGTATCAAAATATTTGCATTTAAATTCATTGAATCTAAATCATAACAACTCCAGCTTAAACAGTTTAATATCGAAAATAGTTTATATATATTGAAATAGTTGTAAATTAAAAATAGTTTACATATTTAAAAATAGGATAAATTAAAATAGTTTATATATATTAAAAAGAGTTTATATTAAAAACGGTTTATATATTAAAGTAGTTTATATCGAAAGTAGTTTAAAATTAGAATTATTTCTTCCAATTTCATAAATCAATTCGAATCAACTTTAGCTCCAAAAATTCAATTCAAATCATTCTTAGTTCAACAATTCCAGTTAAAAAAGATTCAATGCAAACTCTCATTAAAACCATCTTTAATTTATATCAATTTCAAATCTAAGTTTGAACTACAAATTGAAAACCACTTCAATTCAGTAAGTTTTGAAGTTAAATATTCAAACAATTTACTATAACTCAATTTGATAAATTTCACTTATATTCTGAAATTCAACTCTTCATTTTATTTAAATTTAAAAATATTAACTTAATCATTCCAATAACGTTTTTTAAAAAATCTCAGATTACGAATATAAATAAAATCCAAATTAAATATCTAACTTCAATTATATTTAATTTGAAAATACTCACCCAATCATTTTTTATAAGCATTTCAAATCACCAATTACACATTTAAATCAAAACTAAATATTCAATTTCAATCTATTTAAATTTAAAAACATTCATTTAATCAGCTTTAATAAAAATCAATTTATAAAATCATATCTTTAAATCTCAAATTCAATAAGTTTTAAATAAATTTTATTTAAATAAATTCTTAAACAAATACAATTTCAAATCAACTTCAATTTATCTTTCCAACCTTAATTTATTGAAGTTATTGCAAAATCTATTTTTAAAATATAATTTTTAATAAATACTTAAACATAATATATATATCTATATTAATTAAATTAAATTTTATTAAATTAAATCTTATTATTAAATTTATTTTATATTCAATCTTTTTTGTATATTAAACATAATAAAATTATAATTAAAATCTTAAAATTTATATGTTCAAAACTAGCTTATAAATTTCAAATTTTAAATTTAAAAATTTAAAAATCTAAATTTTACTCATATATAAAATGAAATCTTGATATTATATTTTAAAATCAATATTCATTAAAACCCATATATTTCCTTTCAAAACCCTGGAAATCATTTTTCAAAATAGACCAATGGTGTCCGCATATAATTTTCTATCTTATGGTCAAGTGAATATATCATTTCAACCCGCAATCCCAAATTTTCATAATCAATGAAAATCACTTGGTTTTATCATTTCAACCCATAACGATTTCTCCTACTCTATAAAATCGTTCGGGTGTGTATCATTTCAACCCATAGGGAATTTCTAAACTACAGAAAACTTGCAGAGTGAGAATAAATATGATAATAATATAACATATCAACAATAGGCATATATCATCAGTAACAAATTTAAAAATAATATACACAATAGGTTATGGTGTCATATGTCATAGGTAAGCAATTATAGATAATGACATATCATATTTAACAATTAAATAACTTAATAATTCAAATTTAACAGCATATTTCAATCGTCATTTCATGTGAATTAAATTTACTAAATATAAGAATATTAGTCGTGAGTGATTACTCACCTTTCAAGGCTAAAGAAATTAGCCAACATGACAAGCTATGAATTTCTAGAATCATGAACTCTACGACAAATCCAAAGCAAAGCGAAGCTGGCACGATCTTGAATCTGATGGATCCGATGAACCAAATACATACAACTATATGCTTAAAACCTAAATTTTCAAAACACGCGTTTAAAATAAAATCTTCAATATATATATATATATATATATATATATTTGAAGGTCAATATTAAATTTAAAATGCATACATACATATATATATATTAAAATCAAAAAATATATATATATATATATTTCAAACTCATTATTTCTTAAACACATCAGATAAAATCGATATATATATATTGAAATCAAGATATCTGTATATATTATATTGATTTAAATTCAACACCCATACGTATAATATATATATATATATATATTATAAATTTAAAATACATATTTAAAATAACAAATCTATATATTTTGTATTTTAAAAATCGATATGGAAAATCAATATATATATATATATATATATTATAAAGGAAACACACATCTATAAAACTTTGATTATAAAAAGAGAAGCCAGAGAGTTGGTGGGAAGGAAGATAAGATGATTGCTGCTGCGGAGTGGTGGAGGCCAATGATGTGGTGGGTTTTGCGGCTGTGCACGGTTCCAGTGGAAGGCGGGCTTGGGTTTGAGAGGGGAGATGGCGATTTCGAAAGACCAAAAGGTGGAGATGGGTGCTCGGGTTTTGCTAGCATGGGCGAGGGTTCGTACTGAGATGGAGGCGCTTGGATGCTGTGGTGATTGGATAGGGGTTTGGGCGGATCTCGGTGATGACTATTAGGTCCTTGAGGGGATGGGAAAAAAGGTAAGTTGGACGGTAATGGAACTTGGAGGAGGGGAGGTCACCTAGTGACTGTCAGGGCGGAGGTAAGGAGAGAGACTGTGTGCAGCTGTCGGCGATGGGAGGATCGGGTATGCTGGACGTGGATGGTGGCGGGAATTGGATGGGTTGCGGCAAAAGGCAAGGCCGAAGGCTGCTTGCGGTAAAGGAGTGGATGGGTTGTTCAAGTGGAGCAAGGGGAGAGGAGAGGCTTGGTGATGTTATGTGGTTGATGCATGCATAGGGCATGGAATTAGGGTAGACGAGAAATATACGAAAGAAGGAGATGAGCAGGCAATTCTAAATAAACTTTGGTTATATTTTTTCCTCTGAATTGATAGACCACAAAGAAAAGAAGGGAAGAGATAAGAAAATGAACCAATCAAATGCAAATGGATGGAACCAGAAATTATATTGAATGCTGGGGAATAGTGAAGGTCAAAACTAAAAATATTTATTTCTCATGTCTATTGGTTTCCACGGTAGGTAACGAATGGACACAAGGAAATTAAAAGGCTCAAAACGGGTACCGATATGGTCAACCGTTTTGCAAATACCGCAACATACCGGATGCTGTAATGCACAAATGTATATACTGTAGAGATCAATGCAATGAGACAAACGGAACGGTACTCACATATCGGCGGTATGATCGTCCTATCAAAAGTTGATTTTCGCCGCCAAAACTGCTACTAAATTGCCGAAAATAAGATAAACGGAGCTAGAGCAGTCCAAATTTGGCAAAACAAAATATGACGCCTTACTCATAAATGATTTACATTTTTATCATGTAAAAAATTCAGATTTCAAAAGTGTTAAATTTTCATCACATTTAACTAATTTTAAATTTAAAATTGAAATTGCACAAAAGAACAAACTTTCAACTTTTCAAATGAAAATCTGCCACTTGCTACGCTTTAATAGACGCATTCCAAATATCAAATTTTCTTTCCAAAATTATATTATATATTTTCATGAAAGATTTAATTAATTACAATATTAAAACCGTTAAAATTTCCAGGTCTTTACATTCACTATTGGGTCAACCTACCTGGTTATTTTGCCCTTACTCCTTAAAATATAGTTATGGGTCCATTATATAGTGAACACATTTATGGAAGAAGCATGTACAAAAACAATAGCAACATTTATGGTTTAATATCCTTGAAATCATTTCCACCTGAAAATTTGGTTAATCCCTTTAACCCATTATTTTTATCAAGACAAGCCACATCAAAAACTCTACATTTAAAAGTCATTTAAAAGATTTTTTATAGTGCCATGGGTTTTTCCTTTTAAAAAAAATATAGATTGGGGTTCGTTGTTTTGAAAATTTAGGCTTTTGAAACCTTAGACCTTTACTTTGGAAACCATTGGAAAACCTCTTTCGCAGGCATTCAACTCTTTTCAAAACACTAAGCATATGCCTTTCAAAACACTTTAAAACAACTCTTTCGAAACCAATAAAAAATACCTTTCGAAAGTATTAAACCATCACTTGCTAATTTATAGAAACATAGCTTCGAAACCATTTGAAAGTACCCCTTTCGAAACCAATAATCTTCAAATAAAAGAGTTTCAAGAAAACAGATGGCTTCAGAACCATCCATTCGAAAGCTTTAATCCTTTAGGTAAAACAATTGGAAGGATAACTTCGAAGCCATTGCCTTTGAATTATCTTAATTTTTTTAGGATAACTTCGAAACCAATAAAACTTATGCAAAACAGTTTTTATTGCCTTTTTAAGTAATACTTTTCAGCTAACTTGCTTATTTGTAAAAATATGATTGGTTGCCATAAACTTTATCAAAATCTTTTCTAAAAGACTGCCGAATTATTTTAGAAATTTAATTAAAGACAATAATAAAATAGCCATTCCCTTTAACAAAACAATTAAGATAATTAAATCCTCCATCTTAAATAAATTAATTTACCTAGTAAATTACTTAGGAAAAACACCCAAAATCATCGATATTCTCTTTTATTTTTTTATCTAACATATACAAATTCGGACCCAGATTCGTTTATATAATTATTGAAATTAATTTCTAAACCCAATTATCCATATTCTCCTTTGAAAATTCATAATAAATTATCCATAGCTTGGATAATTACGAAAAATTAAACCCATCCCCAAAATACTGTTTTACATAACATGTTAAATCCTCATGGCATTCGAAACCCCATATAAATGATTTTTTTCTTAAAACCAAATAAAACAATTATCAAACAAACTTGTTTGAATATAATGTATCATGTAATCCAAGCATGTCATTATCAAAAACCATCATAACAGATTTAAACTTAAAACCCAAAATCAAAAGCTCTTTGAAAATCGAAAATGAGATGGTTTTGATTATTATTCACCTTGCTTAAGATAAGGAACTTTAGATTTGATTTTAGATTGATCCTCCTTGCTTGATTCCTTAGCTTTAATCGATTTTTCCCCTTTTCTTTCCCTAGGTTATGGCCGGCATGAGATTTTATTTTACGTTTTGAAATTTTGAACTATGAACCTGTAGAGAAATTGGAACGTGGGCTTAGGGGTTATGGTAGCAGCTAATCCCCATAATGCCCTTGCTTTTTTTCTTATTAATTAACACATAAAACCGTTAATAAACCCATTCTTTGTATTTAATTAAGCACGGCCTCTAGTTAAATTTGAAAATCTCAACCCCCTTATCACTCTAATATTTACATTATTCTATTTTATTTATCAAACTAAATCTCCTAAATAATGTAATTAAAAATTAGGGATGTTACAGGCTCTCCTCCTTAAAGAATTTCATCCTCGAAATTCGGTAAGGACTAGATACTAAGCATAGCAATCATCTATAACATCTCCTAATTTCCATACTAGCCCATTTCGTCCTCGAAATTCGATAAGGACTAAATAATAAGCATAGCAATCATCTATAACATCTCCTAACTACAATACTAGCCTACCTGACTAGCGACAATCTATAATAAGTAAATATAGAGCATACCTTCACAGAAGATCAGGATAAGTATCTCTAACCCTGTCTTCTGTCTCTCAAGTATAGTATTTCTCGTTGTCGTTCCACTGAACTTTCACCAACTTGACTGACTTTTTCCTTAATCTCTTCTCATCTCTTTCTATAACCCAAACTAGTTGTCTAGCAAAAGTCAAATTCGGCTCTACTATCAAATCTTCCCACTCTATCAAAGCAATAATAATCTCTAGATCATGCACATACTTGCGAAGTTGAGACACAAGAAACACATTCTGGACCCCTGCCATACTTCTCGACAACTCAACTCTGTATGCGAGCTTTTCGATCCTCTCTATAATTAGGAATGGACCAACATATTTGGAAGTCAGGTTCCCAAACTTTCTGAACTGTACCACACCCTTCATTGGTGATACTTTAATGAAAAACCCTATCTCCAACTGAAAGTTCTAGATCTTTACACATCTTATCTACGTAACTCTTTTGTCTAGACTGAGCTTCCTTGATCCTTGCACGGTTTAACTTAATCTTCTCTGTCGCCTCTCTAACCAGATTGTGAAGGAACTAGGCCAGCCTGCAGCGGAAGAAATAGATGAATTTAAAAAAAAATTAATCTTTATGGATCTTTAATGGGCATATGAAGTCTAAATATACTTAGAACTGTTTTAGGTATTTAAAAGTAAAATCAATATTTTATTTAATTTTATAAATAATACTTTACTTTAATTTAATATGCATGTAAATTAGAGTACATCAAATATACTATTATGAACATATTGTGTGTAACAGCAACTTATTAAATTTATTTAGAGAAGGAAACTTTTCATTTTCTATCTCTTAAATTATTCAATTAATGATGGGGCATAAATTATTTAAAGAAGTAAACTTTTCATTTCCTTCCTCTTAACTTATTCAATTAATGAGGGATCATAAATTAAGTTAGAGAAGGAAGCTTTTCATTTCCTTCTCTTAATTAAATTAATAAATTGATTAGTAAAATAACATTGACGACCAATCTAAATACGACATGAATTGTAATTATATTCATAATAAATATTGTGCAAGTGCAACATACAGGGAGTATGCATAGTCAGTGGTAATTGATATGTATACATAAAATAAACAAGAACAATTTGAATGGTTATTACATAGGAATTGGAACGGAAATAAATAAGGGATGACAAGTGTGATCGATACAGTATCCTTTTAGTAAACTTTACTGATGTAACATATTAATGACAATCAAAAGGTATCATAATGTAAGAATATGAAAGGTAAACAATGAACTGTGCGTATACATTATTATCTTAATTAAAAAGGAGAAATGATTTCGTACCATGACAATACAAATAAAGAAAAATAAATTTTATATGAATACATACAAGTAGATATAAATATGTATATATGGAATTCAATCAAAGCTTTCTAATAATATAAATTAGATAGTTATTACCGCCAATTTCAGAACTTTAATTTGTTGTTAAAATTCCTTTTATTCATAGGTAAATATCTAATGCAATAAAAAGTGCAAGTAATACATGCAAACATACATACATACATACATACATGTATTAAAATACAAAACTAAAATTACACTTTGTTATGAAAGATTAAAACATAGATCTATAATTGAAACACTGTATTGGTTCCATATAAATTTTATTTTTAAATTTAAATATAATTCAATCAATCAACATGAAAATGTAAATTTTCAGATTAAAAATGGAATTTATTTTGAATCTTGTGTTTTGATTACTAACAAGGAATTCAAGCGATACAATGATTCATGAATCTATGACAACTACGAAGACCGGATTCAACGAACCACTGTATAGCACATATATACTATATATATAATCTTTTCCTTAGTCGACTGAAATTGGTCATAATTTTTTTTTAAAATTTACACAGACCAGTCGATTGAGTGCATATGTCAATCGACTGAATCTATGCAATTTCAAATACACATGCACGTTTTGAATTGAGTCGACTGAAGCTACCTAAGCAGTTGACTGAACTCTGTATAACTATTAAATTTCTTGAATAGACAATTTCTTTTTGAATAGCTTTCTCCCTCATGAAGAGTTGCAGCCTTGCTATTCTTTGAGATCTTTCACTAGAAGTAGCAACTCCTTATCTACTATATATATGCTTGAGTTTCAAAGATCAAATCACTTAATTTACTTTTCCAACTTACTCTAATTTGAATTATATTCTCCGAATCTATTGCTTTCTTTAATTCATATATTTATTCCTTACGATCATAATTCCATATTTTTCAAAGAAATCTAAACTTCCTATTCTTCATATACACACAACCATGCACATCATACTTGAGGAACAGATTATAGGAAGAGTGTACTGCAATTGACAAATCCATGTTGATAAAAGAATACAAAAGTTCAAGACAATCAATCTACGTTGTATTCAAGTCTTATTCGGTTGCTTGGGCGGTCAAGTCATGTTCGTTTGCTCATGCAGTGTGAACCTATTCCTTCGGATTAAGTGAGGGTTTCTAGTTTTAATTCCAGAAGGAGTCTTGAACTGGACATAGAACAGAAAGTTTGAACCAATATAAAAATCTCTGGTGTCATTTTTACTTTACTACTATTTTATTCTATAGTTACTTTCCGCACTAACAAGTTTAGTAAATATATTCCATATTACACGATCCTATAGCATAGTCACTTTCATTTGGTATAAGAGCTTGGTCATGTTGCAACTGTAACATAGTTATTTGATATTTTAGTATGGAAAACAATAGTAGCACAGTAACTAACCCAAGTTTCCTTGAAGATCCATCTACTGCACGACCACCACTGTTTAACAGAATGAACTATAACTATCGGCTACTAGGATGAGAATTTATATACAAGCTAATAGTTATGAAACCTGGAATATTACTCAAACCTAATATACCATACCTAGTATAGAATATTCACAATGGCCTAACACACAAAAACTAGATGCTACTGCAAATGCTAAAGCCATGAATATGTTATATTGTGCATTAGATAAGAATGTGTTTAATAGAGTAAGCATGTGTAAAAAAGCTTATGAAATTTGGCGTACACTTAAAATTACACATGAAGGTACTAACAAAGTAAAGCAGAGTAAATTTCTATGCTCAAAAATAAGTTCCATAATTTCAAAATGAAGCAAGATGAAACAATAAATGAAATGTACTCTAGATTCCAAGATATATATCATTATCTTTTAGCATTAGGAGAAACATATATAGACTTTGATATTGTTTCAAAAATCCTCAACTTTCTAACGGATGAGTGGGAACGAAAGGTCTTAGCGATTAAAGAAGCTAATGCCATTTCAACCAATGAACCAGTTTCAACCATTAAACCAGAGGAGTTGATAGGAAATCTAATGTCTTATGAAGTTAATCTCCTGGCTAAACGAGTACATGCACAGGATCAGAAAAATATAGCATTCTAAGTAGAAAAGGATGAATCAGATTCAGATGAGGAAGACATGGTCTTCATTGCCAAAAATTTCAAAAAGTTTTTGAAATTCAATAAGGGTAACAAATTCGAGAAACAACAAGAACGTCTCCAGCAATAATAACAACAAACCATCATCTTTTTCTCTAGAGTGTTATGAGTGTCACAAAAAAGCCACATCAAGAAAGACCGTCCTGAGTGAAAGAGAGACAAATTTAAGCACAAAAAGACAGATTCAAAAAGAAAGATTTCTTTGTCACTTGGAACGATTCAGAATCATCTTCATCATCAGATAGTGACTCAGACAGCAATACGGAATAAGCAAGTGTATGTTTTGTGGCCACAGTTGATGGAGTGAGTGATCTAACTTTTAATGATTTATTGAAAATAAATTCTGAATTACTTGACAAACTAAGAAACATCAAAAGAAAGTATAAAGAAACTCTTGAAAAATTAAAAAGAACTAAAATTGAGGAAATATGTTCAGAGATGAGAAACAAACTTTAGAAGAAGAACTTGAAATTTCTCAAGTATCTTATCCTAATATGACATCTCAACTCTCTTTGTTAAGCCAAGAAATAGAAACTTAAAAAGAAAAGAATGATGCACTGTTAATTGAAAATCATGATCTTAAAGCTAATGTTAAAATATTGGAATTAGATATTTCGGGTCTTAGAACTAAATTAGATGATATTACTAAAAATGACTCTAATTTTAACAAAGGTAGAGAAAATCTTTCTAAAATTATAGAAAACTATCAGATCGTTTCAAAAAAAAGGACTAGGATATAAGCAAGTTTCTAAAGCTACTCCAAAGAAAAAGGATTCCGTATATAACAATTTCAAAAAGAATAATAATACTATTGAAAAACCAATTTCAAAAGTTACAAATTATTCTAAATAAATTAAGATTTGGGTTCCTAAAACAAATAATTCTTTGATTTGAAATAAATATATAAAATATTTTATTGAAACTGTTCACAAAAATAAATAAAAAAAAATTAAAAGGAATTCTGAACCCTCTTGGGTTTGGTTTCCTAAGACCTAACTTTTTAGGACCCAAATAAAATGGTGGGTACCAATATTAATTGTATATTTTGCAGATACCACTTAAAAGGAGATGAAAATGGATATTGGATAGTGGTTGCTCAAAGCACATGACAGGAAACAAAGAGATGCTAACGAACATTAACTACTCAGATAGAGGTTCTGTCACCTTTAGAGACATTTCCAAAGGTTATATCATCGGCAAAGGCGGTGTGAGCAATAACGGTATATCTGATTTACCTCTTACTACAAATGTTTTATTATTTAAAAATTTAAAACATAATTTACTTAGCATCAGCCTACTATGTGATAAAGGATTCAATATTTCTTTTTCTAAAGATAATGTAGCATTTTTTATTAGAATAAAATCTTATTTTTGAAGGATTTAGAGATAAAAATATATATATGTATTGCATATGAATATTAATAACAATACTAACATCTGTTTGATAGCCAAAGAAAATGATCCTTGGTTATGGCACAAATGATTTTGTCATATTAATTTCAAAGCTATAAACAAATTATCTAAAAATAAATCAGTAAAAGGTTTACCAAAAATGAATTTTAAAGTAAACAATATTTGTGATGTTTGTCAATTAGAAAAATTATCAAATCATCTTTCAAATCAAAGAAAAATATTTCTACTGTACAAACACTTGAACTATTGCATTTGGATCTTTTTGGACCAACTCAAGTTCAATCTATCAACCATAGCAAATATGTATTTGTTATAGTAGATGATTTTTCAAGATATACTTGGACTATTTTTCTAAAAAATAAAAGCGACACTATTGAAAATTTCAAAATTTTTGCTAAAAGAATTCAAAATCTCAAAAACATAAAAATTAAAAATATTAGAAGTGATCATGAAGGTGGATTCGAAAATGAAGCTTTTAAACATTTTTGTAATAAAAATGGAATTTGCCATAATTTTTCTTCTCCTAGAACACCACAAAAAATGGAGTTATAGAAAGGAAAAATAGAACTTTAAAAGAATATGCAAGAACTTTATTAAATGGAAGCACTTTACCAAAACATTTTTGGGCAGAAGCTATAGCAACTGGCTGTTATGTTCTAAATCGTGTTTCTATCCGACCACTAACTAAACACACTCCATATGAACTATTTCATGAAAGAAAACCAAGTATTTCATATTTTAGAGTTTTGGTTTAAAAATGTTTTATTTTAAACACAAAGGATCATCTTGGAAAATTCGATCCAAAATCCGATTATGGAATTTTCATAGGATATTTGGAACGTAGCAAGGCTTATCGATTTTCCAATAAAAGAATTAAAAACAATTGAAGAAACACAACATGTTTCCTTCGATGAAAATTTTATGTTTAATAATTTTTTTAGGGATGATGAGATAATAACTAAGACGGTCACAAATACATTTCTCAGAATAATTTTGAAGAAGATGAAAACATTGTTCATAGTTTTGAAGAAATTGAAAACATTGCTCAAAATGAAAATGAATTAAGATCCCCTCCTAGGATTTTACAAGATCACCAAGTAGAAAATGTCATAGAAGAAATTGATTCACATGTTAGAACTAGAAATCAACTTAATCAAATGGGCCATGTAGCATTCTTGTCTAATATTAAACATATAAATGCTAAAGAAGTCTCTATTGATGACTATTGGATTATAGCTATGAGAAGAGCTAAACCAATTCGAGCGAAAAGATTTTTGGGAATTAGTTCCTAGACCGAGTAATCAAACAGTCATTGTTACTAAATGAGTTTTTAAAAATAAAGCAAATGAACAAGGAGATATAGCTAGAAATAAAGCTAGATTAGTTGCATAAGGATGTAATCAAAAAGAAGGAATTGACTATGAAGAAACGTTCACTTCAGTCGCTCGACTAAAACCAATATGTATTTTACTAGCCTTTGCATGTTTTCATAATTTTAAACTTTATCAAATGGATCTTAAAAGTGCTTTTTTAAATGGTTATATAAAAAGAAAATTTTTATGTTGAACAATCTCCTCTATTCTCACATGAAAAAATTTCAGACCATGTCTACAAACTGAAGAAAGCTTTATACGGTCTAAAACAAGCACCCCGTGCTTGGTATGAACGTCTTAAAAGCTATCTTATAGGTTCTAGTTTTGAAATTGGAAAGGTTGATTAAACTCTTTTTGCTAAAAGAACTAAAAAGGATATTTTAATAATTCAAATTTATGTTGATGATATTATTTTTTATTCTACAAATGATAAGTTTTGTGAGGAATTTTGTAATATAATGACCAAAAAATTTGAAATGTCACATATGGGAGAATTATTTTATTTTCTTGGATTGCAATTTAAACAATTAGATAATGAAATTTTTATTAATCAGAAAAATACTGTAATGATCTAATTAAACGCTTTGGTATGGAAAATAGTTCAGCCAAACCAACTCCAATGATACAACAATACATCTGATAGAGATGAAGATGGCAAGAGTGTCGACCAAAAATTATATCGAAGCATAGTTGGATCGTTACTTTATCTAACTTTCGGTAAACCTAACATAATGATGAGTGTTTGTTTGTATGCTCGATTTTAATAAAATACTAAAAAATCACATATGCGAGCAGTGAAACGAATATTATGTTATCAAAGCAAAACCAAAGATTTCGGACTTTTCTATCTGAATGAATGTCCTTTTAAGTTAGTATCATACAGTGATGCTGACTTTGGACGACGTCAAACGGATTGAAAAAGTACGAGCGGGACTTGCCACTTCATTGGACAATCCTTAGTCTCCTAGTTTAGCAAGAAACAAAATTGTGTTTCACTATCGACATGCGAAGCGGAATCCATTTATGCTGCTTTAGCATGTGCATAAGTCATTTACTTGCAACAAACACTTGAAGATTTTGGTATAAATTTATCTAAATTAATTATTTTTTGTGATAACACAAGTGCTATAAACATATCTAAAATTCCTGTCAATCATTCACGAACTAAACATATTGACATTCGTCATAATTTCCTCTGTGATAATATTGAAAAGGATATAGTTAGATTAGAATTTGTATCCTCTGCAAACCAGCTGGCAGATATATTCACAAAACCTTTAAATGAAAATACTTTTATAAAATTAAGAAGATAAATAGGAATTTTATTGTTAAAAGATTTATAATTATTTTTATTTATTTGACATTTATTTCCAAAATAAACCTTTTTTTTAAGAAAAAAGTTGAAGTTCTCATGCCTCGAACTCTGGATTCTCACTTGAAAGTCTTATGCACTACCACTCTACTACATGTTACTTCACACCAGAACCATCTTTTCAAATATTTTTCTTTTCTTATCTAACTTTTCAACCTTACATTTCTTTCTTTCTTTTTGACCAAAAATTCTTCTCTGGATAAAATCAATTTCACCTCTAATCTTCTTGCTATTTTTGGAAAAAAATTATATAATAAATACCTTCCTTTATCAAAAGTTTATATATTCATTTTTTTAAAAGAAATTTTTCTATAAAGGAACTTGTAATCATGTCTTTTTATGAATCATCTGAGTACTCCTCCATTGACTTCTCTTCACCAAGTTCTGGCTCAATAAAATTACCCACGCCTACACCGATCTATGAACCCATCCCAATTGTACATCCTGGCTATCATACTGGATATAAACCTGACTCAAAATGAGTTCATAGGAATCTAAGCTTCGGCTCTCCTTTTATTGCTCGTCAGATTGATGGTATTCATCACTATCAATGAGAGCGGTTAAGCATTCAAAGGGAAATGTACTATGAGCAGAAAAATCATAGCAGGAGACTCAACTTGCTGGAGAAATTTTCTCTCAAATTTTTTGGTTCGCCTCCATCAAATAAATATTTTCATCAACCATCTCCCCATAGGCCTTCTTATTCTCCAAATTCATGGGATCGTTCGACCGTACAACCGACGCAAGAAATTATCAAAATTGAAATGGAAAAGTGCTCGACTCCAAAGCCTTCTGAGTCCTCTAAATAACTATCCTATATATTCTCTATTGTTTTTTATGTTATTTCCTAAGTTCTATTTGTATATTGTGACGAGACGGATTTTTGCCCGCTCGAAAATCGACATCCATACTTCATATCGTATTCGAATGCCATAGATTCGACCGTTCAAATCCGATTCGCCGGAGCTTATAACAACATTAAGTAAATAACACAGCGGAATAATAGAATAATACATTGATATACAGCTTTGATACAATATCTGATACAACAGATGATCCAATAGATATCAATATACATCAGAGATATGATACAATAAATAGCAGCGGAAAAAGAAAAATAGATGACATCTAGCAGCGGAACAATATAACTCTAAGACAGTCTTCAAAGAGAACTCCGAGAACTGCAACTCTATCTCCAAGAACCAATCCAGCAATAGCTCGAACTCCCCATAACAATGCACCAAGCTCAGCAAGACTGGTGTGAGCAACAAAAACAATTTATCTTTTAAAACATTCAACAAAAGATTTTCAAAGTCAATTCGCAATGCTTTTTAAAAATGAGACTACCATAAGACCTCCCACCACACACACAATGCAAACGCAGACTTGGAGGAGATTTCTTCTTATGATAGTCAAAGATGCTTGATACGCATTAAAAGAAACATTTGATATTATTACTAGAGCATAGTGTAGTAAAAATCATTTCGAAAGTAGAATATAAATCTTAGCCAACATACGACCATTATCGTATGCCTACTATAGCTACCGTCTAAACAGTGGGGCGCCACCATAAGTAAATGGCAGGTTCTACAACTAACACTGTACAAGGCTCGTATTGTTTCTTTGGATTTCCAACAAATGGTCAGGCCAAGGAACTTCCCATTGCCACATGAGAACGCCTCTGGAAGGACGTCCCCGAGAACCAAACCGGATCTCTGCCAACACAAGGCCGGGTTACCCCTAACTGGGTAACTACTGACACGAGTATGTCATCCCCCGGTCCTTTGGGACCTTTAACCGAGCGCTCGTCATCAACATCACACATAAAAATAAGTGTTTCAACATGAGTAAGTATCTGAGCTCCATACCATGATACCACCCTTTTCCAGAAGGAAATGCACATACCCTAAAGGGAGCTACCCCTCATAACCTTGCCGCATCTTTCCTGTTTTGACCATTTCGGGGTGTGAGGCTCGACGAAGTCACGTCCACAAAGACACACTTTATACAAAAGTCGTGCTTTGGGTCAACAAATGATCATAGAAATGATCACAAAGATAAACGATCAAACAAATGATCCTACCTCAAATGATCAACACAATGATCATTTCACAGCAACACTCAGCATGTCACATTACCAAATTGGGAATATATCGCTGATAACCATCAACTACATAACCTCTGAGCTCGTACGTCTCAGAGAAGGGTGTTAAGCTAAAAGAATAAATTCTCCGCCACCAACAGAAATATATTTGAAAGAAATCAGCTTTATATCTCAATTTGTAATGTCAGACATACTATCCATACAAGTCTGTTCCGGGCTCGAACAGAACCGAAGGCACTTACAAAGAAGTCCTTGCAATCCGGATATTCACTAATCACGTTCGGACTTCCCATCACATATGGAGTCTCTATACCGGGGACCAGTCGATGCAAAGACATTCGACGAGTTGTCCTTTCGCTTTCAAAAATATCCGGTCTTCAACACCGGTCTTCAAATGCTATCCATAACGACGTATCACATATTCGGAATGGGATATATGACACAAAGGTCCTCTCCCGGCTAAACCGAATAGTGAGCGCAATATTTCAAAAACATATGGATATTGGGATTTCAATTAAGTCACAACTTATTACCCAAAACTTTCCTTCAAATGGTTTAAACAAATTACCATTTCTAATCTTTTAAACAAAAAAGATTCATTTCATAAAGTTCACCCCCGTTTCATAAAGATCCATTCATAGATTTCAAAACAATTTCTATTTCAATTGGATTAATTCACTTAAATCTTTAAATCAAAGATTTAACTTATAGCTTTCAAAATTCGATTAACTTGTTGAATCTTCAAATCAAAGATTCAACTTATAGCTTTTAAATCGTTTTCATAACTTGGAAATTTTCTTCATTTTCAAACTTGAAATTCTTTTTAACACAAATTGAACATTCATTTCTTATGTGAAAGCTTTTATTATTTGAAAACAAACAGTTTTCGTTTCAGAATAATTCAATTATATTTACACGAGTTAAAGTTCTTAATTTAGATTCATATTCCTAAATTAATACATTTTAAAATGGTTTAACCCATATATAACTGGTATAACACCTTTAATCCCTAGTTTCAAATTATAGAATTCAGTTTCACACTTTGAATTTAAATCAAATTATTTAAATTTCAAACTCTATCAAGTTATTCAAAATAAATTTCATCTTTGAAATTCCATTTCAAAAAGCTTTTTATTTTAAACCCAATCCATTTCAAATCATTTGAATTTAAATATTCAACTTTAAAAATCATTTCAAAATCTATGACTTAATCGCTTTCCTCGTGAAATCCATATTTGTGTGTGTATAAGTGTGGTTCAGGGGTTTAACACAATAGTGCAACATCATTCAATCATCACAGATTAAAATACAAGAATATAGCTAATAAGCGGTATAAACGATAACGCTTATCGTTCATTCACATAACATAGATACGTATATCATTGAAAATAAATTACATCACAGATAATTATTTACATTCATCATAGATCACACTGAAATAACTCATAGCACAAAGCATAGCCTATCAGAAATATCAAACAGTTCAACAATCAATAGGATTCAAACATCTATAAGTGAACTCAATTAATTATCTGATTAATTTAGATCAGATGGGTCATCGATCATGGTTAACTAATATTAATTGATTTCAAATCATTTGATTAATTATCCTTTAATCATTTATTAATTAAATTAATCAACCTTAAATTATTGAATAATCAATCTTTAATCATTCAATTATCCTTTAATTAATTTACTTAACTTATATAAAAAAAAGAAATCTTAAATTACCATTTTTGTAATTAATTATCATTAACAATTATTAATTACAAATTAAACATTTAATTATTAATTTACCAATTTATTAATTACTAATTACTTAGTTAATCAATTATAAATTCTTAAGTAAATTCCTTAATTAAATTAATTTAACTTAAATTAATAAGTTTAAACTTATAATTATTAAGTTAATTAGTACAAAACATTAATTATTCCTTACTTAATTAATCTTTAAACCTTAATTAAGAAATTTAAACCTTTAATTACTTATAAATCCAAATCATTAAGTAATTAAATAAATAAATTATCCATTTTAATTGATTTAATAATGGATGAATTGCAAATCATCATTTACAAATATGTTTGGAAACATTGATCTTCGAATTTACTTTTAAATTTAAATTTAAATTCCTAGATTCAAAATAAATCCCAATTTACTTTACTAAAGTTTAAACTGATTTTCAAATAAATTTACTTGTTAAAGTAATAATTTGTTATAAAAGGACCCTTAAAGAATTAGAGTCAAATTTTCTTTAAGTTCACCTATTAAAGTCTACTTTAACAATTTAAACTCATTTAAACTTTTAAATTTAGAAACTTATTTTATTTCAAAATCTTGATTTCCATATTTAGATTCATGTCCAGGTTTCCAGATTTTGATTTTTAACTTTATCTAAATTCTTTCTTTACAAATCAAATTTTTATTTTAAATCCAAATCCACTTAATCACTTTTAAGTTATTAAACAATTTAAGTGTAAAAACTTAATTTATTTCACAAACTAAGTTTCTGACAAATCTTGAATTTATTATTTTTACGTTGATTTAAAACTTAGTTTAAACCTTGATTTTTTAAATATAAAAAAATCAAACCTTAAATTTGGAACCCAGGTTTTAAAAATTTTAAAACTTACAGGTTAAAACTGAACACCCACAAACAACTTGAGCTACCTGCAACCTGCTTCGAGCCCGATACATATTTGCTCGAGTAAACACTCGAGACCAACGTGAGGAAACCCGAGCCTTCCTCCTTTCATCAGCAATCACTCGTGTTCACTGACACGCGTTCAGGTGCACATCGTCGTTGGCCATCTTCCTGCATCGCCGCGGCGTCGAGCACATCGACGATTACCCCTAGATCAAGCTCCAACCACTTGAACTTCGCCGTCGCTTCGAAATCGAATTCGAGATAGAACTTGAAACCTAGAAACGCTCGAACCCATTTCCTCCCAAACCTGTCATCGCCACGTTCTCCGAGCTCCGACCACCAGCCAGTCAGCAACTCCGGCCTCGACTTCATCTACGATCCAACCACCATCCCTCAAAAACTCATAACACTCGACCAACCCAAGAAGCCGTTAGCGATCGATTTCTAAACATAGATAAAACTAGGGTTCTGGACAAAACCCCATCACTGCTCTCACCTCCTCGAATTGTTCATCAATTAAACAATTTTCCACCAATCTCTAGTCATTCCTCCACCTCCAGGAGGAACCCCGACATCCACATTACAGTAGATCACCAGAAAACCAAGAATTTCCATATCCAGTTCAAACCCAAACTGCATTCCCAAAACTTAACTAAAAATAGTAATTTTGGTTTCAAAAATCAAATTTTAGTCTTAGCATTCAATTCATATGCCTAGAACCATGAATTATGAAAAATTAAATTTTGACTTACCTAAGTTTTCTCTGTTGTTTTATATTTCCAAAACCAAAACAAATTGTTTTTTTCTTAAACAAAATTTTAAACTTAAGTCTATGTTATAACAAACATTTTATGTTCAAAACTTAAGTCTTCTCAATGCTTGGGTTAAGAGCAAATAAATTTTGATGTGTATTTAAGCCTGGAATCAAACAGAGCACAATATATAAACATAACATGCACACAATATATATCCACACCAGACTTTCACTTATATACTTCTATCAATATTTATTTATTTCAACCCTACTATCATGCAAACAATATTTGTAAATTTTAAAAGTTACTCACTTGGAAGTATGAAGGCAGAGCCTCTTTTTCCTTTTAAAACTGTTCTTGAAACTTGTATTTGATTTACTACTTCAGGCTTGAAATTTTCCTTTGATAAATTATCTTGTTTTTTTGTTTTCATGAATAAATGCTTCAGCTTGTAAAAATGGAAATGCTTGCTTATCCTCTAGTTTACTTATTTTTTATGAATGAAAATGAGATGAGAAGAAGGTGATATATGGAAGCAAGTTACTGGTGATATTATTTTTGTACACAGTGATATTATCTGTTTAGTACAATACAAAGCAGAGACTTTAGCCTTTGTTTTGAAGGCTGATATGATACGTTGAGGCTTGCATTATGGGCTGCTTTACAGAGAAGTTACACTTTGCTTGTACTTGTTTATGCATATTTACCTTTATGTTTTTATGCTTCCTATTTGTGTATGTGTAGATATTTCTATCTACCTTTATACTTGCCTTGGATACTAAGCTTCACATACATATATATTTTTTTACCAGGTTTGTTTTCAACTTCATGTTCATGTATACTTTGTTTTGTTTCATTCTTTTTTTTATTTTCCTCTTTTATTTTAGCTTAAATTATTTATTTTACTTTAATATTTATTGTTTTATATTAAATTTATAAATTCAAATTATTATTAACCATCAATTGTAATACTTATTATTATCAATTATTATTAAACCATTCATTTACAATTCATATCTAATGTATATACATATATATCTCTATATTTATTTTTTTAAAACCATTTATTAATGATTTTATTTCAAATCCAATTTAAATATATATATTCACATATATACAAACTGTCAAATCCATATGACTTTATATATTTTCTAGTCGAATCGGGGAAACTCGCTTCCATTTAAATCAATTAATCTTACAATTTTATTCAAAAATTCATTTAATTATCAATTTAAATTAAATTAAAATCTAGGGTCGTTACATATATGTTCTTTTAATTGATCAATAAAATTCTTATCTGCATTTTTCAAATAGTCGACTGAATAATGTAGATAGTCGACTAAATGCAATTTTTAAACTACAATTTTTTCTGTAACTCAGTCGACTGACGCAAGAATTCAGTCGATTAAGTACTCCAAAAATATACTAAAATCTTTTGGGAATGATTCAGTTGACTAAATCATTAGGTTTGTCGACTGAATCCAGTTAACTAATTTTTGTTAATATCTCATTTAGTCGACTTCTTTTGCAATTTCAGTCGACCGAAACCGGTAAACCGGGTACCTTTATGCCAAAGGACATTTCATATGTTCTTATAAACTTATATTTTCTCACAACTTTTTATTCCTATTTCTATTTTCTCATTATCTCTGTAGTCGCCCAAATCTCCACATCAATTACATCTTTTTCCTTCATAAAACCCTAAAAAACCTACTATGCCACCAAAAAGAGCAAGGGCTTCATCACCTACCGCTGGCCCTTTGAAATCTCATATATGAAGTTGGCTTCATAATGAGAGAGCTGCTCAAAGATTCGTAAAGATGAAGAATTCTAGAATATTCAAAGAAACTTTTGTTAAATGCCCTAATTTTTCATCTTATGCCGTTCAAGATCTCGCAAGAAGAAGTGGCTCAGAATGTCTAATAAATTACACTGCCAATAGCATCAAAATAAACCAACTTCTCATTAAACTCTTCTACGCTAATCTCAATTTAGACCATCATAATATTCAAAATCACGATGATTGTGTCTAGACCCTTGTTTGTGGCGTAAAAATCTTCTTGCCTCTAGCTCGACTTGGAAAAATTCTCCAATGTCCATCTGAAGGAGAAGAATTAAGTGAAATTCAGTAAATATGGAGTCTAGAGATAGAACTAGACATCTACTCCTCTCCGACGATATGACCGAACACAACGCTATTGCGCTTCGAACCAAGGCCAGAATTATGCACCGCGCACTGACCTACTCCATCAACCCCAGAATTGGAAGCTATGAAAAAGTACGTAGGCGCGATTTCCAATCGCTTTATGCCATATGGGGTGAACATCACGTCAACTGGTCTAAAGTAATCCTAGATGAATTCCAAACTTTTAATCAAGGGCGCATGAAAATAATTCATTCTGGTGCATATATCATGAGGATTATTAAACATTTGAAGTTTCTTTTCCCGAATCGGATTATTCAGTAATTGGCTCATTGAATACCAAAACTCTAAGCTTAATGGGTCTCCCAGAGTAATATCGTAGTCATATGATTATCACCTTCGAGCATTGGCTAGAGAATAAAGCTTTCGATCAACCTCAACCACCTTCTAGGCAATATGCTCCTTGTGTCGAAACAACAAGCTCTTCTCAACCACCACCACCTCCATGGGAATTTAATTAAATACGAGAAATTGGATCACAAGCTCTACCACAGGAGGCTTTGACCATCATTTTTAGAAATCAAAGGCTTTTAGACCAACGCCTAACTTATGTCGAGACAAATGTTTCTCGTGTTGAAAAGAATGTCACAAAAGTGAACAAAAATCTTAATTGCATAAAGGTTTTCTTAAACAATATTTGGGAAGCAATATCATATGAGCAACTTTCCTCTACATCTATTCATGTTCCTACATCTCAAGGAAAACAAGATCAACCGCATTTGGTCGACTTCAGAAGAAGGATGGGAAGAAGAAGAAGAGGAGTGGGAAGAAGTGGGAGGTCAAGGAGGAGATTCCAGTGTAGACGAAGATGAAACTGAGGGGGAAGATAAAGAAGAAAATTCCGAAGATGAAGGTGACGATGATGAGTAAGTTGTCTTGTTTTCTAGCTTCAATAATTTAACAAACTGGTATGTTATTCTTATACAATGGTAGCATTCTCTCTATTTTGTCTGTGTAATATATGTGTGACAATGTGGCTATGAGATACATTTGACACTCATTCTTTTTTTGAATGCTCATATGATTATCCATTTTAAGTATATGCACTTAGATTATATATTATTAGTTTGGAAACTGTCCATTTTTTCGAAGACAAAGGGGGAGAAAGATGTTGTTCTATTACTATTTACAGGGAAATAGAAGCACAGATTCAGGAGGAGAAACAACAAAGATAAGACGGGCATATAATCAGGGGGAAATATAGAACAACGGGCACAAAGCAATATTATCGAGATTCATTTATATCAAATGGAGTTGTCATCATCAAAGGGGGGAGAATGTTGGATCTTATGTTTTGGTTACTGACAAGGAATTCAAGCGACACAATGATTCACAAATCTACGACAACTACGAAGACCGGACTCAAAGAACCGATGTATGGCTCATATATACTATACATATATAATATTTCCCTAAGTCAATTAAACCTGTGCATAAATTTTTTTAAAAAAATTACACAGACCGGTCGATTGAGTGCATATGTCAATCGACTGAATCAGTGCAATTTCAAATACACATGCACATTTTGAATTCAGTCGACCAAAGCTACCTAGGCAGTTGACTGAACTCTGTATAAATGTCAAATTTCTTGAATAGACACTTTCTTTTTGAATAGCTTTCTCCCTCGCAAAGAGTTGTAGCCAATGATATTCCTTGAGATCATTTCACCAGAAGTAACAACTCTTTATCTACTATATATATGCTTGAGTTTCAAAGATCAAATCACTTAATTTAGTTTTCCTACTTGATCAAACTTGAATTATATTCTCCGAATCTATTGCTTCCATGAATTCATATATTCATTCCTTACGATCACAATTCCATATTTTTCAAAGTAATCTAAACTTCTTATTCATACACACAACTATACATATCATACTAGAGGAAAAGATTATAGGAAGAGTGTACTGCAATTGACAAATTGTGTTGTCAAAATAACACAAAAGGTCAAGACAATCAATCTACTTTGTATTCAAGTCCTGTTCGGTTGCTTAGGGGGTTAAGTCATGTTCGGTTGCTCAGGCAGTCAAGTCCTATTCAGTTGCACAAGCGGTTAAGTCCTATTCGGTTTCTCAGGCGGTATAAACCTATTCCTTCAGGTTAAGTAAGAGTTGCTAGTTTTAATTCTAGAAGGAGTCTGGAACTAGACATGGAACAGGAAGTTCGAACCAGTATAAAAATCTCTGGTGTCTTTTTTACTTTACTACTATTTTATTTTATAGTCACTTTACGCACTAATAAGTTTAGTGTATATATTCCATATTGTACGATCCTAGAGCATAGTCACTTTCAATTTAAATTAAATGTCAAAACATAGAACAACATTGTATTTTAGAATATATAGATTTAGTTTCAATTTAACAAAGTAAAGAAAAGAAGCTAACCTATTCGAACATGTAAACATTCTGATATGAAGAATTACAATTTAATTAGAATGTTTAAAAACATAGATCTACATTTAAATGTTGTTTTAAAAAATAAACAAATTTAATTTTGATCTATCAAATGAATACTCAACCATATCATTCAACAAATAATTCAATCTTCACAAACAATTTTTAATTAAGCAAGACAATAATACATCATACAAATTGTGAAGGTCAAATTAAATTTCCATCAAACATTGCAAAATCACTGTCTCTGTATAGAAAATGACATATCTTGCTACCCAATCCTTAATACACACATTGTTGATGTTTGCTTTGATTTGCACCTTGAATGAAGAATGCTTCTTGATCTGATTGAACCACCTTAGGATGTGGCATAGAAATCACACCTTGAATGATGATATCATCTTAGATCTTCAAGATCCACATCATATCCTTGCAAGAGATGGATGAACCACTTTTGTTTCGTTTTATTCGATCTTTTTATTTGGAGTTGAAAGATTTTGGAAATTCATTTTCTTTTTTTGTTTCTACTATGAAAAGTTAGGAGAGAAAGTGAAAGAATCAATTAGAAAGAAAATGAATTGTACGTATAGAATGAATTAGAGAATATGTTTTATTTGAAAGAATGAAACTTTTTTCATTCTTTAATTAACACTTCCCTAATTAATTCCCTTGATTTCTTTTCTCCCTCTCTCTCCAATCCTTTCATTACATGTATGTCATCAAATGACATAAAATTTTCATAAATTATGTCATCAAATGACATAAAATTTTCATAAATCATGTCATCAAATGACAGAGATTTCATAAATCATTTCATGAAATTATCTTTGAAGTACATCGATATCGTATATCAATGCACGAGAAATATAACTTTTATAAATGCATTAAAATAATTACAAAAAACTTCCAAACATCAAATAAATAATAATTAATATTTCTAAGATATTAATTAGTTTAATCAATTTACAACATTTTATAAATAAATTAAATTATGTGGTTTTTTAGTGAATTCATCATTACGTTTGTGCGACTCACAGGTGTAAATTTAGTCACCGATTAATATCGAACTATTCAAATATTCATGTTCACACGTCACTTAGCAGGTGGTATGACATTTTGGCCGAATTTATCGCTTACACATCTTTGGGTAAAAATCCAATTTTACTTATTATAAGCGGTACCTAATATTGACAATTATTTATACCAATTCTCTTTGCCAAAACTATATCACTTTGGATTCATAGAATTTGGTAATGGTCAAAATTCTAGTATCATTCACATTCAACTTTATAGTCCGAACATAAAGTCTTTGGTTCAATAATAACAATTATTATTAACCGAAATGCTCTAGTCAAAGACTTTGTCTTTCAGTTGACTTTAGTTGACCATGATACTAAACTCATATAACTAAGGAGACAAATCCTCTCTTGAATAGTGTTTCACTTCCAAAGCTTTCACTCGACCCAACAATAGTCGTTCGATGGATACTGTGCCACGATTTAACTATAATCAAAGCGGAGCTTCCACATTGAAGATCAACAGTATTCTCAAGTCAAGAGAACTGTGTAAATTAATCACATCGATATTCTCTGCTTGCCTTATTTATATTAACCAACAGAAAACTATCGAGTAAGTCATTTCATAGTTATTCAATAACTATTAGTACGTAACCTCTTGGTGCCCCCGACAGTCATGAGTAATAAATTGCTTAACATTTGGAGAGGGTTACATACTCCAGTCTTAACGGATAGATTGATATCCAGTCTCGATGCATATTGACTAGATTTAAAATGGTATATTTGTTTCATTGTGATGAATTACTCATGGTTACAACACTTTGTAACTACTATCACAAAACATACCATTTATGGATTTTCTATTAAATATACTTCTAATTAATTGATTAATTAATATAACCACTTATATCAAGTGTACAATAGAAAGAAAATGCCTTTATTTCGAACAAGATTGGTCAACAAGTTAGATATATGTAACAAATTACATAATTTCCCCTAGGGCATACCTCTAACACTATCAGTCTGAACTCAAGACTAATCTATCCCCAGTTTCTAATCAACATACTGGTGATTTGCATGGCCTTCCATACAAAGCTTCAAAAGGCGTCATTCCTATACTAGTCTGATAACTGTTATTATAGGAAAACTCAACTAATTGTAGGTGATCTTCCTAAGATCTACTAAAGTCTAGCACGCAACCTCTCAATAAATCCTTGAGTACCTTATTGACTCTCTTTTTCTTGCCTATCCGTCTAAGAGTGATACGCAGTACCCATCTAAAGTTTGGTACCTAACGCATCCTGTAGACTTTTTCAAAATTAACTAGTGAACAAAGCATCTCTGTCACTGATTACACTACTAGGAATCTCATGCATTCTAACTATGTTCTACATGAAAAACTTTTCTAAAATAGGTGTCGTCCTAATTGACTTAACTGGAATGAAATGGGCACTCTTGGTCAGCCTGTCCACTATGACTCATATACTTTTATTTCCCCTATTTGACCTTGACATTCCGTCTATAAAATTCATGGATATCGAATCTCATTTTCAAAATGGAATTTCTAAAGATTGAAGCAATCCACTCGGCTACTGATGTTCGACCTTCACTTATTGATGGTTCACACACTGCTTAATCCACAGCCAACATCCTTCTACATACCTTCCTAATTGAAGCTTCATTTCATATCTTGATACATCTTGGTTCCTCTAGGATGAATCGTAAATCTAGATTAATGACATTCACTAAGAACTTCTCTCTTCAAGTCTTCAACATTTGGAACGTACAACCGTCCCTTCTTTCTCAATCATCCCCTCTAGTCAACACTAAAATCCTTCAAATCATCAATCTCCGATCCAACCACAAGCCTTCTAATCTTCTCGGCTAACAGTGGATCCGCTTTCTGCTTAAAAGCAATACTTTCGATTGACACTGGTCCAACTTCCAAACAGGACAACATGGCAGTGCTCTGACTAGAACTAGCAATCGATCTTAAATGCACACTACAAGTAGTCAAAGCTTCTAAAACTTTCCATTCTGCCAACATAGCCAACACCATATTCTAATGTTTTCTGCTAAGAGCATCCGCTACTTTATTCCCTTTCCTAGGTGTAGACTTTATAACAAAATCATACGCTGCTAAAAACTCCAGCCATCTCTACTGCCTCATATTCAACTCCTTCTAAGAGAATAAATATCTTGAGGACTTATGATCTTTGTATAGCTCAAATCTCTCCCCTAAGAGATAATGTCTCAATATCTTCAATGCGAAGATCAGCCAGCTCCAAATCATAAGTAGGATATCTCACCTCATGTGGTTTAAGCTTTCACGACGCACATGCAATAACTTTACCCTTCCGCATCAACACAGCTTTGGTCAACAAAAGCTTTAACTTAAGGAATGATTCCTCACATTTTTCAGACCAAATAAACTTCACATCCTTCTAGTTAACTTAGTCAAAGATGCTGCTATCCACAAGATGTCCTTAGTGAATCTCTGGTAATAGCCAGCAAGTCTAAAAAAAATTCTAATCTCAATCAGCATCTCTGGTCTCTTCCAATTATTAACAAATTCGATCCTATTTGGATCGTTTGACAAACTATTCTCATAAACCACGTGACCAAGAAACTTAACCTCTTTTTTCCATAAGTGACACTTGGAAAACTTCTACTTGCCTCAGCGTCTCATGCACTACTCTAAGATGATCTTCATGCTCTCTTTCATCCTTAGAGTATAATAAAACGTCATCTATAAATACCAACACGGACCTATCCGAGTACTCTCAGAAAACTCGATTCATTAGATCCACGAAGAAAGCTAGTGCATTCATTAACCCGAATGGCATCACTAACTAATCGTACGAGCCATACTTGGTCCAAAACGAGGCTAATGGGATACTGTCCTCTACCACTCTTAACTGATGGAAACCTGTGGCCAAATCTAATTGGGAAAACATCTGGCTCCACGCAACTAATCAAATAGATCATCAATTCTTGGCAAAGGATATTTATTCTTGATCATCTTCTCGTTTAACTTGTGATGGTCGATGCACATCCTCAACGACCCATCTGCTTTCTTCACGAACACCGTGGCCTCACTCCAAGGTGAATTGCTTGGTCTAGTAAAATTCCTCCCTTCTAGATCCACTATCTGCACCTTCATTTCCTTCGTCTCGGTCGGTGTCATCCTGCTAGGTGGTCTACTAACAGGTTCAGCTTCTGGCACAAGATCTATCTGAAACTCAGCAGCTCGATCCGGTGATAGTCTTATAACCGGCTCAAAAACATCTGCAAATTCTCTTGCTACTCGAACCTTCCTTAACTCTTCTTCTATTTCCATAGCACTCAACAAACAACAAGCACTTAGGTCAGAATCCTCCATTGAAAATATAATTCGGTTATGACTATCAAGGTGTCTTGGCGATATTTTCCTATCCTGGCAAATTATCCTAGCCTCATATTTATCGAATCCATACCTGAAATGATTTCGAACTCTACGAAATCGAAAACATACAGATTGCATGTAAACTTATGGCATAACAAATCAAGTTGTATCAGGTCACATCTCATTCCCAGTGTCGCATACCCTCTTATCGGATTCGCAACCCTTAACGAAGTAACAAGGTATGTGGGTTCTAAACATAACCTATCAACCAAACACTGAGCTATAAATGAATACGATGCACCGGTATTAAATAGTATCCTAAGTGTATACTTCACATCAAAAGCGTACGTTCCATCATAGTCTTTCATTTCTCAGTAATAGTTGGTCTAGAAGAAGATGGTTCCAACGCAAAGACCTCTCCCTTGTCCACCGTGACTGGTTCTGAATGATGATTCTTATAATGACCAATCTGGTCACAGTTGAAGCACTTCACTCCCTTCTTATCTACGGCCTTCTTCCCCATGCCCGTCCGGCATTCATGAGCATAATGACCCTTCTTATCGCACTTAAAGCAAACCAGATTAGCCTTTGCCTTCTTTGCAGCTTCTCCCTTCTAGGTTCCCTTTTTATTAAAAAACTTCCTCTTCTTGCCAAAGAATTCTAGATTTCGATTTGCTTCTCTCTCCTAAAGGTAGCAAGCATCTCCTTATGTCGGATGGCCATTTCCATAACAACGTAACAGGGACCACGAATATGTGGCAAGGTCGCCCTAACAATCTCATGTCTCAATCCCCAAATAAACGTCTCATTCCTCCTGATGACAGTGTTTGTGGCTGCATATCCGTATCTGGACAGCTCATCAAACTTCGTAGCATACTCTGTAACGACCCAGAATTTTATTTAATTGAAATTTGAATATTTAATTTATTTTAAATATTTATAAGTGAATTTATAAGTCAAATAAATTTTTATTTGAATTATTGAATTTGATTGGATAATTAAATCGATAATTTAATATGTTAAATTATGGAAATAATTGAAAATTGGGTTAAATATGATAGAAAATGATTTGTAAAATTTTATTTTATCATGTTGAAGTTAGAACAATATTTTAGAACTTTTAAAATCGAATTAAAAGTTAATTTGTGAAAATTGAATATTTTAATATTTAATAATCGACTGTAAAATAGTCAATTTTTGAACAGTCTCAGAATTGAACGAAACCAGTTCCATTGGATCCGTAATAGTTAGTTATTACCGGATTTCAATTTTCGTGTCAATTGGAGCTATCGTTTGATCGTGGCAGCTCGAAACGCATCGAATTGTTTTTAATTTAAATTTGGTGAGTCAAAATAGCCATTTTTCAAAAAGTCTCGGATTTCGACGAAACCAGTTTCATCGGATCCGTAATGTGATATTATTGTAAGGTTTCAAATTTCAAGTCAATTGGATTTACCGTTTGTTCGGTACAAATTAAAACGCCTAGAAATCGATTTAAATCGGTTTAATTTAAATTGAACGTTTGCAGCCATAACTCGCACAGATGTCCGAATTAGCTTCCGAAACCTGTTCCGTTGTGTCCGGAACGCGGGGTAAACCTTAGAAACGCTGGTTACGGCGCCTAAATCGGAGTTCGGAATTTCCGGGATGAATAGTGTTTACGCTTGCTTTTCCTATAAATATACACCCCTCTCTTTCATAAAAAAATAATAATAATAATAAAAACTCAAAACCCTAGCCGCCTCCACCAGAATCAAAGGCTGAAAATCCATCTCCTTCCTTCCTCAATCTCTCTCAATCCAAGCAATATTATCAAAAACTTTCTGAAGCAAAGATGAAGAGCACGAGATGAGCTTTCAATCCATACGGATTTGATGGAGTTTGGAGCATCAGAGGGAGTGCAAAAGAGGGCCGTTTGCAGCATGTTGCGCATGCATTCCTAGGGAAGAGAGCAAGCCGAGTTTCAAGCCCTTCAGGCCGAGCATGGGTGTGGGTGAGGGCTTCGCAACGGCGCGTCTTGATCGAGTTATAGTCGAGTGTGGTGGCCGCATAATCTAACCCTAATTGCGTTGTGGTGGGTTCTTTGTGCGTTGATGAATACTGGGAGTAACGTGCGTGAGTGGGGAAGAAAAGGGAGAAGCCTTGGATTGAGATCTAACGGCTGTAGTTGAGTTAGGTTATAAGTTTTTAAATTTATGTTGTAAATTAGTTTATATAAAACGTGTACAATCTTGTAAAATTCATAACTTTTTCATACGAGGTCGAAAAAATGCAAACTCAGTTGCGTTGGAATCGTATGGACGAGCACTACGCGATGGAGTTGGTTTGGAGTCGTTTGGAGTTAGTGAGAATTTCGGGTAAAATTAAACGCGCGTTTAATTTTATTCGAAATAATCGCTAAAACGGAAATTAAAACCAAGGTGAGAATTTCTCACTCAATCGAATCAGTTTCGATTTTATTTTAAATAGTTAGATTTAAAATATTTGAATTCATGTCTGAAAGATGAATTGTATCTATTGATTGTTAAAATAGACATTATACGCCGTTAGTAAGAGGATGTTATTTAATAAAAACATATACCGCGAATATTTCATAAACAATGAAATTTGTATTATAAATAATATCAATATATATATATTGGCATATGTATATATTGCAGTTGTTGATTTCCCGCATTTTTTGTTTAGCGGATGAGACCCTATTACGCCGTTATTAAGCGGATAATATTTAATAAAAACATGTACCGCGATAATTTCGTACTGGAGCGAAATTGGTATTGTGCTAATGTTTTTGGATGCAGGAAAACAGGTTGGAGGGATCCAACTGGATTCCTCAACAGTTTTTATTTGATTTCAGATATTTGGATATTTGATGGATTTTCATATTGATATATGATATCGTTGTAGTCGTGATTGACTATTTGGTGTGTAGCATCATTGAACCAAATTTTGGGATTTTAAAATGATTTTCAAAGTGATTTTTGAAATATAAAAATATTTTTGGAATTGATCCATTTAAATAAATAAACGTTATATAATTTTAGAAGTTATAAAATTATGATTTTTGTGAAATATAGTTAAAAGCTGATTTTTGAAAATAAGGAATTAATGACTTTATAAAAGAGTTTAAATGGAATTCTGAACTTGTTATAAAAAGTTTAAAAATAGGATTTATAAAATTTGATTATTTTATAAATCGAAATGATGAAATTATAAAGGAATTTAAAGACGTTTTAAAAGAATAATATAAATTGATTTATATTAAGAGATTTATAAATGGATATTTATAAATCGAAATATTGACATTATAAAACGAGTTTTTATAAGTGTTTGAATGAAGTGAAAATGAAATTCATTAATGAATGAAATTTATAGAATTATATAACGGTGAAGTTATAAATGGAATTTTATAAACAATAGGTTTATAAAATTTGTAAAGTTCAAAGGAACGATTTTTGCAAATAAATAAATTATAAGTGTTTGACTTATAATTTGGACTTTTGGTTTATAATTAAGATTATAAATCGAATAGGTAAATAAAGAAGATTTATAAAGGAAGTTGTTATGAAATAAATAGAAATGGAATTTATAAACGTTGTTTTATAAATTCGCAAACGACTTATTTTGATAAGTTAATTGTTATAACCTATTAATGGAGTTATATTCACATTTTTGAATAGTGAATAATCCTTTAAGTTAAATGAATAAAAGGATGAAATTTGTTAACGTAGAATATTCACGTTTTTTGAATAGTGAATAATACGTTAAAGAAAATGTTTGAATGTGATGTTTTAAATAGAATTAAAACGATCTAACGATGTTTTAAAATGTGTTGAGATTCGAAACCATAGATTTCAACATTTATTGTTGAAATAGACGTTTTCGAGAAATTAAAGGAAATGTGGACTATAACACTGTTGTTATAGTAAATGATTTCCGAAAGGAAATGTTTTGAATAAGTATTGGGATTTATATATCGATTTTAATTTCGAATCCCTATACTAGTGATTTTGGGTTGTCGTAACGATGTTTTACGCAACATTGTTTTGGCCCAAATAAATATGTTTAAGAGAATGATTTCCTTAAAAAAATGAAATATATACTTAATTCGATTTAAGTATATTGAATATTTTCCAAGGTTGAAAATAAAAAGATTTGTGAATTACTTATGAATAAATAAGTATGGAAATGTTTTCCAATATAAAGGGAATATCTTAAGAATTTATCTTTTTGAGGATAAATTGAAATGAATAATTGGAATCGAATATTCCTAGATATTTTGGAATATAAATTCACTAAGGAATTTATAAAAGAAAGTGGGATTGGTTTAGAAAAATAAATATTGATTTATTTTTGAAGTGTTGAAATTATATATCTTGTAAAGATATTTTGGAAAATAAATAATTTGGAAAATTATTTGGAATCTGGTGATGTATGCATATCCATTGATAGTTCAATAGCCGACTATCAATATTTCCCTTTGAATGGGTATTTGATGTGATTTGATTGAATTTGAATGCACACTTATTTTTGAATAAGCGCTCACTATTCGGGTTAACCGGGAAAGGACCATGGGGTCGTATAACCCATTCCGAATATGTGATACGTCGTTGTGAATTGCATTTGAAGATCGGTATTGAAGACCGGTATTTGCGAGAGCGATAGGATGACCTATCGATTGTTTCTGCACTGAGTCGCGCCGGTATAGAAACTCCCTAAGTGATGGGAAATCCGATCAGGATTGTGAATATCCGGATTGCAAGGACTTCTTTGTAAGTGCCTTCGGTTTTGTTCGATCCCGGAACAGACTTGTATGGATTGTATGCCTGACATTACAAATTGAGATATAAAGCCGATTTCTTTCAAATATATTTCTGTTGGTGGCGGAGAATTTATTCTTTGCTTAACACCCTTCTTTGAGACGTATGTGCTCAAAGGTTATATAGTTGAAGTTATCAGCGATATATTCCCAGTTTGGTAATGTGACATGCTGAGTGATGCTGAAATGATCATTGTGTTGATTATTTGTGATAGGATCATTTATTTGATCGTCTATCCTTGTGATCATTGTGTTGATCATTTGTTGACCCAAAGCATGGCTTTTGTATAAAGTATGTTTTTGTGGACGTGAATTCGTCGAGCCTCACACACCGTGAATGGTCAAAACAGGAAAGAAGCAGCAAGGTTATGAGGGGTAGCGCCCTTTAGGATGTGTCCATTTCCTTCTGGAAAAGGGTGGTATCATGGTATGGAGCCCAGATACTTACTCATGTTGAAAACACTTTATGATTGTGTGAATTGATTACGAGCGCTCGGTTGATAAAGGTCCCAAAGGACCGGGGGATGGCATATTCGGTCAGTTGTTACTCAGTTAGGAGTAACCCGGCCTTGTGTTGGTAGAGATCCGGTTTGGTTCTCGGGGATGTCCATCCAGAGGCATTCTCATGTGGCAATGGGAAGTTCCTTGGCCTGACCATTTGTTGGAAATCCAATTCCCAATACGAAACTTGTACGGTATTAGTTGTAGAACCTGCTATTCACTTATGGTGGTCACCACTGTTTGGATAGTAGCTATAGTAGGCATACGATAATGGTCGTATGTTGGCTAAGATTTATATCTTTATTTTCAAAATGATTTTCCTCTACACTATGCACTAATAATAATATCAAATATTATTTTAAATGCGTATCAAGCATCTTTGACTATCATAAGGAGAAATCTCCTCCGATTCTGCGTTTGCATGTGTGTGTGTGCGGGAGGCCTTATGGTAGTCTCATTTTTAAAAGCATTGCGAATTGAATTTAAAAATATTCCTCTATTTTGATTTTAAAGTTAAATAAACTGTTTTGAGTTCTCACACCAGTCACATGACTGACTCGGAGTTTATTGTTTTCCTTCCTAAACTCTGGGTGCCCACCAATTTCCACACGGGCAGTCAAGAGTTAGGTTTATCAGGATATTCTAGATATTCTGGAGTTGCTGGAGGCAAGCTGGATGGCATGGCGTATTATTTATATAGTATTTCTTTTCCGCTGCACTGTTGTTGTTGTATGTTGTTGTACACTCTGATGATATGATGTAATGAAATGTGATGTAATGTAATAACTGATATAGTTCTTTGTTTAAAGATTATTCATTCATTATTATATGTTGTTCCGCTGCGAATTGTGAGATTCTGATGTTGTTCTGTTGTTTTCTGTCCCGTCCTATTTTCTTCTGTTTTTCTCCTTTTTCTCTATTCTCTTTTTCTTTCTATTTCTAAATTTTCTATCTTCTTTTCCCTCTATCTTCTACCTTTTTCTCTCTTCTTTCTTTTCTTAAATTCTTTTTAAAACCCATAACATTCCGTGTTTTCGGCCTTCGATTTCTCGGCAGTCGATAAAGTGAGTATCGATGTTGAATTTTCGAAGAACGAAAATCCGTGGCGTTACATACTCAATCATAGACATCTCACCCAACATCAAATCCATAAACTTCCTCAACAATGACGACTTGGCAACTTTAGACAAAAATCTTTCTTCGAACCTCCTTCAAAATTCTGCCTAAGTCAACTCTTCCTCAAGCACTCCAGCAGTACCACTATTCCACCAGTGAAGCGTTTTTCCCTACAACTGCCTAAGGCTAATCTCCTCTTTTGCTAATCATTCAAACCCAAGTCAATGAAGATTCTTTCACAATGAAACAACCAATTCTCAACTTAAGTAGCATCCTTCATTCCCAAAAACGGTTTCCCACCAAGACTGGTATAATCTCTGCTCAATTTAGCATGGTTGTTTCAAATAGGAGCCATGGGATTAGCTCCTCCAATATTATCAGCCTCTCCTGCAGCTGCTCCAGCTTGCATCAGATTGACGAAGAACTGATACATCATCCCCATATCCACTGATAGATTTCCAACACCTACATTGGCATGCAATTTTAGTACCATTAGCCTGTCGACCTTGGTTCCTCCTGGTATTAGGTCGAACATTTGCATTTGTTATTGTGCTTCCTCCACCGAGATTTCTGTTTCATGCCACCATATCTTCCTTCCTCGTAAACCTGCATACGAGCCTTAGTAAGATACAGAAGGACAATCTAAAAGAGAGGGGAATACGTACTAGGACTCATTAATAGTCTCTCTCTCTCCCTCCCATTGGTCGTCACAATCACTTTAAGCAGTGGAAACCGCTTCGCGCGTGGGAAGGCAACGAAGTGCAGTTCAAGAGATCGCAGCGGAGTGGAGCAGCCGCTTATATATATATATATATATATATATCAAATATAAGTACATTACTATAGTGTTAACCCAAACATCAATCTTATTTTTTGATTCTTTGGATTATGTTTTGAAAATTCTTAAGGATTAATTTTTCTTAAGTTTTGTTATAAACTCATGCTCTTATACCAACTTTTAACGTCCCGCGCTTGGAGGCCCAAAACGAGTGGCTACGGATGTTGCAGTCATCTGTAGTTATTAATCCTCAACGACCAAATACGGTAATGTTGGATTCATTGATACAATAGAAACATATGGATATGAAACAAAATCACAGATTTAAAAAAAAACAACTTTTCTCATTACATTTCATATCATTTCAAGTTCGTTACAAAATCCCAGATTGGAAAACCATGTTCAGAGAAAATATAATTATTACAACATACGCCAAGAGCGGCATATAAAGATGCCCTTTTGATGACCAAAGTGTGTATACATATATGTAGGCAATTGAACAACTTTGCCTTTACACCCAAACACAGCGGAGTCAAAATGAAAAGAACTCCTAATAGCTAGCTTGCCTTCTACACATCTCTGGAAGCTTATTCGTCTAAGAAATACCTGAAAAGCTTAAGTCTCAAACTACTCAAAATTAATTGAGCACCCGAGAGTTTAAGGGGAAAACATAAACTTCGAGTCAGACATAAAGTCTGTTGTGAATAATTAACTACTACCATCTCGAACCATTTAGACATCTAGTGAGACAACGTCGCTTAGAGGAACGGGTTTCCCCCTCACTAGTGTCTTACACAAAATTTACAATAACCATATACTACGCTCATGCATCCACAATGGTTAAAAACATAATAATTTAAAATATAACGATGAAATGCACAAGCAAAATATCCTGGATTTATCATCCCCATATATTTGACTATCTATCTCAGTTATAGTTGCTAGGGTCACTATTAACCTATTAGTTTTTATGGGCTCACCAATAACCTGATTAAAGTTTATGGACTACCTTGCCTATTTCATAGTTTTCATGGGATTACTAAGAACCTATTGGCCCCTACCAATAACTTCATTCAATTGTTTCATGGATTCTCCCTAAACCTATTGGTATCTCCAATAACTCCTCTTATATCATAATTTTCATGGGTTGACAATAAACCTATTGACTTCTGTCAATAATTTAATCTGGATATAGTTTTCATGGGTTCACTACAAATCTATTGGCCCCTGCCAGTAGTTCTTACTAAACATAGTTTTTATAGGTTTACTATAAACCTGTCTAAACTGACAACTTCTTAATTAGTCTTTGGGATATCCTATATTCCGGTCAACCTGGCCTTCTGGATGCAACTCTATTCATTCGGGAGTTAATTTATATACATTACTGGATCAACCTACCTGGTTATTCTACCTTTACTTCCTAAAATACAATTATGGGTCCATTACATAATGAATACATTTATAGAAGAAGCATGTACAAAAACAATACTGACATTTATATTTTAATATCCTTGAAATCATTTCCACTTGAAAATTTGGATAATCCCATTAACCCATTATTTTTATCAAGACAAGCCTCTTCAAAAACTCTAAATTTAAAAATCATTTAAAAGCTCTTCTATAGTGCCATGGGTTTTTCCTTAAAAAAAATATGATTGGGTTCTTGTTTTGAAAACAAAAAATCCAAAATTTGTTTTTAAAACAAATAGCACCTAAGGCTTTCGAAACCTTAGACCTTTACTTTCAAAACCATTAGAAAACCTCTTTAGAACGCATTCAAATCTTTTTTTTCAAAACACTAAGCATATGCCATTCGAAACACTTTAAAACATCTATTTCAAAAAAATAAAACATACCTTTCGAAAGTATTAAAGCATCACTTGCTAATTTATAGAAGCATAGCATCAAACCATTTGAAAGTATCCCTTTCGAAACCATTGGATTTTAACCTTAAATATACTTTTGGGTCAAAGTGAATACAAACCATATTGGTAACTATTAATGAGGGCATAAAGGTGGGGCGTTACATTAGATCTAATGCAAGTTCAAAACCATATTGGTAACTCATAAAGGAGTAATCCCAAATACTAGAATTAGCCTCAAAGAAGCAAATAGCATCAAAATCCCAAAATTCACCATAATGATAAACTCAAGCATAGCCCCATTTGGGAAAGACTGGAATTTGGTGAAAACTCAAATCTAAATCTAAAATGTAAAAACAATTCAAAAATGGAATCAATTCCCAAAGACGAGTCGGTGCACGCCGATCATGCATGCCAATATGAGGTACGGTCCCCTCTTGGACAAAGGTATAGTCCATTCTCGGAATCTAAAATGTAAAAACAATTCAAAAATGGAATCAATTCCCAAAGACGAGTCGATGCACGCCGATCATGCATGCCAATATGAGGTACAGTCCCCTCTTGGACAAAGGTATAGTCCATTCTCGGACAGAGGTACAATCCACTCTCAACAAGAGGTACAATCACCCTTCGGACCACAAAAACGAACCCAAAGGTTACGCGGTACACAAAGGCTGCGTTGAACACAAATGAGACACTGTCCCCTCATGGGTTAACTAGATATGAATCATAAGGTAGCACCTAATTGAAGAAGGACTTGAAGATCACGTCCAACTAGATCCAAAGATGAGCCCCAAGACTATGCCGAATGAACGAGTGTAATTTACTTTAAAAATTTAAACAAATGGACTTGGCCAAAGCATCCCATACCACCTAGAAAAATTCAAGCATTTGCCAAATGATCATAAATCCCACTACCAAAGTAAGAAAATAACAATAACAATAACAATAATAATAAAATATTTAGTCTGGCGAGTCCTGAAATTAACCGATAAAGTAAATGCAAACGTTTCATACCACTTGTTTTACTAAATCGTTTAATTATTATTTCATGTTCGAATGTGATAATAGCATATATATACATATATAAATAGAAAACTAGTTTGCAAAATCCTTTGTCAAACATTTGTTTAGAAAAGAATGTTGATATTTTGAAAACACTTTTATACATAATAATAATAATAATAATGTTGAAAACGCTTATTTAAAATTATATTTGGAACTTGATTAGTTTGGAAATATGGTTTGAAAATAGTAAATTTTAATTAGCACTCCTTGGTAAATCATTTGCATTTAATTTACGTAATGTAGAGATTTTTATATAAACACTTGAAATTTCATTTCACAAAAAAACATAAAAAGGTGGAAGCGACTTCATAAAATAGTAAGCAAAAGAAGGGTGCAGGTACGAATTAAAGAATGTGGACGTATGAAATTAAAGAAAATCAAAAGAACCAGCATGGACACACAAATTTTGGTTATAGGCATTGTGAAAGCAATAAACAACAAGGCAAGTGAAGAACGAACTAAAGTCAATGTAACAACCAAAAATATGAGTTATATTAATTAATTAACGAATTAATTAAATAATAAAATAAGTTTGTGAAATTGTCAAAATCAAGCTACGTGAGTTGCATCATTGGATTCATGGTGATTTTCTGATCAATTCTATATATAACTTGTCGAAATCTGAGTCAGTATGAAGAAGATGCGCAAGAAACAAGAATTCAGAATCAAAAAGGAAAAAGAAAAAAAAACAAGGCCTAGGTCGATCTATAGGTCAACCATATATTTGTTAGGTCGACCTTAGGGCCGACCCCCATTGTATTTAGGTCGACCCGCCTATTTTGTTTGATGTTATTTCGTCCAAATTCGAGCGTACACGTCACTATTCCATTTTTCTTCAATCCTGTGCGTTTGTACTTACATCCGAGGGCCCCTAGTGAGTCTATGACGTGGTTGCATTAGATTTAATCTTCTAATCCAACAGTTTGAGATCCCTAAGTCACACTATAAATAGAACCCTAGGCCTAGCTATTTTTCTCATTCATATTTTCTCCTATTTGGGTTCATTGTCAGAGGCTGGACCCTAATTAGAAAAAAATTCAAACAAGGAAATCTTTTTAATAAAAATATTCTATGCTCTAGAAGTGAATTAAGGAAGACCAACGACTAGAGCTAAGGACCACAGGTGAGTATTTTGTAAATATTTTAGATTTTTGAGTAATTTAAAATAATAGGGCTCTCAATAGTGGTAGTTTTTCTACAATTTTGAGACATTTTTATATAAGTTATTTACAGTTAGTTTTTAAAGTTCTTTTCAGTCTATTTTATTCAGCTATTTTATTCAGTTATTTACAGTTATTTGTATTTATTTACATCTGTTTTACGTTAGGATTTAGCCTGTGATGTTAGTTTATTTTTATTCCTTTTACGTAAATAAAATATAAGAATATTAAAAAGAGAAGAATTCGCTAATATGGATTAAATAGAAATAAACATTGAATTTGTAGAAATTAGATGTAAAATAAGAAGAACTGTACTAAAAAGAAGATAGATTGAAATAGGCAAATTCAAGATATTTGCAAGCATGTTATAACAGTGGTTATAACTAAAAAGATAAAATAGAAGAGTAACAATTATAACATAAGTTATCATTAGAGATAACAGAAAAGGCTTATTTTAAAACTTAGATTAAGTTAATAAGCAAGTATAGCAGAAATAACAGAAGAAGCTTATTTTAAAACTTAGATCTTGAATTAAGTTAATAAACAACATAGAAGTAAGGCCCGTACCGGCAGCATTTCCTTTCAGGTCTAGAACTGATGGTCTCACACGTAGGTGAGGCTGGGATATGCTTATGCTGATTAAGGTAAATAAGTGGTCAATAGATAAAGGCTCAAATCTGGAGATTTGGGCAAGGGGCACAAAGCTAGAAGATTTGTTTGTTAGGACCAATACGGGCAGCATTTCCTTTCAGGTCAAGGACTGATGGTCTCACACGTAGGTGAGGCTGGACACGCTTATGATGATTAAGATAAATAAAGGGTCAAATAAGGGACGACAATTAGTGTGTACCGGCGATGACCAAACGATGCGGCATAAATTAAGGTAAATAATTCGCTACTGCGTCCCAAGCGCTAAGAGGTGTCTTTTGTGTAACCAATAGGATTGGTTCACGGTGACACAACAGAGATAGAAGGTCGATCAAAGGGTATAATTAGGATTTCAGCTTAATCAAGTTAGCGGTTGAGATAGGATTAGGGTTTTAACCTAATCATGAAAATTTAAGACAAGTGCAAACAATCACAATAAAAGCAAATAATTAAAGCAAACAGTCGAACAGCACTTTATGCTAGTTTTATCTTTCCTTTATTTTCCTTTTATACTAGAACTATTGCTTAGTCTAGTATCTTTATCTTGTTTAGAAATACCAGTGATTACTTTCACTCGCCAGACTTATAGTCTGACTCATTCCTCTATTTTCTCTTTTTCCCCGTAGGCCAGCAGAGTCGGGGACAGTAGATTCAGATTGCTTGGAGATATATCCTCAGAGTTTTTCATGTATTCTTTGTCTTTTCGTTTGGATTTTGATGTACTAGCACTTATGAGAGGGATGATTGTTATTATTTTTGTACTCTGATTCTAAGACTGAGATGTATTTTTCATACTTTGATTCTGAGACTGAGATGTATTTTTCATAAGACATGAGTATTTGGGTTTTGAGGAATATTCTGCTTTTATGACTTATTGATGAAGTTTAATTCTGAATAATGAATTACTATTTAAATGTTTCCGTTATTTTGACTTATTTGTCTTGTGAATCTTAGTCTCTATGAAGCTTTAGTTATACCTATAATGTACAATATCATTTGATGTACTTTTTTGTGGGTGTATTAAGGTGTATGGGGTGTTTCGGTAAAGGCAACAAAAAAAAAAGCATCTACCATTTGTTGCGTAACTCATTTCATAGCAATAGGACATATAAAAGACGTATAAAACCAAGGCATTAGCCGCTACCATTCACGAAGAGAGTATTTGCATTTAGGTCCAACAAAATATGTTCAATTGCATAGTGGTTCGTGCATGACCAAATTTCCAATGCAACAGGCAAAGAACGACGTGCAAATCAACGCTATAGGCATGACAAAGTTTCAAGGCATCGGGGCAGTAAGGGGATGTACAAATTAATAGGTGCAAACAAAATCAAGGCTGCTGGTCAATTTGTAGTGAGTAATTGAGTGCATTTGAACAAGCAATAACAAAAAGTTATCAATAATCACCCATAAATTCAACCAGCACTTAAAATCAGTACAAGAGGTGTATCTTACTCATCTGAAATTTAAAGATTTGCAGCAAAAAAGAAGTTGGATTACCGCTAGTTTCTCTCGGCACTTGGCTCCAACAAGACGGAGATAGGCACAAATAGATTTAACAAGCCGAAACCATGGATTAAATAAATGAAAAAAAGATTACTGGTTTGAGAACAATTGCCTAAATTGATTAGCTGTAAAATTTAGTGATTTTAACTCTTCAATCTCTAAGGGAAATTGGAATTTTATTTCAGCCTAGGGTTAGATAAAAGAGAAGGAGAAGAAGTGCTCAGGTTTTTGTTTCAGAAACGAGGAGATTAGTAAAAGTGAACACACAGTTCATTTCTAAGAGATATTTACTTCTCGAATGGGTTTATGGGCCTCTTAACCCAATCCTCTTATGTACCAAAATAAATATTATTTTTTATCAATTTATAAAGCTATTTAGTCAAGCTTTCTATATTTTTATTTATAAATAATAAATTCTTATATTACAAAAGTTCACATATCAATACGAGCTTTAATCAGTCTTTTATGCATTAAAATGCAATTCATTTCCATGTAATTTATAATGGTTAATAAAAAACATATTGGTTCAAATCCTCAACTAAGAAACTTATTTAATCAATTTCAATTAATTACATAATGGCTATTTATGTCAAAAAAATAAATTTAACATAAACAAAAACTTTAACTGTGCAATCAAGAATTCACTACTAACTTTAAGTCTTACTTAACTACCATATAAATGCTTATAAATCCATTTACCATATTTAATTTCAACCAGAAATCCCAATTTAACCAAATTCAAGTTTTAAACCAAAATTCTTATTCTCGTGATCTTTAGCTAATCACTATAAGCGGTCAAAAATTATAAATTCAACTCTATCTCTTTTTAATCCAATTAATGTTATTTCCTAAATTTTGAACTATAATATACACGAATTATAAAATATATAAATAATCCCCATAAAGTATATTTTTATTTTATTTTATTTCCAACTTTATTGTCATGCATAAAATTTAAAATTATTGTCCATAATATTCCACCTTTGATTCTTTAGATATTCAATGATCTTGTATTTACTTATTTATTCCTCTAACATAATCATTATATTCCTTTCCAATACCATTCTAAATTTAGGATAAAATTTTCTCTGATTCCAAATAAAATATCATTATCATTATTTAATCTCGTATTTTAAATAATTAATTTCTTTCCCTGGTATGCTTAAACCGGGGTTGTTACAACAACCAATCATCAAAAATCAAGGTAGCGTATGAAACGTTGTGATCGACATACTCTCTCTAGATACTCTCAGTGGATGAAACCCATCGCAAGTTCCAACTGAGAGAACACCTTCATGCCATAAAGTTTACTGAACAAGCCATCAATAAGTGGGTGTGGATACTTATCCCTCATCTCATTCAGCTTACGGTAATTAATATACGACCTCAAAGAGCCATCTTCCTTGGTGGCAAACACTACAGATGCATCCCACTCAAATGTGCTCCTACGAATAAACAATGGCCACAATAGGTCATATGCTCGCACCTCTAGTTTTCTCTGCTCTTTGGGAACCATATTCCTCAAAGATATAACTACTGATTTAGCACCTCTAACCAGATCGATACAGAACTCATTCCTACATTGTGGTAATCCAATCACCTCATCGAATGTGGCCAGACACTCTCTAGCCATAGGAATAGATGAAAATTCATTGTGTGGGATATTAAGCGAATATTGGGAGCTAACCATCACCACATCGTCGGGTTGGCAGGCAAAACTTCTCTTTGCTCATTACCGGTCCGTATTATTAACAATAGCCTCTCATAATCCACTGTTATTCGGTATCTCTTCAGCCAATCAATTCCCAAACTATAATACTGAGTCCAATTAAACTCAAAACAAATCTATGACATCCCTTAATTTTATCGTTTTGATTTTTGAATATTTAATTAATTTTAGATATTTTCAAAATTTTAATAACTTGAATTCAAATACGGTGATTATTTAAATATTTGAATTGTGAATTGAATTTTAATTAAATAGCTTATTTAACTTTTTAATTAATAAATAAAAATGCAAAACTCATTTTGTATGTTTATTTACAGTAATAAATAATTTGGATAAATAATGAGGAAATCAATTGTTAACAAAATGACTTGATTTATGTTATGGTATTTCTAATTGAATTTACGTGATTTTTTCATAACTTTTAATTCGAAAAAATTAAATTTTTGTTTAATATATTTCACAACAAACTATAGTATTTTTGAAACTTCAAAGAATAAAATATGTAATTTATTGTCGATTTGTGATTATGTTACATTTTGGTGCACGATCGTATTTTTGTTTTGTTATTCGCATTCGTAAGCGAATGAAATAGTGTGTAGCGAGATACCGCAAAATTCACTTTTCCATAACATTTTAAATCAAATTGAAAATTTTTAAACTTGCTTTAATGGTGATTTAAGGTATTGCAAGGAATCTTTGGATAACTTGTAAAATTGGGTATACTTGAGATCGAAGTCAAGTATATTAGTTTTCTGTCAAATTAAAAAAATTCACACTTTGGCCATTTCTTTTATTCATTCCACTTAGCCTCTTCAATTTTAGCTTTCTCGACTTCATGTTCTAAAACATAGTGGAACAAAGAAAAAAATGGTCTCTTAGTCAAAAATAAAAATCCTTCACTTCACTATAAGTTATAAAACTAGTGTCTTTAAAATCGTATCATTGAGATCTTCAAATTCATACCCAAATTTTAGCTTGTGTTGTGGCTTGGTAGTGCTCGACGGTTCGACAATTGACTAAACTTGACCTGGGGTTCGATTTTCTCAGAGATCTAGGGTAAGTTAGTGGATGGGTGGAGCTGAGCTTCTCTTGGCTAGGAGCAGCTGTGGCCTTATTGTAGTGGAGTGTGGTTGTATATAGGTTGTCATGACTTTGTCTAGGTCAAGACGACTTGCCCATTCACATTTCGAGATTCGTGTTCGACTGTGAGAATTTTAGGTGCGTCGAAGAGAGGAAGAAGTGGGAGTTTGTTGCAAAAATCAGTTGAGTGTTTTGTTGATCGAAGAAGTAGAAATTGAGGAGGAAAGGGATCGAATTTGGGTTTTTGGTGCATTGATATTTCGAGCATTGTATGTCAATCGGGAAGATTTGTAATAAGGAAAGAAGGATTATAGTATAACTAAGGTAATTAAATATTTATTGATTAATTAAATTGGAATCCTATAAAATTAATAACTTTCTCATATGAAGGTCGGATTTAGACGTGGTCGGTTGCGTGGGACTCGTAGGAATGTTATTGTTATTTGGACCAAAGGACTCAAGTTATTGCACAATCTTTGATTCAGCATTGCTTGTGTGATATCTTCTGTTAATCCCTTTCATGGGATGTATACCGATCTTTCCATCTTTGTCCATTTGATGCACGATCCTTAAGGTACGTTCCCTAAGATCCATATGCCTTGCTCTCCAAATCTTATATGCTTTGAACTCATGGATCTGGGGATAATGATTGTTGTATTCGAGAATGTACTTGGACTCTGATGTAGGCCTACTCCTATCCAATGAAGTACGCCTATCCAACCTCTTCCATAAAGTGTGCTAATCCATGTCATTCAACTATGCTGATCCCTTCTTTATGAACTGAAGCATGTCGATCCTTCTCATTTACTAAGCTATATTCCATACTTTAAACATTTTACATTGTTTATCCACAAATTCCATTCAATTCCTACTTGATATAGTCATATGTACTTGATTTTTGGGTCCCATAATCATTGCTTTGGAATCCTCGGCCTTGATAGCAATCGAATCTAACTCATGAAATGAGTTCAATATAACCGAGCAAGAATGTCGGATAATTTCCCTATAAAGTATGTCTTGTGGTTAACATGACATGCTCTGAACCGAAACAAGCCTGAATTGTCAAAAAGAGGTCATCTAGCTTTTTGAATGGTGCTATTCTTTTGTCGAATCATTTTTCCAAGGCATTGAATTTTTCAGTGATTTCCATTATGCTTGATCGACTTCCAATAATATAAATCTAACACCAAATCCCATCAATTGATATATATATATATATATATATATATATATCCGGCTCTGTGAGACTGGAAAGTTTTTGTTATCTGATCCAGCCCCAAACTTGAAGGTTTCAGACTTGACTTCAATTTCTATCGATTTCAACAACTGAACTTTCAATTCATACACGGGCATGCTCATATATACTTTTTTGTTGTTTGCTCTTGGACATTTTCGGACACTTGTAGGTTATTTTCAGTTAGCATAACATTTTATATGTTCATGCTTACAGCTAAACCCATACAACCATTTTTGTTTTTTCTCCATTTCTTTAAGGCTTTTATAAGAGTTGGCATATATGTATGCCAATCCCTTTTTGGAGTCCATGCTAACAGGGATCGACGAGCTTCTATGCTGATCCCTCTCTCATATTACGCACTCGACATTCTGGGCCGAACCCTCTCCCATATATACTAACCTTTCTTCCCTTCTATTCTCACTTCTTTTATTTGCTTACTTTTGCACCGAGCCCTCGTCACAAAACACAGATCTCTAACTTTTGACCTTAAATCCATCCACTATTCCAACTAACCCACAGGCTCATCTCTTCTTCCTTTTCAATTAGATCATCTCCAAACAATCGCCTCCATTTGAATTAAAAAAATTATATTTTCATATAGATAAGTTTTTGAAACACAACTTTCGATTATACAGTGAGATTTGGGTTCAGTTTAGTGGCAAATATGATGGCGTTCGAGGTCGTGATGACAAGCGCCTAAGAGAGATGAATGATTAGTAAATAGGGTTCGGTAAATTAATTTTGGAGAAGGAAGAGGGAAGGAAAAAGGAAAAGGGTATGGTTAAGAATAAAAGAATGGAGAGGTTGGTATACGAGACTATTATAGAGGCAGGCATCGGTTAGGTAGGGATCAGTGGTGTTGAATGATGCAAAGGGGTTAGTAAACTCGGCTAAAGGAGAGGGATCGATTGAGCTATAGTAGGATAGGGATTGGTGCTAGTGAACCTGGGTAAGGGATCAGTAGGAAATGTATTGGTGAGGGTTTGGTCGTGGTGGTGGAATAGGAATCGGCTGTGACTAGAATTGAACTATTTTGACTTAACCACAATTAAGAAGAACCCTATTTTGAGCATGAAGGGGTCGGTATTGAAGCCATGGGACAGGGATCGGCATAAATATTGGGATCGGCGTCACTTGGTCGAAGTGAGGGATCGATATAGGAACTTTGGGATAGGGATCAGCATATTCGTTGGGATCGGCATAAAGTCAAGGATTGGCTCTTTGAACTTGTAAACTAATCCAGCATAACTTATTCGAACAATCACCATTAATTTATCTCAACGAGCTTGGAAATATGATGACGATGAACAATAAAACATGCATATCTACCGTCAAATTTGAGATTGAACAGTCAAATTCCTGGAACTTTCAATGTAGACTAAAAACTTGCATATGGACTTAAATAAAAAACTTCACACTTAGATATGTCGATAGTCGACCCCAAAGCTTTCGTAAGCGATCAATCCTTTTGCCCGTTGATACGGTCAGCAATGATAATCACTCTGGTTGAAATTCCAAGTTCTCATCATTTTACTTCATTTTTCTGATTTTAAGCTATTTATACCTATTATACACTACACTGCACAAGCTACACTTAGCATGGGAGGAACAGGTTAACTTTTCTAACCTCGATTATCTACTGAGTATAGCAAATATGGATTCCAAATGCTTAGTCTGTTTAATCGGATGTCTTCTGATCCGACGATGCAACACATCGATTCTGAAGCAAAATCAAGTTCTACGACTATATCCGGCAGGCTTTCTCCCAGCCGTTAAGCAAAATAGATGAAAGTTTCTAGCCCGTCGGTTGACCTTTTCTTGGATGTTCTAGTCCTTCCAACGGAGGATACTCCTAAGGAAGTAAAGGGTGCTATTCTTCTAAATAAACCAGTAGATTCACATGCCTCTTGAATTGGTGAGGTTGCCCTATGCCAGCTATGTTTTATTCATGAAATTCCATTCGTAGACGTCTGGGTCCCTTCAATAAATGACCGGCCTCACTAGCCCTTGGAGGGTGCACAGTGTAATAAATTTATGTGTTGGGCGGGATGCATACCGCCTTTTAACTCGTTTATTCAAGAGATGCCTAAGATACCTTAGACTAGCTCCACTTGACTCCATCCAAACAACTATGCTTTTATACGTGGAACCTTCTTGCTATTTATGAGCATTCTGTTTCATCCGCCAACTCCCCAAGACATAACATTCATTTACAACTTCAAACGAAGGTCAGGAAGTCTTTCTATGTTTTTCTTGAACCTTCGCCGAACTACCATGTCTTGATTGGCGCATGGAATAAACTTTCTTTGTGTAAGCATGAGTTGTTTCATGTAAGATGTCCACCCGGCTAGGCGAGGCAATGGCTAGAAGGGCATAAGTATTACTTTCATCTCAGTCTCAAGTCCATTAATCTAAGTAATAACGTTTCCTTTGAATCTGCTAACATCTGGGATTCTTTCAAGTGTCCGCCCATGTCCTCAAGGCGCCACTTTTTCAAGAGCAGTCACTGCCATTCGTGTTACCCCCGTCGAAGACAAGGACATCAAATTTCTTGTAATAATGAGTCACTATCTTTATTCGGTTTGTTGGAGGAAGGTCGTAGTATCGGTCTCTTCGAAAGTGCAGCATTGCCAAGGAAAGTTACAGAGAAAGGAAAGGATGCTATCAATCTTGTCGTGCCCCTAGTCGAGGGGACTCAGGATGACACTGAAGAGGGTGAGCTTAGGGTTTCCTAGGCCAATAAACCTAGCGATGTTGATGCAGGCCAGGTAAGGCACCTATGGTCAAACCATCGCAAGGCGTGCAATCCCGAACACCCACCAAGAGAAAGAAAAGGCTAGAGTACATGTTTCGTTGAAGAAATACTGCCATGAGTCTAGAGTTCATCATTAATTATGTTGAAGAGGAACCGTCTTCCCAACACTTGGAAAATTCATTGAAGGGATTTTCAAATCTCCAAATTCCAAATGATAGCATGACTTATTACTTTCCAAATATCAACATTGAAGGATTCAATTCTCCTACTTGGAGTGGTGAAGGCAATTGTCCTTTTGATAAAGGAGAGAAAACGCCGATGAGCAAGGCTACAACAACCGGTCTATCAGGGTGGAACATTAGGATGCTCACAATAACATGCACTTCACTACACACTTTTCATTAATCCTTCATGCCATAATTACTCATATGTTCTTATTTGGTCTTTGTAGGTGATATGTCTCAGTCACGGGCCTTTGACCACTTAAGAAGTTCTTCGACATATCATCGGTCTAGTCAGGATTCGGATTCAAGCCGGCGCAAGGAGAAATATAAGGGATAGGATAAAAGCTATCACTTAAGGGAATCCTCTTATTCTAAATGCAAGTCCCAGCCCCAAACATCATGTAGAGGAGAACAGTCTAATTTTCTTGCTTATAGTCGAGACCAACCTCTTCATCATCGCCCTCAAATCACCACATTTCATGATCATCTTACTGGCTCCTCGAGCTCTAAAAATCATGAGAATGTAGAACAAGAAAATATCAAATTGCTTCTTCTAATCCGTCTTTTCCGACTGTTACTCCCGATGTCTCTACATTAGAGAAATTGATCGAGCTTAAGGCCACCATCCTAAAAAATTTCTTTGATTGGCTTAAATTCCTTCCCTTAATTCATATGATTCCAGGGCAAGCCAAAGCGAGTTCTCTTGCATGCATCAATGATGTATTCTTGCAAAACAAATCGTTTCAACATTCGACGGAAAAAAGTCTGAAGTGTCCATTGAGCGACAATATGAAATAAACAGCCTCAAGTTAAAGCAATACATGATAAGGATATAATCAAACATAAAGATGCCGATTTGTTAGAATTGAAAGCACAACTTGCTGAAGCGGAGAAAAATGCTAAGGATACGGCATAGGTGATGAGCCGTTTGGAAACTTCTCATCAAACGGAACTCGCACTGCCCTTAATCACAACGGGGCACTTTCTCTATAAAATGATTCCTTGAAAAGGAAAAAAATGTTTTGGCCCGCCCCATCGAGGAACTCGAAGAGCTTCTCAAAAAAGAAAGGAAGGAGAAAATTGAGGCCTAGGAAGAATCGCAGAAGTACCGCGAAGAGGCTGTCGAGACCAGGAGCCTAAAGATTAAACTTGATGGGCAGTTTTCTAAAATTGACGCTCTTAAAGAAGAGGCTCGAGGGGAAGGCCACAAGAAATGATTAAAAAAATTAAGTCCCAAGTGGATGCCACTAAAGTTTTTAGTAGGGACAAAATCAAGGACTTGTTTGATCCGTTGATCATTAAGTATAATGCCAAAGTTCTCTTCCATCGTGATTAAATTTTTCTTTATGAGGGTTATCTTGAATCACTTACTGAAGCTTGGAGGCATATTATTGAGATGAAGAAGAGAGAATTGGGTGGAGCTGAGGTCAATGAAGAAGAATTTGTATGGGAGATTCTTCATGGAAACGAACCCTTGGATTTAGCTACCGTTAAACTCTGATACTTCAACGTTTCTACACCTACCGACAAAGGGGAACATATTGTTGGATCTTCGTGGGCCAATCCTAAGGTTCCCTCTTCTTCCCAAGCATCTGGAGCATCATTCTCCCTCGACATGGAGTAGGTCTTGGGCTATGATCCACATAAGGCTGGCTACCAATCTAAGGTGTTGTCCCTTATTATAGAAGGATGTACCCTATCAACAATGAAGAGCCAACTAGATGCGGGTATTGCACTATACTCCTTATTTTATAAAAGGTTTTGTTCTTCGTACCCAATGGTTTTAGGCTCATCTCTCTATTTTTACAAATTTTGCATGTCTTCCAAGCCCTAGTCAAACTCTTCAGAGTGAGGCTGCTGTAGATCAACAAGAGAAATTGGATAAGCTTCCAGCAGTTGCTGATGTACCGAGGCCCGATGCTAAAGTCATCAGAGCTCTTGACGATGATAAAGTCGAAGATCTGCTCCCAATGGATGAGTCTGACGATGTAATGATCACTGGTGGCTCCGAACACATCGACGAGATTTGCTTGAAAAACGGATTGAAAAGGAGGAGCTACTCAAAGAAAAGCTAAAATTGAGCCAATTGAGGTGGACACTGACGATCCTCATCTTATGCTACCGCAAGTTATTCCACCTGGTGGGTCGATTCCCAATGAACTTCCTCCTATCACTGTAAGCTCTCTTGCTAAAGGCGACAAGAGTTCCAGAAAAAGAAACTCTCTTGCAATGTTCCTACAAATAGAGGACTAATATGAGACATCATTCTGGGTATAGGCCATAAGATGAAGGACCTGGTTTGGGGTTTGAGGTATTAAGTGGTTGGACTCACCTTTTTTCCCAAATGAAATATTAAATGGCCCAGGGGTTACGTTAGGTGGTATCTCTATAGTGGTTTGCTTTTGGAAATAGGTCTTAAATGAAGAGATCTGCCTTATTATGGTCTTAAAAAACTAGAGTTTGCCTATTTTCTACTTGGAAGTATTAAGTGGCATATATGATTCCATCTGATGTCAACTAGATAGTACCATTGAGGAGCACGCTTCTTGAAATTGGTGTTAAATGATGGGGTCAAGCTTAATTATGCTCTTAAATGACCAGAGTCTGCCTGTTTTCCATTAAGAAGTATTAAATGGCTTGGGTATTGTTTCATACATTATTAGTTATTTATAACATATGATTGGGTTATGAGATTTTAGAAACCTACTTTTGGAATGGAAGGTATTAAGTGGTTGGACCCGCCTTCTTTCCTTATAAAGAAGTAATAAATGATTTTAAAGGTTTTATGCTTATAGACATATTCTTATTTTAAATATACTGCCCAAGTACTGAAAAGGTAAGACTCGAGGTTTTATTCACTAGTATAATAAACGCCTTTTCGACCCCCAAATGTTGACACTAATATATCCACGGTATTCACATGCTGAACATCCAAGTGGCAGAAAGGCAGAATGATTAGGTAAATAAAATAAGAAAAGAAAATGAACAAGAAAAAAGAGAACACAATACCATAATCTCACAACAGAACGGTAACACATAATATCAAAATGATAGTTTTACAAAGGAAACTATATAGATACGATAATCAGAGTAAACTAACAAATCATCACCCTGGATAGTTATAACAATTTGTCATCACAATTGCAGATATATATATAAACAAAGTAATGTAGCGAAAATAAAATCTAAGATTAGGAATCATCAGTCTCCTCTCTCTAAGAGCTCCAATGCATCAACGGAATCGGGGAATATACATGGGGCTGACCCAAGCATTATAAGAAGAATAAAACCGGAATCAATCTGGTAAACTAGTGTTAAGTAATTTGAATTACTATATTTGTAAAACCTTTAAAGAATAAAGTATCTTGCAAGACCACGCCACAAATAAACATGGATGAGTTTTTACTTTACGAGAGCCAAAACATTTTATAGGAAAATTTAATGATATTATAATAATTTTTACGGTGTTCAATATAAATATAAATTATTGTTGAATGGTTACGATGGTTACAATTGACAGCATATGTAAGTATATAAACAAAAACTGCTAAAGGACGTACGTATAAATGGAATTTTTTCTGTTGGAGGGTCCTAAGTACCTTGAGGTAAGGGTCAGGAAGTACATTCTGAGCGTCATATACATCATGCTAAAATATACCAAATAAGGAAGTCATAGCTACGGGCCTACTCGGTTTTTAGACATTTCTGATGTCGAGGTCACGTCTGACATCATCACATGAATTTTCAACAAAACTCAATCACATAATGAATCCCATATGGATTCCATCATCTCAACGGATTCCAGAACCACACATTGTTTCCATCATTCACTTTCAAAACAAAGAAACCATATCTCAGCCTTGAAGTAGTTTACGATAAGTAGAAAACTTACCGATTCCGGTCTCTCCAAGACTGATCGATGAATTTGGTCTTATTAAAAAGTACTGAGAATGACTACATAAAAGAACTGAGTCTTGGATACTTTCTCATAAGCAAGTAAACATACCTGCACTATCATTTCATGCAAGGCATGGTCAAGTCACATAAACGACTTTTAATCCCTGTTTAATTAATTTATCTTTTGTTTACCAAAAACCCTTTTTATCAGGAAAAGATATTTTTATCTAATAAAGCTTCTTTTTTATAAATCAAGACATCCTTTATTTATTAATATTTTATTACTAATAAAACTCCCTTTATATACTTGTATAAATATATTGGATTTTTCTTCTTAAAAGATATTTACTTGTCTTTATAAATTTAACTACTCATTTATTATTTTAATACTTAAAAAGTATTCGTATACTTATTCTAATGGTATAAGCACATTCACAAATTGTTTAATAAGTTTTACTTACTTGAAATATAATCAGAGCGATTAAAACAATTACTACCAAAATATTGTTATAATAAACTCCTTTTCTTTTATAAATTAAATATATAATATTTTCTATCTCTTTATAAAATATTTACATACTTTTTATTATATATAAAATTTTATTACTGAAGATTTATAATATTTCTATCAAAATCTAATTCAAGGGTTTAAAAAATATTGCTAAAATATTGTTAACTGCAAACCCAAAACCATTCCATTTAATCACGATCTTTAAAACCTCCTTTTAAAGGTTTAATTACATTTAAGGGTTAAAGAAAAGTGTTGCTCAAAACATTTATTATGACAAACCCTAAACCATTTACTTTTATATTTCTACTAAATATCCGTTAGTAAATATCTGATTATATTCCCAGTATAATAGATAGTAAGGGTTAAAAACAAGTGTTGCTAAAATCAATGTTTACAACAATAAAAAACTATTTACTTATTCATTAATAACTTTAAACATTTACTTAAAGATCAAAGCATATCCATAGTTATTACTTTAGGCAATACATCTTTAGGTAATTCCTCAAAACCATTTATTTTTTCTTAAGTGTTAAAATCCAAAATTCCTTTACTATATTTATGAAATACTTAATTTAATATTCAAAACTTATATATATATACAATATCTTTAAACATTTATTAATATGTTAAAATACTTTCAAAAATACTTAAAATATATAGTAATTATTTATAGAGAATATTATGTAAAAAAGGAATTTTGAAATAGATTAAACAAATTTTAATTTTAAAAGCTACTTAGTTTGGATATTCATAATTAACTATTAAAAATATATTTGCAGTTGAAACCAATTTCAAAACTCTCTATTATAAGTTAAAAAAACAATCCTAAAATGATTAGAAAATTTAAAATTTAAAAATCATTTTTAAACAATTTACACCTTCAATTTATAATGGTAGCACATCTAGAAGTGCTGTATAAATTTGTTACTAGTATTATCACATTTTTGCTATAACTTTGTGTCTAGCTTTCAATCCTTAACAAATGATTTTAGACCCGTTCTTTTCAATAATTAGTGTACTTTGGGTACTTTAAAACCATAAACAAAAATCCCAAAGAATATCTTTTAATTATTTTGAAGAATTTCCCGAAATAGGGTATTTTACCAAACTGCACCTATAACGACTATTTCGCTGTAATGTTTTCCACTTCATTCAACTAGCTATCCAATGAATAACGCTTCAAAACTTTCCCAATAAGAATAATATATTATTTACTTAATTATTTGCAAAAGAAACCCTTTATAAAGTTCCACAAATGCATGTTATTTTCAAAGACGGACTATTTTTAGAAGTGTCATTATAGCGACATTTTTACTTCAACCTTTTGTTACTTAAATTGACTTCTTCTATAACTTTCCAAAATATATTCTTGCTTTTATAAACACTTATAGAAGTGTAGACGATAACCAAACATGTTATTATTAAGATATATTATTAAATCGCCATTTTCACAAGTTATAATTTAAGGGATTCAAAGTGCGTTTATAGCGACTATCGCTATACGGACTATTCCATATTTAATCCAATATTTGGTGACATGTTATTTTATACACATATATGATTCCAAGTTCCAACCATACTACTACTAAACTTGTATTAACATATATACACGTTAATATATCCATTTTAAATGTTCAAATGAACTTATACAATTCAATGGTTTAGTAAGCAATTACTTTAACAATTTATATACTTTAAAGTATATAATCAAGGGTTTAACTTTAGATAATTAATTTTAATTTTTATCATTACTGATATAGAGAAAGCATATTAACATGTTATTTAATAACAATTATCAAGTGATTAAGCAAGCAAATATCAAGCAATATTTTAAGTTGATTTGTAGCCAATTTATAGTATAATCAAAGTGAGATTAGCTCTCTTTTATTTCAACAAAATTTCTTCCTACACTTCACTATCATTTTCAACTTCAAAGTAGACTTCACTTAGCCCTTATTCCCCATCCCTAAACCACATGCCCAACCTCCTTCATCACCTTTAGCTCATGACCATATGCCTTTATCTCGTTCCATGTTCATGAACTCACTTCCTCCCCTCTCCTTTTCTACACATCCAAGACCACCTCCAACCCTATAATCATGGTCCAACGGCCATTCTCTTCATATAGCTCACGTCTAAGGTAATAAGAGGTAAAGAAAGAAGGTATTTGTAAATAGGAAGAAGTGTAAGAACTTGGATTATTTTGTTTGTGAATAAATGAATGTGTATGTATGTGTATTTATAGTGTTAGGAAATGGATGTATAAGTGTGAATTAACCCATCCTTAGCGATAGAGCAAGGTAATCCAAGCGATGCTCTTAACAATCATACCTCTAAAATGGCCATGAAACATGGTCCTTAAATCAAGCGTTATTTAGAGGTCCTTATTTACTAAATGTATATTTAACCTTACATGCTTACTTTAATTAATTTGATTAGGAAATGAGATGTTTTAATTCTCAGTTAATGTGTTTATATGACAACTATTCAAGTTGCAATATGTTCGCACAACTTGTATTGTATAAAAAGTTGATTTTTAACAAAAAGTTTACCAATCACATTTTCAATATTTATCCAAAGTTTACATTTTCGTAAACATATTTCAAAAATAATTATTTTAACATTAGTTATTAATTAAAAGGTGTTTAATAAGGTTATAAAATCATATTTAACCACATTAAATCTTAGACACGAATATCTAAATAATTTAGATAGTAAAATACGAAGGGTTTAAAATTCTAGGTCGTTACATCCACCCTCGTAGAATATTTCATCCTTGAAGTTCCAACATAAGCAACCAAAGAAATAACCATACATTAATACTTAAAGATATTGCTATCATTAACAAACATACCTATCAGTTTTCTCGGGGCCAAAACCTTCTTATCGCATAAGGATGATAAATAACCTATAAGTGTACCTCCTACTCAATTGCTTTAAGTTATTACTTAGTCGATTATTCATAGTACCTCAAATAATTCAAAGAGTCCTTTCCCAAACTCTCCATAAGCCAACAAACATTGTATACAATTATACTAAAGCCCGTATGATATACATATATCATTCATATGCAATATTGATCTGACCACTTGCTCGATCATATAAATTTCACTTCTGAACTAATATATCCCACTTGATTCTTTAGTGTGGACTCCGATCAGGTTCCTTGATTATATACTTCCGTTCTCCTTACACAGCCATATACTATGATAGAAAACTCCATTAATTATATCAAAATCCATATCAAGTGTTCACCGTTATAAATCTAATGAAAAATCCTTGTTCATACCGATGTACATCACACTGAAATCATGTACTCAAATCCTAGATCGAGAACCATCGTGCGAATAAAACGATCTATGTACTACTTACTATTTAATTCAATTGGTTTCTTAACTAAACCAATCCTTTCCAATTCCCATTTTATTTTCACATAGTATTTCCAACTTAATACTAACTTCAATTATGCAACATTTACTGAAGTTTATAAATATTATGTAAAGAATTATCTTTACTTATAAAACATCACTCAATTACATAATCACTTTAAAAAGCTACATCCTTATTTATAAAAGATTTCATTATCTTAAGTTCATATTCATTTATCCAAATAGTATTCTCTTTTACTACTTAAATTATTTACAAAACATTTCATTAAATGTTGACTAAGTTCATAAACATTTTTATAATAATTCAAAATTATTTAAAAACAATTTCTGAAACATAATTTCATTTTAAAACATTGCAAGACTTAAATACATTATCCGTATAATACTTCTATATATCCTAAAAGTATATACAAAACATTCTTTTACAATTTTACTGTCTAAAATTTCAACGAAGACTGAAAATAATTTTGGATCTTATAACTGAGTCAACATCTAAACTTTTTTCGATCAGTTAGACAAGCAACAAGGTAGAGTAGGACTCTGGTATCCACACTCAAAACTATAGTCTACTTTTCTTAATCAACCCTAACGTAAATACATTTATTAGTTATCCCAATAAAATGTTTTTTTAAACAAGGATGCTTAACAAATTTTAAAATTATTTTCAACTTACTATCCTTTCAATTTAAGATTTATAAAATTCAACTTTTATATTTCTGCAAAATACTTAGCTTTAATTTTTGTATCAACTCGGAAGTTCGCAACTGTCCAAAATCATCGGAAATTCCATTTTATTTTAATAGTTGAAAATAACAAACAATATGTCATAATAAGTTGCATAACTAACTATCTTAATGCATAGGATACATGTCCCCATAATATGACTTAACGAAAAAATTAATACTTAAATTTTGGGTTTTATTTCAAATCATTTGAAAAATAATATATACATATACTTTTAGATATCAAATCATACTTTTTAGGATTAAAACCAAATCATTTTCTAAAACCAATTTCCAAATTATTTTCTTTAAAATCTTTAGAAAATATTCATATAGATCGAGTAAAAGCCAAATTATACAAGGAACTGAGTTCTACCAAATAGTATCATATATCCCCTTTACCTATCATATATTCCCTTTACTAAGAAGGGTAATGCTTAAGAGAAGTGCTTTCTAATATAACACATCCTACCCATTTTTACTCACTTTTGAGTCATTCGAATTAGCTAACATAAAAATACTTTATTTCTCGAATTGACTTGTTAATTCCAAGAGTAACCTCGAACTCGAACAAATCTTGAAATCCCTTTAAAAACATTAATACTTTTCAAATAATACTATTATTATTTTTCCAAACTCATAGAAAACATTTTCAAAAATTCTGGGTTTAAGTTCTCAAATTCTCAAATTAAATCCTTTTTTAAATCATATTTATACAAACCATATTTATACAAGTCATATTTATATAAACCACATTTACATGAGTCATGTTTATATAAATTAACTTTCTAATACTATATCATTTCACATGTATTTGTCTTTTTAAATATCTTATCCATTTTTGATTATGCTAAGAATCTTTTAATAATGTTAACCTTTTTAACCTAACATTTTCATTGAACGCCTTGCAATTAAATTGTGAAACTTAATTGATAAGGTGTTCTTTTCAATGTTAATATAAATTACTATCTACCCAACCCATGTTGTGAAAAGGTAATTTACTTGCAATTCAATAAACAATAGTCAATGCCCATAAACTGGCCGAGCATGACTAATCAAACATTAGATGATAATAATTGAATATTATCATTTCCTAACAACCAAATATATCATAAATAACTATATCAATTTATGAAAAATTATTATTTTATATATAAAATACAATTCCAGGTAAATTACTTACCAATTTTGAAAACAATACTAAGTTGGTTTGTCTTGTTTAAGTGTTTAAAGACCCCTATCGATAACACTGATCAGACACATTGATAAGAATCCATAAGCACTCAACATACCAATCAACACGTTACAAAACATAGTTATAACAATAACAAATATATACTCTTATATGTACAATACACTCAAATCATAATAAGGCATTCCATTACCATATCTTTTAACGAGCTATACCCAACCAAAGTGAAGGTTCTCGTTTAACCTTTAGCTTTGATACCACGATTATAGCAAGTGCCTTTTCGACCCTCAAATGTCGACGCTAATACATCCACGGTGTTCACGTGCCAAGTACCTAAGTAAAATAAAAGAAGAAAAGGAAATGAATATAAAAGAAGAGAACAAAATACCAAAATCTCACAACGGAATGATAACATATAATAAGGAAATGATACTTTTATAAAGGAAATTATACAGACAAAATAATTAAAGTAAATTAACCTATCATCGGCTTGGACAGTTATAAAAAGTTGTTCTCACAATAGCTGATATATAAATAAATAAAATAAAGCAGTAGAAATAAAATTTACGATAGGAAACAATCTAGCTTCTCTTTCCAAGAGCTCCAATGATTATTAATGGAATCTAGAAATATACACGGGGCTGACCCCAGCATTAAAAGAAGAATAACACCCGAATCAGTCTGGTAAACTAGCGTGAGAAAACTCAAGTAATTTGAATTACTATATTTGTAAAACCCTTTAGAAAATAAAGGTATTTCGTAAGACCACGCCGCAAATAAACGCGGATGAGTTTTTATCTTATGATAACCAAACCATTTCATAAGAAAATATAGTGATATTATAATAATGTCTAAGGTATTCAATATAAAAAAATCATAGCTTAAATGTTTACATTTGATGGCATATTTAGGTATACGTGCAAAAATCGCTAAGGGAGTATAAATAGATTTTTTTTCCTTTAAAGGGTCCTCAGTATTTTGAGGCAAGTCTCCTGGCAAGGGTCAGAAAGTATCTTTCGAGCATCGCATATCTCTGGATAAAATATACTAAATAAGAAAGTCATAGCTAGTTCACGTAGAGAAGGTGTCCCGAATACAATCAACTCCCGCTAGCAAAAATCGATGACACGCTCTAGATAATAGATTTAATCAATATCCTCTGAGGTTAGCTAAACCCCATTGGCTATGGGCCTACTCTATTTTTAGTCTTTTCCAATGTTGAGGTCACGTCCGACATATTCATATGAGTTTTCAACAAAACTCGATCACTTAATGAATCCCATATGGATTCCACCATCTCAATAGATTCCAGAACCACACATGATTCCCATCATTCACTTCCAAAATAGAGAACCCGTACCTCAGCCTTGAAGTAATTTTCGATAAGTAGAACACTTATGGTCATGGTCTCTCCAAGACCGAGTCAATGAATTTGGTCTTATTCAAAAATAATAAGAATGATCGCATAAGGGGACTAAACCCCGAAAACTTTCTCATAAGCAAGTAAACATACATGCACCACCATATCATGCAAGGCATGGTCAAATCACATAAACGAAATCTCTTTTTAATTAATTTATTTTCATTAATTAAAAACCCTCCTTTTCAATAAAAAAATCTTTTTATCTAATAAAACTTTTTTTATAAATCTAGACCTCCTATATTTATAAAACTCCCTTTATATAGTTGTATAAATATATTGGATTTCTTTTTATTAAATATATACACTTGTTTTTATGAATTAAACTATTCATTTATTCTTTTAATGTGTAAAAAGTATTCATATATGTATTCCAATGGTATAAGTGTATTCACAAATCATTTAACAAGTTTACTTACATGAAAAATAGTCAAAGAGATTAAAACTATTACTACCAAATTGTTGTTATAATAAAGTCCTCTTCTTCTATAAATTAAACATACTATATTTTCTATCTCTTTATAAAATATTTCAATACTTTTTATTATCTCAAAAACTCCATTGTCAAAGATTAATAATATGTCTCTAAAATAATTCAAGGTTTAAAACAAATGTTGCTAACTCAAAACCATTCCATTTAATTAGTATCTTTAAAACTCTCCATTTAAAAGTTTAATCACATTTAGGGATTAAAGACATGTATTGCTCAAAACATTTGTTATAACAAACCCAAAACCATTTACTTGTAGTTCTCTACTAAATATTCATTAGTAAATATCTAATTATAATCCCAATTATAATTAATAATAAGGGTTCAAAATAAGTGTTGCTAAAAACATTGTTTGCAACAATCCAAAACTATTTATTGTTCATTAATAACTTTAAACATTTATTTAAATATAAAAGCATACCCACACTTATTAATTAAGGCAATAAACCTTTAGGTAATTCCTCGAAACCATTTATTTTATCTCAAGTGTTAAAACCTAAACTTTCTTTGTTATATTTATAAAATACTTAATTTAATATTTAAAACTTATATACATAGAAATATCTTTAAAATACTTGTTGATATGTTAAAATACTTTTAAAACTACTTAGAATGTATCCTAATTATTTATATTAAATATTATGTAAAAATAAGAAATTTTTGAAATAGGTAGAAAACAAACATTAATTTTAAGAGCTACTTTGTTTAAAAATTCATTGTTAATTATTAAAAATATTTAAACTTGAAACCAATTTTAAGACTCTCTATTATAAGCTAGAAAACCATCCAAAAATATTAGAAAAAATATAAAATTTAAATACCATTTCCAAACAATTTACATCATCAATTTACAAAGGTAGCACTTCTAGAAGTGCTGTGTAAAGTTCTATTACTAGTTTTATTACATTTTTGCTACAATTTTGTGTCTAGTTTTCAATACCTTAACAAATAATTTTAGATCTATTATTTTACAATATTTAGTATGTTTTGGGTACTTGGAAACTATAAAGAAAAATCCAAAATAATATCTTTCAATTATTTTAGAGAATTTCTCGAAAATAGGGTATTTTGCAGAACTTCACTTAAGCAACTATATCGTTATAATTTTTTACACTTCGTTCAACTAGCTATACAATGAATTATGATTCAAAACTTTCCTAATAAAAATAATATATTATTTAGTTGATTAATTTCTAAAGAAAATCCTAAGAAATTTTCCATAAAAGTACATATTATTTTCAAAGACGGACTATTTTTAGAAGTGTCACTATGGCGACATTTTTATTTCACTCTTTTGTTACTTTGATTTACTTCTTCTATAAATTTCCAAACATATTCTTTGCTTTTCTAAACACTTATAAAAGTTTAGTTAATGACCAAATAAGCTATTATTAAAATATGTTTTTAAGTCACCATATTCACAAGTTATAGTTTAAGGGATTCAAAGTGCGTTTATAGTAACTACCGCTATACGGACAATTCCGTATTCAATCCAATATTTGGTATCATGTTATTCTGTACACATATATGATTCAAATTTCCAACCTAAACATGTCTTAACATATATACATGTCAATATGTCCATTTTAAATGTTCAAATGAACTTATCGCAATTCAATGGTTTAGTAAGCAACTAATTTAACAATTTATATACTTTTTTAACTATGTAATCATGGGTTTAACTTAATTCTATTATTAGTCATATAAAGCAAGAATATTAACATGTGATTTAACAATAATTATAAAGAGATTAAGCAAGCAAATATTAAGCGATTTTCAAGTTAACTTGCAACCAATTTATAATATAATCAAAGTGAGATTGACTCATTTTTATTTCAATCAAATTTATTTCTACCAACATTCTTTCCAACAACACTTCATTACCATTTTCATGTTCAAATTAAGCACCACTAAACCTGCTAACCTGCCTTTCGACAAGGCCACGGATAGGCAGATTCAACAAAGTCGACTTCATGATTATCAAGGTTGGAATATGATGGATTCGGTATAAAAGGATGAAGTTCACTTGGATATGTTGTTCAGTCGAGAAGTGGAGAAGTTGCATGGCTCGGTCTGGAAGTTGTGGGCTGTTCCGCATGGACGGCTCAGTCTGGATGTTCTAGGTCGCTTGGCATTGAAGTGAGAACAGGGTGGTTCGGAAATGGTAGGATGGTTCGGCATTGGAGGTGGCTCGGTATGGTTAGGGTTGGCAAGATGATGTGGCTCGGCATTGAGCCTCACTCGGCATTGGACATCGCTCGGCATCGAGCCTCGCTCGGCATTGGACATCGCTCGGCATCGAGCCTCGCTCGACATTGGACATCGCTCGGCATTGAACATCGCTCGGCATCGAGTCTCGCTCGGCATTGGACATCGCTCGGCATCGAGCCTCGCTCGGCATTGGACATCGAGCCTTGCTCGGCATTGGACGTCGTTCGACATCGTACCTCGCTCGGCATGGGTCATTCGGCATGGCGGATCGGCATTGGACATCGAGCCTTGCTAGGCATTGGACGTCACTTGGCATCGTACCTCGCTCGGTATGGGTCATTCGGCATGGCGCTCGGCATGGGTTGGTTGGCATGGTGGCTCGGTATGGGTCATTTGGCATGGTGGTTCGGCATGTAAGTCGCCACAAGAAGTCGCCACAGGAAGTTTTCACAGGAAGTCGCCACAGGAAGTCGCTACCGGAAGTCGCCACAGGAAGTCTCCATAGGAAGTCGCCACAGGAAGTCGTTATAGAAAATTGCTACAGGAAGTCGCTTGTACCATGATGAAGGATGTTGGCTCGGCTATGGCCCTAATGGGCCCAGACTGCTAAGGAAGCCCAATAACTCGGGATTTTCCTATAAATACAACCTGAGGTGGTTCAGAAAGGTGATCTTCCTTCAGTTCTCTGGTTTTTTATTTTCTAAGGTTAGGACTATTCTGCAGTGTTGTAACTGTAGTCTATTATTACAGCAATAAAAAGAAAACTTCTGGAGTGGACGTACGCCGAAGTTAGCCGAACCACTATAAAATTTATTGTTCTCTATTGCTTTCATTTTAATTTGACTATTCTTCATATTATTACTCTCCACATACATTCTATCTGTTATCTGTGACTGTTAGTTGGTGCTTTCATTTACATTTAGGTGTTAGTGACTAATTTTGATGCTAACATTTTGGTGCTTTCACTGAGAAAGCTAGCACTTGGGAATTTTGGAGCTTGGATTTTGGATTGAAAAGCTTTGAAACTTGGATTTTAGAAAGCAATGGCTAGACCACCAACAAGGAAGCAAGCAGCAGAAAGGAGCAATCTGGAAGGAAGTCAAGCGGCCTCTTCTGGCACTGGAGAGGATCATGCATCTGTCTATATAACTCGAAACGAGATGCAGGTTATGGTGAATTCTATGCAGGAGCAGATGATGAAACGGAAAGAGGAGATGATGCAGGCTCTTCTTAGGCAATTTGGACAACCAAGAACTGGCGGTGCTCAAGTTCTTGGAATTGGACCAGAAGGACTCAACAAGTAGGCAAATGGAGTGGTTCAGCAGGGGGCAGATCCTAATTAACAAGCGACTAACAATCTGGATGGACTTAGACTCGGGGGCACGCCGCTAAGTAATGTCGGACCAGTTCATGGAGGGATACTGGATGACGCAACGCGGCCCGACGCTAATAGGAGTGCACGAGTACATGAAGAGGAATATGTGCCAGAATTTCCTTGGGGACTTGAAGGACGGTTTGAAAACATGGATAGGGGGCAACCATTGGTTGGAAACGCCGGATTGGCTGACATTATCAGGCGGACAATTCACGGAGGTCTGACAAATAGAGATTCGGAGGAAGTCAACAAAAGTCCTTTCCAGAACATTAGGACAACTAGAAATCTGCCCAATTTCAAACTGCCCACTTTGAAGGTGTACAACGGGAAGATGGATGCCATTGACCACTTGATGAGTACACTAGGCATATGGAAGTGCTGGGGGCAACAGAGGAGGTTATAGCCTGATTTTTCCCCTATACTTGACTGATATAGCTACCATGTGGTTCAGGCAGTTGGAGGATGGATCCATTGGAACATGGACGGAAATGGTGGACAGGTTTTTAAGTCAGTTTCGAGTTCACATAAAAAGGCTAAAGAATGTGATGACGTTGACGTTAGTTAAGCAAGGGGCAGATGAATCGCTCAGGACATTCTTAACTCGAGTTAATTTAGCAGTTGCTTCGGCGGATCAGCCGGATCCATCAATGGTTCTGATGGCTGCGGTATCAGGACTCGGAGATAATTCGGAGTTCAAAGTATCATTGATACGGGACCCACCGTTGGATCTTGGGGAATTCTTTCATGAAGCTGAGAGGTTTCTCTGACAAGATGATGCAAGTTTGGACATGAGGTCAAAGGAAGTAAACCTGATTAAGGATGGAGGACTACCCGGCGAAAGCTCGGGTAAGGACAAGGATAAAGGGAAAAGAAAGCGCCGAGGGGAACCAAAGTTCTTCACTTACACCAGATTGAACGCAACTTTGGAGCAGATATTCTTGTATACTCGAGATCGCCTTCCATATCAGAGGCCGACGAGGAGGGAGTCCCCGGATCGTGAAAAGGCATCGGGAATGCACTGTCTTTTTCATGACCTGGACAGGCATGATACTAACAGCTGCCGGCATTTGAAGGACATACTTGAGGAGAATTTTATGGATGGTCAGTTGCGACAATATGCCGGAACTTAAAATGCGGCGGTGAAACAATAGCAACCACCGTCTGCCTCGAACGACGGGGACATGAGGCCTGGGAATGGTGGTCGGTTGGTCATCAACTAATCTTGATGGTTTGAAATAAGTAATAAACTCTGGGAAATCGGCTAAATCACTTACTCATGTACGGGGACAGAGCTAACCCTAAGGCATGCTCTGAGATGATGGTTTACCGAGACACCCCGGTTTGTGAAATCTGTTTTTTCCCTTTGACTTGAACATTTACTTTTTCTTGTTTGGTTTTGGAGTTTGGTTTGAACTCCCTGTTTTGCTCGTTTTTTGGTTTGGATTTTTGATATGGATTTCTGGTTTTCTGGTTGGATTTGGATTTCGGATTGGATTTAGATTAGATTTTCCTTTGGATTTTGGCTAAAAGGTCGTCGATCATGGACTATGCTCGGTAAGGGTTCGGAGGGACTAAGATTCGGCCTAGGTTTTAGGCCCTATGTTATAGGTTATTATTACAGGTCGTCGAGCATGGACTATGCTCGGCAAGGATCCGGAGCAACCAGGATTCGGTTTAGGACTTAAGTCACGACATTATTTAGCGTTCAGGGACACTGAACCAGGGACGTCATGGAATTATTTAACATAATTCATCAAGTGTGGATTGCGTCTGGCAAGAAGCCGAAGAGGTTATGGATTTGGATACTAGCTACGAACAGCTAAGGATTCGGGCATGGACCCAAAACGGTCCAGGATTTGGACATAGACCCGGAAAGGTCATGGACGTGGTTATTGGTTGTTGAATATGGGTGGATTAGAACTCGGTTGTCGATTTCAGATGGATATGGATTTGGCTAAGGATTTGGTCACTGGATCCGGAATCGAATGTCGACTCAGAGTAGTCGTAGACTTGGATAAGGATAGGCGATGGAACTTGGATAAAACGAATTGGATTATGGATCGGAAAGTATGGATGTGACTAACATACGTACTTCGGATATCAGACTTGAGACTATTCAAAACACACCTTCCAACAGCGAGGCATGTTTTGGGGGGCAAATGTTAACCCGCCTTTCGGCAAGGCCATGGACAGGAGGATTTAACAAAGTTGACTTCACGATTATCAAGGTTGGGATATGATGGATTCGGTTTAAAAGGATGAAGTTTACTTGGATATGTCCTTCGGTCGAGAAGTGGAGAAGTTGCACGGCTCGATCTGGAAGTTATGGGTCGTTCAGCATGGATAGCTCGGTCTGGATGTTCTAGGTCCCTCGGCAATGAAGTGAGAACAGGGTGGTTCAGCATTGGTAGGATGGTTCGGCATTGGAGGTGGCTCGGTATGGTTTGGGTTGGCAAGGTGATGTGGCTCGGCATCGAGCCTCGCTCGCATTAGACATCGCTCTTCATCGAGCCTCGCTCGGCATCGGACATCGCTAGGCATCGAGCCTCGCTCGACATCGGACATCGCTAGGCATTGACCCTCGCTCGGCATTGGACATCATCGGCATCGAGACTCGCTCGGCATTGGACGTCGCTCGACATCATACCTCGCTCGGCATAGGTCGTTCGACATAGTGGCTCGGCGTAGGTCGGTTGACATGGTAGCTTGGCATGGTTGTTCGGCATGGAAGTCGCCATAGGAAGTCGCCAGAGGAAGTCGCCACAGGAAGTCGCGACGGGAAGTCGCGACGGGAAGTCGCCATGGGAAGTCGCCACGGAAAGTCTCTACAGTAAGTCGCCACAGGAAGTCATTACAGGAAGTCGCTCATACCACGATGAAGGATGTTGGCTCGGCTATGGTCCTAATGGGCCCAGACTGCTAAGGAAGCCCAGTAACTCAGGATTTGCCTATAAATACAACATGAGGGGGTTCAGAAAGAGGATCTGCCTTCGGCTCTCTGGTTTTTTATTTTCTAAGGTTATGACTATTCTGGAGTGTTGTAACTATAATCGATTATTACAGTAATAAAAAGAAAACTTCTGGAGTGGATGTAGGTCGGAGTTAGCCGAACCACCATAAAATCTATTGTTCTCCACTGATTTCATTTTAATTTTGACGGTTATTCATATTATTACTTTCTACATACATTCTATCTATTATCTATGACTGTTAGTTGGTGCTTTCATTTACATTTAGGTGTTAGTGACCAATTTTGGCGCTAACAAAACCCTTATTTCCCATCCCTAAACCACACGCCCAACCCCCTCCATCACCCTTAGCTCACAGCCACGGGCCTTCATCTCCTTCCATGTTCATGCAATCACTTCCTTCTCCCTCTTTTTACACACATCCAAAACTACCTCCAATCGCATACTCATGGCCCAAAGGCCATTCTCCCCATATAGATCACGTCTAAGGTAAGAAGAGGGAAAGAAAGAATACATTTGTGAAGAGGAAGAAGTGTAAGAACTTGGATTATTTTGTTTGTGAATAAATGAGTGTGAATATATGTGTATTTATAGTGTTAGAAAGCGGATGGATAAGTGTGAATAACACCTTAGTCATGGAGCAAGGTACACCAACCCATGCTCTTACACAACCATACCCCTAAAATGAGCCATGAAACATTGTCCTTAAATCAAGCCTTGATTTAGGGGTCTTTATGTCCTAAATGTCTCTTTAATCTTACATGCTTACTTTAATTAATTTGATTAGGAAATGAGATGTTTTAATTCTTAGTTAATGTGTTCATATGATAAATATTCAAGTTGCAATATATTCACGCAACTTGTATTGTATAAAAATTTGATTTTTAACAAAACATTTTTCGGTTACATTTTCAATATTTATCCTATGTGTATATTTGTTAACACATTTCAAAAAAAGTTCTTATTAAAAAGTGTTTAGTAAGGTTATAGAATCATATTTAATCATATTAAATCTTAAACATAAATATTTAAATAATTCAGATATTAAAATATGAAGAGTTTGAAATTTCAGGTCGTTACAACAGACAATTGTTGTTCTGATTCCCTCATCATTGCAATACAGGTTAAGGATGGAGTGATGGCGATGATGATGCTTAGAGATGGAGAAGCTTGGCAAGTGGTAGTATTTATTCCTGTTTGCATTTAAGTGTACCCATGGATTAAGACAATTGTCGTAACGGATATTATGTTACAGTTTTTATGGGATATTGTTGAAATAAATGAGCACAACTTACTATTATATTTTGTTCCATCCGTTGTGTGTTCTAAAAGTTTAGTTATGGCTCTACAATGTTATTTCTTTTTAGTACCAACAGCTTGCCTTAGAATGGATCTAAGTTTCGATGGGCCTTTTCTGGGTTTAAATATAGGCTTGTCCAGGGTGAGTTGTTACATTTAGTATCAAAGCCCAGGTTACCCAATCAGTGAGGAAAAACTATACGTATGAGAGATGTATTTGTTATTTTGAAAAAGGTTTTTCAAAAAGAATTTTCAAATGAATTCTTATTACATATATGCCCTCTCTTTTTAAACATACGCATATACACTACGCAAACTTTTCTTTTCTTTCATCATATAAATAATATCTTAGGAAATCATCACTAAAGGTCTAACCTACAGATAATTGCTATGGTTGATAATCAATCTTCTTTCGATCAAGGAAAGCCTACCCGTGGTAGACCGCCCATTTGTGGAATGCTCAAATGGTTTAAATAATATCTTAGGACTGTCGGGTAGATTCCTATTTGTCCAAATGCACTGGTAGCACCCACTGCCCCAACTACTGATGCAGCAGCCCGTCCTGCCGACTTTCCTAAGCTATATAAGGACTTTCTAAATATGGAAGGGAAGACATACTTTGGAATTGAAGGATATTCGAAAGCTAAAGCATGGATTAGTAACTACGAGAAGACATTTAGAGAGCTTGGTTGGGATGAACAACTGAGAAGAAGAATGGCAGCTTGGCACCTCAAGGAAGAAACCTTGAATTGATGGACCTTTGTGACTGTTGAGCACCTAGGAAGGATATTCTCTTGGGATGAATTCAAGGACCGATTTGAGATGAGATTCATGTCTAGAGAAGATGTTATCTTGCAATTGGAAAAGTTCATTTAGTTGAGACAAGGAGACTCTACCATTAAGGAATATACAACTAAGTTTACTGAATTGGCTAAATTCAGGATGAGCCGAATAGACATACCTATGAAAAAGGCCATGAAAATTCGTGAAGGGCTTAAATTCCCTGCTATGATAAATGTTGTTGATCCAAGCACCTATGGGGACCATGTATGAGATGTTAGGTAGAAACAACGATGTTGAATGTAGCTAATGTGGAAGATAAGAAGGAAAAAAGAAGTATGCACTGACCCACAAGCAAGAAGAGTCTAAAAAGGGAGCTTTTGGGCCAACAAGAAGTCCAAGGGGAAGTTTAAGAAGGATGTAAAGGTGTGTAAGAAATGCCAAAGGAAGGGTCATGAAGCTAAAGATTGTAAGGTGAGTCTGATGAAGGAAGCCTTTAAAGGAAGGTGTTTTAATTTCCACGAGGAAGGGCATCACAAGAATTAATGTCCCAAGATGGCTAAGGAAGGACAAGCGGATACGCCTACGCTATTTAAGTTTTCCGTATTGCCAATAAACCACCAAGAGACCAAGGAAAAGCAGCTTTCGAAGGTATAACTCTTATTTTTGAGGTTATTATTCATACCATATTTGATTTGGGCGCATCATATTCCTTTATTTCTAGGGATGTAGTAAATTCCTTAAACCGTAAAACCCAGATTGTCAATGACCCAATAGAGGTTTCCAATCCTATTAGGGGTTCAACCCAACTTTTTCTTATTTGCAAAGACTAAGTGTTAGACATATGCAACATTGATTTCATATGTATTGCGTGCATTCAAAATTTCGAGGGGTATAGGCTTATCTAGGGTATGGATTGATTGTCATATTATGGAGCCATTCTAGACTATGATAAAAGGGTAGTATGTTTAAGGAGTCATGGAGGTCATGACCTAGAAATTCTTTGTACACCAAAACTTTAGTAAATATTAGTTGAGTTAAGCCATTCATAGTCACTAAATCTATCTGTTGTTCGAGCCATTATCTACACCTATAGTTTATGAATTTCTTGATGTCCTTGGGGAGGTATCAGGTCTTTGACCCACGGGGAGATCTAGTTCCGAATCGATTTGGAGAAGGATGCAATACCCGTCGCTCTGCCTTTAAGACATATGGACCCCAAAGGAAGAAGGGAATTGGATAAGCAAACCTCAGAGCTATTGAAGATATGATTCATCCGTAGAAGTACTTCTGAGTGGGGAGCCCCTATTGTTTTTACCACTAAGGCAGATGGTTCATTGAAACTTTTAATTGACTACACAGAATTAAACAAGTTAAGGAGAACGAATAGGCACCCTTTACCAAAAATAAATGACTTGTTCGACCAACTTGTAGGAGCAAAAGTCTTTTCCCAATTAAACTTAAAAACGAGATTCCATCAATTGATGATTGTAGAAGAAAGCAAGCCAAAATCCAAATTATTTATGCCAGATGGACTATATGAGTGAGAAGTAATGCCTTTTGGACGGACGAATGCCCTATCATACTTTTTGGATTTGAAGAACAGAATATTTAGAGGGCAACTTAATAAATTTGTCATGGTGTTTGTTGATGACATCTTTCTTTCTTTAAACGCAAGAAGGAGCGTGAGGACCACCTTAGGGAGGTATTGGAGACCTTGAGGAGAAACTAACCCAAAGCCAAGTTTTCAAAATGCCACTTTTGAAAAAAGGAAGTTAGGTTCCTTGGGCATATTGTTTTTAGAGAAAGGATTGGTGGTAGACCCAACTAAAGTGGAAGAGGTCCAAGGGCGGAAGATTCCTAGTAATGCATCAAAAGTTAGAAGTTTTCAAAGATTGGCGGGCTACTATAGGAAGCTCATCAAGAGCTTTGCACAAATAGCAGCCCCTTCAACCAGATTGACTAAGAAGAATCTAGTTTTTGTTTGGGATGATAGATGCACCAAGGCATTTGAGATGCTTAAGAAGTCATTGACTAGTGCACCCGTGCTACTATTCCTAACAAGCCATTTACGGTTTTCACAAATGCATGTGGCACAGGATTAGGAGCGGTTCTAATAAAAGAAGGGAAGGTAATTGCCTAGCTAGTAGACAACTGAAGGGCCATGAGGAGAGGTATCTAGTGCATGATTTGGAATCGATAGCCATTATTTTTGCCTTAAAGATGTGGAGGAATTATCTTTTGGGGAAATTTTTTGAGTTATTCATTGTTCATAAATCACTCAAATACTTATTTTCCTAAAAACATTTGAATCTTACGCAGTAGAGGTGGATAGAGTATGTTGCATCCTTTGACTTTGGTATTCAATATACTCCTGCAAAAGGGGATGCAGTTGCAGACACCCTTAGTAGAAGACACGCTACCTAGGTGTTATATATGAATAGAGATAATTGGAGTTTCTCTTGAATTTTAACCTCCAACCGTCAACAGAACCCATCTAAGGTTTTCTATCAATTATGGATATTAGACTAGCCTTGATGGATCGTTTAGGACACGAATAAGTAAAAGATGAGAAGCTAGTAGAGGTTTTGAAAAAAATTAAGAAAAGAAGAGTATTCTCCCCATGCTAGAAGGTACTCAGTTGATGGGAGGGGATATTTGAGAAGAGATGGATGTCTTTGCATCCCAATGGATGATGACTTGATGAGAGATGTGCTTATGGAGTGTCACCACTCAAGGATGACTATTCATCCCATAGGAAATAAGATGTACAAGGACATGAAGATGATTTTTTTGGAATAGAATGAGGAAGAGCGTAGATGAGCTTTATTGCTAGGTGTTTGACATGTCCAAAGATAAAAGCTGAGCAAGGGAAGCCTAGTGGATTATTATTACCTTTGGGAATTCCATTGATTTTGTGGAAAGATTGCCTAAAAGTCGGAAGGGCAATAGGGATATTTTGGTTGTTGTAGATAGACTTGCCAAGAGTGCTCATTCTATTCCGATTAGGAGCAATAGGACTAGCATCTCTTTCCTCCATATTTATATTAAGAAGGTGGTTCATCTACATGGAATTCCTTGAGTTTTGGAGGAGCCTACAAACAGCTTTCGAAACTTCTTTGAACCTTAATACAGCACATCACCCACAAATCGATGGACAAATAAAGAGGGTGAATATAGTTTTACAAGACTTGTTGAGAGCTTGTGTCTTGGATTTTGGAGGAAACTAGTAGCAACATCTACCTTTGGTTGAGTTTGTGTATAATAATAGATATCAAACTATGATTATTATGGCCCCTTTTGAAGCACTTTATGGGTGTCAATGTAAATCGTTTAGTTGTTGGTAGGAAACCATCGACAAAGTATGACTCAGACCCGATTTGATCTGTGATACAATGGAAAAGTAGAGTTGATTAGGCAAAGATGAAGGTAGCGCAAGACCGTCAGAAAACATATGCGAACAAAAAAAAGGAAAGAGCTAGAATTTGTGGTTGGAGATACGGTATTTGTTAAAATCTCCCCTCTTAAAAAGTTGTCAGGTTTGGAAAGTCTGGAACATTGGCGTCTAGATTTATTGGGCTATTCAGAATTCTGAAAAGTGTAGGAAAATTGACATATTGTATAGAGCTTTGTGAAAACTTGGCAGTGTAGGATCGATTTCACTCTAGAAGGGGGTGAATAGGGAGATACTAATAATTATAAAATTTTAGTGTGGAAGTATATAATAATCATAGCACTGATAATAGCATAATAATGGCAACACAGATAATAGCAGAATATAAAAAGCAGAGATAGAACAATACATATTTGAGCAACTTCGGCAAAATCCGGCCTACGTGATGCCCCTAAGGTTTCTACTAGAAATTAAGTAGTCAGATGCTTACACATGTAAACTTGCGACACCCGCTATTGACTAACCTAACTCTATGTTCAAAACCCTGCCACAACTCAGCCACTGAGTTGTGGATTCTCGAACTACCACCGTTGTTCGTCCCCTAGTCACACGACTAGAAATTGCGAAAGATTAAAAGAAAAGAAAATTACAAAGTAGAAAACAATTTAAAAAAACAAAACCCTAATTTATAAACTAAAGCTTTATATAATAATTATAACCCAAAGAAAATAAAACAAGGCCGACCCAAATATATTGATATGATAAAAATAAATAACTATCCCCCTTTCTTTTGTTTCTTCGGCCTGCTCTCTTGTGAAAAATGGCAGCGTCGTTTCTTTTGCTTGTGACTTTTTGTTCTGCTTTCAAAGAATTAAGGCTTCGTGATCTTGAAGATGCCAACTTTAATTGTTAATTGAAGGAAGAATTACTTATAGTTTGCTTTGATAATCAACTTATCACTTTGATTCGTAGATGACTGCGTCAATTCGATCGAGTTCGGACTAAAATGGTACGTGATTTATACTTTTTGCTTTACAGGTTAGCTTCCTTGAACTCGATGCTTTACATGCCGATGATGACTTGGGATTTTATAGGGATCAATTTCCTTAATTTTCGTTTGAATATGTTATTTGAATTCGTCCGATGAATTCAAAATTAAATGACGACGAACAACCAAAATAACTGAGGCAAATAATATTTTCAAAATACACATTTTATTTTACACTGCACAAATATTTCTTTTTCTCTTTTACTGCGTAAATATGTATTTTATAGATAATTTAGATGCTAGATTCAATCTGGAGTGGAATTAAAGACAAATACGAGTGAATGAGTGGTATGTAGTAAGGTAGGCAATGTAAAGTAAAAATTGTGATGTAATCGAAATTGTATTGTAATCAAATATTGTATTTTATATATAGTGAGAGCTCAAACTTATACTATTCAAAATTGTAATAAAATATTTGTTTGAATAAAATATTTATTTGAATTAAAATTATGTGTTATTTATTTTATTCAGCAGATATTTATTTAATTATGTGAAAATAAAATAGTACATTAACAAATACATTTAAATGAATATATATATGTTTATTATCGTCAAGCAAAAATCATATACTAGCATATTCAGCAATCTCCCCCTTTTGATGATAACAAACATATATTTAAGATTTTGAATTTAGTAAATGTATTTGATTATTCAATTTGCTCTCCCTATTTGAATGCTCCCTCTTTACAACAAAGCTCTCCCTTCATATATGCATGAAATAAATAAAAATATGAAAATGAACTTAAATGCAAGTAGAAAGTACAAAATAAAATATTTGACCTTTATTTGCCAAAATCTTAGCTTTTCTCTCCCCTTTTTGTTATCAACAAAAGAGTGATAGTGTTAGAAAAATAGAGATAAAGCAATAGATATTAATACAATATTAGTACCCAATATAGTATAAATATTAAATTTCAATAAAAAGTCAAACAAAAATCATAAATACACTATTAGGCGCATATTCCACTTTAGTACGATAGGGACAATGTCATCGTATAAAACCATATAGTTGTGTCTATTTGTGGTATATGTATATTAGGAATTTGAATATCTACTAACCATGCATAACCGTTAGGACTTTAAATGAGATTAGTAGTCTTCAATTTTTTTTATAAAAAAATGAATTCAAGTATCTTCTAACCACACATAACTGTGAGGACTTTTAAATGGGATTAGAATCAACTTGTCTATTTAATAACCAACTTTGATATGTGTTCCATACATGCATAACTGTGAGGACTTTTAAATGTGCATGAAAGCACATAATCATAAATTCCAAGTAATTCACTAATGCATAACCTTGAGGACTTTTAAATGAGAGCGGATCCGTTAGATGTTTTATTGCTAAAAATATAATAAAATGCAAAACAAATAATTTCTTGTTTAAAATACCACAAATTGACATACTATATTGGATTTTGATGAGTGATGGTCGTTATAGATATGATAGAAATAGAGATGGTCATAGAATTTTTACCCATCAAAAGTTATTATAAATCTTGTTTAAATTTCTAAATAAATTTACTAAATATATTGTCTCAAGTTATAATATATGATTAATATCAACACTCATCACTTTTTCAATCACTATTTATCTTTTCGATAATCTGTTGGGAGTCAGATTAGTTAATGTAGTCATTTAAGATCAAATTCAAAAATAATTATCAATTTTTTTAAAATAACTAATCTGAAACAAGGTCAACAAAAACCATTTTATGGAAGGGGTTTTATAAAAGCAAAATGTCTGCTAATTGAAAATTATTTGAAATGAAAAATATGCAGATATTTTCGATAAAAATGATGCAAGAACTGAATGTCTTAATATAAAAATTGTTCCACTGGTAATTTTTCTATCAACTAGATTACCAATGTAATCTGCATCCGAATTTTCCTTTGACTCAAAATTATCATTAGTTGGATGTTATAAACCAGACCGTGAAGTGTGTAACAAAATACCTTAAAATCAATTTTAATAACTTTTAAATGAAATTCTTTTGAATTTGAATTAAAACCATGCAAATAAACAAACAGTGAGCATAATGATAGGTCTAGAATAAACAAATATATCCACATGTATCATGAGTAATAATTAATCAATAAAACGCCATCATTAGTCCAAACAGATCTATATAAAGTAGTTCAAAGACTTTAGAGGTAGTATTCTCGGTATAAAAGGATAATTGACCAACAATTTTCGTAATTCAGAATTAAAGTCAACATTCATTTCTTTTTCACATAACTGGCTAATTTAATTAAGATTATGGTGCAGATTATCACATTTAATAAATCATTCAAGATAGTTGTACCTTTACCTATTTTACCTTTATGATAATTTTCCGTTGTTGTCCGTTGTGATTTTTTCACCTTCGTACTAGGATAAGGAATTTTTATTTGTCGCCCTTTGTGTACCTAGAACGACCAGAATCTAGTAGCACTGTTGTTGTTTCTTAGCCTGCCACCACTCCTACACGAGAAAAGATTTTGGTAACCTATTTGTTTTTATAGGTCTATGGTTATTAGTGGCAAAAGATTTTGAAAAATATGTTTGAGTAGACCCAAGAGAATTTATATTTGTTCCTTTTGGCACCCGGATTTTTTTAACTTTAAGGGATTTTATATTTGTGCCTTTTGGAATCCAAATTAGAATAATTTTTACATGTTTGGGTCTATACCAACAAATATTCTGATTGTGTCCAGTCTTTCCACATATAGTGCACTTTGAATTGACTTGATTAATTTCATTTCTAACACATTCAGATTGATTATACCCAAGTCCTTGTCTAACAGTATTAACAGTTTGTTTCCCTAATAGCATATTTAATGATCTTTCACTTTTTGAAAAAGTTTCTAAAGTCGTAAACAGTTTTTGGACTTGTGTTTTGAGAGATTCAATTTCATTTATAATTGTGTGCACTTTTTAATAGAATTTTCTCTCCTCGTATTTTCACTTTCTTTCAAAATCAAAATTTCATTTTCAGGCTATTTAATTTTAATTTTCGATTTTTTAATTTCTTCTTGAAATGATGGACACTTATCACACTTAGGGCTCTTAGTTTGATAGTTTTTCACCAATTGATCAAGCTGTTTATTTAAGTCTATCAAAGTGTCTTTTATGATTCAATTTTAGCGTATTTCACCCTAAGTCTTTCAAAACAGGAATTTACTTCATGGAAATATATAAGCAATTCTAAGTGACTAAATTTTGATACCTCGCCTGGCTCATCATCACAACTGTCAGTTATATTACCTCGAAGGCACATACCTGCTTTTTCGCCCTCACTGCCAGTGCTTTTACCATTTTCATCAGTTTCATCCCAAGTGGCTGCAAAAATTCTCCTTTTTAATTTCTTTCCATGGTTGAATCGATTCTGTGAACAATTGGGCTTGATATGACCGGGTTTGTTGCATTGTGACAAATGATCTCCTGCTCTTCTGAGTTGTCTAGTGCTTTGGCTATTCTGCTTTACAATTGTTGATTTAGAGTTGGACTTTCGTATTTGCGGTTCCACTTTTTGAATCTCTTTATTAGCAGTGTCAGCTCGGTTGGTCCATCCTCATCACTTTCTGTTGTTTCTTTGAGATTCTTTCAAGAAACATCTCCTTCGCGTTCTTCCTTGAATTTCATTTCTAGCTCATAAATGGTGAGATTTTCAATGAATTCTTCAACTTTGATTAGTTTCAAATCTTTTGACACTTGAATAGCTGTAATTTTCGCTTCAAAACTTCATGGAAGGACTTTGAGGACTTTTTGGACAATTTCTAATTCTTTATATGATTTTTCGAGTGCTTTTGATTTGTATACAATATTGGAAAGTCGTCCATACATCTCTTTGATGCTTTCATCCTTGGTTATTGTGAAGTTCTCGTATTCGCTACTAAGCATGGCAAGGCGAGATTTCTTGACTTGAGATGTTCCTTCGTGAGTCACTCAAGTGTGTACCATATTTTCTACGCAGTTAGACAACATGAGACACGATTAAACCCATTGGTTGTGTCCATTGATCCATCAGTTTGTCTATTTCTTGGTTATCTACAACTATAGTTGGCGTTCTATAACCTGTCTCAACAATATTCCAGGCATCAATGGGTTTTAGAAAAATTTTCATTCTATTTTTCCAGCAAGCGTATTCACCATTGAACATTGGTGGTCTAACTATGGACGGTCCCTCAGCAACAGCATTATTAAAAGAAGCCATTTTAAAAATTCAAAATTTTTGAAATAAAAAATGGTTTTTGAAAAATCAAAATTTTAAAACAAAAATTGAATTTTGCTCCTAGCTCTGATACCACTTGTAGGATCGATTTCACTTAGAGGGGGTGAATAGGGTGACATTAATAATTATAAAAATTTAATGTGGAAGTATATAATAATCGTAGCATGGATAATAGCAGAATAATAGCAACACGGATAATAGTAGAATATAAAAGGCAAAGATAGAACAACACAGATTTACTCAGCTTCGGCAAAACCCTGCCTACGTGCTACCCTAATGTTTCTACTAGAAACTAAGTAGCGAACGCTTACACAAGTAAACTCATGACACTCTCTATTGACTAACCTAACTCTACGCTCAAAATCCTACCACAACTCAGCCACTGAGTTGCGAATACTTGAACTACACCATCGTAGTTTGTCCTCTAGTCACACGACTAGAAATTACAAAGATTAAAAGAAAAGGAAAATACAAAGTAAAAAACAATTTAAAAAAACAAAACCTAATTCGCAAACAAAAGCCTTATATAATAAATATAAACCCAAAGCAAATAAAACAAGGTTGGCCTAAATATATTGATGTGATAAAAATAAATAAACTGTCCCCCTTTCTTTATTTTCTTCGGGCCGCTCTCTTGTGAAAAATGGCAGCATCGTTTCTTTTGCTCGTAATCGTTTGTTCCACTTTCAAATAATTAGAGCTTCGTGGCTTTGAAGACGTCGACTTTAATTGTTGATTGAAGGATGAATTATTTACAATTTGCTTCGACAATCAACTTATCACTTTGATTCGCAGACGGCTGCTTCAATTCGATTGAGCTCGAACTGAAATGCAGAATGCTCAGAGCTTGGCCATGCTATGGCATTTCCAATAGTAGAGAAGAAGGAGAAGAGGATAGACTTAGTTTTATTGAAGAGAAGTTTGGAAAATCGAGAGATTTTAAAAGAGTTTTTGAAGCTTTTTAATGGTTGATATTTTTTTGCTTTGGTAAAAAATGATGAAGGTGAGGTAATAGCTATTTAAATACCTAACCCATTAATCTCAGCTGTTGGATTGGAGAGCCATCGGATCTCGACCGTCTGTGTAATCAATTCTTTTTTCACTTCATTCTTATTAGAAACATGAGCACTCTATAACATTTGAAAAAGGCAAACCATCTCAACCAATGGTCAAAGCACCATATGGTTCACACGTTAAATGCAAAGTGGAAGAACCGGTTGGTAGGATTTTTGTGACTTAACAAGCCACCCTACTCATATAGATGAGCTTGGGGCCAAGATTTTACTAAAATTTCTTCCAAACGTAACTAGCAGACTGATTAGGCACACCTCAGCACATTTCAGGCCGGCCCAACACATCTTAGTTTGGCTCGTACATACCGGACTAAATTCGGTCTTACCCCAAGCCAGTCCACTTATTCAGCAACCCTCCAATCTATAGTCGACTGACTTAACTCATGACGACTTCAACAACTAACTCAGCAGACAAGGTTCGACTTAAGTGTGACCTGTCTTTCGGCCCGACTTCGTCACAATCCACCTTCGACCGACCTTAGGTTGCCCATCTCGTTATCCCACAATTGACCTAACACACCCCTTAAAACTAGGTCCTTAGCACCATTCAGGTTTCCTTATGAAACTTTGGGAATAAACGACTTCCCCATTCATAGCAGCCCACATCCAATTTGCCTTTAGCCAGCTCGTCCACTCAATAATAATCGAAGTCCATTGCCAACCAGTACAACTCAAGACGGCTCCAAGAAGTTGGCTCATCAAATTGGATTGGCTTGGGTGTGACCCGTTGTTGGCTTAGCTTCAACACAACCTGTCGTTTACAGGTCCTAAGCACATCATCCTGTCATGCTATAGCATGCTCAACACATTCCTTGCAATTGGGACCTTGACTACCTTCAGTTTTCCTCAGCAAGCTTGTGACGACCCATCTTTTTGGATGGTTTAAATCGATAATAAACCATATATGTCAACTCAAAGCATTCAAAAGGGAAGATTTTCGATGGGGTAAATAAGAAAATAAGAGAAAAGAAGGAAAAACAAACACAAAATCTTAAAGTGGGATAACAAAATATAATACTCAAATAAACAGTTCATGAAGCTGTTTTAAAATATACATTTGATTACACAATTTTTATAACAATCAGAGTACAAACAATGACATACAATAATGATGCAACGGAAAATTTTGTAATAATAAAATATATACCAAAGTCCATCTTCGTTCTCCAAAAATAGAGTCTTTAACAATGAAAAACTTAGACTGGCCCGAGCATAATGAAAAGACAAAACACTAGAGTCGGAACTAAAAGATCTTATGTAAGTTAATTCAACAATAAATAAATATAAGTGTGATGGCTTCAGAGATGTTTACACGATTTTACATCTCTTATTTAGTATATAACTTGTGTGTAATAACTTAAGAGATGTTTGGGATTTACCATCTTCTAAGGATCTGTTAAACTGTTTATATGTAGTAATATACGATATATATATGTGTTTATCAGTAAAGTAAAGTATTAAAATAACATTAAGGCGTTACCCATATCCCCCTTAACATATTTTATAGGCATTATAGTGTGTACAGTACTGTAAACTCCAACGTAAACTAGTGGACTATCAGAGAGCACTTCAAAGGTACGACACAAATCAAAATCGTAGTGGGCTTGATAAGGCATATGACAGGGCACACAAGGCTATACCCACAATAGGATTCTATCGAATTGCGGAACTAGGCTGGTGGCAACACATAGCCGCAGCTACCACCCACCTCGAACAACACTCCCACAATCAAATCGAGGGTGGCCACCAATCAATCACAAAGTAATAAATATGATATCGAAGAAGCACGCCTGATTGAAGGAGCGACCTCATTTGGCCTAGTTATAGCTTCTATTTTAGTCATATCACGCTGACCTGAAGGTCAGGGCTATGTGCTTACCTCATACCAGTAACGTTCGTCAAACCATCTTACTTCGTTTTGGATTCTTCACCACGTGCACGGTTGTTAAAGCGGTTTCAGAATTGGTAGAGAGTATGATAATATCCGACCCCGGTCTTTTTAACAACCAAACACTTATTTCACACGTGGTCATTTTATAAAACATTTTTAATGGTAAATCCAGAAAACAGTTTATAGCTTCATATTAAGATGTCCATATACTTATTCTAAAAGTGTAAATATATTCATAAATGTCGAGGAAGATTTCTTTCAGTCTATTTCGAAAATAATTTATAAATCTCTCTTAAATCATTTATAAACTATTTATATACTTTAAAACTATTTATAAAGCTATTTATAAATTCCAAAACATTTTACAACTCTTCCTCTTTTCATAAACTTCTATGCAAATTCCTTTAAAACGCTTCCAAATACCTTTATACAAGTTCTTTTATAAAACCCTTTATAAAATCCTTTAAAACCTTAATTCCGTTATAAAACCATTATAAAATCCTTTATAAAATCCGTTATGAGAATCCTTTTATGAAACCATTATAAAACCTCTTACAAAACTTTTATAAATTCCTTACAAAACCTTTTGCAAAATTCTAAAACCTTTTACAAAAATATTTTATCTATTAAAGTTATTATAGAAGTCTATATTTATTATCTTAAATCAAAACTATATCCATTGCATCAAAATTAAATTTAAATGAATCTCCTAAAACTATATGAAATATTTTATTAAATTACAATTTAACTATTTAAAATATATATTTAAAACTAAATGAAATTATAAGTTAAAATCATAAATTTACATTTAAAACTATATATTAACTTATCGTTTGAAGCTTTAAAACATATCAAATAAATTATATTCCAAATATAAATTTTTAAATAAAATAATTAAAATAAATTTAAAAGTCAAATTTATAATTCAAACATACATTACTATGTAGAAAATAATTTAAAACCGACCAATGGTGTCCATATATAATTTTATACCCTATGGTCAAGTGATTAGTTATGTATCATTTCAACCCAAAATAGTTAAATTTTCCAGGTTTATATCATTTCAACCCCTATCTCGAATCAATAATTTTCAAACAAATAAAATCGCTTGTGTATATATCATTTTAATCCATAACAATTTTTCCTGATCTATAAGATCATTCGGGCATGTATCATTTTAACCCATGGTGATAACGGAGATATAAACATCTAGTCGTCCAAAATGTCAACAAATAACATCCATCACAATCAACATCCAAGGCAAGGCTTCGCAAAACGATTAATAAAGAATTGATACGTTGGATTGAGATTAGCCAATAAATCACAACAGTTAACTGGTTATCATTATCAGGTATTTAACTAACGATTTTAATTCAATACTAATTTAATTAAATATAAATTCAAATTAAATTTAAATGATAATTTAAATTACCAAACAACAATCAATAAATTTCTTATCAAATCATAAACTTAATTCAACTAACATGAGATGGTTTAGTATTTCGTGAATGGGTTTAATCACTCATCTTTGATTTATAGCTGATTTAAAATCCAATAAAAGCCCAAAATTTGAAAATTCTCCAAATTCAACCAAACCAATTTCATGTCATTTGAAATTTCAATACGATTCCAATGGAAGAAACCGCGTTGAAATCCGAGTTTGTATGCAAAAGTTATTAGCGTTAGAAGTTGAAAATTAAAAATTAAAGTAAAAATAACTAGGGGAATTTACGTAATTAACGTTGCCTTCTAACCCTAGCAGCAAACACACTCGAACCTATGTACACGACACCGCCGCCGCCTTCACCTCCTGCTGCGTGCGACTTTAGCCACCTTCGCTTCGATTTGACAATGCTAATGCGCTACGCACCTCCAGCCACCCCTCGCCTTGGTCTCTCTACCACCCACGACGCCTCCAAGCATGCTCTGCCACTGCTCCAATCCTTCACCATTCCAGGCGAATACAAGCACCCCTCAGATGAACGTAGGCCATAGATGCACTCGGCTCGATCTCCTGTACACGCTGCAACTTCCTAATCGTCGGATGATCGAAGATCCACCGTCAAATTGCAAACCTTACAACAGACGGCCGAGAATGTTTCGCCCAATTCTGGACAAAGGAGCCTCAATCGAAAACAAATTAAGGAAGCAGATTATGTTCATCGAGAGCTTCGCGATGATATATAATTCGATAGGGTTTGAGAAGTTTGGATTTTCGATTTGATTTTGGAAGTGGGAATTGGGTATTAGGGTTTTGCATTGATTGCCATTGGGAAGGAAGAGGATATAGAAGGAAGCAGTACGTACAAAAATTGGAATAGAATGCTAGGGTTTTAGGTAATATCTATTTATATAGACAGAAATGGATAAGAATGAATAGACAGATCGAATTGGGTAAAATGGTAACAACGACCTGAAAAGCTCGTTTTGTTACCGAAATGAATATAGGTCATCCCATATATCAAAATATAGGTTTTCGATATTTTTAAACTCAATAAAACTATTTTCAAACCCTAATTCCATTGTATATAGATGTTATCGTTTAAAAATTAAATTATTTTTGTTTAAATCCATTAATTGATTTCTACGCGTTTCGAGCTCGCACGATCAAATGATAAGTCCGATCGTGTCGAAACTTAACATCCTATAATAATTCATTGTTATGGATCCAATGAAACGAGTACCATTTGAAATCCGAGACAGTTCCCAAAAAGGCAAATTTTCACATTAATTAAATAAATTTTTATTTTAAACAATTTAATCACCTTTAAATTCAAATTTAAAAGTTAACAATTTTATCATATTCTTGATTACATAGAAATTTCTAATCTTTTAAAATTAATTTTCCATGTTAAATTCAATATTTAAATATTGCACTAATTTCAGCGTTCAATTACAACTCTAATAAAATCCGAGTTAATTATATTTTAATTTTAGTCAATTTTTTTATTTCGATTTACACTCTTATTATTGAATCAACTATTACCTTATAAATATAATTAACATTAGTTTACATTTTATTGCATTCATATTCTGTGGTTATCATTTTAACTGCAATATTTAATTACATTAAATTTCATTGATTTTCAAATTAATTTTAATGGATTAAATAATAAAATAATAATTAAAACAATTACTACACATTAGTAATTCAAACACATTTCTAAGTTATTGTTTAGAAACAAAAGCAAATAAATTTATGTATTAATTAATTTATTTCATTTTCTATAATGAACCTATTTCAATTTATAACATATAATTTTCAACCTTAAATCCAACATTTAATTTATTCCTTATTTAAAATTATAACCAAATCAACTTTACAATTATTTTAATTGGTTGAAATTACATTAAAATAGTTGTCGATAACATTCAAACAACATTATTAAATCATATTATAATTATTTTTCTCATTAATAAATCATAAATTTTAATTTCTCATAATATTAAATTTCAAAATCTCATTTAATTTAATAGTTTTTATTATCAAAAATATGGGTCGTTACGCTCTCCCTCACTTAAAAACTTTTCGTCCATGAAAAGGAACAAAAAGGAAGTAAGAAACTTGGTGTAATTTTATTCAATTTATAAACACTTTAAATTTACATCATTAAGTTTTAATATAACTTTGAAAATAACCACGTTTGCACAAAAAATTTCTAAGTCCTATATTCAAGAAAAATTCCGGTAGAGTCTTTGAAAATAACCACATTTGCACAAAAAATTCTAAGTCCTATATTTAAGAAAAATTCCGTTAGAGTCTCTTTTGTATGGTTAGATTTGGGAAAAATGATACTATCAATAATTTCAATATATACATTATCATATTTTAATAATCAAACATCCAAAACCATGGAAAAACGATAGAATATCGTTTCAAAACCGTAATCCAAAAACGTATCTATTTGTCGAGAAAACAACTCTATTTATGAATCCAAAAGCAACTGTCATTGCTTCCATAAACCTGTGTTTCACTTACATAATCCAAAAGAGTTAATATTATGTAAAAAGAACAATACATTAGTTATTTCAGTTAATAGCACAAGCAACACAACACCATATAATAACCATATGCAAACAAAAAGAAGTACATTATTGTATATGCAATAAAGGAAACTATCAACATACATAGCAATAAACTCATGGTTTTGTTCAGTTAGAAACTTTTCATCGTACAAGGGTGATAAATAAACTACCAAATGTACCTTACACTCAACAGCCTTAGATAATTACTTAATAGATTATTCATACAATCTTGAACAATTTAAAGTATCATTTCCCAAACATCCCATAAGCCAAACAACAATTTTTGTAAAATATTATAAGTTTATTCTATTAGTTCCATTTTCACATCATTTACTTTCCATTTATTTTCATTCATTCATACAATGATTATCTTTTATTAATTTACCTTCATTACTTAAAAATTTATTCCCATTCAATATTTGAAATCAACAATGAATCCATAATTAAAGATTACATACATTTCACTGCAGTTTAATTCACGTTTACTATTTGTTTATATACTCGATTTCCCTTTAAATATTATTATTCATAAATGAATCATTTCATACTTAAGTTTTTATTTTTCTTTTTAATTTACATTCATTTCTTCATATACAGTATCATTTAACAACAAACTTATTTATGAATCATTTCAGTCATTTTCCTAAGTTTATAATCATTTACTTGAATAGTATTCACTCTTTCTATTTATTTTAATTTTTAGCATTTCAAAATATTAACTTATGTTTAAAATATTTCTTGTACATCGTAATTCTTATTTGTAGACATAACTCCATTACTAAAATTTTACTTGTATAAAAATTCTATTACATATTCATATTACATTTCAGCCTAAATATTTCTGCTAAGTTTTATATATGTCTTTAGAATGTAATTGAGTGTTGTACAAATTTATCTTATTTATTTTAGTTAGCAAAAATATTCTATAATTTACATCTTCTAATTTCATTACCCTTTAATTTACAAGTGTCAAATCTCCAATTTCTTTACAGTTTTATTAAACAATTAGCTTCAAACTTCTTATTTCACATTTTAGAAATTTCCAGCTATTAAAATTTCACTTTATTTCCACCATTGAAAAATCATTCATTACAGGAACTTAAGAATTCAAATACCGGGTTCATTTCAAATCATTTTGAAATACACACACACACACACATACACATGTGTGTATATATATGTGTTTGTGTGTATATATATATATACATACTCATATCTTTTATATATCTCATATGTAGAATTTTAAAATTTAGAATTTTTTTTATCAAAACAAATGGGTAGTAAAGCTACTATAGTGGTTTTTCCACTTTGAAACTCAAAAATAATGTCAATGATGTCGCGGTCATCACCGAAATTATTTTTCAACGACAGAAGTGGGAGTATAGAACTTGCTTCCTTTTTTAAATTCTATTAAAAAAATTCCTTCAAATAAACATTTCTATCAAATACTCCAAATAATATTAATACTATCTTTTCAAAATCTTTTGAAAACCAATTTCAAAACCCTGGAACTTAAATTCTCAAATTTCTAATTAAATTCGTTTTATTTATGAATCATATTTATAATCCATATTCATAAACTTACTTTTTATATACCATACAATAGGCAATAGCTTTAAGGACCTTGACTATCCAAACAATAAATGACAATAATTGAATATTATCATTTCCTAAGAATCAATACACCAAATAACAAAAATCAATTTATGAAATATTTATATACATATATTTTATATAAAAATTACAATACTAGGTAAAATTATTTCATTTACCTATATTTCAAAACAATATTGTGTCGGTCTTTCCTATTAAGTGTTTAGAAATCCCTATCGATGCCATGGCGTTCCATGTTTCGATCACAATTTATAAATACTCAATAGAATAAATTAACCCATTACAAAATATTTTTATAGTATTAACAAATACGCTCTCATATATATACACACTCAGACTCATTCTATGATATTACTAACCCTATCTCTAATGAGTTAAACCCCGAACATGCTAAGGTATTTATAAACCAAGGTTTTGATACCAACTGTGACGACCCACCTATTTGGACAGTTTAAATCGATAATAAACCACACATATACTCAAACCATTCAAAAGGGAGTATTGTCGATGGGGTAAATAAGATAATAAGAGAAAAGAAGAAAAAACAAAACACAGAATCTCACAGTGGAATAACAAAATATAATACTCAAATAAATAGTTCATGAAGTTGTTTTATAATATACATTTGATTACACGGTTTTTATAACAATCAGAGCGCAAACAATTACATACAATAATGATGCAACGGAAAATTTTCTAATAATATAATACATACCAAACTCCGTCTTCGTCCTTAAGAAATAGAGTCTTCAACACTGAAAAGATAAGGCTGACCCCAACGTAATGAAAAGACAAAACACTCGAGTCAGAACTAGAAGATCTTTTGTAAGTTAAACCAACAGTAAATAATATGAGTGTAATGGCTTAGAGATATTTATGGAATTTTACATCTCCTATCCAGTATATAAAGTGCGTGCAATAATTTAAGAGACGTTTGGGATTTTCCATCTCCTAAGGATCCGTTAAACTATTTATATGTAGTAATATATGCTATATATGTAGCGTCTATCAGTAAAGTATTAAAATAGCATTAAGGCATTACCAATATCCCCTTAACACATTTTGTAGGCATCGTAGTTTATACAGTACTGTAAACTCCACTGTAAACCGGTGGACTATCAGGGCACTCCATAGGTACGATCCAAACCAAAATCGTAATGGGCTCGATATGGCATATGATAGGGAACACGAGGCTATACCCACAGTAGGATTCAACCGGATTTGCGAAACCAGGCTGGTGGTAAAGCATAGCCGCAGCTACTACCCACCTCGAACAACACTTCCATAATCAAATCAAGGGTTGCCACCAATCAATCATAAAGTAACAGATATGGTATCGAAGAAGCATGTTCGATCGGAAGAGGGACCTCACTTGGCTTAGTTATGGCTCCTGTTTTAGCCATATCAAGCTGACCTGAAGGCCAGGGCTGCATTCTTACCTCATTCCAATAGCGTTCACCAAACCATCCTACTTCGTTCTAAATTCTCCACCACATGCACAGTTTTTAAAGTGGTTTCGGAATTGACGGAGAATATGACAATATCCGACCGGTCTCTTTAACAACTAAATGCTTATTTCATACCGTGGTCATTTTATAAAACATTTTTGATAATAAATCTAGAAAATAGTTTATACCTTCATATCAAGATGTCCATACACTTATACCAAATGTATTAATATATTCATAAATGCTGAGGAAGATTTATTTCACTCAATTTCAAAAATAATTTATAAATCTCTCCTAAACCATTTATAAACTATTTATATGCTTTAAAACAATTTATAAACTATTTGTAAATTCCAAAACAGTTTACAACTCTACCTCTTTTCATAAACTTCTATGCAAATTCCTTTAAAACGCTTCCAAATCCCTTTATACAAGTTCTTTTATAAAACCATTCATAAACCCTTTAAAACCTTTATAACTCCTTTATAAAACCATCATAAAATCCTTTATAAAATCTTTCATAAGAATTCTATTGTAAAATCCATTATTAAATCTCTTACAAAACTTTATAAATTCCTTACAAAACCTTTTACAAAATCCTAAAATCTTTTACAAAAATCTTTCATCTATTAAAGTTATTATAAAAATCTATATTTATTATCTTAAATCAAACTATATTCATTATGTCAAAATCAAACTTAAATGAATCTCTTAAAACTATATTAAAATTTTATTAAATTAAATTTTAAACTATTTAAAAAAAATTAAGACTAAATGAAATTATAAGTTAAAATCTTAAATTTACATTTAAAACCATATATTTTCTTATAATTCGAAGCTTTAAAACATATCAAATAAATTATTTTCCAAGTATTAATTTTTAAATAAAATCATTAAATTAAATTAAAAAAGCAAATTTATAAATCAAACATAGTTTACCATTTAGAAAATAATTTAAAACCGATCAACAGTGTCCGTATATAATTTTCTATCCTATAGTCAAGTGATTGGTTATATATCATTTCAACCCAAAATGATTAAATTTTCTGGGTATATGTCATTTCAAATCGTATCCCGAATCAAAAATTTTCAAATCAAAAAAAAACGCTCGGGTGTGTATCATTTCAACCCATAATAATTTTCTATAATCTATAAGATCATTCGGTATGTATCATTTCAACCCATAGTGACAACAGAGATATAAACGTCCAATCATCCAACATGTCAACAAATAACATCCATCACAATCAACATTAAAATCAACCAACAAATCACAACAATTAATTGGTTATTATTATCATGTATTTAACTAACAATTAAAATTCAATATTAATTTAAAAGGAAATTTAATTCAATATAAATTCAAATTAAATTTAAATGACAATTTAAATTACCAAACAATAATCAATAAATTTCTTATCACCTCATAAACTTAATTCAACTAACAAAAGAATGTTTAGTATTTCTGAGTGGGTTAAATCACTCATCTTTGATTTATAACCGATTTAAAATCCAATAAAAGCCTAAAATTTAAATAATCTTCAAATTCAACCAAAACAGTTTTTTATCGTCCAAAATTCGATATGATCTTAACGAAAGAAACCGCGTTGAAATTCGAGTTCGTATGCAAAAGTTATTAGCGATAGAAGTTGAAAATTAAAAGTTAAAATAAAAATAACTAGGGGAATTTATGTAATTAACGTTACCTTCTAACCCTAACAGCAAACACGCTTGAACCCATGTACATGACACAGCTGCCATCTTCACCTCCTGTCACACGCAACTTCAGCCACCATCGCTCCGTTCTAACAACACCAATGCGCTATGCACCCCCGGTCGCCCCCCGCTTTGGTCTCATGACCACCCATGATGCCTCCAGGAGTGCTCCCCCGCCCTTTAATCCTTCGCCATTCCAGGTGAATCCAAGCACCCATGAGATGAATGAAGGCCATAGATACACTCCACTCGACCCCTTTTATATGCGACAACTTCCCGATTATCGAACGACCGACGATCCACCGTCGAATTGCAAACCCTGCAACGGACGACCGAGAATGTTTTGCCAAACTCTGGACAAACGGAGCCTTCAATTGAAAACGAATTGCAGGAGCAGATTATGTTCGTCAAGAGTTTCACGATAATATATAATTCGATAGGGTTTGAGAATTTTGGATTTTCGATTTGATTTTAGAATTGGGAATTAAGGTTTTGAATTTACTGTCATTGGGAAGGAAGAGGAAATAGAAATAACAAGTACGTATGGAAATTGGAATAGACTGCTAAGGTTTCATGAAATATCTATCGACGTAGACGGAAATGGATAAGAATGAATGGATAGGTCGAATTGAGTCGAAACAATAACAACGACTTGAAAAGCCCGTTTCATTCCGTAACGAAAATTGGTCATTCCATATATCAAAATATAGGTTTTAGATATTTTTAAACTCGATGAAACTAGTTTCAAACCTTAATTCCATTGTATATAGAAATTATCATTTAAAATCAAATTATTTAATTTAATTTCATTAATTGATTTCTACGCGTTTCAAGCTCGCACATTCAAATAATAAGTCTGATAGCTACGAAACTTGAAATTCTATAATAATTCACTGTTACGGATCCGATGAAACCAATTTGGTCGAAATCGAAGATAGTGCCCAAAAAGGCTATTTTTCACATTAATTAAATAAATTATTAATTTAAAATCAATTTAATCATCTTTAAATTCAAATTTAAAGGATAAATTTTTTATCATTCTTGATTACATAGAAATTTATAATCTTTTAAAATAAAATTTTCATATTAAATCCAATATTTAAATAGTGTACTAATTTCAGCGTTCAATTACAACTGTAATAAAAACCTAGTTAATTTTTTTTATTTCAATCAAATTTCTTTTATTTCGATTTACACTCTTATTATTGAATAAACTATTACCTTATGAATATAATTAACATTAGTTTACATTTTATTGCATTCATGTTCTACAGTTATCATTTTAACTCATATTAACTGCAATATTTAATTACATTAAATATCATTGATTTCAAATTAATCTCAACGAATTAAATAATAAAATAATAATTAAAACAATTATTATATATTAGTAATTCAATCACATTTCTAAGTCTATTGTTTACAAACAAAGCTAATAAATTTATGTATTAATTTATTTATTTCATGTTGTGTAATAAACCTATTTCAATTTAGAACATATAATTTCAACCTTAAATCCAACGTTTAATTTATTTCTTATTTAAAATCATAACCAAATCAACTTTACCATCTCAATTGGTTGAAATTACATTAAGGTAGTTGTCAGTAACATTCAAAAATCATATCCAAATTATATCTCTTATTAATAAATCATAAATTTTAATTTCTTACAATGTTAAATTTTAAAATCTCATTTAATTTAATAGTTTTAATTATCAAAAATACGGGTTGTTACAAAGCTTTGGCAGCAATCGACCAGCTACTTCAGCCTGAGAGAAGCCATTCATTTGCCTTGCCATATCGACAAGCAAAAGTAAACGACAAGCCATATAGCCAGTTATATTAGGTAACGTCGCAAGTCAGCCAAAAACATGCATACACCTATAGCATGCGATTAGCATTAAATGTAATGCATACGCCTGGTATGGGGGTGCAATCGACGTATCTCTCAACCGCACATTTCATTCCACCTTTACAACCGTCGTCTATCAGTCCACACGACCAGATAGACGGTCGAACATGCTTTCTGCCTATTTTACCACACCATCTTGGTCATCCATCATCCACTACAGCTACTATAAATATCCTATGTCATGCTACTTCAAATGGCTTGAAAATTAGTTGAATTATGGTTATTACCATCTACTCAGAAATTCTCTCACAGCAAATCAGATTCCTACTTTTTAGTCTTAAGTGCTATATTTTTTATTATTCTCTCGCAATTCCTTATAATTATAGGAGAGAAACATAGTAAGAGATCTTAATAGTGGACGCAAATAAACTTGTCGATCCACTTTAGACATTTTTGTTATTTACTTTAACTTGCTTGATTTCTGCCTCAGTTTACATTTTTAAGTCTGGTGTTTAGAAAGTAAGCTTTACTTTCACGTTTGCATTAGTCTAATTCCGAGGTTGGTTAATTTATTAGTCAACGACTCCAAACCATAAGCTTGTAAACGACCTCACAACGTAATGAAGTAAACTATTTTCATCCAAAGTTTCGTTAGCAACGTTCTTGACGTCTGGACAAAGTACTGGTAATCCGATACATGTCTGTGCAAGTTGAAGTGTGAATCAGGGTATTTTTATGTTTTTCGCTTCAAACGCTCGCTTATTACATTAAACCTTTTATATATTTTTATAGTTGAAATCATTACCTACCATCGATGTGTAATAATGATACGAAAAAACGGTGAAGATGAATAAGTAAATTGTAATTAATTAATACAGGAGGTGAGATTGTATACAGGCATGAAATACTGAACCGTAGATGGTCAATGCATCGGACGTTGTGAGATGCGTTGGATAGTATTGGTGCATTACAAATAGGAAACAGAAAATAGACGCATGGAAGAAGTTGTTGTGACGCCCCACCTCAAAACCCACGCTAGCCAAGAACACTACGGTGTAGTGCTGTCAACTAGCGCGGAGAATAAGACTGATGAGGAGCAACCATCCATGTAATTACTTATCACACGGTGGCTAAAAATAATCTTCGGAAACAAACATAGAAATAAGCATAACACAAATTAGTCACAGACATCCATATCACAAAGGCGGAAGAAGATATGAATATATAACTAACACATGAAAGTGTACATCAGAGTAGTGGTAAAAAAGATCCACAATAATACAAAAGAATAGCAATACGTGCTATACCAAAAGAATACAACTATGGGTCTATATCTCAAGTGTATACAACAAAAATTGCTAATCTAAACAAGTAGCCAAAAGTCTGTGTAGTGAATCACTGGGGGAGAAGTCAAGCAGAAGCACCTGTAACATCTCGGTCTGACCCGAGTATTATTTATAAGAAAATAATAAACGGATCAGTCTAGCTATAAATATCAGACGACATGATATAAAATAAGAGAAATGGCATATGCGAATAATATCCATAACATCATACTACTATAAGTATGTAAATGATAATCAACAAGAGATTAATCAATATCACAAGAATCTTCTCAAAGATCCAAAAGGGTATCATACCCAAAACTTGTACTCATAACAAGTCAATGACATAAATTCCAGAAATCAACACAAGAAATCCAGGAAATCATGAAAAAGAAAGAGGCCTATCACATGACGGTCCGAAGACCATGGGGAGCTACCCTGTATGTATGAGTCGAAATCACACAGATGAGGTCTAGACTAACCAAAAATCAAAAAGGTATGTGTGAGTGAAATCACACAAGTGGTGTCTAGTCTAACCTCGCAAACAAAAACGTATGTGTGAGTGAAATCACACAAGTGGTGTCTAGACTAACCAAGAAGGTAAAAAGGTATATGTGAATGAAATCACACAAGTGGTGTCTAGTCTAACCAAGCAAACAAGAGACATCGCACAATTGCTAGTCTAAATCATAAGAATGATCGTCATGATCAACGAGAAGTGTCAATTACACTAAGCTAGTAAATATAAAAGTTTAGCCTCATGTCCCATAACCACTTGCTTAACTTAAATATTTACGAACAAACTGTAAATCTTCACTAGAAAATTGTCACAACAGCTTCAATCGAACAAGTCCAAGAATTAACCGACGAATTGAACGCAGGCGTTTCATACCGCTTGTTTTACTAAGTCGTTTAATTAGATTTCTCATACGAGTGAGGTAAAGGTTTGTATATACTAATAGATTGGAAATCGATTTGCGAAAACGAGCTTTGTTATAAAATAGTGTTGGAATCATTTGAAGAAAGAGTTTTGATATTTACTACTAGTATAGAAAACCTTTATATTTTAAAGTGACAAATCATATAAGTGATTGTAGAAACAATCAATCATAAAAATTCACATTCGAAGACGTGAATAAAATCTAAAGAAACCGATAAAGAATCCATCGAAATAGATATTCAAAAATCCATAAATCGACCGAGAAGCCAAAGATAGTTTGTCTCGAAGAATGGTCAACTCAGCATCTCAACAAAGCAAGTTCTGTTGAATGTTTTTCAGATAAGATCCCCTACGGAGGGGGGGTCCGGGGGGGTGGCAACCCCCCTAGGTGGGGGTGCGGGGGCAACGCCACCGCTACGGGGTTCGACCTGCCCGGTCAGGCCGCGGGGGTCCAGGGGGCAACGCCCCGGCGGGGTGCGGGGCAGCGCCCCGTCCAAAACAGTACGACCTGGTGAAGACAAGCGGCCTACGACCTAAAACAAAAATGAGGTCTAACGACCTAAGGGGGTGCGCGACCTAAGAAGGTACGCGAGCTAAGGATGAGCGACCTAACAAGGTTCACGACCTAAGAAAAACAAGGTCACGCGACCTAATAGGAAACAAGGTCAAGCGACCTGAGGGGTTACGCGACCTAACGTAACACGGGTCAAACGACCTAAGGCATCACAGGTCGAACGACCTAACTGCTTAAGGGACAGATGACCTAAAGAGGTTTGCGACCTAATGGGTTTCACGACCTAAAGGTATTCGCGACTTAACGGGTTATAGGTGTAACGACCTAACGACATAAAGGCCTAACGACCTAAAGGTGATGGGGTTACGCGACTTAGGGACAAAAGTAGGACTGAGCGACCTACGACCTAGGAGACTCACGACATACGACCTACGATCTAAGGCCCGCGCGACCTAGTGAAATAGCAGAGGCAATATTAGGTCGGAGACGACCTAAGGCCAGCGCGACCTAAAGTTTTAACACGCGAGCGACCTAACGTTATAAAGGCCAAACGACCTAAGGCTTAACTCGCGAACGACCTTCGGCTTAAGGCTTAACTCGCGAGCCACCTACAACCTAACGTCCAGACGACTTTTCCACGCGCCCAAGCCACGAACCCGAGCGACCTAAGGGTCCAAAACGACCTAAGGCTGGAAATTCACCAAAAACACTAAAAAGTGGAGTTTTTCGCCAATCCAATCCAAACCAAATGCAAATGTGCATGTTAAAGTGATAGGGAACCATTCCCAACAGTCTAAGATAGTTATATGCAAGAGTGTGAGATAAAAATCTCACCTTTTCACTAAAATGGAAGAAGATGAAGCTTGAAGCCAATGGAGAAGCAATCCAAAGCTTGAATCCAATATCTTCTACTTGAATTTGGAGTTGAATGTTGGATTAGTAATTAAATTTGAGGTTGGAGTTTTAATTTCCCATTCTCTTCACCATTAATGCAAATTTCAAGTTAGTTAGGAATTTATGAAGAGTGAGGAGAAGGGGGTTGGAACTTGGGCTTAATAGGCTAAACTAACCCAAAGTCCAAAGCGGGAAAAGTTAGTGAAATTTCACTAACTCCAAACCTATCGATGTTTATACTTAAAAAAGTTGTAAACGGCATTTCGAACTCAATGGAAGTGGTCTCGAGTCCTAATTAGACTGTTTGCAAAAAGTAGCTTTTCGGACCAAAATCCGATTAACGATATAATATTTAAATATAATACTTAAATATAAACTCGATAAATATGGGGGTTGTTACAGTTGCAAAAAAAAAAATCTTAGGAACAGCAAGTTTGCTTTTTAGTCTAAAGTACATTTTTAGTGTAAATCACCGAAATATAATTCTAAAACGTGTCCTTCACTAAAAGGCTTTTTGTCTTTAAAACTAAGGCCTGTTTGACTTGTCGTTTTTAGTTTTGTGTTTTCGTCTATACAAAAATGCGTCCGTTGTACGTATTGTTGAAAAACAAACGATTTTGAAAAATGAAATTAACTTGTAAAATAGAAAACAAGTTTATTTTGTTTTTCGTGTTTTGAGGGATAACAAAAGCACGAAGCACAATTCAACTACTTCGTTGTTCGTTGGCCATCGCAATGGATAAGAATTATAAATATTATTCTCTTATTTCTTGCTATTTCTTAGTGCAGCTTGAAAACATAAAACTCAAAATACAAAATGAAACCAAACGGACCATAAATTTTTCGGCAGCTTGTTTGTTGAGCCTAAAATCCCCAATTGGAAATTGCTAGAAACTCAAAATTTTCCGTTCAAGCGAAGTGAGAAAAATTGGATCATTGGTCTCATGTGACAAACTTGGAAATTGAAATGGGCCAGGGTGCAATACACGCTAATTCACGGGGTTCACATATTTCTTTTGGTAGTAAAGGTGCAGATAGAGAAAATAAAAGCGCAAGATAGATCAGTACCTGAAGCACAGGCCGTCTTTACCACCAACCCCAAAATATCTAAATTACAGTTGAATCCCAAAATTTTGAAGTAACCATTTCTGTTACTTAAATCCTTACTGTTCTCATTAGTACTTGCTAGAAATTTGCCAGAATCATACCATCCAATTTGTAAGTTTATAAATTTATTTAAATTCATAGTTTGTGTTGTAAATTTACCAGATCTGAAGCGTTAAACGAAAACATAGAGCTGTTGTGAAAATTATCGATGAGAAGAGAAAAGAGAGGATTGGATCCAGATGATGAAGAAGATAATACTGATAATCAATCTGAAACGAAGCGCCCGAAACTGGCAAGGTTATTTGGTTATCCTGAAATGTTTTGTTTTGTTTTTTAATGCATAAAACAGTTTGATTAATTTGTTGATCCATTTAGCAATTTTAATTTAATAGACATATTTGAAATGATGATAAATATGGATTGCTTGCAGCGTGATAGTTGAAGCACTTAAGGTGGATAGCTTGCAGAAGCTGTGTTCGTCTTTAGAACCTATTCTCCGTAGAGTTGTAAGAAACTTATTTTTCCACCTTCTTGTTTTTTATTGTATAAGATGGACTGTATAGTGTTTGATCATCGCTGCTTTATTGTCTTTGATCTCCCTATTTTTTAACTCTATGAATATTGTTAATTGGAAGTTATCAGGTTTTGAGGTATGCCAGTATGTGCTTCTGATATCTAATGACATATGTTTGCCTTTCGGATTCCGGCAGTCCAGGGGTGTCTCAAACTCGATTTGAGACTCTAAGCAAAAGGCGCTTGAGACCTTTGATTTTATTTTTTTTAAATATTCATATTTTATTAATTTGCAAACTCTCATCCTTATTCAGGCTTGATTGACAATATATTGTTTATTATAAACTACAGAATAAAACGATACACAAGTGGATTTGAAAACTTTTTTGATTTTTAATTCGATAATTAAAATATTTAGTTAGCGGATTTTAGTTTATGTTTATTTTATTTTAATGCAAAATCATTGATCAGTTCGTTGTAAGTAAGATTTTCTAAAATTTCTTATTTCAACAAACAATATTGATAAACCACCCAATCCGTTATCAGACATAGTCTATCATAAGGAAGGTTTTCTAAATCCTAATTTTGCCTCTCTTTCTTTTTGATACTTGCTGCTGCCTCCCTTTTGAGATACAAGTGAACTATCTGTTCTTTTTTTATATCCACGCACAAATTTTCTAATTGATATAATATATTAGTATGTGACAGAACTGATTGGGATTTGCAATTAAATTTAAAGTAAGCTATACCTTAAATGCTTCAAATGGTCAAATTAGAAGGAGCAATCAATTGGCAATTAATCAATTACCAAATAAGATAACGACAATTAACAAAATAAGCAATCAACCTAAAAATCTTGGAGAGTCAATTCTACGCTGAGATCTCATCTGGGAAAATACAAATGCCATGATCTTTTAATTTGCATTGAAAATGCAAATTTAATTATCATTCATTGGTTCAAATTAAACAATCATCAAATCTATGATTGAATTTAACAATCATAAATCATCTTTAAGATAATAAAGTTCATTTTCATTTAATCAACCTAACGTTGGCAAATTTTCTATCAATTCAGTTCGATATTCAAAATACACATTTAACTGATGAAAAAACAAATCCTTGAAAAAATTACTAATTATCAATTATTTTTTCAGTATCAAATTTTAGAGCATGTACCAAACCAAAAAGGTAATTATTTATACAGTTTACCCAAAAAAAAAGGCACAAACCAATGAAAAGAAAACAAGTTAATTGGGATTTATAAAAATATCAATTGTTGTTTAAAAAATGAATAAAGAAAATGATTGATTGGTCGTGAAAAAAAGGGAAAATTGTTTCTTTGAAAAAGCACCTACTAGCTCACACAACAATGTGAAGAAAAGAACAAGCATTTCTTTGCACTTACGTTATGGTACAAAATTATAGAGATTCCCTTGGTTTGTTTTAATTGCATATAAGCATTCAGTGTAAGTCCCATATAGTTTAATTCTGTGAAATCTGTTTTTTAAATATGATATCATTTCAGAGGAGGACAGTTGGTATCTCGTGATAGTATTAAATCGTAATGGAGGGCTATCAAGTGAGATTTTGATTATTGACTAATCAAGGTTTATATGGTAAAAAGAATACATACAAAGCCTAATTTTTTTCAGGCTCTATGCAGATGCTTAATTTGCATACTGTTTGAGCTGTTACTGACCTTATCGTGTTGATTTTCTCACTTAAATGATCACCAAATTTTTGGTGGTTATGCACACATTCAGTATTTATATGCTATTATTCATGTTTTTTTTTAATCAATATCCTATTGATTAAATACATTTCTGGATGGTAGTCATTTATCAGATACATAAACCCCCACTTCAAGTTTTACTTAGATGAGAGTTTTTAATAAGTTTTGAATTTTCGATGCTCTCCATACTGTAGATTATACCCTTTGCTTCCCATCGTCAAATTTCAATTTAGTACTGACTACATGTAATGATTAATGTTTCCAATTCAGTGAAAGTTGTTCTCACATCGGCCATGCTCACCTATACCATGAGTGCTTATCTAGTTCCATGTTTCCAATTCATACCATTTTTCATATTATGTGTCAAATAGGTTAGTGAAGAGGTTGAACGTGCATTGGCAAAGCTAGGTCCTGCTAGACTTGGTGGAAGGTGTGCCTACTCTTCTTCCACAACTGATATTAAAACTATTTTATATGATATTTATTGTATTGCCTATACACACACATACACACACCTATGCATATGAATCTATGTATGTTATATGGCTACGTAGTATTTTCAAATTGGGATTCAAACTCTCAATTGTAAAATCTATACTTCAAAGTGAAACAAGATATAAATCATAAATCGTAAATTCGGAAGTTCCATTATGTTTGTGCACACTTTGTAGTTGTTTTTGATGTTTGGACTTCTACATCTAAACTTAAAGCTCAATTTCTCTCTTGTTCAATTCTTATTTTGTTTCGAAAACATTAGAATTTAAATTGTTGATTCAAATTAGTAGATTGATTATCAATATGGACTAAATGATTTTTCTTGATTGTGGTTTTAATTGAGTTTGAACCAGAATGAGTCACCAAGGGAGAGATTCAATTTGAGATGGGATTTAAATTTTAAGGTTTTAAGATATTTAACAACATTGCGCCTATGTATGTATGTATGTATGTATGTATGTATGTATGTATGTGCGTGCGTGCGTGCGTACGTACTAGTTCAAGTAGAGATAGGCTAGAGCACATTCTTTTCCACTCGGTTATCATCATTAAACATGGGGTTTGGTAAAAATTGATCTGGTTTGATCTGTAATTGTTCACTTTTAAATACCATCTGATGCAAATGTTGGTGTGCTGAATGGATCGGAAATTGGTTATTATTGGCAACATTTTTTCTTGAAATTGACATATGTAGGGACCATTTACATAGAAATAACAAATTATATGTTAGGTTTTGTTTTATTAATTACAGATGCTAATTAATTTTTTTTTTTAAAGTGTGTTCCACTAGTTAGTCATATCATTTGTATTTTTAATCGTCCTATTTGATATTATTTTGGATCCATACAGTCGTTATAAGTAGTAGTTTGTCCCAAAAGATTCAGTTAATTAGATCATGTATATTAATTGTTGGAATATTTTATTTTCATCACCAATTAAAGGCAATTAACACAGTTTGTTATATGCAAGTGGTTTGAGCAGTGTGTGTTTGTGACAGTTTTGGCAAGCAGTTTGGTAGATTGTTGTGCTTGTGGATGTAATTTGCAGAAGCAATTTGGTAGAAGCAGTTTGACAACAGAGAGTGTCTTTTGAGATTAGAAACGAGTATTATTGATGTAGAAGAGACCGAGGCCATTGATGCAGAAGCTAGCTTGTGTGTGAGTGATGGATAGTGAAGAAGACGGTGTCGGTTATGAGGTTGGACATTTATGGTGAACGCTCGAGAACTGTTTGATGAGATACCTAAGAGAAGATAGGCATGCCTACACGGGAAGTAGGCATAGTGAAGTAGGTTTGGTTTTGTGTCATCCAACAAGTAAGGAAGAAGAGCTGCGGTTCTCACTTGTTGGGGAGATGACAGATACAACAGTATCAGGGATGACCCGAATGGAGAGGTCAGTGGATCCCTAAGAGGAAACCAAAAGTATTTGTTGATGGTTAAAGTACCAATCAACGTAAAACAGTTGAGCATGCGCAACCAGATAGAGATGAGAGTTGTGACCGAGTTCGTCTATACAAGACGATGAAGAAATTGTGTTGTAAACTGAATATTAGCACATTCAGTTTAAGGGAGGGTGTTAGAGTTAGCACATGTTTAAGAAAAAGTCAACACATGCGTGCTATTTGTGTGGTAGAAGTGGTATTGTGCTTATCTTAGTGGCTTGAGTTTAGGAGTAGTTTGTTAATTTTATTATCTATTTATAGTCTTGTATTTCTCATCTTTCAAGTTAGTGATAACAATGTAGTCTTTTAATGGTTTTACGTTTAATCTCTCTCCTTCTCTCTGAATCAAATTCTAACAAGCATGAAATATAATTGTAGGTTTTATCCTTTGTTTTTTATAGGGACCATCTGTATCCCCTAGCTCTACTCCCTGAGTAGGGGTTTTGTTTTTTTTTTTTATAAAAAAAAAATCAATGGTGGATATGTAGTTTGCAAAATAATTATTACTTTAAATTTGTTGGATCAAGTATTTTATTGATTTTAAGTGTAGGGATTTGATAACGGATCCTTGATAATTGGACTTGTAAAATTTGAACCTGATCTGGACCGATTTCAGTTTGTATTTTTTCTACTGGATCGGGTGGGTAACCAACCTTTGTGCACCTTTACTTCTGAACTAAATAAACTCTTGTATTATTATATACTCTAAAATATGAATGACTGAATTGTAGGTCTCCTCCAAAGCAATTAGATGGACCAGATGGAAGAAACCTGCAATTACACTTCAAATCTAGACTGTCCTTGCCCCTTTTTACAGGAGGTAAAGTTGAAGGCGAGCAAGGAACTTCGATTCATGTTGTATTACTCGATTCAAATAATGGTCACATTGTAACATCTGGACCTGAATCATCAGCAAAGTTAGATCTTGTTGTTCTTGAGGGTGATTTTAATAATGAAAATGATGATGGTTGGACTGAACAAGCATTTGAAAGTCATATTGTAAAAGAACGAGAAGGAAAAAGACCGCTTTTAAATGGTGACCTACAAATATCTTTGAAAGAAGGTGTTGGGACATTAGGGGAACTAACTTTTACAGACAATTCTAGTTGGATTCGAAGTAGAAAGTTTAGGCTCGGGCTAAAAGTTTCATCAGGGTTTTGTGAAGGAATTCGTGTCCGCGAGGCAAAAACTGAAGCATTTACTGTCAAAGATCATAGAGGAGAATGTAAGTTTAATTTGTGTTGTCTTATGTTTTGGCTAACTTACCATATACGTATAATTTATAACATACCAAGTTTTCCTCGATGCAGCAAACTTTCACGAATTTCGATTTTTGACGTTCTTCCTGCTTGCTCTTCATTATCTGTAATAGAGTGATGTTGAGTTAAAATTTCTTGAAATGTTGTTAGTTACATTAGTAAATTGCAAATTCTTCGCAATATAGTGCGATATGAAAATCCTATTATTTCAGCTATTACGATTTACATAGTAATTCACAGGTTTGCACATTCTTAACATTGTACTCATCTATGTTGTTTTATAGTGTATAAGAAACACTATCCACCTGCTTTGAAAGATGAGGTTTGGAGATTGGAAAAAATAGGCAAAGATGGTTCGTTTCACAAACGGTTAAATAAGTCTGGAATATTTACGGTTGAAGACTTTCTACAGCTTGTTGTAAAAGATTCTCAAAGGTTGAGAAATGTGAGCGCTTACGATAGATGTTTTACACCAATGACTAACCAATGTGTTTCTGCTGCATATTCGATTATTCTTTTTTTTGGGTTATATAGATTCTTGGAAGCGGCATGTCAACTAAGATGTGGGATATTCTCGTTGATCATGCTAAGACTTGTGTTTTGAGTGGGAAACATTATATTTACTATTCTGATGAAACAAGGAGCATTGGTGCTGTATTCAACAATATATATGAATTTATCGGTCTCGTTGCCAATGGACAGTATATTTCATCTGAATGTTTTACAGATAGTCAAAAGGTTGGTAGTATCTTTCCACGTAATGCTATTTGATTATTTTTGTAAATCGGAATCCATGAAACAGTTTCGTTGAATCATTTTGAATGTTTAAATGCAGAAGTGGCATATAAAGTGTTATATATTCTCATAAAAGGAACCACGTCTTTACAAAATAGTATCTGTGTTATCTAACCATTTAATATTGTTATTTTTGGATAAAATATCCTTCTGTCCTATTTTTTTTTTTTAAATTTGTAACATTAGCTTGCTAACCCCGAGATAGATATTAAATTTGAGACAAAAATAATTGTTCCAGGTTTTTGTGGACACACTTGTTAAAAAGGCATATGACAACTGGATGCATGCTGTAGAATACGACGACAAAGCTCTGTTAGACTTCAAACAGAAAAATAACGCATCAAGTTCGGCGGACAAATCTTCTTTAGTCTCACCAAGCTATTCGTCTTCCTATGATCAGCAAGCATCTCCTTCGGTTCCCTCAATGCATCCTTCTTTGGATGCTGAAGTGCTTCATGGAGGTATTTTTAGAAATTACATTTGCGAATCGTAACACAACTTTAAAATACCCCTTTGATACTGTTACTGGGGATTTTTTTTTTAAAGTCAGTTTGACCATTATACAAAAGTAATAACAACCGTATGCCAAATTTAAGGCGAATTACAAACTTGAGTCACTTTTTGCTTTGCTTGGGTCAAGTCAGCATTTGGTTCTGCTGCGACTTCAAATTGCGTCAGTATGATATTATAATTCTTTTTGTATAACGATTCAAAATCGCTCCAGTGTAAATTATTTTAGAAAATATGCTGCTGCCATTTGAAATTGCACTACTATAAATTTCTGACTTGTCGCCAGCATAAAATGAAGTGATCCAAGTTTGTAAATGGTTTATAAACTGGCCTATACTTGCTATTACTTTTGTAAAGTGCCCAATTGGATAAAAATAATCCTATTGCCAATAAACACCCTTTGATATTTGACTCTATTGCACATTTACTTGTTTGTTTATGCATTAGGTGCTATTTCTAGTGGATACAGCACAAACCATATGAATGTTTATCTTTCTCCACTGCAGCACACAACTTCTAACATCAATGTCCAATACGAAGACCACACATCATTTATCCAACAAAACCACATCATAAGTCCAAACCCGGCCCAGTTCACAAGAACTGACAGTACAGAGCTAGCTCTTGCTCCACCTCATCACCAAACTTTCAACAATATGAACACCTATGATGATTTTTTCTCTTCGGAAGAGGAAATAAGAAATAGAAGTCATCAGATGTTGGAGAATGAAGACATGCAACAGTTACTACGGGTATTAAGCATGGGTGGAACTAATAATAACAGTAGTTTAAATGTTGATGGCGGATATGATTTTTCATCTTATCTGCCATCTCCCTCTCCGAATTTCAATTTTGATGAGGGTAGAAGTAAGCCATCTGGAAAAGCAGTTGTGGGATGGCTGAAGATTAAGGCAGCAATGAGGTGGGGTATTTTTGTGAGGAAGAAAGCCGCTGAGCGAAGAAGAGCTCAGCTTATTGAGTTGGAAGACTAATTATTCGCGCTTTAAAAGAAATTTTAGTATAATTTTTGTGGCTGATTTTGGATTTTCTGGGTGTAATATGATGGTTGTACACAGTTTTTGTACAGTTTGGTCATATTCTATGTTTATTTGATTTTTTTAATGTTTATGTTGTTTACTTTGATTTTGGTTTTGTATGTCTGATTGTTACTGGTTAACTTGTAAGCGCTGTCGATGATTCTTTGGAATTTTGAATTCACTTCTCAGCATTTGTGGTTTCTGTATATATGTGGGTTGATTGTACCGTTTTTCTCTCTCAACAGTAGTATGAAATATAATTGATTATGGTTGGTTATCTTAGTTTGCTGTTTATTTTTTCTGATTGTGACGTACAACCAATGTTGAAATTTCTGTGACTTTTGAGTTTTGACTTGTTATAATAGCTTTATTGTTAGAAAAATAATAATTACATAAAGAAATACTAATATCTTTTTTGCTATTTAAATTAAGTTTTTCTTCTTCAACGTCTTTGCCGATTATCATTTGGATTGTGCAAGTGTATTGCAATTTGCAAGTGATCATCGCTAGCCTTTAGGCAATGGACTAAACTTCAGTTAAAGCAGCGGCCCTAGGGCTGCCGTCATTCTCAACTGAGAATTAAAGTTAGCAAGTTCTGCTAATATAAAGTACGTGTACGTTATAAAGTAACTTTATCGGCATTCTCATGTTAGTTTTAGAAAGAAAAACTGCAGTGATAAAGATGAATTTGTGCCGTCTCCAAAATTTTGGAATTTTGATTCACATACCTCCTATTTGTCAATATAAATGTTAGCCTACTCCTACAGTGCCTCTTGTGATAAAGATTAATCATATTCAATAAATGCTTTCTCACCTACTAAATCTTTAATCTATAGTGAGCATTTTGGCAGTGATCGTGATTTTATTTATCTTTTAGTATGGTAAGTTTCGGTTGGTCATTGATTAAGAACATAGTAAATGATGCAAGTGAAAAGAATATCCAAGTACCATTCTTATATGCAGATATATCAGTGAAATCACATTTTCCAACTTCAACTTAAAAGTTACAGGTCATCTCATTTCAACTCAATTAAGCTGACAGTTCGCGTATCTTTCTACCTAACTTTTCTGCTTGATATTACAAGTCTAACTACGATCCTATTAACATATTCTGTGAATAATATAATATTTTTGTGTATAGCTGAGCTAGTAATTTTCCAACTTAACAACACAGCAGTTTTGCAATGTTTATCAACTTAACAGATCATTTCATTGAAACTTAACAACATAATCTTATCGTGCACGTGCATGTGCTGAAACCACTTAAATTTCATTCCACGTAACGTACATTTAAAGCAAAAAATGCAGTTACTACTTGTATATGCTTGACCTTTTGAAATGATTTTCTTTTATTATTATTTGTGGATCTCATAATGAATACTTGGCCCTTGTGTTGCCATAACAAGAGGATGCCCCAATTCCTATCCACCATTAACTCTAGTTAGGATTCAAGAAAGCGATAATCTTGATTTGTAGTTTTCTTAAATTTATAAGTATGAGTTCGTGGAGTCAAAGGTTAGAATCTTTTATACCATGATTCGAACTACTTGACATATATTGACTAGTATTGTAATACAACTATTTATACCACCTAACTATCCAAATTCAAAATAAAAAATAAATGAATAATAAAGAGTTACCTTTTCCTAATTAAAGCTTCATATCTGAAAGAAAATGTTTATCATGGTTTGCCTGACATGTATTCTTTTCTTTTAATCTTAATGATAAGCCATGTTAGTAAACTTCTACATATACCATAAGCTGCCTCACTTCACACGTTAGTTGATGTAGGGTTAATTCAATTTTGGAATTTCAAAGTCAGTATCAATCTAAACTTGAGCCATCTATATCAGTTACTGCTCTCTTGATGGATAATGATTTGCATGGTATAAGTTATTAGTTTGACTTCTATGGCATATTCGATTGAAAAATTGCATTGCTTTATTGTATCAAAAAAGTAGTATCCAGTTTGTTTGTCTTGCCTTATTTTATCCAATAATAAGATCTTACTTTTCCTAAATGTTGAATAAATTCTTAAGTTAAACCCACGAAGGAACCATTTGTCATCCGAATATTGTAAATCTCACTGCATGATACACAGTGATTTCCGACGGTTCAAAACCGTCGGCGGCCGTCGCGAGACACCGGAAATTTCATCGGAATACAAAACACAGATTTTGTCCATTTCCGATGGAATCGATGACGGCTTTACGACGGCCTTCGATGGCTTTTTTGGACGGCAGTTCCGACGGTTTTTCCAACGATGTGTTGACATCCATGTGCCTTAAAAACACGCCAGAGAATCATCGGAAGCCGTTGGAATTTCCGACCGGTAAACCGTTGTGAGTCGTCACAAATCGTCGGAATATTTCGACCTATAAGCCGTTAGAAATCTGGATAATTTTTTTCAGTAGCCAAACAACACATCAATATTAATATATATCACAACAGATCAAAATCAATATATATCAGATATATAAGCTAGAAGCAATATCAATATCAATAATAATATAATACTCAAACGTTTTCAATCAATGCAAAACAAACCGTCCATCATTACCCAACTGCAGTATTTACATCCAACATCAAACGCTATAAATTAACCTTACAAATCAACATCAAACACCACATCTCCGCAAATCATCCTCACTATCTCTCATTGTATATATATATATATATACAAGTTTCAAAAACAAAAACTACAAAACGTACCTTATAACTCGTCATCGGTTCCGGAGCCACCAGACGAAGAAAATGCTCCAAGATGCTCCACATACTCGGTCAATCGCTAGTTCAGTTGCTCCATTTGCGCTGCTCGGAGACGGCCGTACTCCTGCAGCTGTGCAATCTGTTGTCGAAGCTCATTAATCTTAGCATTATCCTGAGTCTTTTGATAGGTCTTTTGTGAGGCCCGAGCCTACAAAACAAGTCGAAATACTTTTAAGTTATTACGTAACTTTTATAAAATTAAGCAATTTTTACAGTTTAGTTAATTTTTATAAATTATTGATTTATTGTCACAACCATAGCGTCTATTTCTCTGTGTCGGTTACATAACGGAGTCGAAGAAAGTGTCCTCCTCATTAGTGGTCGATTGCTTCCGTCTCGAATGCTCTTACATAAATCTTTCCTACAATGCAAAATTAAATATAATTAAATATTACATGACAATATTATAATATTTTATAGCTAATTAATTAAAATAATCATTATTAATAACTTATAACTTAAAATATACTTACATGTGCAGTGTATGCTTTATCACTCTCATACTATGCATACGTCACCAATCCCTCATCGTTGGTCTGCCTGATGGTATAGGTATGTGCAAATATGTCCATATATGAGACAAGAGTCCCACACTCTCTTTCTTGCAATAATTGGTATATATTATTGTTGTTTATACAAATTTATACAAAAATATAATAACTTTTCGTAATTGCAATTAATCAATTTATCAGATCCTTGCGATGATGTTGAAATTAGGGCTGTTATGGTAACGGTAAATTTACCATTACCATTCCATTACCAGCCAATCGGTTACCATTTTTGAGTGAAATCGGTATACCAGCTTAATCGGTATGGTATAGGTAAATTTACCATTTTCTACGGTAAATCATCGGTAACATTTCTTCAATACCAGCGGTAACGGTAATTTTACCAGTCAATTTATAATACATGTATATTCATGTAACATGCTTTATTATAGGCATTTAGAACCAAACAAATGATTAAATTTAGTTTATTAATCTGGTGAAATAATGTTAAATACACTTAACTTCTTTCTCATTTATGTCTTTTATTAAGTAACACTATAATTTATATAATGAAAGCACCGTTATGGTATGAATACGTGTTATGTTACTAACCTTTTTTAGGAAACGGTAATTTACCATTACCAGTGTAACAGTTACCAGATTATCGGTATACCAGTCTTCAGTATACCAGCCTATCGGTAACGGTAACGGTAAGCTATTTTCGTTTACCAGTAAAAATGGTACGGTAACGGTATTTGTGAAATGGTAACGGTAACCATTACCATAACAGCCCTAGTTGAAATGATTTCGAGCCACCACGGTATGTGACTGGAATTTTCTACCTGTTCGCCGAGTTTCTATTTGACTCCGCCTACAAATTAAAAATTAAGATTATATTTTACAGGTATAAATTATGTATTTTCTACTGAACAAATTAAAATGATATCTGGTAGACTTACCATGAATTCATCGCTACTCCACCATGCGATCCAAGCATCTCATACACTGGCGTCCATCCAGCTTGGCTTATTCCTAGATTTTTTGATGGTAGACATCGTATCCCGGTAATTCTTTGCAATTTTAGAGTTCCAATAATGCTAGCAAAGAGAAACATCCTCCTCTTGTAGGTCTACCGTCCCTTGTATATATGTTGAAAAAATACAAGTTATACATTTATATTTAGTCAGCAAATTGTAAAGTGATTATATACAATAATATATAATTTTACACTCACCAGAAAGTCTTGCCAGATGCTCTACCGGACATGCTCTGGGATCTTACTCCATTTCGGTTTCCACGCTATCATACGGCTCATGTATGCCTGCTTAGATATGCTGAGCATTACATTTGAAGGCTCAAGCTCAAAACCCATGCATTAAATATGATACAGACAACTCATGACTAATATATCATACAAAATATTTATAATGCCGAAGTAAATTTAATACGTACGAGCCATCTACTTTCGGTAACAATCTAACCACCATACGTGTTAAAATTTATATATGTGATCATTTGGATCATCACTACCTTTAACATATACACCGGTATTGTTGCTTAATTTTTCAGCCTCATATTCTTTGGTGTTGAATTAGCATCCATTGACAAAGAATATTGGATATGTCTTAACTTTTCTGTTGGGTCTCATCGCAAGATGTTTCTACCCTTTGTCGACCACACAATTTCCCGAATTATATATGTGGTTTGAAAACCAAGTAGCAATTTTTTTGTTTATGTCGCCGCTTGGATGCTGTGATTCGTAAATACTGCATATATAGATCATATGTTGCATTATAATAAATATACACATGTATTATTCAAGAAAATAATTTTAGATGCGTTATTTAATAATACGTAACAAATAGGGCAATTTCTGCACCGTTAAGAAGAACATATATGTATGCTATATGGTAATCTCTATCGTCTAACCATACTTCAACACATTTTTCAACAGGGCGTCCCTACTGTTTAAAAACAGATAGCACTGGTTCAGAAGAATCTTGTTCAATGCCATCATCATTTCGCGTAGCACTTTCAAAAGATAAGTTCACATGGTCATTGAAATAATGAGAGAAAAAGAACGAAGCTTCTTCTTCGATATATGATTTGCATATCAAACATTCAACTCATGTTTTTTGTCTTATTTTTTTCTTTAGATGATTTAAGTACCTGATAAGAATAATTATAGTTAAAAATTTATTATATGTAATTAAACTAAAATTTAACATACTCAATATTAATACCTTTCAAATGGATACATCCATCCATATCGCATAATACCTCGAAGACGTGCTTAAAGCGGAAGATGAACAGGTAAATGCTCCATTACATTAAAGAAACCCGAAGGAAATATTTTTTCCAGTCTATATTGTAGTATAGGAATTTCTTCCTCAAGGTTACGTAGACGATCAACTTTTAACGTAGTTGAACAAAACTCCTTATAAACAAACTAAGTTCTGTTACAACTGTATAAACTTTTATGGGCAACAGTCTTTTGAAAGCGATGGGTAACACATGTTCCATCATTACATGACAATCATGGCATTTCATCCCACTCGGTTTACCGTTCTTATAGTCGATACAAAGATTAGAGGAAATCTCATGAGGAAATTTTAATCCTTCCACCTACTTTAATAGTAAATTAACTTGGTTATTGTCTAGTTCAGAGCATGCTTTGGGTTTTTTGTGGCATTTGGCTATATATGAAGCTCAGGACGATTGCGTATTGCCTCCATATCACATTATGATTTCAAATCGTCTTTAGTCTTTCTTTTAACATTCAGAACCGTGTTAAATACATTATCGGATACATTTTTCTCGTTGTGCATCACGTCGATATTATGATGAATTAGAAGATTTTTTCAATAAAGCAACTCTCAAAATATACTTTGTTTGCACTAATTATAAATCGTCGATTTACCTTGAATTTTTATTTGTCCGTCAGTTTTATGTATCTTTGGATAATCTTTTATAAGATCATAAACATCTTCGCTTGACCAAATCATTGGTCGTCGCAAGGTCTCGAGACTATTACTTGTAAAGTTTTTTTATCTTTTCTAAAACGATGAATAATATGGAGAAAACACCAATGACAGTCAAATCATGAAATTTTCTTCTCATGTGGTAAGAAAATGCTTCCTGCAATAAGGACATGCTAAACGACCAGCAATACTCCAACCTAAAAGCATTGCATACGTAGGAAAATCACTTATAGTCCACAACAGAGAAGCGAACATGCGAAAATTCTTTTTTTTGAAAAGTACGTTTCAATACCTTCATACCACAATGTTTTCAACTCTTCAATCAACGGTTGTAAATATACATCAATTCCTTGTCGAATAATCGAGGCCAGGGATGACAATAGTGAGAAACATATATGGAGTTTGCATACACATCCACGGAGGAAAATTATAAGGTGTAACGATTATATGCCAAAATGAATATTTTGAACCAAACTGAGGGAAGGGTGAAGTTCATCCGTACATGAAACAAGTCCAATATTACGGCTCTCCGTTGCAAAAGCGGAGAATGTCTTCTTAAAATACTTCCATGCTTCTCCATCAACTGGGTGTGTTAACATACTTTCTTTCTGTGTTCTCACACGGTGTCATCTCATATGATGCGTGGTTACAGAAGATGCATTTAACCTTTGAAGCCTAGGAGTAATGAGTAAGTAATGCATATGCTTGTACGGAACTTCATTTTCCTTCTTTTTTCTTGGTTTGTCTTTTCTAATCATATATTTTACAATTCCTAAGATTGATGTCTTCTTCCAAAACAACATGCAACTATTTAAACATATATCTATTTTTTGATACGGCAAACCAAAAGCAGATATATATAATTTCACTTTATAATGATTTTTGCATATTAAATTATCGGATGGCATATGTCATTTTGCAGCTTGTACTACAGCTGTAAACCTAGCTTCTGTGAAGTTGTATTTTGATTTCATCGTAATGTATTCTACAGTTACTGATAATTGAGTACCGTTTGTACCGTTAGTCCTTGAGATGATGGTTTTGATGACAATAACCTTAGAATAGGATTATAAAATATAAATACTAACATTATAGTTTAGAAATATATGTATATGTAGGATTTAACCATGCAGGTACCAAAAATGAAGACTGTACAGTATAGAGATTCAGGATATCAATATTGAAGACTCATGTGTATCAAGAATATCAAGATTATCAAGAGTTTAAGATTTCAAGAATAAGTAATTTAATTAGGAATTTTGTTAAAAAACCTAGAAAAGCATTGACATCTTAAAATCCAATTTATTCGTGGAATGGAATCCACTTCGAGTCCGTTAAAGGGATGAAACCTTAAGTAGGATGGAACCTACAAAAAATCTAGTGGGACAATGTTTTGTATCGACTAACTTTTATTCAAAATGATTTTACAAAATTATATCTTGTTTTCAAAATGATTTCAAAACATTCTTTTTAAAAGAATCAAAATCATCTATCCTGCTTTTAAATACTTTTAGCCTCAAAATAATCTTTAATTTCAAAATCAAATTATCCTTAGTTTCAAACTATCTTTTAGTAATAATATATTTAACTTTTAACATTTATACTTAGATTTAAATATAAAATTATAGTAAAATTTTATATATTCAAAATATTATTCTCCATATTTATGTATTTTAACTATAGTTAAGTATATTTATAAAAGATTAAAATAGTTTTAATATAAGATAAAAGTTATTTTCAAAAGAAAAAAAAACACCAAAATTTCCTTCGGGATGTCGACATACCCAAGTTACCCATGTCGACATAGTGTCAGTTGATTTAAAAAAATTGAATTTCAAAAGAAGTGTTTATTCGTCATATCCCTTCACGAATGGACATGGTTGTTGTTCTTCTATAAATAGGGGCTGTTTTCAACAAATTTCTAATCATATTTTTCTGCTTTTCACTCCTCTTCTTCTTTCACATTTCTTTATACATATTCTTACAATTACTCTTCTGAAATCAACATTGAATCTAACTCGATCATTTCTGTTTTGATTCTCTACCACTATCACTATCTCAACGAAATCCTCAGTGCTATTCAGAGTTATAGGCTTCCTTGTAATCATTTCTGTGAGAAAAGGTGTGATTGTAGCCTTGGAAATCAATCAAGTGAGAAAATGTGCGATTGTAGCCCTGGAAATCAATTGGGTGAACTTGTTGCCCGTGAAATCAAGTATCTCTACCATAGGATTGTGAATCTGGAGGGTGTACCTCGTAGCCTTGAAATCGAGGGTGTAATTGTAAAGATTGCTTTTGAAAGGAAATCTGTACTTTTGTGCGGGACTGGATGTAGGATAACTCCGAACCAGTATAAAATCCGGTGTGTTCGTTTCTTTATTGCTTTTACTTTTTTGCACCTGTGTTTGATTCTGTGATCATATCTGTGTCTGAATATTGCATACATTTGTGTTTGAATTAACAAAAACACAAAAAGATTTAGTAATTCCTTAAAACATTATTCACCCCCCTCTAGTGTTTATTCTAGCCTTAAGATCCGTAATCCGCATTTTTATCATTTGGTATCAAAGCAAGGTTTTCAAAGTTTCATAATCTGATTTTTGAAATTTTTTTTAAATGGCTACCAACACTGGTACTGGTAACACTACCAACACTAGTTCTATCATCCCTATCACTAGTTAATTTGTAGAAGGTCGGTCTACTGTCAGACCACCACTTCGTCTCCAAGCAGTGTAAATGGAGCAACTCAACCAGCGTTTGGCCGATTATGTGGAGCATCATGGTGCATTTCCTTCGTCCGGTGGTTCCGGAGCCGATGGTGAGTCTTGAGATACGATTTGCATTTTTTTATTTATGGACTTATAGTGTTGGATGTAGTTTTGTGTATATTAACATTGAGTGATAGTGAGGTTAATTTATGCACATGTGATGTTTGACATTAGTTTGGTGGTTGATTTGTGGAGTTGATATATGGAGTTTGACGTTAGATGTAAAATATTAGATGTAATTATTGAAGTTGGATAGATGAAAGTGATGATGAAAGGTTTGTTTTGTAAATATTGGAGTTTGATGTTGAATGTTAATATGTTTGTGTTTGATACTATGATGTTTGAGTTTTATTTTATATTATGTTGATATTGATATTGATTTCAGTTTATATATTGAGTTTGCTGAATTATATATTGATTGTGGTATGGAAGCGCAGCATGCAGCAGGGAAAAAAATCATCCAGATTATCGATGGCCACTAGCGGCCTATGGGTCAGTAAGTCCGACGAAAAGCGATGGTGTTCAGTGGCTTATTGGCCACATTTTCTGGCGATGGATGCCGACAGCTCAATAACGACGGCTAACGTCGGCTCCAGGCGGCTTAGTGGAAAATTAACTTTGTCGGAGCCGTCGGAATATTCGTCGGAAGAGTCGTCAGAACAGCCGTCGGATGCCGTCGAAGCCATCGGAAACGGACACAAGTCGTGGACCGTATTCCGACGGCTAGCGACGGTCGCCGACGGCTGCTAGCCGTCGAAAATTGCCGTACTCTTTGTAGTGACAGTAGTAATTATATTTTGTAAATCATTTCATTTTAAATGATTCAACATAATTTCGATAGCATTTCTCCTTTGTTCCCTGTATTGTACACATATGCGTGTACATAGGGTACAAAAAGAAAGTGTTGTCGAAATTTTGTGAACCGATTAAAATGAAATGATTTGCGAAATATAATTATTTTATTGTTTGTAACTTGTGCAATACAAAGACAAATCTGACAAATATTGTATTGGATGAAAATAAATGTCCGTTCTGTGATAAAAGCGAATATCCATACAACGATCATATACAATACTTGTTAGACGGAGTCAAAAACTCTCTGATGGATTTATAAAAAACAAAGCACTAATTATCATGTTCGACATTTTATAAAACACATACATTAAATCATGCACATCTACCCAATTAACCTAAGTTAGCTCTAATGCGCATATGCACTAATTAATCAAAGTATATACATTAATATGCACTAAAATTAAACTTTTCAACATTTAGATGATAATAACTGTAATTAGCATTCAATGAGGTATAACAAACAATCAATTATGTATTATAAACAACTAGAATAACAAATTAACCCTAATTTAAAAAATCAAAATTAATCAGTGCTTAGGAATAAAATCTGATTGGAGATTGATGAAGGGCATAGGCTTGTCGAGAGTGGAGAATAACGAAGTTGGAGATGATCGTGGAGGCATGGAGGTTGGCTGACAACGAGGAGGTGGTGATGGAATTAGAGATTTGGTGAATTCGGAGGGGAAATGAGATAATGAATTTGTTCTCGACCTGAAGCCTATATACACGTTTTTTTCCGACGGCTTGCGACGGCCGTCGATGGCTAATTTATGTCGGTTTTCGACAGTTTATCATGGCCACAATATTTTATTTACAAAAACGTCACGAAGATCGCCAGCCGTCGGTATCTGTCGGCTGCCCTTGGAAGTTTCCCTTGCTATTTACTGCTGTTCTAGTATTGTCTCGACCTAATAATCTTCATTTTTACAACGCTCGAAAGATTATCATAACTTTCAAAGATTGGACAGGGAAAGGATATTGCTGGTAATTTTCAGTATTTATCGACTACGATCACTTAAAAGCTAATTCATATGTCGGTCATAATTGAATTAAACTTGTGCTAAGCATGTAGAGAGGGAAAAAAAAAAAACTGTCCTGGTTCCATATAGACCTCATAATATTTAGGGTTCATAAAAGAACAATTGTGGTTAACATCATGAGCACTTGGCTATCATCGAGTCATAAAATCAAACATGATCTGATTTCTATACTGTCAAATTTAAATGGGTTGACCTTGTATCAACCAATAATGTCACATGATTTTAAAATCTTTGCTTTTACAAAATATCATTGTTTTCGTCGATTTTTCTCATTGTTTCCCTAAACTACCTTCTATGTTTGCGAGCTTATTTTGTGAAATATAAGGAGAATACTCTGGGTATGAGCCAGTCATTTTGATTTGACAACTTTAAAAGGTGCCTTACACAGCCTTCATATTAGAAGGTCTTACGAAGGGGTAGGAATCACCTGGTCCTGTTCTCCTTGTCTCCGTGTACCAGTTCAATTTCCACGGCACATTCCATAATTGTGTGGTGGAGATTGAATTGATCCATCAGGACACCGAAGAATTGGACCGGATGATTATTTCCCCATAGACGAGTGTCTAATCTAGTTACCATACAGATCTTTATGGAAACCATATGGTGCATATATTGGGCAGTGGATTTCTTTCACCATTATCTTGGATATAACTAGTAAGAATTAAAGATGAATTGTTGTGTATTCTTCTAATATGTTTGCTTACTTTCACACTTGACAGTGTTTTTGTTGATAACCGATACATGTTCTTTTGACCCAATGTATTTTTCCTGACAACAATCCTCAATTATGTATGTAATGGTTAAAGTTAGTTTACCAAGTACATGCTTGCTGCTAGCTCTTTAATAACATACTTAATGGCTTAAACATTGCTCAACAACGGACTGTAGGACCAGTGAACCTGCACATATAGTTGAGATTGTGTCCCTAACATTTTAAATATGAACTTTAAAGGTTTAAAATCGAAAAGTTGGGTACTATATATTTAATTGGTTGTTTCCTTTAGTTGTAAGGTAATGGACTCCAACTAATTTGGGCCCATTTGGATTACATTTATGTTTGTGATTTGTCCACTTTATTTCCCACACACTCAAATTTTGGCGTCAAAAGTACACTTCCTTTTTTTTTTTGGGACATCATAACTTGAATCGTTGTTAATATGAGAAATCTTGAAGTATTACAAATTGAATTCTCCACTGACATCAGTTATACTTGTGATCGCATTCCCTTGACAATCAATTACCACCATAAAAAAGAAGTTTCAGATTGATTCTTTCCGGTTATGATTTGATTCAGCAAAAATTCAAAACTAGGTTAAAACCTTAATTTTATGCTTAAGTAAGAAATATCATGATACTTGCTTGGATCAATAATTCAAAATTTATTGTTGCTTACGAAAAGAAAATTATTACTCCGAAAAGAAGGTCATATGCTTTCCCGTACTTAAATGTTAATCAGTAACATATCTTTACTACTAATAAAGAAAATTCATTGAATTAATTTACTCGGCGTCTTTTTAAAATTTCGAAAATATCCTTGTTTTCCATTTATATTATAATAATATAAATAGCACGTGTGCGGAGCACGGTTCAATTCTAGTTTAAATTAAAATTTTGAGCGAATTCTAATTCTTTCGATTCTGGCACTTAACAATTTAAATCCAGTTTAGGTTTACTATTTGAACTTTATGATCTGTGATTTACTTCCTGTTTTGAAAACCTTCATTTGAAATGCCGACAAATGCTGCCGCTGCCGCTTCTTCTTCTTTTTAAAATAATAAGCCTTCGTATGCACAAACAACCGGCCTAAATGACTCATTGCTTAAAATTGTTAACTTGAGAACCAGATGAAATATCTCTGGTGATTTGTTTTGGAAAAACCTGTGGATAGACTTGCGTTAGCAGCATCAAATATTGTTCATACAGGTTATTTACTGTAAGCCGACACCCTTCGTTGTACTGTCATATCAGAAAATTATTTATCAAGACATTTCTTATTTGCAACCATTTTTTATTTATTAACTTGATTGTAAACCTTATTCGTATCATAATTGATTGTCATTGTATAAGAAGGTAAAGAAGCTGGCTTATATTAAGATTAAGGCAGGTTAGCTTCGATATTAGCAGAAAGCCACTACGTGGCAAAAACTGCAAATGGAAACTCCTTTATTAAGCCGCATGCTTACTCCTTAATTATTAGGTTAAACAGTTGCAACTTCCGAAGGAGGAAGATGCCTAATCACAATAATAATTAACGTACTACAAACTTTTAGTGTGTTTCCAACTGTCTAGATATCTAGATTAAAATTCAATGTTGGAGTACGTATATTTCTCGTTTTGCAAAATTACTCTCATATTGTTGATGTTGGCCCCAGTATTATTCAAAAGTACTAAACCACCGCTTTAATGGTAGGTTGCATGTCCACATTGTTCAGTTAGAGTTAGATACTGTTCGGACGATTTCTACCTCCTACTTTCTTTAATAGCTATTGTGCCTAACATTGAGTGGTCCGTTTAAATTTTGTTTGTTCAAGTCAAACTCTTAGTATAAGACAACTAAGCCATAATCTTAACATATCTTCAGTTCATTTCTTTCATAGTAATTCGACCAGAGCATTCGTTTTGATGTCTTTGAGGTTCGAACACATTCCTGCGGAACCTCTTTTTAGAATATCATACTATTAACCAATTGAGATAGTGGTTCTTGACAACTTTAGCTTATTATTATTAGTTTCTCCATTTTGACACGTTAGGTAGTAAAATCTTGACTCACTGGTCTTGCCATTAGCGAATAGACATAGAACTAAGTAGAATATGCGATCTTCAAAAGGAGAAAATATTCTGGATGATTTATTCCCGAAATGCTATAATTGTGAGCCTAACAGTTATTAAATTGAGTTTACCTTGTATGAAGATAATTTGACACATGATGGAAAAGTAACTTTCAATATTAATGCCATCAGCATCATGTTCTCAACTGCCACCTACATATAAATTTAAAGATTTCCAATAAATACGTATCCGTAGAATATGTAAAAGTTATGCATATATATATAGAGCTGTCATTCTGATGTTAGTATATGAATCAGCTTTTAAAATGGAGAAAATTAACAATAAGATATTGCTGGCCGAAATTATATTAAGAATATTATCAGTAGTACTTTCTGCTTTGACCGCAGTCGTTGTAGGTTTGGATGAAGAGATGAAGACGGTAATGTTCTCCAGGAGGAGAGCTTATATAAAGATGTTGCCAGCTCTTTGGTAAGCTTTGCTTTTGCTTTTTTTTTTTTTTTTTTAATTTGAAATTATGACACATGATTTTTTAACTGACAAGTTACCCATTATTATGCATAGGATTATGACGATCACAGTTTCAGTTGCTACATGTTACCATTTCCTCCAGTTATGTCGCTGTTTAGCCATTAGATGGTTTCAGAAAAATCCATGCAAACATATCAAAACATTCGCATGGATATGCTTGTTACTTGACCAAGTAAGCTCTTCCATAGCTTGATTCAATACGCAATTTAATGACTTATCATTCCTCTATGGACATAAACTATATTTCAGTTTTTGTTGCTAAAATATAAGCTTTTTAATTTATTTTATCTTTTATCCGTTTTATTTCAAATTATGGGGGAAGGAAAAGCACCAATCTGCTATACGTACAAAAAATATATTTGCTACAATCAATTTACTGTAAAATGCATATATGCTTCATTTTTAAGATTCAGGTGCTATATGCTACAAAGCATTCTTTACACTTATGTCTGTTAGATTGACATTCAAACTAGCATTTAATATTTACATACTATATGTACTTTTTTAGTTACGGATATTCTTGATAACATTGAATATACTGGAACTTTCTTTAGGTAAAGGTCTGGGCCTGTGGCTCCCATGTCATTGCATCTCTTAAATCTTAACTTTTAGTTGGGAATTTTGTAAATATATATAGCCTTGTTTTCAAAACCAATAACAATATCAATTTGGAATCATCAATGATTAGTCAATTAGAATCGATAAACAATACAAGAGAATCATCAATGATTAGTCCTGTTTCAGTGAAATCCTGGAATAAAAGTAGCGTTTTTTTGTGGGAAAAATACAGGGAATGGCATATGCAGTACTGGGCACAAGCCTTGCTGCCGCACAAGGGTCTCTGGTAGCAGTAACAGGGGTGAAAGAGCTACAGTGGCAGAAGCTGTGCAATATTTACACTAAATTTTGCTTACAGGCTGCTAGTGGCATCGTCGTTGGTCTTCTTGCTACACTGGCCATGGCTGTTATATCCTCCATTTCTGCCTACAATCTCTTTTACCGTCGCTCTTCAGTTGCCCTCTCTGCTCAGCCGTCTATGTTCTGAATTTCATTTTTTTTCCTCTTCTTTCTATAAAGAAATATTAGATAAATTACACAGCTAATTAATCTCATGGACAATCATATAAGAAAATAAAGCTTTATTTGTAGCGTGCTAAGCTCGGTGCAAATGTGTAGTGTAAGTTCAGTAGTTACTTGGTAGTGTTACTTTGTTTTACTTGATTTTACTGCTTGATAATATGCGATTTTACTTCTTGTAGTTACTTGGTAGTGTTACTTTGTTTTACCTGATTTTCGTTGCCAAGTGGGCTGATGTTTTCATACAAGCAACTAAAAATAAAATTAAAATTAAAATAATAATTAAAAAAATTTGAAAAAAACCAGTTGCAGATTTAAACCTCGTTTCAAACTTTATTAGGATAATATTGTATATCGTTTGTTATTTTGCATTTATAAAATGTGCAAGAATAGCTAATGTTGGTCAATGTATCGGAATAAATCTGAATTTATCTCTGGTCATGGATTCAATACTTTGTTTGAGCATTTTTTTCCAGAAAGGTCTCAACAGACCTCTAATATTTATTGATTACCCTTATTCATATGGCATGATAATTAAGTATAAAAAGTTTGTTACTCGGATTAAAAAAATAATGGTAATAAAAGAGGAAGAAGATGAAAATAATTACCATCCAAAAGAGGTGTAAAGTGCTTCTTGCGCATTTTACAGCGGTGTTTCTATCCACACGCAACAATACTATTTCTAATCCCATTTAATTCAGGAGGAAAATCGAATGGTTAAAAGTACTCAAAATATTCACGCCGGTCAGTTGGTTTTGCATAACTAGGCGAAGCATGTAAAACATAAACCCTAGCTTCAAAACTCTATAATAGCTTTCTCTATCAGCATTAATAGCCACCAGTCAGAAACTAATGATGTAAGTAAGACCTCTATTAAGTGCATTTGAACAAATAATTGTTTGATTGATGGTTTTCTCTATTTCCAATCAAAATATGAAAGATACAGATACATACAATTCGATCTCTTTCTTACACACTTTTCGCAAACAGAAATTAAAGGTGTTTACGGGTTCGTTGGGTTCTCATGAGCATATCAAATAAAATAAAAATAAGCAAGGTATATACATTTGTTATAATCTCACTAAATTGATTGATTGTTGAAACAAAATCATACAAGGGGATTAAAATTTTTGAATTAAAAACTAAGTTTCGGCTTTGAATGATTTTGCACAACCAAATATGGTCTGGAATGTGGAACTTTTAAAAATCGTTATGTACAATTTTTTATAATGACACGTTTTTTTCTTCTTCTAAATTATAGGCGATTAATTTGTTTAATTTTTGAAACTTTTTGTTTAATGGTTATTAAATTGTAGTATCTCTTTCTTTTTATCCATTATAAGTAGAGAATGTTGGACGTTCTGGTTTGATATTTTGTAGTAGTGATTTGGAAGGTGTATGGAATGGATGTGCAGACGATTTTGACGATATTAAAGTAGAAGATATGATCATAGAAGGAAGCGATTTTAATCTTCCAATAGTAATGACCAGGAATCAGATCACGAGGAAGAAGCAAACGTTGATTTAAGAGAATATTTTATTGTCGAAGAAGCAAGTAATTGCATATAATATCTATATGTAGAAATAATAAAAATAGTAAATGAACTAAAATTAGTTTATTGTCACTTTCTATATAGGTTTTCCTGCCACATGAAGCTATGATTCATTGGTGTTAATCGATTGGAAAGAAGTTGAAAACTATAATTGTAACTACTCGATTCAAAAAACCGTAATGAAATAAATAGTAAAACACGTGAACATACTTCAAATAGAAAATGTGATTGTCCATTTTTTACCTAAAGGTATATACAAAGGAGATGATTCATGGGGTATTGAAGTAGTCAACAGTATCCACAATTACGAGTTATCAAAATCTCTAATTGGTCATCCATTTGCTGGAAGATTTAACGCCATGAAGAATAAACATTGTTTTGATTTGTCTCTTTTTGACATGATACCTAGAGATGTGTTGCTTAATGTTAAAAAGAATTTTCCTGAGTTCGACAACAAGAACGGTGTACAATTTTTAACAAAAAATAGAGTCATTGAGATGTGAGGTAGGTCCGCGATGCAACACTTACTCAATTTGGTTGTTGAGTCTAAATATGTTCATTGGGTGAGAAAGAACGAAGGTGACGATTCTATGCTAGATATTATGTGGCTCATTCGAAATCTACTATATTGTACAAGTACCTTCCTTCAGTCCTAATTTTCGACTGCATGTATAAGACGAATAAATTTGGAAAGTCGTTACTGTAAATGATATTTTTCGCATCTGCAAATAAAACATTTATGATCGCACAATGTTTCTTGTCACATGAGAGAGAAAATAATTTAGCTTTTACAAATTTAATGTAATTTTGCATACTCCAGACAAATTGCCTAACGTAATTGTAACAGATAGATAATGTGCATTAATTAATGAAGTGGATAGAACATTTCCACGAGAAACTTATTTGGCCTGCGAGTGGTACATGTCGAATAATGTACCTACAAAATCGAGGAACTTTTTTGATTCTGCTAATACCGCAGAACTATTTATAACGGACAAAATGTTTGTCGTTCGATTAGAATCTATAGAGAAAAACGAAGAACACCGATTTGTTTTAACAATATGTGGAAAAACTATCTTGGTGCATTGAAGCATATAGCTGATCATTGATTTCTTATAATGAGCATTTTGTTTATGCATGGACTAATAAAGTTGGACATCCTGAGAATAGAACTTCCAATAGAGCTCGGTCAGCACATTCTGTACTAAAATGATATCTCGGTACATCGCAGGATCATTCCTTAATATTAGGAAAAATGAATGATTTGTTGCTTTTTTCAGCAGATAGAAATTAGTGCTAGCTTGGGTAAAAAGTTTGGACCAAGTTCGTAAACAACATCGAGAACTAATTTTCAAGTATATATGATACAGAGTGTCTTTGTTTGCACTGGACATGATTTATGACGAATTGATCCTTATGAAAATGGTAAAGTTTGTTATTTTAGCTTGTAATCATAAACTTAGAACGATATTTGATTTACCTTGTGCACATGAGTTGATTGAAAACTACAGTGGCATTGCTCCAATTCCACTTATGCAATCTATGAACATTGGCGAATACTTGATCTACAAATTGAAGAATCTAGAGAGTCGGATCATACATCTGAACACATAGATTTTAGAAAAAGGTTCGAGAATGCGACTATAGATGAATAGAGGGTTATGTTACTATAGTTGAAGGAGATTGGAGTACCTTCAACGACATCTCTGCTGGAACCCAAACTTGGATTCTATAAATGTCGACCACCCAGAAGAAAAGGGAAAACCAAACTTGATACAACAACGTTGTGGTCTACAAAACATGATCCATTGGAATTTGAAAGAGCGAAACATTGCATAGAATAGAAGTCACAATCAAGCATTGCAAAAGACTCTAAAACCAAAAGGAAAAAATGAATTAAAACAGATCTTGAGTCCACTAAATTGGTAAATAAAATGGTAGATAAAACACAGTTGATTTATATTATATACACAAGCAAATTTCTTCACCATATTCCAGAGTTTCTTCACTCTTTTGTTGTTAAAGTGGAGGACGTTGAGACAGATGATAATTATGGTTTTCATTGTGTTGCGGAACAGGTAGACAAAATGAATGCTGATTTTGTGGAACTGAAAAAATCAATGCTATCGGATTTGGCAACACATGGGGATACGTACTGCAATCACTTTAGTGTTGTACAGTGCGAGAAAATGAGAAAGTTACTTAGTTCATATGAAAAAATATTCCGTAGGAATAGTGTATGAAAATGCCTAAAATGGGTTACTTAATAGCAAAGCTTTTAACATGGTGATCATCTTCATATTCAAAATCCAATGTTTAAATTTTTGTCCACATCAATGAGGTCCTACACGTGAGAACCCTGATAAGTTTATAACATCTATAAATGTGAATAACTATGACAATACGAAGTTGGAATTGAAGGAAAATTCATCTATTCCACCAATCGCAAGCTATTGGAGTAGATTTGCAACAAAAGAAGTTAAATTGTGGGATGATCGTTATAAAGAAAGACAAGATCAACTTGACCACTTGAAACCTAATGATATATGTACAAGGGATGTACCTACATATTTTGACCGTTCTTTTCCATAAATTTAATAATAATGTGTTGAAAATTCAATTTGTAATGTTTAATATGGGTTGAATAAGGACGTAATAATACATTTAAATTTGATAGTAGCAATAATACAACATTTGGATGGTTATCAAATAATGTGCAACATGTTTTCTTTTAATTTCAACACAAATGGTAATACTTAACCGTGGACCTATTAAATAAAACAATTTTGCCAATTCTTCCGCTGATAACCATTATGTGCTTGCATATCTGTTGATCCAACGGTTACTCAATACCGTATTTAAAAAATGCCAGGGTATATTCAAATGTTGTTTGATTCTTAAATATTGGTTATTTTGAAAAGCAGTGTGGTCATTTTTACATAAACGTCGTGTGTCACGACCCAACAATTTTGTAAAGGCATCCAGAGTAAACTACTCTCTATTTGTTTTTGTAAAATCGAGTAATTTGAAAAATTGGCACGAAAACCAAATCGACTGATTGACATTGCTCTCTGTTTTCATTTACAATGTATAAATGGTAATACTAAATCGAAAATTGTCTTAGTGGGCATATATAATCCAATTGAATGACTAACCACAATCTTTTTAAATAGCATAATTGAATTAACTACAACATGCACTGAAATGCGAGAAATTCAACATATAAACAACAAAGTATACATCAAGAATCCAATATACGATAATTTTTAAAGAAATAACGCAGGTAAAACTGATAATATGTTTCAACATATTATAACTACATTAAGAAAATTAAGCGTTCATCTATACAAAAGTCATAGTTACTGAAATCATAGTAAAGGTACGCAACCAAAATACTACCCCACATACCAAAATACAATATATAGCATATAATTTAACCAAAATACAAATTCTACAATAAACAATTCATATTTTAAATCCCATTCGTTATTATTTTTGGACTTAACAGCAGCCTTCTTACGACGTGGTTTGGGGGTGTTTCATTAACATCCATTAAAGCAATCTTCAATATCCCTTTTGCATTTTTATCTCAACTTTCCTTCACCTTTGCAGAACCTACACTAATATTGGCATTTAGTAACAGTGGAGCCCTTTTTATAACTTCAACCTAAAGCAAAAATATTGAACAACTTAATCAAAAGAAGAAAATAAATTCATTAAACAAGATATTACAATGCTACTAACTAGTCTATTCGCCTTAAATTCAGCAAGGTTGTTGATATTTGAACTTTCATGGGGATTTTGTATAAAGGATGTGATACGGTTTTGAACTAACTCATGTAATTGCCTGCATAATCCCAAGGATTTACGATTGTTTGACTAGAATTTGTACCTATAATATGATCTTTCCAACTTTGACTCGACCAATACCCAATGTCATAACAAACTTTGTATTAATTGTATGTCGCTCATCTACGACAAGCTAAAGGAGTCGTTGGAGGTTTCGGGATAGGTTATTTAACATCAAACCGTCTTAACACATGGTTTGAGTAGTAAGGCTTCGCAACATTAAAACATAATAAAATCCCTGTGTAAAACGAGCTCTTCCAAGGGGACCTATCTGTGACGACCCGCCCTTCTCGACCCTCGAAAATTTGACACAAATACGCCACTGTATAATATGCCGAACTATTAAGTGCCGGAAAAGACAGATTGTTGAGGGAAAGAAAGAAGGAGGTAGAAGAAGAAATATAACAATATCAGAATTTTACAATTGCAGCAGAATATTATATAATAGATAAATGACTAATCTTTAAAAAAAACCAAATCTGTTTATACATTACATCATCAGAGTTCAAAAAAATGCATAGCACACAACTGGACAGTTATCATAACATGTCCTCACAAAACTGACTATGAAGTTAATCATACACAGCGGAATATTCATCATGTATGTATCTATAATACTCGGTCTGACTGTATTCTTTCCTCAGCACTACAGCATTCTTTCCTGTATCTATAATACTCGGTCTGACTCGAGCATTATAGCGAAATAATACCCGAGTCAGTCTGGAAAACCAGAGTGAGAAAACACACCCAATTGGATTATTAAAGTTTCCAAAATCCTTTGACATAAAAGGTGTCTCGTAAGACCACTCCATAAATAAATATGCCGTGTTTTTACCTTACGATAATCAAAACATTCTTATCAAATTCGTCTAGTATTACAATAGTGTCTATAGAAAATAAAATAAAATCTAGCTGAAATGATTGCATCTCATGTTCCAGCAATAGTTGGGCACAATCAAAACCGTACACGCGCTTATCGGAGATTGAATTCAATACAATGGCAGGGCTACAAGGGTACCACTCCTCATAGTACGTGGTCTAGATCACCGTATCGAGGATCCACCCTGATCCCCTACAACACAAAACTGGAGCTACCCCTTACTGGATAGTCCGAATAAGATCACCCCGTGGTTGGGATCAGCAACCGCCCACACAGCGAATAAAAGGGACATCTAAACAGGGATGATCTTACCCTAATTGGTTGCTAGCCACTCAGCCTTGCATGCACCTCCCCTATTTTAGCCATTCTCGGTTGATGAGGCTCGAGGCTATGTATTACCTTTTCAGCACACATACGCTTAGAATGCTCATCGTCCTCCTGACGATATTCTGATAGCATTCACCCAAACAAGTCCATTCCGGGTCCAAACGAAACCGAAGGCACTGCTCCTACTACATCCATTTTGAAATAACCCTCAGGATTAGCAGCGATTAGCCCTTGCACTTCACTGTTCCATCTTCGACTCCAATCTCTTGTCTTCCTCACGAAAACGTTCAACCAGATCAACGTGGTTTTCAGGAAATTAATCCTAATCCCGGTCTCTTCGAAACGATCAGCTCATTGGCCAATATTGATAGTCGGTTATTTAACTATCAAATAACATCCACAAAAAACCATCAGGCCTTTATAATTTTTCAAATTATTTATTTCAAAATATCTTTGCAAGATAATTTTCTATGCTTCAATCCTTCTGAAAATACTTTTCAAATCATTTTTTATCACACGAAATAAATTTCTCACTCCATTGTTTTATTTCCACTGGTAATCACCAAGTCCTAATACTTAGATTTAAAATAAATTTAAATCACTTTATCAAAATATATACTTTAAAACACTTAAAATAAAAACTATTTAAAGCACTTTTTTTAAAATACTAGTTATGAAATTTAATAATAATTTTTCATGTAAAACTTAAGCAAAAACTAATTTAAAATTTAAAATCATTCTATAAGGTATAAATATTAGATTATTATCTTTTAAATCATAAAACTAGTTAAACCTTTAAAATAATTATTACTATAACTAAACGAATAAATATTTACTTTAAAATCTTAAACAATTTAAGTAATAAACTTCTCAAAAGAAAGTATTCTTCCTTAAAACATTTAAAACTTCTAATTTATACTTAAAAATAGACTTTCTTTGAAAATACACATGGCTTTTCAAGAAATTTCACTTTCCATTTCAATATGACCATCTAATCTTTTATAAATCCTTCTTGGTTTATTTCCAGTTTAATTTGCGTCTCAATCCCGTAAATTTTCCTTTCAACCTTCAAAAATAAAACTATTTATTTTTAAAACAATTACCCATTTCTTTATAAATTTCCACCATGAATTCGTACTTCCAAATATCCACTGATATCTTATTTTACTTTATAAACCCAGTTTATAAATTCCACAGTCTCATTTTCCTTTTAAAACATAGTTTCAAACACTAAATCAATTTCCGAATTGATTTCCAAAATTTACTCCATTTAAAAATAATTTCTTTTACTTACTCAATTTATTTCAAAACCCATTAATTTCAGATTTACGCCTTTATTATGATTTAAAATCTTATTTAAACTAAAAATACCAATTTCATACTTTATTTCAAATCTGTCCTTTTATTTCTTCCTGAATTTAAAAATAAATATGTTATTCCTTTAAATAACATCACTTAAGTTTAAAATTTCATTTATTCCCATTTATTCAAAAATCTCCTTTCCCATACTTGGAATTTATTTATTAGAATTCAAAAATCAACTTTTATCCTTTTCCAGTTCATTCTTTAATTTATCCAAATTCTTTATAATTATTTTACTTAAAAATTCTCTCTTTTATTTCCCTTCAAAATCCAATCTATTTATTTTTGATAACTCGGTATATCCAAATATATTCAACCAAACCATATCATCCAATATTTTCAATTACCAATATAATCTATCACAGATTATCTAATAAATCATATCATAGAATATTAAAACAATCTAAATATTTTTTAAGGAATCCAGTTGGATCCCTCCAACCTGTTTCCCTGCATCCACAGATGTTAGCATAAAAATTTAAAATACCCATCCCGCTTCACGGCGGGATATCACGGTATAAAGGGTCATCCGCTATTATGCTGGGGGGCCAAAGGTCTCATCCCCTATATACTGCGGGAATCAATCACTCCAATATATATATATATATATATATATATATATATATATATATATTATATCACATCCAAACAATTCAAACAATCAACCAATAATTTAAATTTAACTATTTAAATTTTAAAGGTAATCCATATGAGTGGGATTAACTCACCTTTAATTTTGGATTTGCAACCCATCTCTATCCTGACTTGTTTTCTTCACGATTTTAGATCTTGTATAAATAATTCACGATTTATTACTATTTGAGTTAACCAAACAACTAATCACCATTTAGTCATTTGATTTTTACTTATAATTTGCTTTAACTAATTTTCCCTTGAAATCTTTAGTAACTAAAATAAATTAAATAAGTTTATTAAATACATTAATTACCATAAACACATAATTTTTAAAAAACCTAGTAGTTTTAGAATGTGAATATGTATAATTATCTTCCTTTGAAATAATATAAATATATAAACACTTATACAATAAATTATAGTTTTCAAAAATCTACTTTAAAATAAACTTTCAAATAGTTTAAAATTTCCATTTTCTTTCCAAAATCTTATTTATATAAAATTTCCATTCCAATATAACCGTAAGTTAAAACATGCATACATATACTATATATAATTCCCTTCCACTTTTCAGTTTAAACATTAATACCCAAACAGTACATAACTTCGTTTACAACCTTTTTCCAAACAAGACAAATCCCTGTTTAAAATTCAGGTATATATATTTTAAATCTTGAATAGTAAGATGATGTATTACATATATTAACCGTAAAACTTTCCTCCTTTAATATATTTTCTATATGTATAAAAATTAAAATATGGTTTTCCAAAATTCCATCCCCTGCATGTCTACATATATGGCTTATCATATCTTCTTTTCTGATAGATAGCGAAATCAAAGTTCGCTTAAAAAAACACAAGGATCACATCGCTCACCTATCTTCCCAATAGTCTAAACCCACAGGTCCAAATCCTGACCTTCCACGACCACCGAAAGTCGCATCCCCGCGTCGACCCAAACTTCTCCGACTCGCCTACCACTTCTCATCGAATTCGCACCTGCCTATGCCTAGAATCCCCTCGTCAAACCCTTACCATACCAGTCCTAGCCACACTCGCAATCTCCACCCATAGCCATGACCCTCCCCTTCGATACCCATCGATTGAAAACCGGTTCCCTCAAGCTACTCTACGATTGTAAGGGACAATGGTCGAAACTAGGTTTCCGCGTCAAAAAATCATTCGATAATTGTCGATTCGTGAATGGGTTGATAAAGGAAGGCACGTTTGTTATTTTGGGAAGGGGGAACTAGGTTCGAACTCAAACTATTATTTGGCCATTGATTTGATTTTTGAATCTAACTAAAATTGAAGAGAGGAATGAAAACTCGGCTATATTCATTTATTATTATACTTTTTTTTATTATCTGTTACGTGCTTTAAATTTGTTTATGTGCTTGACAAATGGAGGAAATGTTGTTTTTGTGTGTATAGGTGTTGGAATGAATATGATATATTGATTTGAAACAGAAAAAGCTGATGTAAATAATTTTGACTAGTCAACTTATATATATAATATTATTTAAATTTGAATTTGAATCGTCTCGAAACCATCACTTAAAATTTCAAACTTCTATCGTGGCATGCCGCCAGACGTCAATGATGTTATACCACTAGTTCGAACGCAATGGAAAAAGTTTCGAGTCCTAATTCGATCGTATGAAGAAGATAGCTTTTTGGACCTAATTATTAGATTGAATTTTCGATATAAATTTCAACGCGTTTATATATCGTACGGCCGCACGATAGCTCCAAACGCTACGAAATTTGAAATCCAATAATAATACAATATTACGGATCCAATGGAATTGGTTTCCTCGAATTCGAAGATTGTGCCTCAGAAGGTTATTTCTAAATATCAATTTAAACGACATATTTTTAAAACTGAACAGATCACCTACAAATTCAGTTTTAACACTACCTCGGTGTTATCAATATAGATTTTATAAGCCTTTGAAATATTTTAACATGCTTGAAAACCAAGATTCACTATTTAACCAATTTCCAATTGATAAATCCAATTATTTCAGTTACCCAAATAAATTGTGATATTTGAAGTTCAAGTTAAACTAACTTTCAAATATTTAAAATCAGTTAAATATTCCAATTTTAAATATCCAAAAATTCCAGATCGTCACATTTCTCCCCCTTGAAAGAATTTCGTCCCCGAAATTGCTAGTTAAGAAGAATGGCCCGTTACCCATGTACTATTTTCCTAAAATCAAATGGTTTTTAAACATCTGAGCAAAACAATCTTTTTATTAAAGATACATAAACACTTTTATTAACTTCCTAAACTCACCCATAACTGCCAAAAAATATTATTCACTCGCAATTTAAATTATAACTAAAAATTCAAATTCTAAATTATCAAAATTTTCACAAAATTTTTCCAACTCTCTAAATTTTCGAAAAAAATCGCCAGCGTATCCTTTGCGTGGCTAGCTTGTAACAACTACAAAATACCTCTACGGGCCCCCAAATTTCAAAAGAAAACAAAACACCAAGTGGCTAGACCAGAAAATCATCAAATTTCATATGCCAATTCAAATACATACCTTGTTGGGCAATTCAAATTTATCTTCTGAATTCAAACACCAATTTCCTTTTGCCTTTAAAACACCTGTACATCCTACTTAGCAATAATGTCCAATTACATCATTCAAAATCATTTTATATATTTCTTTTCGAAAATTTCAACATCTTTTTCATTTAAGTCCGTATAATGCACATATATCATCCGTATGCAATATCAAATTTGATCGCTCACTCGATCATACAATTTCACTTCCGAACTAATATCATCCACCCGACTTTCTAGTGCGGACTTAGATCTGGTTCTTGATCAAAAACTATCATTCTCCTTGCATAGCCATAAACTATGATAGAGAATTTCCAGAATCAATCAAAAATCCATATCCAGGGTTCGCTGTCGAAAATCGGGTGAAAAATCCCCACTCGAATCGATATAACTATCTCGAAATTCTATGCTTGAATCTATATCAAATCTTTATGCGAACAAAATAATATACGTACATCCTACGTATAAATTTCAAGTTGATCATTACTTATACCAGTTTCCTTTTTATTCACATTTATTTTGATTCTTATACATTTATTCACAATACCACTTTATTAAATCTCCGTTCACATATTTACTTAGTATATTTTTCCCATTCAAATTTTGCTTAAGAATTTTACCATCCATTTCTGTGACGCCCCACCTCTATACCCACGCTAGCCAAGAACACTATGAAGTAATGCTGTCAACTAGCACGGAGAATAAGGCTGTTGAGGAGCGACCATCCGTGTAATTGCTTTGAGCGAGCATCGATATGTCAGATAGTATAACATGCAATTCTTTTTAAGTGGAAATCCGACATGCCGAGACAAACTCAAAGATATGACACGGTGGCTATAATATCTTCGAAAACAAATATAGAAATAAACATAACATAAATCAGTCACAGACAATTCATATCACAAAGGCGGAAATATATATGAATATTACACTAGGAAGTGTACATCAGAGTAGTGGTCTAAAAAGATCCATAATATCACAAAAGAATAGTTACATGAACTACACAAAAGAATAAGTATACATTATGGAGTCTATATCTCGAATGTATACACCAAAATAAACTACTAATCTAAGTAGTTAGCCAAAAGTCAGAGAAATCAATCCCAAGAGAGAAGTCAAGCAGAAGCACCTGTAACATCTCGGTCTGACCCGAGTATTATTTAATAAGAAAATAATAAACGGATCAGTCTAACTATAGATATCATATGAAACGATATAGAATAAGAGATATGACTAAACACATAATAATCACAATTCCAAGCTGTGATATATATAAGTAATTGAAAATCAACGAGAGATTAATCAATATCACCAAATCTACACAAGAATCAAAGAAATTCCATACTCCTTATTTCGTTCATCAAACCACAAATATTGACGATTATATCAATGTCAACCACAAAAGTCAATGACACACAAATTCACCAATGCACAAATATTGACAATAATATCAATGTCAATCACACAAGTCAATGACAAACAAATTCACCAATGCACAAATATTGACAATAATATCAATGTCAATCACAAAAGTCAATGACACACAAATTCCAGAATTCAATATGCGAAATCCAGAAATCACAAAAGTCAATGACGCACAAATTCACCAATGCACAAATATTGATAAAACTTATCAATGGAAATCACGAAAATTGGTGAAACACAAATTCTAGAAATCATCTCAAGAAATCCAGAAATCACAAAGGGGGGGCTATCACAAACGGGAGCATAAAGCCCACCAACACGTGTATCACAAACGGAACGCTAATTTCATGGTTGCTAACCATCACAAATTGAGCCGAAGCTCCACAAACGGTCCGAAGACCATGGGTTGCTACCCCACCAAATTGAGTCAAAACTCCACAAAACGGGGTTTAGTCTCCCTCGCAGACAAAAAGACATCGCACATTGCTAGTCTAAATCACAAAGATGATCGTCATGATCAACGAGAAGTGTCGATTACAGTAAGCTAGTAAATATACGAGCTTAGCATCATGTCCCATAACCACTAGCTTAACTTAAATATTTACGAACAAATTGTAGATCTCCACTAGAAAATTGTCACAAGAGTTTCAATCGAACAAGTCCAAGAATTAATCAACAAAGTGAACGCAAGCGTTTCATACCACTTGTTTTACTAAGTCGTTTAATTAAATTTCTCATACGAGTGAGGTAAAGGTTTGTATATACTAATAGATTGGGAAAAAACGGTTTTATAAACGAATTTGGTATTAAAATAGTATTGAAATCGTTTGAGGAAAGAGCTTTGATATTTACTACTAGTATAGAAAACCTTTATATTTTTAAAGTGACAAAACACAAAGAAGATTGTAGGAACAATCAATCACTAAAATTCACATACGAAGATGTGAATAAAAATCCAACGAAACCGATAAAGAATCCATCAAAATGGATACTCAAAAATCCCTAAAAAGGAGTCATCAAAGTCATAACAAATGATAACAAGACATAGAAAACAACACGAATCGATTAAAGTTGGAAATTCAAGCAATTAGGCGAAAATAGGAAAAATTGCACAGGTCGGTCGGCCGGCTGCAGGGCTCGGTCGACCGGACCTTGTTTTGAAAAAAACTTCTCGGCATCAGGTCGGTCGACCGAACCAGGGGGGTCGGTCGGCCGAACCAGAAACAGAGAAGTGCACTGAACTTATACTAGCAGGTCGGTCGACCGGACCAGGGGGGTCGGTCGGCCGAACCTGATGCTCTGCAAATTGAAGCCCATTTAATTGATGTGCAACCTCCAATTCGCAACCGAACGAGCACGGATGCTAGGGAATTATGCCTAACGGCTACCCGGCCCTATTGGCTCCTCGATGTATCACCAAAAACACATTTGAACCTCAAAGTTATGATTTTTAAAGGATTGAACTCAAAACACTAAAAATTGAAATATTCACCAAATCAATCCAAACCAAAAGCAAATGCACACGAATAAATGTTAGGAATTCATACCTAACAATCGAAGATAAATATAAGCATACATGTGAGATAAAAATCTCACGTTTTCACAAAATCGAACAAGAAGAAGCTTGAAAGCAAATGGAGAATCAACCTCTCTTCAACACAACCCAATTGAGCTTGAATCAATGGGTTCTCTTGAATTTGGAGCTAAGGATTTGAAGTTGCAAGAGAAACTAGGGTTTTAGAGTTTTTAATTTCCAATCTCTCCCACCATTAATGCTATAAAAACTGAAAAGTGAAAGAAGTGAGGGAGAATGAGGAGGAGGGGTTCAGTTTTTAAGTATAAGTTGGCTAATGGCTAAGCCCAAACTCAAACCCAAAGTGAAAAGTAGCAAAAATCAACTTTCTCCAAACATATTGAAGCGTATACTCAAAAAGGTCGCAAACGGCATTTTAAACTCAATGGGAGTGGTCCCGAGTCCTAATTCGACCGTATGCAAAAAGTAGCTTTCCGGACTAAAATCCGACTAACGATGAAACATTTAAATAAAATATCTAAATATAAAATCGATAAATATGCGGGTTGTTACAGACTCCCCTCCTTAAAGAAATTGCGTCCTCGCAATATTTTAAGAAGAAGATATATAGTAACAACCATAAAAGCATATTCAACACAAAAGAAGTTTGAAATAAGTAGTTCACCTCAGTGAGCACGAGAAAGTAAGTCCGGATGTGTTCGCTCGATGTACTCTCTAGATTCCCAAGAACAATCCTTAGGATTTGAGGACCATTGAACTTTAACAAGCGGAACATCTTTATTTCGAAGTCGTTTGACCTCCGAAGCAATGATACGAATAGGATGTTGCTCATAATTTAATTAGGCGAAACTTCAATCTCTTCCACAACACCGGACTCAAGAACAGAATCGAAATCTCGAAGGCACTTCCGTAGTTGAGAAACGTGAAACACGTCATGAATAGCAGAAAATTGAGCCGGTAATAAAAGGCGATAAGCCATGTAACCAATACGTTCGGTGATAGGAAATGGCCCAATATATCGAGGCGCCAATTTTCCCGATCGACTGAAACGTACAACACCTTTCATAGGTGAAACACGAATGAACACAAGATCTCCCACAGAAAATTCTAACTTCCTTCTCCGGTTATCGGCATAGGATTTTTGTCTACTCTGGGCTTCTTTCATCCTATGACGAATAAGATCAATCTTTTCTGTGGAATCACGAATAAAATCTGGACCTAAAACCAGCTTCTCACCGGCCTCAAGCCAACAAGAAGGAGATCGGCATGGCCTTCCATAGAGTGCCTCGAAAGGTGCCATACCAATACTAGATTGGAAGCTATTATTATAGGAAAATTCAACAAGTGAAATATGATCTTCCCAACTTCCACCAAAATCAAGCACACATGCACGAAGAAGATCTTCAAAAGTCTGATTCACACGCTCGGTTTGTCCATCGGACTGAGGATGATAAGCGGTGCTAAAATTAAGCTTCGTTTCCAAAGCTTTTTGAAGACTCTTCCAAAATCCACTAGTAAACAGTGGATCACGATTACTAACAATAGAAGTAGGAACCCCATGCAATTTAACAATCTCTTTGATAAAGAGCTTGGCCAAAAGAGGAACGGTTCGGTTAGACCGAACGGGAATAAAATGGGCGGATTTAGTAAGCCTATCAACAATCACCCATAAGCTATCATGACCCGAACGAGAACGGGGAAGGCCATCTATAAAATCCATGGAAATACTGTCCCACTTCCAAATTGGAATTTCTAAAGGCTGCAATAACCCACCGGGCTTTTGATGCTCGACCTTAACAAGTTGGCAAGTCATGCAACGCTTAACGAAGTTAGCGATGTCAAGTTTCATTCCCTCCCAATAATAAAGCCGCTTCATATCCGCGTACATTTTACTACTACCGGGATGAATGGTAAATTTAGAATGATGGGAATCTTCTAAAATATCTTTACGAAGATCACCAATATTTGGTACGATAAGTCTACCAAATTTTCGAAGGCCGCCACGAGAATCGATATCAAAGTCCTTCAAACCTTCAATATCAATCTTATCCTTAATATTTTGGCCAAGAAGAGCCAATTCAGGATCTAGCCCTTGAGCTACAAGAATGCGGTCTAAAAGAGAAGGATGAGCCTCAAGGCTACATAAAACAAATGATGAGCATAAATCCGATACGCGGTCTCGAATCTCACAAGTGGATAAGATCTCGATATCGTTCCATTCGGATATCATCATAGAAACAACAGTTTATTGTTTACGGCTAAGAGCATCGGCGACACGATTACCCTTACCGGGAGTATAAAGAATATCAAGATCATATGGTGCAAGAAATTCGAGCCAACGTTGTTGACGCAAATTAAGTTCCTTTTGAGAGAATAAATACTTCAAAGACTTATGATCGGTATAAAGAACAAATTTCTCTCCTAAAAGATAATGACGCCAAATACGAAGGGCGAAAACAATAGCCGCGAGTTCTAAATCATGAGTGGCATATCTAGTCTCAGCAGGCTTCAATTGCCTAGAAGCATAAGCAATAACACGTTCTCTTTGCATAAGAACGACACCCAAACCAACGCGACTAGCATTGGTATAAACAACGAAATCCTGATTCCCCTCGGGAATAACAAGAATAGGAGCATCAGAAAGAAGTTCCTTTAGTTTCTGAAAAGAAGTTTCACATTTGTCCGACCAAATGTATTTAATACCTTTCTTCGTTAAGCTAGTGAGAGGCACGGCAATCTTAGAAAAGTCTTTGATAAAACGGCGGTAATAACCTGCCAATCCAAGAAAACTACGAATCTCCGTCACACTCTCCGGTCTCTTTCAATCTTGAATCGCTTCAATCTTTAAAGGATCCACGGAAATTCCGGATTCGGAAATAATGTGACCGAGAAACTTCACACGAGATTGCCAAAAGTGGCATTTAGAAAATTTTGCCTTTAATTGATTACTCCTAAGAGTTTCCAACACAATCTGAAGATGTTTTTCATGCTCCTCCTCGGTTTTAGAATACACAAGAATATCATCGATAAAGATAAGAACAAACCGGTCGAGGAAGTCTTTGAAAACTCTATTCATAAGGTCAACGAAATACGCCGGAGCATTTGTCAAACCAAATGGCATGACAAGCCATTCATAAGATCCATAACGAGTACGGAACGAGGTCAATGGAATACTATCCTCTGCAATTCGAAGCTGATGAAATCCAGTAGCTAAGTCTAATAGTGAAAAGACTCTAGCACCACAAAGTTGATCGAATAGATCATCAATCCGAGGTAAAGGATATTTATTTTTGATAGTAAGATCATTAAGCTTGCGGTAGTCAACGCAAAGCCTAAGTGTTCCATCGGATTTCTTCACAAAAATAGCTGAAGCTCCCCAAGGCGAGGAACTAGAGCGAATAAATTGCTTCGTCTCCAATTCAGATAATTGTTTACGCATCTCCTCATTTTCTTTATTGGACATACGATACGGAGGGCGAGTGATAGGTTGAGCTCCAGGAATAAGATTAATTCTGAACTCAATTGCTCGCTTAGGTGGTAATCCTAAAACGGGCTCGAATAAGTCGGAAAATTCACGAACGACGTGAATAAGAGAAATAATATCACCCTCATCGTCATCATCGTCATCACGAGGATTTAAAGAATATAAAGATGCAACCAAGCTGGAATCTGAATTCTTTAAGATTAATAGAAATCTGCTTAACAGATTGAGGATGTCGAAGATGAATTGTCCGCTCAGGACATAGGATATGGGATTCATAACGGTTAAGCCAATCCATTCCCAAAATCATTCCAAAGCCTAAATAACGCGTGACATGCAAATCGGCTCGGAAAGAAAAATCACACAAAACAATCTCGACATCTTTACACAATAAACTGATTGTCGCGGATCCACCAACCGGATTCGCAATTCTCAAAGAAGTCATTAAACACAAAACATCCAAAGAAAAAGTATCAACAAGTTCTTTTGATATAAAAGAATGGGACGCACCCGTATCAAAAAGAACTCGAATAGGATGATCACGAAATAAAATAATTCCATCCAGAATAGAATGAGAAATACCTTGGCCACGAGATGTGTTGCCAGGGGCTTGAGCAACATTAAGTTTTCCCTCCTTCTCGCCCTGAAGCTTGGGGCATGAAGATATAACATAACCGGGAACTTTGCAGTAGCGACAAGAGAGAGACCTTGGGTACTTGTTTGCATAATGGTCCTTCGAACCACAATTATAGCATTCTCCACGACCAAAGGAAGAAGTCTTTGCCACGGAAGTTGCTTGCTTCCCTTTCTTATTAGGATAGGGGCCTTTGAATTTGTTTGACCTCTTCTTGTTGTTGAAGTTTGGTTTGGAACCCACCACTTCAACATCGTTCTCCCTATCCGCCTCTTCAAGACGAAGAGCAATATCAACGAGTTGGTCGAAAGAAACTTCTAATTTTAGAAGTAATGGCTTCTTGAGATTTTTGTTTAAGCCATAGACGAATCTCTGGTTCTTCTTTAAAAGGGTGTTGATGTATTCAACCCCATATTTGGAAAGCGACTCGAAGGAGGCGATGTAATCAGTCACGGAGGACTCACCTTGAACAAGGTCTATAAATCGTCGAGCTAATGTCACTTTCTCAGCTTCTGGTACGAATTTCAACTCGAAGCGTTCCCGAAATTTCTCCCAGGTGAGATCCGCTTCATTAATCTCAGAAATAAGAAGCTCGTACCAGTCCAATGCTCTTTCTCGGAGCATACTAGAGGCCACCTGAACTCGGTGAAGGTCAATAAGATTCATGCGAGAAAAGATTCGATCGCATGACCTTAGCCAAGCCTGTACTTCAATAACAGTTTCGGAACCTTTGAATGGCTCCCCAACTAAATTAGTGTAATCGCTACACAAGCGTGCAAATCTCGACTTTGGGTGAGTAGGTTCCGGGTTAGCTCCAGCTGCTTGAGCATTTGTCACTAAATCAAGAAGCTGTTGAGCAGTCATAAAAACTCCATCTTGGGGTGGAACACTAGATGGCACGGCTCTGGGGCGGCCTGGTCTAGACATTTCTCTTCCTTTAGAAAGAAAGAAGAACAAGAAGAAGATTATTCACCAAATTGAATATCAAGCAATCTTGATAGATAAACAAGGAATCATAAGGAAAATAGGATGAATTGGTACGAAAACTCGAATTAAATCCTAAAGCACGACTCCTAAGATGGACTTAGGACGATGATCCTTGTTATAATATTCCATATTGTTCCGAAGTTGGCTTTGATACCAAGCTGTGACGCCCCACCTCTATACCCACGCTAGCCAAGAACACTACGAAGTAATGCTGTCAACTAGCACGGAGAATAAGGCTGTTGAGGAGCGACCATCCGTGTAATTGCTTTGAGCGAGCATCAATATGTCAGATAGTATAACATGCAATTCTTTTTAAGTGGAAATCCGACATGCCGACACAAACTCAAAGATATCACACGGTGGCTATAATATCTTCGGAAACAAATATAGAAATAAACATAACATAAATCAGTCACAGACAATTCATATCACAAAGGCGGAAATAGATATGAATATTACACTAGGAAGTGTACATCAGAGTAGTGGTCTAAAAAGATCCACAATATCACAAAAGAATAGTTACATGAACTACACAAAAGAATAAGTATACATTATGGAGTCTATATCTCGAATGTATACACCAAAATAAACTACTAATCTAAGTAGTTAGCCAAAAGTCAGAGAAATCAATCCCAAAAGAGAAGTCAAGCAGAAGCACCTATAACATCTCGGTCTGACCCGAGTATTATTTAATAAGAAAATAATAAACGGATCAGTCTAACTATAGACATCATATGAAACGATATAGAATAAGAGATATGACTAAACACATAATAATCACAATTCCAAGCTGTGATACATATAAGTAATTGAAAATCAACGAGAGATTAATCAATATCACCAAATCTACACAAGAATCAAAGAAATTCCATACTCCTTATTTCGTTCATCAAAACACAAATATTGACGATTATATCAATGTCAACCACAAAAGTCAATGACACACAAATTCACCAATGCACAAATATTGACAATAATATCAATGTCAACCACACAAGTCAATGACACACAAATTCACCAATGCACAAATATTGACAATAATATCAATGTCAATCACAAAAGTCAATGACACACAAATTCCAGAATTCAATATGCGAAATCCAGAAATCACAAAAGTCAATGACGCACAAATTCACCAATGCACAAATATTGATAAAACTTATCAATGGAAATCACGAAAATTGGTGAAACACAAATTCTAGAAATCATCTCAAGAAATCCAGAAATCACAAAAGGGGGGGGCTATCACAAACGGGAGCATAAAGCCCACCAACACGTGTATCACAAACGGAACGCTAATTTCATGGTTGCTAACCATCACAAATTGAGCCGAAGCTCCACAAACGGTCCGAAGACCATGGGTTGCTACCCCACCAAATTGAGTCAAAACTCCACAAAACGGGGTTTAGTCTCCCTCGCAGACAAAAAGACATCGCACATTGCTAGTCTAAATCACAAAGATAATCGTCATGATCAACGAGAAGTGTCGATTACAGTAAGCTAGTAAATATACGAGCTTAGCATCATGTCCCATAACCACTAGCTTAACTTAAATATTTACGAACAAATTGTAGATCTCCACTAGAAAATTGTCACAAGAGTTTCAATCGAACAAGTCCAAGAATTAACCAACAAAGTGAACGCAAGCGTTTCATACCACTTGTTTTACTAAGTCGTTTAATTAGATTTCTCATACGAGTGAGGTAAAGGTTTGTATATACTAATAGATTGGGAAAAAATGGTTTTATAAACGAATTTGGTATTAAAATAGTATTGAAATCGTTTGAGGAAAGAGCTTTGATATTTACTACTAGTATAGAAAACCTTTATATTTTTAAAGTGACAAAACACAAAGAAGATTGTAGGAACAATCAATCACTAAAATTCACATACGAAGATGTGAATAAAAATCCAACGAAACCGATAAAGAATCCATCAAAATGGATACTCAAAAATCCCTAAAAAGGAGTCATCAAAGTCATAACAAATGATAACAAGACATAGAAAACAACACGAATCGATTAAAGTTGGAAATTCAAGCAATTAGGCGAAAATAGGAAAAATTGCACAGGTCGGTCGGCCGGCTACAGGGCTCGGTCGACCGGACCTTGTTTTGAAAAAAACTTCTCGGCATCAGGTCGGTCGACCGAACCAGGGGGGTCAGTCGGCCGAACCAGAAACAGAGAAGTGCACTGAACTTATACTAGCAGGTCGGTCGACCGGACCAGGGGGGTCGGTCGGCCGAACCTGATGCTCTGCAAATTGAAGCCCATTTAATTGATGTGCAACCTCCAATTCGCAACCGAACGAGCACGGATGCTAGGGAATTATGCCTAACGGCTACCCGACCCTATTGGCTCCTCGATGTATCACCAAAAACATATTTGAACCTCAAAGTTATGATTTTTAAAGGATTGAACTCAAAACACTAAAAATTGAAATATTCACCAAATCAATCCAAACCAAAAGCAAATGCACACGAATAAATGTTTGGAATTCATACCTAACAATCGAAGATAAATATAAGCATAGATGTGAGATAAAAATCTCACCTTTTCACAAAATCGATCAAGAAGAAGCTTGAAAGCAAATGGAGAATCAACCTCTCTTCAACACAACCCAATTGAGCTTGAATCAATGGGTTCTCTTGAATTTGGAGCTAAGGATTTGAAGTTGCAAGAGGAACTAGGGTTTTAGAGTTTTTAGTTTCCAATCTCTCCCACCATTAATGCTATAAAAACTGAAAAGAGAAAGAAGTGAGGGAGAATGGGGAGGAGGGATTCGGTTTTTAAGTATAAGTTGGCTAATGGCTGAGCCCAAACTCAAACCCAAAGTGAAAAGTAGCAAAAATCAACTTTCTCCAAACATATCGAAGCTTATACTCAAAAAGGTCGCAAACAGCATTTTAAACTCAATGGGAGTGGTCCCGAGTCCTAATTCGACCGTATGCAAAAAGTAGCTTTTCGGACTAAAATCCGACTAACGATGAAACATTTAAATAAAATATCTAAATATAAAATCGATAAATATGCGGGTTGTTACAATTTCTTAAGTTCAATATAAGTATTTTATATACTTCTTATACTATTTTCACTTCACCCCTTGGTTTTCATCTACTTTATTCAAGTTGGCTCTCCAATTTCCATATGAATTTAATTTACCTTCATTTAAATATCGAATTCTTTTCATCTCATTTCAAACCATATTTAAGTAACCAATTCTTTAATTAGTTCCACTTACAAATTTATTTTAAATCTCAATGGTCTTTATTTCCAAGCTTTAATTATTTTTAGTCCACTTCAAATTAATTCTACAACTTCACTTTCCTTTACACAATTTAAATTAAATATCATCCCAATATTCAATTTCAATTCATTGGCTTACCATTTAAATCAATTAGTTTACTTACTAATTTTAAATTTTAATACTTTGTTTCATTTAGTCCAAATTGACAAATTTCCCATTTCACTTTAAATTTTAAACTTCTATAAGTTTTTCCCACTTATTTTCATTTCATTCATTAACCTTTTTAATTTACTTCATTTTCACACTTACTTTTTTTTAACCCTTTTTAAGTTAAACTTTATTCTAACAGTTTCCAGATTCTATAAGTTATCAATCCATTTATATTTCATAAACATTTTAGTTAAACTTCCACAGTTTAAGCAAGTGCCTAAACATTCAAAAACACTCCTGAAATCATATATACCCAAACCAAATTATTCCTTTTCATTTTCAATTTCATTTGAATTTTAAAACCAATCTCAGTTTTGCAAAAAACTCCAATTTAAAACATTTTGGTAGCAATTCCTCTCTTGGAAACTCGAAAATGAACATCGATGATGCTGCAGTCGTCACTGAAATTATTTCCAGTGACCGAAGTGAGTTCAATGCTTTTACTTCTTTTAAAACATTTTCAAATACTTACGATTCCAAATCCCACCAGATTTCACTCCCAATTCAAAAATATTTCTCAAATAATATCACCATTATTCCTCCAAAACCTTTGAAAATCATTTTCAAACCCGAAGGAATTTGAATCTTTCCCAAAATCTCAATTCCTAATCCTTTCAATTCATATTCAAACATTACTCTAGAATTTCTTTTTTCATTTTCAATTACAAATCTCATTTACAATTTACATTTACAAATCCATTTGTATATGAATTTATTTCTTAGCTTTTAGTTATGATTTCCAATTTCTTATTCAATTTTTATACAACAATGATAATAATTTAATAGTATCACTTCCTAACAACCAAGCAGCCAAGTATAACTATAATAATTTCTGGAAAATTATTTCTTTTATATACAAAAATAATTTGGATAAAATTATTTCATTTACCCTATTTTAAAACAATACTGTACCGGTTTATCTTGTTTAAGAGTTCAGAAACCCCTATCGATGAAATGGTGTCCCAAATATCGACCAAAATCCATAAACACTCAATCGGTAAGTCAACACAATATAAAACAATATTTTTATTCACTAACAAATACGCGCTCATATCTATTAATACACTTAAATTCATTTTAGAGTACTACGGCCTCTATTTTAAGGAGTTACCCCTACCAAAGCCAAGGTTCCCACTCAACCTTCAGCTCTGATACCACTGTGACGACCCACAGTTCTCGACCCACGAAAAGGCGACATAAATACGCCGCTGTATAATATGCCAAATGATCGAGTGCTGGAAAAGATAGATTGCTGAGGGAAAGAAAGAAGAAGGTAAAAGAAGAAAAAGAAACAATATTAGAATCTCGCAATCGCAGCAGAACAATATATAATAGATAAATGACTAGTCTTTAAAAAAAGAACTATATATGTTTACACATTACATCATCAGAGTTCAACAAAATTCATAGCACACAACTGGACAGTTATCATAACCTGTTCTCACAAAACGGACTATGCAGTTAATCATACACAGCGGAATATTCATCAATTACGTGATACGTGTCGCCATCTAGCTCGTCTCCTGAGCTCCACAGCATCCTTTCCAGTATCTATAACACTCGGTCTGACCCGAGTATTATAGCGAAATAACACCCGAGTCAGTCAAGAAAACAAGTGATAAAACACACCCAGTTGGATTATTATAGTTTTCAAAATCCTTTGAAATCAAAGGTATCTCGTAAGACCATGTCAGAAATAAACATGCCGGGTTTCTACCTTATGATAACTAAAACATTTTTATCAAATTCGTCTCATATTATAATAATGTCTATAGAAAGTAAAATATAATCTAGCTGAAATGCTTGCATCTCATGTTCCAGCAATAGTTGGGCACAATCAAAACCGTATATGCGCTTATTGGAGATTGGATTTCATACAATGGTAGGGCTACTGGGGTACCGTCCGTCACAATACGTAGTCCAGATCACCGTACCGAGGATCCACCCTAATCCTGTACAACACAAGACTAGAGCTACCCCTTACTGGATAGTCTGAATAAGATCACCCCACGGTTGGAATCAGCAACCGTCCACATAGCCAAATAAAAGGGACATCTAGACAGGGATGATCTTACCCTAATTGGTTGCTAGCCACTTTGCCTTACGTGTACCGCCCCTATTTTAGCCATTCCCAGTTGATGAGGTTCGAGGTTATGCGTTACCTTTTTAGCACACATACATTTAGAATGCTCATCGTCCTTCGGATGATGTTCTGATAGCATTCATCCATACAAGTCCGTTCTTGGTCTGAATGGAACCGAAGGCACTACTCCTACTACATCCATTTTGGAATCACCCTCAAGATTAGTAGCAACAGCCCTTGCACTTCACTGCTCCATCTTCGACTCCAAGCTCATGTCTTCCTCACGAAAATGTTCAACCGGATCGTAGTGGTTTTTGGGAAATTAATCCCGATCCCGGTGTCTTCGAAACAATCAAGGCATTGGCCAATATTGATAGTTGGTTATTTAACAATCAAATAACATCCACAAACAACCATCAGGCCTTTATAATTTTTCAAATTATTTATTTTAAAATATCTTCGCAAGATATTTTTCTACCCTTCAATCCTTTTGAAAATAGTTTTCAAATCACCTTTTCTCATGTGGAATAAATCCCCACCCAATTGTTTTATGTCCACTGGAAATCATCAAGTCTTAATACTTAGAATTAAAATAAATTTAAATCGCTTTATCAAAATATATACTTTAAAGCACTTAAAATAAAAACTATTTAAAACACTTTCTTTAAAATACTAGTTATGAAATTTAATAATAATTTTTCATGTAAGACTTATGCCAAAACAAATTTAAAATAAAAAATTATTCTATAAGGTATAAATATTAAATAATTATCTTTTAAATCACAAAATTAGTTAAACCTTTAAAATAATTTTTACTATAACTAAACTAATAAATATTAACTTCAAAATCATAAAACAATTTAAATAATAAAATTCCCAAAAGAAAACATTCTTCCTCCGAGAATGGCTAAAACATGGGAGGTGCACGCAAGGCTAAGTGACTAGCAACCAATTAGGGTAAGATCATCCCCGTCTAGATGCCCCTTTTATTCGGCTATGTGAGCGGTTGCTGATCCCAACTGCAGGGTGATATTATTCGGACTACCCAGTAAGGGGTAGCTTCGGTCTTAAGTTGCAGGGGATCAGGGTAGATCCTCGGTACGGTGATCTAGACCACGTACTGTGACAGGCGGTACCCAGTAGTCCTGCCATTGTATGGAATTCAATCTCCAATAAGTGCCTGTATGGTTTTGATTGTGCCAACCATTTTTGGACGTGAGATGCAAGCATTTCAGCTAGATTCTATTTTACTTTCTATAGACACTATTGTAATGTGAGACGAAGTTGATAAAAATATTTTGGTTATCGTAAAGTAAAAATCCGGTATGTTTATTTGTGGTGTGGTCTTACGTGATATCTTTGATTTCAAAGGATTTTGGAAACTTTAATAATCCAATTGGGTGTGTTTTCTCGCTCTGGTTTTCCAGACTGACTCGGGTGTTATTTCGCTATAATGCTCCAGTGAAACCGAGTATTATAGATACAGGAAAAGATGCCGTGGAGCTCAAGAGACGAGCTGGATGGCGAGACGTATCATGTATTTGATGAATATTCCGCTGTGTATGATTAACTGCATAGTCAGTTTTGTGAGAACAGGTTATGATAACTGTCCAGTTATGTGCTATGAATTTTGTTGAACTCTGATGATTAATGTATAAATAGATATAGTTCTTTTTGTTTAAAGATTAGTCATTTATCTATTATATATTGTTCTACTGCGATTGTGATATTCTGATATTGTTTCTATTTCTTCTTCTACCTTCTTCTTTCTTTCCATCAGCAATCTGTCTTTTTCGACACTCGATCGCTCGGCATATTATACAGTGGCGTATTTGTGTCTAATTTTGGAGGGTCAAGAAGGGAGGGTCGTCACACTATCACGAATACTCGAGTACAAGTTTCACACAACCCACATAGCACAACTTAAATATATAATTGCTCCTCATGCACGTGCACTAACTAATATATGTGAAAACGCTATACTCACAACACGATCTGTCAACATATTTAGTTGCTCTTTCAGCCATTATAACGCAAATGTCTGATCTCCACCAAACTGGGTATTTTTCCACTTGCATACTCTTGGTTGAGAGTCATCGTATGAAGGATCCGGAGTAGAATTTGGAATCATTTAAAAGTGGTCATAAATCCAAGACTATATTCACTCCATTACAAGTTAAAATTTATACTTTTCAATTTCATCTAACTTGGAAAATATAACAAATACTATAAACTGATGCGTACAACTACATTTAAAATAGCAAATATAACTGTAGTTTAAAATGAAAGTAGTTTGTCAAGTTTATACCATTAAAGATTCGAACATCCACTTAGTTGCTTTACATCTATATGAGAAGCAAGTCCAAGCTGCCTATATAATTATGCTAATATCGCCACTCCCTAAGCCTTCTCCTTTGCATCACCCATAGATCCCTTCAATGCATTCAAGTAGTAAGCTGACATCTTCATTCTCGATTTGTCTAAAAACAGAAAAAATCTAGTAGGTTTTAAAAAAAAGACATGAGTAGCCTTATCCAATACCTCTGCATCATTGTCCACTGTAGCTTTATCCCAACTTTGTTGTTTCAACCAATCTAACGTAACAGCTTACATACTAATCGTCTGTTCCTTTGTAACGTCCTTATCGATGCCATATTTTTCATCCAATGGCTCTAGAACTTCATCTATGTCTATATCCCTACCATCTCCTTCGTACGACAACATAATACCCATAATAGGAATTCGAAATATTTGCATCACATCATTAAGTGTAATGGTCATCTCCTCGAATGCTATATGGAATGCATTTGTTTTCGGTTGCCATCTTTCCACAAAGGCTGATATTGAAGTCATCCATCTATACGAATGATTGACATTCATTAACCCATAAGTTTTTATTCTTTTCATAATCTATGATAGATCGTCCTCTAATTTCCATGCACGTAATTTCTATAAACGAGAGATGCACCTAAGTGGCCCACGTTCTTGTATGATGAACCATAAGTTTTCAGTCATCAAAAACTTTACTTGCCATATCCATATAACAATATAGTATTTTATTTTAGTAAACTCAATGCAAAATTTAAAAATATTTTTATCTGCTTCATATCCCATATACTTCTTGCTATATGGCAATCAGAGCTAACAGGCAATGTTTTGTCTTTCGGGCCACATCCACCTATATTTTAGCTCCTTCGATGGTACTATAATTTGTACTAGAGTACGAACCAGCTAAACAGTTAGATGAATGTTGAACTTGAACTTCAAATTTGTCATCATCATCCTCTATATCATGTGATTCTTCCCCAGGCCCATATATCTCCTCCTCAGTACTTGAACCAACTTCAAGACGAGCTCTCAGTTGTTCTGTATTTTTCCTTTTTAGCTATTTTGTCAACTTTCTCTTTTCTGTCACACCAAAACAAAGAATCGTGATAGTACTTCAAAAAATTACCGCAAAGTAATTACTCTAATATCTTCGAAGCAATATTTAGTTCATATTTGTGGCATGTACTGAAATATGTTTGGTACTATGTGCTTCTATGTTTCATTACTGATTAGTCGACCTAGTTCATGCGACTGTCTATTTTCACTTAAAGGTATATACAAAGGAGACACAGACAAATATTGGTCAAATGGTTTTCGGAAACCAAATGTGAAAGATAGTGCATTTATTTTGCATGACCGAGTGACTGGCCATAAATTTTGTTAAAAACATCAACAACATTGAAGCAACATACACAATCCTTCCTAACTAACAAATGATGATAAGCAAGCTTTAAAGCAGATGCAACTGAACATGGTGCATGAAAATGTATGTACATGAATTTACTATCAAATTTACTGTAGTATTTCCAACTAATAAGCCAACATGAGTCCATCCAGTGCCTATCAGTTTTCAAATATCTACAATCAACTCAGTGCCTATAAGTAGCACTTAAAAGGAGTTTCTTAACCTGCTCTTAAACAAATGTTCCAAGAAGATGTATGCATTTGTACATGTATCTAATTCATGGTTGAATGTGTATGCTTTAGGCAACGCAGCTTATAATGTGTCTGTTTAAACAACTAATGTCCGTGTCCTCTTATTTTTGTACATGTCACATATTAATCAATGTACTGAATATATCTGAAACAGTGAAAACTAAAATCGGATAATTTGAAAACTTCACTTCCATTAGGCTAGTAAGTAGTCCAATTATTATGCCTGATGCATCTGGATTATGCACGAAATATTGTTCCACTTTATTTAAAATTTGCATGTTTACTTTCTAGATTTTAGGTAGCCCTATTACTTTGAGTATGATCCCTCTTCCGCTTGCCCTAGCTTATAAGCCGACTAATATGTTACTATTTTAAGTATCCATATTACATGAAATCCACACCATAAATTTTCATTTTTACTGTTATGATTCAATGAGTAATTTCTTTTTACGAATAAGAATTCTATCACATAACAATATTTTAACAGAAGTTATTTATTGTATTTTGAACATGAAATGTTTCAAATAAACTTCCATCAACCACCCGGTTAAGTAAACCCAGATAAAAATCAAACATACATAGTTTTACCTACCAAATGAACTAAATTTTAGAACCATTCAAACCTTTCAATCAATTTTTTATATCCTTAGATATAAAAAATTTCAAACTAACTAGAAAAAAAATCGATAACTATAATTCTTAAGTTTAATATTTTACACAAATTAACAAAATTTAACACCAAATTTAGAACTTACTGTTGCGTTGAGCTTCTCTCTTCCCAAAAATTTCCTTCCCCATTAACCAAACCATTGTTGCTTCACATAACCAAGCGCATGCGATTATCGACTTTTAGTCGAGATCCGAGTGAACGTAGAGTTTTGTGAAAGAAGAATTAATGGATAATGGAGAAAATGGAAGATGAACTACTGTTTGTTAACACTTCCTATCGATAATTGGGAAAGAAGAAGAGACGAGGGTTTTTTGGGACAAGGAGGATGTGTAGAAAATTAGATATTTACATTGGTTGATATAAGGTATATATGAGAAGTAATAGAGTGGATGAGGGGGTAAGTGAATGGGGGTGGTATATGCGGTGAGTGTAGATAGTAATGCCTTTTTATGGATGCACAAGAATAAAGGATATATTAACAGATACACATTCCATAAATGTGCGTATGTTAATTTGAATTCTTAATGAAATATATTATAGTAATAAATGTGAAATGAAATCTAAAATTGTAATTAGATTATTTTATTAAATTAGTATAAATGTGGTAAATTACTTTGGGACAGGCAGACATATCGCATGCCTACTATAGGCCGCAACCTTCATCGGTACAATATAATTATATAATAAAATTTTAGCTCTCCAACAATGCCTCACATATTATATGTTCATGTTGTACTAAATGTCAGTTATTTTCAGAGTAGAGAAAATAAACTAAACATTATTTTCATTTTCTTGCTAAGCCAATTTTCTTCATGATGGAAATTTACACATTTGATTTATGGTAAATCCCAGCAAATTTAGTCCAAAAATGCAAACTCAAACATATAAAATTATAATCTTTTCAAAATGTATGGTACTTTGATTCTACATCAAGTACGCTTGATTTTTTTCTACCACAAAAGACACTAATAGGAGGTGTAGGATGGTTGATAATTGCCAGTATAGCAAAGATGAACCACTAAGCCTCTTAAATTGGATTTCATATTAACAATAATATAAAAAGAAATTTTGTTCAATCTTGATGTTTATTTGCCAATTAGTATATGACTTTCAAGGATTATAATGTATTAAGTTTCAAAGGAAATTATGAACTCTTTTCCTTTAAAATTTTCAAATCTATCATTCTTTTCTTTATTATTGTCTCCAATGCTTGAGATTTCTGCATACGCCATTGGCCATAATTTATACTTGCAATCTCGTTAACATTATTCTGATTCAATAGTATTGTAGGCTTGTTCATTCTTAATTTAATTCAATTGTTAAATCATATGAAAATAAGGTTTATTATCGGTTATCCATGATTTTTCACATGTCGAGGTCCAATAATACCAAATTTTTGATTATGAAGAAATGAATGCAAAACTCATAGGCGAATAAGTGTAAGATGATGTGAAGAGAAAGACAGAAATTGTCCAAGTACAATCGATCGGTACCATTGATAGTACGGATCGATACTGATCGGTATATTATTCAATATTCAGTCAACAATCAATGGTTTTGGTCTTGGATTATGGCTAGAAGCTAAAGTATGAAGTAATGATAAATTGATTGTAACATCTAGTTCCGAAGTTATAAAATAAAATAAATAATATTTGTTTAATTTTGAATTTTTTTGAATAGTAAGTGTTATTTTTTAAACTGCTTAAAGTCGAAAGATGACATTTTAATAAACGAAAAATCATTGCAAGCATGAAGTAAATATTAACGTCTCGAGTCAATTTTATAACAAGTTAAAATTATTTTGGTTCATATTTTAAGGGGCTTAGTTGGAAAATAAAGAATGAAATTATTAAATTAAATATTCATCCTTATCTCAACTTCTCCCTTAGTTCTTTTAACCGCCTCAATTATAATCAAACCCGTACCCATTTTACCCTTATATCCCTAATCAGTAAATATTCCCTAATCAATTTATAGTAGAAAAAGGGGAGGATGCAAAAATAAAATAAAAGCACACATTAGAATCTCATACAGCAGTTGAAGGATGGTGACATCAAGAAGGGCTGGCACTCACAACATGGGCTGATGGTGGTAGGTTGGGCGTGTGTCTAACACAACGTAATGGAGAAGGCAGATCTCGAATTATGTGATGCGATGAGGGGTGATACGATGGCGACGTGGGTTGGTTTGAAACAATTGCGATTGTCGATTGCGACTAGTATTGATGTAGAGAAAGTTTTGACAGCAATAATAGAAGAAGCTAGGGTTCTTGGATTTTTAGTGAATGAAATCTAAACCCATTCTATTTTGTTTACATAAATTTATTAATTAACAATCTTAATTTACAAATTAATTAACATTAATCAATCCTTAATTATAATTAATTAAAATTAATTAACCTTTAATTGAAATTAATTAATCTATAATACAAGTTAATTAAGAATTAATTAACTATTATTAAAGGTTAATTAATTTTAATTAAAGGTTAATTAATTATAATTAAGGATTGATTAATTTAATTAATTTGTAAATTAAGATTGTTAATGTGACGACTCGACTTTCTTGCCACAGAAAATCGCATCACTAATCAAGAAAGAAAGAGATAGAAGAAGAAAAGAAAGAGAAGAAAGAACAACACATCAGAATCTCGTGGCGGAACGATTTAAATATAATAGAACATATACATAGTATCATATACATCAGAGTACATAACTATACATCTCAATTTAGACAGTTATAACATTTCTGTCTAATACAATACAAGACAACATATAGGATAACAACACAACGGAAACTCTAACTATATATCTACACGCTGAAGCCTCCTGCTCCAAAGCTTCTCCAGAATTCGTCAAAGATAACCTGAGTCACTTGACTACCCATACAGAATATGAGTACCCAAGAGTTTAATAAAACAGGAAATAAACACTCGGGTCAGACATGTATGAGTAGTCAAGTGACTCAGGTTATCTTTGACGAATTCTGGAGGAGCTTTGGAGCAGGAGGCTTCAGCGTGTAGATATATAGTTAGAGATTCTGTTCTGTTGTTATTCTGTATGATGTCTTGTATTGTATTAGACAGAAATGTTATAACTGTCTAAATTGAGATGTATAGTTGTGTACTCTGATGTATATGATACTATGTATATGTTCTATTATATTTAAATCGTTCCACTGCGAGATTCTGATGTGTTGTTGTTCTTTCTTCTCTTTCTTTTCTTCTTCTATCTCTTTCTTTCTTAATTAGTGATGCGATTTTCTGGTGATAGAACACTTCTATGCAAAGATTGAATTATTTAAAACTCAAAAAAAATCATAGTGAGTATAACCAATCTCCTAATTAGTTTATTAAATTGTCTTATTTGTTTCAATTTTAAACCGTTTTCACTTTACTGTAAAATAAAAATAGCATGCTTATTTCATTATGTTTGAATAGGCAATTATAACAACCATTTTGATAATTAAAACATGATGTTTTGATTTTATGTGATTTATTCTTGGTGAATGGTTGATATAAAGCAAGTTTTCATTTTATAAATGCAACTATGTTTGAATTTGATTGCATATGTGAATGAAGATAGCTTGGTAGAATTGATTACTATTAATAGATGATTGATGATTGAATTGTTTGATCGATGATTGTTTGAATTAAATTATTTGTGGTTGAATGGTGTGCTATATACTATATTATCGATTATTTTAGAAAGTAGTAATTTAATTAAAATGTGACTTATGATGTTAGCTTGAAAATACAAGTTAGATTTTTATAAAAGTATTTTGAAGATTTTCAAATGGTATTTTGGAAATATATATTAAGCTTAAATTTTATTATTTGATGATTTAAAATTGTAAGAAGAAGGGATTTGAGTATTAAATTCTTTTGAAAAGAATTTCTATGGAAGAAGAATTTTAGATTATTTTGAAGTTTAATTGAAAAGGAGGAGTTATATTTAAACTCTTTGAAAAGAATTTTAATAAGTTCTATAACTCGAAAGATTTTGCAAAAATGACTATGAATTATTTTGTAATTAGTGAAATAGTGATTTTGTATAAATAAACTAGAGGTGTTCTAATATTAGTCTACCATTGAAAATTCCCAATTTGAAAGAAATAAAATGTTGATTTTTGTGTATTTCCCCATTTGGAAATGGTTTTGATGATTTTACTTTGTTTAAAAGGGATTGCTACTTAATATATAAATTGTTTGGTATTATTGCTTTTTCTATCACTCAAAGGTAATGCCTGAGCCTGGATCGTAGGTGTTGGATTAATAGTTCATTCTCGGGGCATCGATCGCATATCTGTAATGTTATGATCTATTATGTAATATTTTGATCAGCATTCACCTTATAAGGATATTTGTTCAGACTAGATTTGGTGAAAGCCTATTGAATCTTTTTAAATCTAGTTTTGTTGAGATCATCAAAATTTTGGAACTAGTTTTGATAAATGGAAGAGTAGTAGTTTAAACTAAAAAAAGGGAAATACAATTTTACACAATGCTTTGTAAAACAGTTTTAGGATAAATCAGATTTGCAAATTAATTTAGGAAATATATCATAAAGATTGTTTTTACAGGAATTTAGAAATATTTTGATAAACTATTTGTATTTAGAATCAGTATTTTGTCATCGTTTATAAATTTGACCTCTGCTATTTGGTTTTGAATACATAGGATTTTCATGAATAAAGCGATTTTATGGAAGTGATTTGGAAATTCGTTTTGAAGTGTTTTTAGGAAAATGATTTGAAAGAAAAGGAATTTGAAATCTATTTTCAAATGGTTTTTTTAGTACGGAGCTTATTGAAAAAAAAAATATAGTGTTGCCTATATTGATATATTTGAGTGATTTGAATTTAAGATTATATTTAAACCTATCACACTACTTACGTTATTATTTGAGCATGGTTGCAGTCACATCTAGATTTCTAGCCTGATTCGAGATTTTTGTTTGTTCAACAACCTTGGGTTATACCGAGTTTTTTCTACGCGTATGATATGACTGTATATTCTCTATGGGCTATGATATGCAGTTGGTGCCAATGATAATGATGAGTAATTACTTTGTTTATAATTTTATTGAGATTCCGTTGTATTGGTCGATGTGATATATTCGTCTAGTGAGTTATATATATATATATATATATATATATATATATATATATATATATATATATGAGATAATGTATTAGATTTTCAGATATGATATAAAATTCAGTTATTATTTTTATTCACTCTGATTTTATTAGTTACGAAATTGTTATATATATCTCTAATACTATTTTATTCAAGTCTATAACTCATGTACAATGCCTTGTGTCATGACGAGATAAGTATTATTTAAGATGCATTAAGGAATTGAAACGTATTCGTGTGACCTAAAGGTGTATATACGAGAGATCGCTCCTTTCGTGTCCACTGATCCGAGTTATCAGATGGTAAACTCCCTCTGATACTTCATTCACTGGAGTTAGGAGTCACAACATGGTATTATAGCTTGCGTTGGAATAATACAGAGATAGAGATATACTTTGTCCTTAGAGGAATGACGCTTAGGTTGTTTTATTAATTTTTATTTGATTCTCACATGTGACATGCGAGTCGTTGAATGATCGAAATTGTCAATCATCCGGTTAGAATATATTTATATATATACTCACGTATTTGAAATAAAATTTTAAATTTTAAATTATCCTTTAAAAAAATTGATACTTATATGAGATTTTATTTGAATAGCATAGTAAAAGCACAATAAAGAATGACGTACATGTGTAGTATATGTGTTACTAATGCGAACCCGTGCTTCGCACATGGTTACTTACAGAAAGACATGATTCACAATGTAAATTGAACTAAATAAAATGCAGGTACTTGCAACAAAACTATACACCTATGGAAAAAACCACATTTGTAATTTACAATAGTACTTGCATGCGTGTCCAAATTGATTTAATCAAAACTAATATTCATAGGACCAATATTTTGATCAAATATTTTATACATTTTTAATTTTAAATTAGCGGTTTCCAGAATTGATATATGTATATCTGTTCATGAGAACACACTTTCATACCCTATTTAAATGTAGAAAAAATGTCAGATGAAACCAAATATATGTAATCCTATAGATGCGCATAATAGGACCCATAATTTATTATCATAATATTTACTTAAAAAAAGCTTATCAAACAAACACCTATGAAATGAATCGAGTTTAAAAATTGAAAGCTTATAAAACAAATACCTACAAATGAATAAATAAAAAATTCACAAAAGGATACGGATGAATTACATTGTACTATGGAGGCCCACCGCTATAAACGAATGCAAAAGCTATTTCAATCAGTTTTCCTATATATAGTGCGCATGGAAGGATGAATATATAGATTTTGTTAAAAATAAGCTATAAAATTTACAGATGAATTTATAAAACAAAACATAATAGTACTAATGTTTAAAAATGTAAAATACCGAGGAACAGAACTAAACGATAAACAACATATTTCAAACTTCTACATATCCTTCATCTGAATCTTCTAACATTTTATCAGTTGTATACTTTAGTAGCTCCTTGGCCTTCTTTAAATCTTGTAAGGTAGATATTGGTTAGACGAAGTATAGTAACAAATTGAATGAACACAAGATTACCGAATAGTGAAGACTTAAAAATAGCAAGCAAATTCCTAGGAGGATCGTCTGGGTAAGTAATTAGGGAAGCAACATACATGACACTTTCTTTTTGCAAGGACATTGATAGTCTTTAACCAACTATTAGGTTGTCTGAGTCTATTTTTCTGGAGCTTATCTCGAAATTTTCCTATTTCATTGCAAAAGTAGTAGATAAGTTATGTAGCATTATATTGAATTTATACTATGGTAAATGGTTTGTTAAATACAGTGGGTCATTATGGTGTAAATGTTATGCCATGATATTCATTGCAGTGTGTAACATGTCAAAATACATACCAACCCTTGATCTTTTATTATTATTACACTATAAGATAGGTAGATATGCAGCTTATACAAAAAAGCTAATATTGTAGACTTTTGATGCTCATATGTACGGTAATATTACAGTCAATGTACCCACAAAATTGCCTATTTATTTTCCTATAAATGCGTAATAGTTTGAAACAAATTGCTTCACAAATGATTTAACTAAAGATCAATCTAGTCCCTTACTTGATAGACTCGTAAATATATTAGAACATAAGGATTGCTAGTGGAAATCAATGTAACAACTACAAATGCATATACTTGAAAATATAAGATGACGAGGAATATTACCTTCTATTAATCCTCTGTTGAATCCAACATCTATGTCATGAACTATATTATCGAAAACGGTAAGTTCTTTCTTAGTGGATGAGTTCAAAGTATCTAGATGTCAACCTCAAGGCAAACTAAAATTTTGATGGATAATTAAAAAAATTGCCGGACAGCAAGTAATATTTACTCAAAAATCTTCAATTGAAGCTTTTGACCATTGCTGACCAGCTTGAGTATATTATAATTTAAAATTACACTGTTTTAAGTAAGACTATAGACAATCTGAATCTTTTTCATGTTTAAAACAACTGATATTTTTAATATTAAATTTGTACTGAGTGAAATGTGCTTTCGAGTGGCAAAACATTATCAAAATTTCCACTGCTTTCAAACATATGAGCTCGGTTGCAGTTCAAACCTTTTTTTACATATAAGAACTTCATTAGGAGTTCACAACTCTTACCAAATTTAGCATAATAGAGGCATGTAAATTAGTTGAGATTTTAAATTTGTGCCTTTCATGACCTGCCCAGATGTTTGGTCATTGCTGTATAGTACCATGCTACCAAATAGTGTTTTATATAGTTCTTGTATTCTATTGAATTGCATAAGTCATTATAGTCATGGAAAATACGCATATGGGAACCATGGAAAATAATGAAAGATACACGCATATATTCTGTGCACATTGAAACAACAAAAATAATTGTAGGTATAGCTCAGTGTCATTTATTCCACAACTGAACTTAATTTTATAACAAAAAAAATCCAAAATACTGCATAAGTAAATGATTTATCCATGCAACCATGGATATTTAAGCTGCCAAATATACTGCCATGACCTCTTATGTTATAAATTTCAAATTTTCTAGAAGATATCACTGGGTTATCAACAATTTGGGAAATTACAACTTAGCAATTCAAGATAATAAATAAGCAAACAGTCTAAATAGGCATTATTAAAGGTACTTCATATTTGGTTATAAGGGGTTCTTTTAGTGGAACAAAATCACTAATAAATATATTGAATTTTAAACATTTTTACGATTGGAAGGTGTTCAAATAGCATCTGGATATTTATTTAATGCTTTATAACTCACTATAATTTTACGGTTTACGTTACCACTTACAAAAGGCCTCCTAACAACCAAACACGAAGTCCGCGTAACAATGCATAATTTGGTCCTTTATTCTAGACATCATAAGTTAAAATTGGATGTACTTCCAAAAAGTCGGTAGACCATTTAAGTTATGTTATTGTGTGCAAGTCATGCATCACATAATTAAATACATTAAGGAGAGGTGTTTACAAATGAATCAAACATGTTGATTAGTATATGTTTGCAAGCTCGTATTTGATACCTCTGATTCAAAAGTCGAAAGCGCACTTAATTCTTGAACCTCAAGGTGTCAATTATTAGAAGTAGCCAAAGTTCACTTAAACCTGCGGTGACTTGTAATCTTAAAAGAAAGAATCATTAAGATGCATAAATTGATTGAAAATGAATGTTCCAAAAGTAGAATCTAAAAAATACCTTGTTTTTTGAGTGCCAGCCATTCTTTTTGTATATGGTGTGCAGTTTCCACATTATTGTATTTTATTTGCAATACCTTATTCCAAAACTACCAGGTCCCAATTTCAAAGAGGAGTTAATGATACGAGGGTTAACAACTAAGCAGCTTTTGATTAAATATCCTAAGCTGAATGTGCGGATATATAAAATGAACGAATCCAAATGTTAACTTAAAAAATCTTATGTATGCCACCTTATCGTCTAACAAAAATATAGCATCAGTCATTCTGTCATGCTACTATCCCCATGGAAAATAAGTTATAGTGAATGCTACATTGGTAGTTGTTACAATCATTTCTATGAATTTTAGTAGAAAAATTCAAAATCTCATAAATATATGGTTCTAACGTTCTTATGCGTAATATTATAGAAGCATAGCTTATTTGTTGAGAAAAAAATATTTCAACTGATGAGATAAATAAAAATTCAAGATGAAATTTTACTGCAATATAGTCACTAATAATTTAAATTTTACGTAATAAAGTTGAAAATTTTGTACACAAGCTAAAGCCTGGGTTGCAACTCAAAAGCACTAAATATGCCATCCAATACCGAGTAGATTATCATCGCTCGAGGGAAATCAATTTGAGTATTTTCTTGCAACTACATGTTATCCAATCAAATTTCTACAAATATATTATTTATAACATTTGCAGCTTTAAAACGCAAAATGTGAATTATAAGTCTAAAGTTTAACACCTTTTCCTAAAGATTTTATCATTGGATACGAACATCATTTTGTACCATATATAAGGTCAGAATGGGATAAGTAAACATTAAACATGGCTTCCTTTGAATTTATATGCTGTGTTACACTTATTTGAATTTTGGACAGCTGGTCATGCATTATCTGGATTATAAAAAATAATGAAAATAAGTACAATTATTTGAATTTAAGGAATGGTATTGGTTATTCGTCATAATACCAATGTTGATCTGACATGTTTTAAGGATGTACCAAGTTGATTCTTGTGCAAGTCAAGTTCCTTGTAGGTTGAAGGTCCATAATCCTTACCAGGTACAATCCTTTGCCTTCATTGTAACTCTCTAACATATTCTTAAATTTATATTTTATTGCTGACCCCTTGCTAGTTGAGGATCTAGTTGCATTCCTCATTTCACCTGAGAGTGTCAACATGATTGAAAAGGTGCTAAGTTCAGATTATTATTCCTTAATAGATAATACAACGATATGAACTCAATAACACAAAGAGCAGAAAAGGTTGGATGCCTCTTGAACAATCTCTTTTTCTTTCTAAAAAATTCACTTCCATCTTTATTTTATTTCCAAGACTTTAGCTTTTCTCCATTTTTTCAACGTATAAAAAAATTATTTCAAGCATATATAAAGGGAAAATAGGTTCACATTAACATCACCGATGATAATTTATCTACGTTATTTGTTATGCTTTTAGTTGCAGAAATGATTTTTAAACATACGTGGCACCTTATCTTAACAAAATCTTGTTACAATGGGAAAATAATCACTAAAATGCAACTGCTGGGCTATTATGCAACTACATGACACTACCCTTAAACAGTAGAAATTTCTTACTATTACATTTAAATAATTGAATTGGTTTACCTTGTCGAAGTCATTTCTCCAAGAGCAACCTCTGACGTTAGATGCCTGGAAATGAAGTGGTTGTTATATCAATTGAGAATGAACTCTTCTGTATTGGGTTGTATATTAAGTATCTTAAAGTAAAAAAAGAGCAAAATTTGATAAATCTAAAGAATAACAAATTCAACACTTACGTCCATTGCCCTGAAACCAAATAGCCTTCCTCGTTAAATTTCCTCTCTTTTTCTTCCACTGTTCATGAATTATCAAGAAATAAGTAATCGGTAATCAACAAAATAGATTAAATGATCTTAAACTTAAAAAACCACTAAAATAATCGGAATATACCAAACTAAAATTGTAAGTCAAATAAAAATGTAAGTAACGTCATATACCAAATTGTAAGCGGGTGCAGCTGATAGGAAAATAAATCATATAAATTAAGAAGATATAGTAAAATATTGAAACCAATTTCAAAAATTCGAAAAGATGGATGAAAATCGTAATGCAAAATTACCTAAAAACCTAGCCAACGGTAGAATAAATCTGCTTAAACGTGAAATCAAATCGAACTATAGGAGATCTACCAATCGAAAATCTAGGAGTGGTGGGGAGATGAGATGCCATTAGCAGCGAAAAGAAATTTTGCGCACGATAAAAGAATAGAAGAAAAATATTAGAAAACACGACGGTTGAGTTTTAAAAAACTTAAGTGGTGCGAGGACCCGCCCTTCTACTCTAAAAAAGACGTATCATCATAAAGAAAGAAAGGGGTAGAAATAGAAAAGATAAGAAAGAAAGAACATCAACAATAGAATCTCACAGCGGAAACGGAATAAAATATAATACATCACATAATAATTACATAGTTTGCATATATCAGAGTTATACAATATTATACACTTGACAATTTTATATACATCTGTCACTACATACATCTTAAAATACAACATACTCTAACTAACTCAGCGGAACTATATAGATATCTACATACGTCTGGGCTCCTGCTCCAAGCTCCTCCAGAACTCAACAATCCAAGAACCTATCACTTGGCTACTTGTAAAAATTTGAGTACCCAAAAGTTTATGAAAACACAAAATATAAATTCCGGGTCAGACATGGGTCTGGCATGAGTAAACGGTTTAAAGTTGTTTAACTTGAAAAAAAATATTTGAAAAAGAAAGATATCACGTAAGACTCCCCACACATAAATACGGGTAAGTTTTTACCTTACGCTAACCAAAACATTTCATAGAAAATTCAGTGATATTATAATAGTGTCTAGGGTTTTCAAGTAAACAGAAAATAGCCGAAATTGTTACATTATTAAATTCCAGCTACTAGCCACAAAAGTGGATAATACAATCAAAACTGTTGGCACTTATTGAAAAATGGGTTCCATACAATGGCAGGGCTACTGGGGTACTGCCCGTCACAGTACGGGCCTATATCACCGTACCGAGGAGTACACCCGCTCCCCTGCAACACAAGGCCGTAACCATTCCTTACTGAACAGTCCCGAACAAGATAACCCCGCAGTTGGCGCGACCAACCGCTCACTAAGCCGAATAAAAAGGGACATCTAGACAGGGGAAAATCTTGTCCTGCTTGGGCATGACCCACCTAACCTTGCTGCACCTCCCCTGTTTTAGCCATTCCCGGTTGATGAGGCTTGAGGCTACGATTACCTTTACAGAACAAATTCCTTAGAATGCTCATCGCCCGCCTGACGATGTGCTGAAAGCATTCAATCCATACAAGTTCGTTTCGGGTTCGAACGAAACCGAAGGCATTATCTCGTTACACTCATTTTGGAATCACCCTCAGAGTTAACGACGACAACCCTTGCATTCTGAATCTTCATCTTCACATCAGATTCACGACCTATCGTTAATTTGGATCGATGTGGTTTTCGGATGTCCAAATATGGAAACCCGATCCCGGTCTCATCGAAATCCAAAACGTGTCTTTTAGGGCCAAGTTGTTTTAAAGTTTTAAAACAATTCAATTATCCATATACACTCAGATAGATAATTTACAATATCACAATAGATAATCAACATTATCACCATAAACAGATAATCAATATTATCATCACAACAGATAATCCATATTATTATCATACTACAATCAAAGCATACCTTTCATATAGCATCATTTATCTCCTATTTTAGATCTCAAACCATTCAAGGTAAACAATATCATCCATTCATACATAAGCAATCATATCAGCTATAATTAATTTTAAAATGAATTAAATTAATTACTTGCACCTCTAATTAATTTAAAGTAATTAAATTAATTACTTCACCATTATAAGTCTTGCATATATAACTATTAACCAATTATCAATCAATTAATAGATTCATTTTACTTAATCATACTTGATTAATTAACATTTAATTTTATTCAAGTAATCATCTTTTAATTATTTTCACAAATTAATTATCTTATCCAAATAAAATTAACCTTCGATTACAAACATTACATTATTTCTTAATTACACTAATTAATTACTCTTTAATCTCTTATTATTAATTATATTTATTAATGATTACTAAATACAATTTAATTTCATTATCCTGTATTAAATTAGTTACCATAAGTAATTAAAACTTAAATTAAACTACATTTATTAATCACTCCTGATTAATACTATTCAGTAATCAACCACCTTTAATTACTCTATCACATCACTTAATTACACCTCAATTAATTTCCTTTAAATTAATCCTTTGATTAATTTCACAAAGTAATTATACTCAAATTACTTTCATTATTAAATCATCCTCAGTCAAATACATCCAGTCATTATCCTTAATTACTTCCCCAAGTAATTGTACTTATCACATCTTCAATAATTATTTAAATCAATTAAACTTAATTAATTAACTCATATAATTCATATTAAACTTCATTAATTACAATAAGTAATTAATGCCCTTAATTACTCAATTACTTAATCAGTTTGTTTCACACTACTTAATTTATTACTTCCTAATCAATTTATTTATCTTTATTAACTTAATTAACTATTCTTTAATCATTAATTTATTATTAATTAAATAAACTTAATTATCCCTTATTTAATTGTTAATTACTTCATTTATCATTTCTTAATCACTTGATTAATTAACTATTAATTGTTCATTTATTTAGTTTAAGTAGTTAATCACAAATTAATTTATTTCTTAATTATTAATTTGTTTCTAATTATAATTATAAAGTAATTATTTTTGATTACTTTCAAGAAATAGTTAATCTAATTTTAATTATCCAACTTAGTTAACATTTTAAAGTCCTCTTTAAATTTGAAATTCAATTATATTACTAATTATAATTCAAATGTTAATTAACTTTATGCTTAACTAAATTAATTTACTTAATTAAAATGACAATTAAGTGTTTAAAACATCATTAAAGTACTAACATCAATAATTAAGTCTTGTAATAGATTCTTGACTTAAATAATTAAAACTGTGTTTAAAACTTGTAGGAAAAAACAAGATATTAATATTTTTTTTGTTTTTAAAAAAATGCTGCACATAACAAAACCTGAGGCTCCCCTTGATGAAAACCGAGTTGTACGCTAACATTCCCGAGACACCCACCTCATTCCCACGCAAAACCACTTCTTCTCCTTTTTTTTATATTCTACAGCAAGTTAAGTTAAACTTAAGAGTTAAAGCATCAGGAAAACTTGCGTTCGAAAAACAACCCGAAGCAACCTACCTATATACTCGAGCACGACTCGAGAAACGTCAAAGATACGATGCCATCTCCCCCTCCACGCCGTACACATGCACGGCAGCACGAGAAGCTCTGGCGATCTCCCAAGATCACCGGCAAGTTGCGTCTTGCCCCAAAGTATGGGATCTAAACCCAAAACACCTACAGAAACTTCGAATTGAAAATCAACAGTTCAACCCATAACAGAACTCGAACCCCTCCACCAGAAACACCTCGTCATCGTCACACAAGGCACCAGAGTTGCTAGGATTTTGTCCACGTCTCGACGACACGACCTTCTACCCTCGACCAGAAATTCGTGGCACTCGATCGCGTAGAGGAGTTGTACTCGCTTGGTTACAGTCATGACAAAAACCTTAAACAAAAACCCTAAATCAATCTTAATCCCTTAATTCACTTAATAGAAAAATTAACTGATAATTTTTACGTGATCATCAATGTTTAAACTTGCTTCAATACAAATTTGAGCATTTATTATTGGATTAATAATCTGTAATTGGTAAAAATGTCACTTTTGATAAACCATGAACTACCTTTTCAATTCTACACTAAAAATTCTTATTTCCGCTTTAAAAATCCTGTTTTGCATTGAAGATCCAGGTTATCAACCTGAATTTATAATTTGTAACAGATGAATTTATCAACATAATCTTTGTTACCTGTAAAAGTTTAGTTTACTGAGCATAGCTTCTTAATATGTTGAAAACAATTGTCGATTCCTGATTGAAGTCTGAACATATTGTTCTGTTGGAAAATTTAAAACTTTTCCATGATCAAATGAAAATAATTCAAGATCAAATAGTTTTCAACCCTGTAATCACTTAGCAGAAATAAACAACATACTCACTTTCCAAAAACAACCTGTATATAAACACAGATTTATACCAAGATAAACACATACATCACCATGAAATCCACAAATCATCTTACTGTTTTTAATTAAACTAAAGCTTGAATATTTATGTTTGCTCACCAAAAAAAACAAACTGTTGAACAAAGCATAATTGATGTCTGCAGTCCCATCTGTTCTTGTTTGAGTTAGATACATTTGAGTTGGAATTCAATTTGATTTCTTTTTTTTTATGAATTACGGAATGAACTGGAAAATAGAAGATGGTCTCACATATATATAAAAGATAAGAAGTTATGTATAAATGGAAAGAAGTTAACCGAGTTAGGTGTTATCTGTACTATTCATTTTGTTTTATCAGGCAAGCTTTTTTTTTCTTATGGGGCTGATATGATAAAACATTAAATGCTAATGTACTTATTGTTTACACTTAATCTTATTAGTACATAAATTTTCATCACTTGCCTACATAATCATTTATAGGTTACATATATACAAGCCTGTTTTTTTTATATACTTATCTCACTGTTATTTAATTATGTTGATCAGATTTTATTCTGCAAAGTCAAGATTTGTGCATATTTTAAATAGACAAAAATATTTGCTCGAACAGAAGAGCATTAAATGTTGTGTTGCTTAATTAGTTTACATAGTTATGTTTAACTGAGATATAGATTTGGTATGAAAAGTACATTTGCAGGTAAGCTTGTAACTGAAGATATTTGTATCAAAACAATTTGTGTCAGGTATTATACCTTATATCCTGACTAATTGCAGGTGAGTATATGATGTTAGTTTGGATATAAATACTTGTCTGGTTATACCCTATATCCTGACTAATTGCAGGTGAGTATATGATATTAATTTGGATATAAATACTTGTCTGGTTCAACTTTTATACCTTATACTTATTTACTTTGCTGGAAACACTTGGTGCTGTATATATGCAGTTAGTTACTTTTTAGATATTTGTCTTGTTATTAGTTTTCAAATTGAGTATTTCACATATGTGTCAGGTTCATTTTTACACTTTTGGTGTGCTTTGAAAACATTTGTTTCATTATTTCTAACTTGAATAATTTACATATATATGGTTGCTGTTAATTTGTGTATGAAAATATTTTGTTTTGTTAACTTCTAATTTACATAAGTTGTACATAAAAGTTTGAGTTTGGTTTTACATTACCTTTGATTTTGTTTTACTTTATACTTTGTGTTTTTATACCTTGTTCTTATCTTAGCTTTGTTTACAAATTGTTAAGTTATGTTGTATGCAATCTTAACTAATTAATTCTTATTTTAAACTTTTCATTTGTATTTTATATTTGACTATCAATGTTTAAGTTATATTCAATATGGTTTACTTACTTATATTTGTATTTATTTCTATTTGTACTTTACTATCACTTATTTAAATTATATACATATGTTTGACTCATATTTTACATTTATATTTTATTTTGTTAGAATTAGATTTTAAATTTAAACATTATCATCCACATGTATATTTCCAAATGTAAACAAAGTACAGTATTTTAATTCAATTATATAAGGTAAATATTACTAAGAGATTTTATTTAAATTTCCAGAATCAAATTTCCTTTTAAAAATACAAATTTATATAAACAAATGGCAATTATTTCCAAAATCGTATTCATTTAAAAATAATCAGTTCACATTTTATTTAATCAGATTAAATATTTATTAAAATAAACAGGGTCAAAATCCAGGGTCATTACATTCCTCCCTCCTTAAAAGAATTTCATCCCCGAAATTTAAAACAAAGATAATTTAAAAGCTGTTATACCAACCATTCACACATACATATCATTCATACATTAGCAAACAATCAAACAGTCTATTCTAACAAGCAATACACGCTATCCGAACACAAATCCAGATAAACTTTCCTAGAACTATCCAGAGTTTCCCAGGTGTAATCACTGGGATCCTCGCTCCACTGCACTTGACAAGCTTCACTACTTACTCCCGAGTTGCTTCTCGTCTTAATCAACAATCCGAACAGGATTTCTGACCATAGTCAAATTCTGTTTAACTTCCAAATCTCCCTGAACTACTGGTTTTACAACTAATGATGGATCCTGAACAAAATTCCAAGATGAGATGCATGGGATACATTATGAATTCCAGACATCCGTTCTGGCAATCCAATTCTGTAAGATACAACACCAATCCAAGTTGAATTTTATATTTATAACTCAAGGTCTCCGGCTCTCATTCATTTTAATTTACAATCAAATTTTTATTAATTCACTATTCAACTTTATTCGACCAATTCCAATTTCATTTACATACTTAATTTACTAATTTGTTTCAAATTAGTTTATTTCCACTTCCAATTCAATATTTGATTTCATCACAAAATCACTTCATTATAGTTCTTGAGTTTATTTCTAGTTTGTAATTCCGGGTTGAATGTCTATTTCATTTCCCAAGTATAAAATAATTTTATTTTGGCTTATAATTCCACTTTTTAACTTTATGAGCCATATATTTATTCATTCTCCACACTTACATCCGTTTATTCTTAATCACATTCATTTTCGCTTTAAGCTCCAGATCTTACCTGTATTAAACAAGCATACTTTTTATTTCAAGCATTTAAATTCTTTTGATAAGCCATCGGAGTTTATTTATACAAATTTAATTTTTATCCAACTATTTCTATTTGAATAAAGATTTTATTCATTCAACCTAAATTATTCAAGCTTTTACTAAATAAACTCTCACTTTCCTCGAAGCTACGCTTCAATAAAGTTTAATCTTAAGTTAATTTATTTGTTTCAATTTCACACTTAAATTTATTTCCAATTTATTTGATACTCACCTAGATCAAATTCCATTTATTTTGTTAAGATTAAATCCAAGGCATAGTTATTTCATCCATACTTAAATTGGATTTTATCTTCAAAAACCCTCTTATTATTTTATCCATGTTCAATTTTATTTTATAATTCAAGTTTGGATTTTTATTTCATTCTCCAAAACAATTTATTTTGGCTTACTATTTTACTTCTCCTTATTTTCTTTTATAGGTCTCACATTCATATTTTAACATTTTTACCCAATTTAAGCTTGAATATATATATTCATATGTCATTTTAACTCGAGATTGAACACTTATCTACAGCCAAAATATTCGTAATCAATGTGTTGCCAATTTCCTTTATAAGTTATCTGAATATATTTATTCCAATTCAATTTCATTTCAACTTTCTTTTATTTATTTAATTAAGGATTTAATTTATTTAGCATCATCTATAACTCAACTGAATTCTATTTCAATTTAATTTGTTTAACTTAACTTCCGTTAAATTAAGCACCATACTATTCTTTTTAATCTACCAGTTCATTTGGATTTAATTAAATAAGAACTTAATTTCATTTAATATCATCCATATCTCAATTCATTTCATTTCAATCTTAAATTTGAATCCAATTATTAAGCTTAAGTTAATCTCAACCAAAATTTTATTTCTATTAAATTTTCCAATCCAATTTATTTACATTCTAATTTCGATGTACTTCATCAATCATTATTATTATTTTATCATTAGTTAAATTCCAAGATTAAATTAAACTTTCAACTTAATCCAAAAATTCTCATTTTTAACTTCACTTTTAACTTTAATTCCAGATTCAATCTCATACTTTCCTTGGTTACATAAGCCATTGTAAATCTTTATCATCTTATTTGTCTGTAACACTATCATCTAAACACTATAATTATAATAATTTGCATAATTTTTTTTATATCAAAATATATTTTGGATGAAATTATTTAATTCACCCACTTTTGAAAACAATATCATGTCGAATTGTTCTATTCAAGTGTTTAGAAAGCCTTTCGGTACAGTTGTGCAGACTGCACTGACGAAGGTTCATATACCACTCAATAGATCAATCAACATAATATAAAACCATTTTATATTCACTAACAAGCGCGCACTCATATCTATTATTACGCTCAGACTCATTCTAGAGTACTACCGACTCTATCTCTAATGAGTAATCTCCACCAGAGCCAAGGTTCTCACTTAACCTTTCTGCTCTGATACCAACTGTGACGACCCGCCCTTCTACTCCCAGAAAGACGTATCATCATAAAGAAAGAAAGGGGTAGAAATAGAAAAGAGAAGAAAGAACATCAACAACAGAATCTCACAGCGGAAACGGAATAAAATATAATACATCACATAATAATTACAGAGTTTGCATATATCAGAGTTATACAATATTATACAGTTGACAATTTCATATACATCTGTCACTACATACATCTCAAAATACAACATACTCTAACTAACTCAGCGGAACTATATAGATATCTACATACGTCTGGGCTCCTGCTCCAAGCTCCTCCAGAACTCAACAATCCAAGAACCTATCACTTGGCTACTAGTAAAAATTTGAGTACCCAAGAGTTTATGAAAACACAAAATATAAACTCCGGGTCGGACATGGGTCTGGTATGAGTAAACGGTTTAAAGTTGTTTAACTTGAAAAAAAACATTTGAAAAAGAAAGGTATCACGTAAGACTCCCCACACATAAATACGGGTAAGTTTTTACCTTACGCTAACCAAAACATTTCATAGGAAATTCAGTGATATTATAATAGTGTCTAGGGTTTTCAAGTAAATAGAAAATAGCCGAAATTGTTACATTATTAAATTCCAGCTACTAGCCACAAAAGTGGATAATACAATCAAAACCGTTGGCACTTATTGGAAAATGGGTTCCATACAATGGCAGGGCTACTGGGGTACCGTCCGTCACAGTACGGGCCTATATCACCGTACCGAGGAGTACGTCCGCTCCCCTGCAACACAAGGCCGGAACCATTCCTTACTGAACAGTCCCGAACAAGATAACCCCGCAGTTGGCGCGACCAACCGCTCACTAAGCCGAATAAAAAGGGACATCTAGACAGGGGAAAATCTTGTCCTGCTTGGGCATGACCCACCTAACCTTGCTGCACCTCCCCTGTTTTAGCCATTCCCGGTTGATGAGGCTTGAGGCTACGATTACCTTTACAGAACAAATTCCTTAGAATGCTCATCGCCCGCCTGACGATGTGCTGAAAGCATTCAATCCATACAAGTTCGTTTCGGGTTCGAACGAAACCGAAGGCATTATCTCGTTACACTCATTTTGGAATCACCCTCAGAGTTAACGACGACAACCCTTGCATTCTGAATCTTCATCTTCACATCAGATTCACGACCTATCGTTAATTTGGATCGATGTGGTTTTCGGATGTCCAAATATGGAAACCCGATCCCGGTCTCATCGAAATCCAAAACGTGTCTTTTAGGGCCAAGTTGTTTTAAAGTTTTAAAACAATTCAATTATCCATATACACTCAGATAGATAATTTACAATATCACAATAGATAATCAATATTATCACCATAATCAGATAATCAATATTATCATCACAACAGATAATCCATATTATTATCATACTACAATCAAAGCATACCTTTCATATAGCATCATTTATCTTCTATTTTAGATCTCAAACCATTCAAGGTAAAGAATATCATCCATTCATACATAAGCAATCATATCAGCTATAATTAATTTTAAAATGAATTAAATTAATCACTTGCACCTCTAATTAATTTAAAGTAAATTAAATTAATTACTTCACCATTATAAGTCTTGTTTATATAACTATTAACCAATTATCAATCAATTAATAAATTCATTTTACTTAATCATACTTGATTAATTAACATTTAATTTTATTCAAGTAATCATCTTTTAATTATTTTCACAAATTAATTATCTTATCCAAATATAGAAATTAACCTTCAATTACAAACATTACATTATTTCTTAATTACACTAATAAATTACTCTTTAATCTCTTATTATTAATTATATTTATTAATGATTACTAATTACAATTTAATTTCATTATCCTGTATTAAATTAATTACCTTAAGTAATTAAAACTTAAATCAAACAACATTTATTAATCACTCCTGATTAATACTATTCAGTAATCAACCACCTTTAATTACTCTATCACATCACTTAATTACACCTCAATTAATTTCCTTTAAATTAATCCTTTGATTAATTTCACAAAGTAATTATACTCAAATTACTTTCATTATTAAATCATCCTCAGTCAAATACATCCAGTCATTATCCTTAATTACTTCCCCAAGTAATTATACTTACCACATCTTCAATAATTATTTAAATCAATTAAACTTAATTAATTAACTCAAATAATTCATATTAAACTTCATTAATTACAATAAGTAATTAATGCCCGTAATTACTCAATTACTTAATCAATTTGTTTCACACTTCTTAATTTATTACTTCCGAATCAATTTATTTACCTTTATTAACTTAATTAACTATTCTTTAATCATTAATTTATTATTAATTAAATAAACTCAATTACCCCTTATTTAATTGTTAATTACTTCATTTATCATTTCTTAATCACTTGATTAATTAACTATTAATTTATTTAGTTTAAGTAGTTAATCACAAATTAATTTATTTCTTAATTATTAGTTGGTTTCTAATTATAATTATAAAGTAATTATTTTTAATTACTTTCAAGAAATAGTTAATCTAATTTTAATTATCCAACTTTGTTAACATTTTAAAGTCCTTTTTAAGTTTTAAATTCAATTATATTACTAATTACAATTCAAATGTTAATTAACTTTATGCTTAACTAAATTAATTTACTTAATTAAAATGATAATTAAGTGTTTAAAACATCATTAAAGTACTAACATCAATAATTAAGTCTTGTAATAGATTCTTGACTTAAATAATTAAAACTGTGTTTAAAACTTGTAGGAAAAAACAAGATATTAATTTTTTTTTTGTTTTTTTAAAAATACTTCTGCACATAACAAAACCCGAGGCTCCCTTTGATTAAACCCGAGTTGCACGCTAACATTCCCGAGACACCCACCTCATTCCCACGCAAAACCCCTTCTTTTTTTTTATATATTCTACAGCAAGTTAAGTTAAACTTAAGAGTTAAAGCATCAGGAAAACTTGCATTCGAAAAATAACCCGAAGCAACCTACCTATATACTCGAGCACGACTCGAGAAACGTCAAAGATACGATGCCGTCTCCCCTTCCACGCCGTACACGTGCACGGCGGCACGAGAAGCTCTGGAGATCTCCCAAGATCACCAGCAAGTCGTGTCTTGCCCCAAAGTATGAAATCTAAACCCAAAACACCTACAGAAACTTCGAATTGAAAATCAACAGTTCAACCCATAACAGAACTCGAACCCCTCCACCAGAAACACCTCGTCATCGTCACACAAGGCACCAGAGTTGCCAGGATTTTGTCCACGTCTCGACGACACAACCTTCTACCCTCGACCAGAAATTCGCGGCACTCGATCGCGTAGAGGAGTTGTACTCGCTTGGTTACAGTCATGACAAAAACCTTAAACAAAAACCCTAAATCAATCTTAATCCCTTAATTCACTTAATAGAAAAATTAACTGATAATTTTTACGTGATCATCAATGTTTAAACTTGCTTCAATACAAATTTGAGCATTTATTATTGGATTAATAATCTGTAATTGGTAAAAATGTCACTTTTGATAAACCATGAATTACCTTTTCAATTCTACACTAAAAATTCTTATTTCCGCTTTAAAAATCCTATTTTGCATCGAAGATCTAAGTTATCAACCTGAATTTATAATTTGTAACAGATGAATTTATCAACATAATCTTTGTTACCTGTAAAAGTTTAGTTTACTGAGCATAGCTTCTTAATATGTTCAAAACAAATGTCAATTCCTGATTGAAGTCTGAACATATTGTTCTGTTGGAAAATTTAAAACTTTTCCATGATCAAATGAAAATAATTCAAGGTTAAATAGTTTTCAACCCTGTAATCACTTAGCAGAAATAAACAACATACTCACTTTCCAAAAACAACCTGTATATAAACACAGATTTATACCAAGATAAACACATACATTACCATGAAATCCACAAATCATCTTACTGTTTTTAATTAAACTAAAGCTTGAATATTTATGTTTACTCACCAGAAGAAAAAAACAAACTATTGAACAGAGCATAATTGATGTCTGCAGTCCCATTTGTTCTTGTTTGAGTTAGATACATTTGAGTTGGAATTCAATTTGATTTCATTTTTTTATGAATTACAGAATGAACTGGAAAATAGAAGATGGTCTCACATATATATAAAAGATAAGAAGTTATGTATAAATGGAAAGAAGTTAACCAGGTTAGGTGTTATCTGTACTATTCATTTTGTTTTATCAGGCAAGCTTTTTTTTTCTTATGGGGCTGATATGATAAAACATTAAATGCTAATGTACTTATTGTTTACACTTAATCTTATTAATACATAAATTTTCATCGCTTGCCTACATTATCATTTACAGGTTACATATATACAAGCCTTTTTTTTATATACTTATCTCACTGTTATTTAATTATGTTGATCAGATTTTATTCTGCAAAGTCAAGATTTGTGCATATTTTAAATAGACAAAAATATGTGCTCGAACAGAAGAGCATTAAATGTTGTGTTGCTTAACTAGTTTACATAGTTATGTTTAACTGAGAATATAGATTAGGTATGAAAAGTACATTTGCAGGTAAGCTTGTAGCTGAAGATATTTGTATCAAAAAAATTTATGTCAGGTATTATACCCTATACCCTGACTAATTGCAGGTGAGTATATGATGTTAGTTTGGATATAAATACTTGTCTAGTTCAACTTTTATACCTTATACTTATTTACTTTGCAGGCAACACTTGGTGCTGTATATATGTAGTTAGTTACTTTTTAGATATTTGTCTTGTTATCAGTTTTCAAATTGAATATTTCACATGTGTGTCAGGTTCATTTTTACACTTTTGGTTTGCTTTGAAAACATTTGTTTCATTATTTCTAACTTGAATAATTTACATATATATGGTTGTTGTTAATTTGTGTATGAAAATATTTTGTTTTGTTAACTTCTAATTTACATAAGTTATACATAAAAGTTTGAGTTTGGTTTTATACATTTGATTTTATTTTACTTTATACTTTGTGTTTTTATACCTTGTTCTTATTTTAGCTTTGTTTACAAATTGTTAAGTTATGTTGTATGTAACCTTAACTAATTAATTCTTATTTTAAACTTTGCATTTGTATTTTATATTTGACTATCAATGTTCAAGTTATATTCAATATGGTTTACTTACTTATATTTGTATTTATTTCTATTTGTACTTTACTATCACTTATTTAAATTATACACATATGTTTGACTTATATTTTACATTTATATTTTATTTTGTTAGAATTAGATTTTAAATTTAAACATTATCATCCATATGTATATTTCGAAATGTAAACAAAGTACAGTATTTTAATTCAATTATATAAGGTAAATATTACTAAGAGATTTTATTTAAATTTCCAGAATTAAATTTCCTTTTAAAAATACAAATTTATATAAACAAATGGCAATTATTTCCAAAATCGTATTCATTTGAAAATAATCGGTTAACATTTTATTTAATCAGACTAAATATTTATTAAAATAAACAGGGTCAAAATCCAGGGTCATTACAAGTGGCTTGAGCACTCTTGAATTTTAACTCACTAATAATAGTATATTATAGATTAAAGCTATTAATTATATTGATTATAATGCTCTTCAGTAAATTATGAAATAATTTCTTTAAGGAGAGGAGTCTGTAACATCCCATTACTTTATCAACTATAATAATATTTGTATTAAATATTTATTTGGTATTTTAAACAAATGAATTGTTGAAGTTTCAAATTGAAAAGAATTCAAAGTTAAATGGAATTAAACTCATGAAAAATATTTCTTTTATATAGAGTGAAAATAAACGATGAATAAGGTTAGAAAATAATATTGAGAATTTTTATTTAATTTAATTCAAAAAAGCAATTTTGGATTTATTATGAAAATAATAATTTAAAATTCAAATTAGAAATTCAAATTACATTTTTGAAATTCAGAATTTGTTTGGGAAATTATTTTGATAAGAGAAATAACATACGCGAAATTTTAAATTTTATTTTGGAAATAAAACAATTATTTTATAATTGTTGAAAATTGGAAAGTGATATTTTGTTGAAAGAAGAGAGAGTAACAAGGTATAAATAAATAAATAAATAAATAAAAGGATGTGCATGTTTCCATGAACAAAAAAGAACAAGTATTTTAATAAGGAAGAAAAGCAAAAGTAAAAGAGGATGGGGATGTGTGCATATGTTCTACTCGAGGGAAAGAAATGAAATGAAGTGACGACGTTTTATAGCACCAAAAGGGAAAAAATCTTTAAAAGTAAAATCTATAATAATATATATAAGCACAAAGGATACTTCAAGAAAAGTGGCGTTTATGTGCACGATAACATGCCTTGCACTACACATCGTGCACGCCTTGCACTACACACGATTTATTTTTAAATATTGTCTAATTTAATGAATATATGAGAGTGAATGCTACTGATGATTTGTATGTGTTAATGGTTGGAATATGAAATTAATTGTATTGCAAATATACTCAAAATTACAACTAGATTTTGAGATTTAAATTGAATTAAAAGAATAAATCCTATTCAATAATCAAAAATTCATTTTGATTTGATTAACATGAACTTGAGTTATTGGATTCTTATATGGATGATTTCATATAAGAAATATAGTTAGTTTAAATTCCATAATTTAAAGTCAGCTATTTCATTTCAGTCCAATTATTAATATTCAATGTCATGTTTTATTATTGATATAAATAATGTTGTTATCTGCAAGTTAAACTATATTGCACGAACAAACTAATCCAATAGGCTATCTGATGGGTTCAAAGTGACATTTTGGGATTAAATGTCATTTGCAACGATCAAATGGTTTCAAAATTAATAAATTTAGCATTTATCGAGTTCGGCATAGGATACTAACTTTTAGACTACTAGCATCCATCCTAGTTAACTAATTCGAGGTTCGCAACCCGAATTGTGATAATCTTGTCCCTCGTCACTTTGTTCAAATGATCTATTGCAAGGATGTACGAAGCTATCGAGGATAATGAAGATTGTCAGAGACATAGTGCAAACAAAGAGAAGCAGCGCCACCGGTGGAGATATTATGCAGTTGATGTAGTGGACTACAACACCAGTAAGATTTATCACACCTCCGTATACCTAAAGGGTACAACAACTAAGGGATCATGTATAGTGCACATCACAATTGGCCGGAAGTATACGTTGAAATAAATTGGGATGACTTGCCGGGGCAGATTAGTCTATGTAGAGGGTAAATCCACAAGTGAGATTTTTTACATGAAATCTTCCCAGGATCCGCAAGATGGAAAGACGATTCAAGCCTTCTCATTAGTATCAGTAAAAATGTCGTGTAGCTCGAAAATGATTATTTTCAAATGTTGATTTGAATTTATAAACAAAAGGCAACACATAAGTAAAATGATAAGGATATGATATCCCAGTTGATTAGAGTTGTAGCCATGTATGTTATATTGAATAGTGCTGTGACATGGGTGTTATAACTTATTTGTGAAAATGGGGATTTGGGAATTTTTTTGGTGTGTGTGACCCTGTGTGTATCTTATACGCCCCCACAGAACCCAACATGACACATTCGTTTACATTATATTACACGATTATACTCATAGCTAGATGTCTGACCTGACGCGGGATTTTGTTTTGTGACAACTCCTCGGGTCAACCTGAGGTTGTTCTACATTTTTATTATGACTGTATATGCCTGGTGAGCTACGATATGGAGTTGGAGAAGACGATGATGGTGAATATTTACTATATTTATACTTATATTGAATTTTCATTGTATTGGTTGAGTTGATTTGATGAATTGTAAATAGCTATGAGATGATGTATTAAATTTTGATATGATATAAAATTTATTATTTTATTCACCTCGATTTTGTTAGTTAGGAAATTTTTATCTGTGCCAAGTACTATATTATTCGAGTCTATATCTCATGTACGTTGCCTTCTATCAAGACGAGATACATATTATTTTAGATGTACTCAGGTGTTTCAACATATCCCTGTTAACCCAAAGAAGTGTATATAAGAGATCACTCCTACCATGACCTTTCCAAGTTATCGAATGTAAACTCCCTCTGATATTTTGGGTCGTTGAAGTCGAGGTGTTACATGATTTGTGAAGACCCAGCTCTAGTGATCGAAATATCAAAGGAAGTTTACCGTTTGATAACTTGGATCAATGAGCATGAAAGGAGCGATCTTTCATATACACTACTTTGGGTTAACATGGATACATTTCGATACCTGAATACATCTAATATGATACGTATCTCGTCTCGATGTAAGGAAATGTACACGAGTTCATAAATAATACAGTTTTAGCGACATAGATAAACATTTTCCAACTATCAATCGAAATGAATAAAAGTAATGAATCTTACATCATATCCAAATATCTGATACACTATCTCATGTATACACACACACAATTCATCATATGAATACATCACATTGACCAGTATAATAAAACCTCAACATAATTTTAAACACAGTAAATACTCGTCGTCGTCATCTGCTCTAACTCCATACCGCAACCCACAAAGCATACACGGTCATATCAAACCTATAGAAAACCTTAGTCTGACCCGATGAGTTGTCACAAAACAAAACCTCGAGTCAGGCTGGACATCTAGCTGTGAGTAAATTGTGCAATAGAAAATAAATGAATGTGTCATGTTGGGTTCTATGCTGTGCAGTTAAAGCACTCGGTAGATTCAAAGCGATGGAGGTGTAAAAAGTCATAGCAGGGATATAGCGAGGATATAGCGGGATATAGCGGATGGCTCTAAAATAGCATATAAAACTCGTACTTAATGTTTTTACAAATATATAAATGGTAATTAAATGAAAAATTATCACTCAATTGAGTTATAATTAATACATAAATAATTTCAAACAAAAAACATGTGTGAACATACTTTAAATAAATGTAAAACTGTTATATAACATAATTGAATTTAGTAGAATATTAGAGTATTTTCATTACTGAAAATATATTAAAAATTAATTCAAATAAATTAGTTTCATAATTTTTGTAATGTATAAATGCAATTTTTAATTCAATTTATTAAAGAAGATATAACGGAAATAACAAAATATAGTGGGAATAATGGGATATAGCGGAAATAGGGGGATTTAAGCGGAAATGCTATATTTTGGGGCTATATGAAAAAATCGTAGCGGTAGAAATCCGCTATGGGATATAGCGGGGTGATAGCGGGGCATTAACTACACAGGTTCTATGGGTATATTAGTTGCACACAGGGTTACCACATCAAACAAACTGCCAAATCCCTATTTTCAAAAATCGGTCATAACATTCATGTCACGACACTATTTAATATAATATGCACAATAACAACTCTAATCAATCGAGATATCATATTCTATCATTTTACTTATAAGTTGCCTTATGTTGTATAAATTCAAATCAATCTTTAAAACAGTCATTTTCAAGTTAAACGGCATTTCTACTAATACTTATGAGAAGGCTTGAATCATCTTCTCGTCTTGTGAATCCCAGAAAGATTGCATGCTAATAAATCTAATTTGTGGATTTACCCTCTACATAGATTAATCTCCCTGGAAAATCATCACAGTCTATGTTACCTATACACTCCAATTAGTTGTGATGTACACTTCACAAAATCCCTTAGTTGCCATACCTTTTGGGTATCTGGAGGATAAATCTTACTTGTGCTATAGTTACTGCATCAACTGCATTTTATCTCCATGATGGAACTATCTCTCTCTATATGCACTACGTCTCCGACAATCTTCATTATTCATGATAGCTTTATATGTATTGACAACAGATTGTTTGGACATAGTGATGAAGGATAAGGTCTTCATAATTCAGGTCGCAACCGTCGAATCAACTTGCTAAGATGGATACTAGCAGTCTAGTAGTCAATATCCTTGCCAAATTCAAGAAATGTTAAATTTATTATGTTTAAAATCAATTGGTCATTCCAAAACATCATTATTCCTAAAGTTGATGTTATATCCCAAACAAATGTCGTGTATATATAATTCAGTTATCAAACAGTAGTGCATTCAAGTTTTTCAATTCGAACACAACAATTCATCCATTCAAATCAATATAACTAATATATAATAACTTGCACCAATATATAACATGGGTGAAAATATATAACATAATACCATACTTGTATTTCTAAAACCAAATGAGTATTTAAAATCCACCCAAATTCATCCAAATATCTAATCCATCCATTTGAAACTTGTATTTCGATTATAATTGGCAATATATAAAGATTTCACAATATTCCACGCCATGCATTATTTAATTTATTCAATGTTTTCCAGGTGAAAACTTCAGTTTGCTGAAATGGACCTGCATATTCAAGAATCTGTAACGTTTAATATAACTATCATGACTTTTAATATAAACCATATGTTCTTGATCCGAAAAATGTGTTGGAAAATGCACTTTCATCTAACATTATGCTATTGAAAGCATTAAATAATTTTGTGTTCTTGGCAATTACAAATTTTTCAGAAAGTTGCTAATATATGTCTTTAGTTGAATAAATGTTATACTATTAAACTTTCCATATATATGGGACATATATTTTTATTTGGGTTAAGTATAGGTACATGAAGACTATGTGGGCTAACATTGTGGTATGTTTAAATTAAGCGAACTCACTTAAAAACGCTAAATAAGGTATGTTTTTATTTAAAAAGCTATATATATTATGAAATATACGCAGCGTGGAAATTTTTTGATATATAAATTGTTTCCGTTTTAGTTGATGTACATCTATTTTATCATATTGTAATTTTTCGAATGTCTCTTTGTATAAAGGAGTCTTTGTCGAAAATTTTCAAAATATTGAACAGTTGGAAAATTTGAAATTTTTGGAAATTTTTATATGTTTTGAAATTCAAGAAAATTTTCAAAAGAATTATTATACATATATTTATTGTTGTATTTGTAACATTTGAATGAAATGATATGTTTACTTCTCTTGTTGTATCGAGGAAATAAATTCGTATAAGTAATACAGATTATATATGAGGTTTTATCAAAGTAGCGTAGCGAAAGCACAATAAAGAATAATGATAGTATATTATACTTGATCGAATACATACTCTCTAATGAATTGTGGGGACACAATTTCTTTAAAGAGAGGAGTATGTAACATCCTATTCCGAAGTTATAAAATAAAATAAATAATATTTATGGAATTTTGGAATTGTTTGAAGAATAAACATTATTTCTAAATTTGCTTAAAACCGAAAGATGATATTTTAATAAATGAAAAATCATTGCAAGAAAGAAGTAAAAATTTGGAAAAACATTTCGGGTAAAATTTTTAACGGGTTAAATCAATTTGGTTCATGTTTTAAGGGGAAAAATAAATAATGAAATTGTTAAATTAAACCTCATCCTTATCTCAACTTCTCCCTTATCTCTTTTAACCACCTCAATCATAATCAAACTTGTATCCATTTTCCCCTTATATCCCAACTTAGTAAAAATTCGCAAATGAATTCGCAGTAAAAAAAAGAGAGAGGGGAAAGCAAAAATAAATTAAAAGCACACATCAGAATCTCATGTGCAATAGGCGAAGACGACAACGTCAAGAAGGGCTGGCGCTCATGACATGCGCTAGCGGCAGTAGGATGGGCACGCATCAAGCATAAGGCGATGGACTAGGCAGAGCCCAAATTATGTGATCCAACAAGGGTGATATGATGGCCACTTAGGCTATCTTGGGATGATTGCGGTCGTTGGCTGGGACTAGTATTGATGTTGAGAAAATTTTGATAGCGACAATGGAAGAAGCTAGGGTTCTTGATTTTAGTGAGTGAAATCTAAAATCCATTTTATTTTGTTTACACAACTATTAGTGCTAATATGCAAACGTTGAATTATTAAAAAAGATTCATAGTGGGTATAACAAATCTACTAATTAGTTTATTGAATATATCCTATTTGTTTCTGCTTTAAACCATCATCACTTTACTGTAAAATAGAAGTAGCATGCTCATTTCATTATTTGTTCGATATCTGCATAGGCTAGTATAACAATCCATTTTGATAATTAAAACATGATGTTTTGATTTTATGTTATTCTTAGTGAATGGTTGTTATAACGCAAGTTTTCATTTTATAAATACATCTATGGTTTAATTTGATCGCATATATAAATAAAGATGGATTGGTAGACTTGATTACTATTAATAGATGATTGATGGTTGAATTGTTTGATCGATGATTGTTTGAATTGAATTATATATAGTTGTATTGTTGAGATTAGTCCCACATCGGGATCACAAAACCAATTGGTAATGTAAAGGGAGGTCTCTTAGTATTTATGCATGATTTGTATTGTAAATTATCCGATGTGGGACTAATCTCAACATGCCCCCGCACGTGTGGTGTATCATTAGCCAAACACGTGGACAATCATTGAGGGTGACGTGTGATACAATTAAACCCGCTTTGTTACCATATTAGAGAGCCACATATTATCACAAAAAACCAATTGGTAATGTAAAGGGAGGTCTCTTAGTATTTATGCATGATTTGTATTGTACATTGTCCGATGTGGGACTAATCTCAACACGCCCCCGCACGTGTGGAGTATCATTAGCCAAACACGTGGACAATCATTGAGGGTGACATGTGACATAATTAAACCCGCTCTGATACCATGTTGGAGAACCATATATTATCACAAAACCAATTGATTAACGTGATGGAAAGTTTCTTAATATTTATGCAGAATTCATATCGTAAATTGTCCAATGTTGGACTAATCTCAACATGTATGGTGTGCCATGTAAACTATGATATCGATTGTTTTTTAAGGTAGTAACTTAATTAAAATGTGTACTTTATGACGTTGGCTTGAAAATACAAAGTTATACTTTTATAGCAGTATTTTGAGGATTTTCAAATGATATTTTGGAAATATATATTAAGCTTGAATTTATTATTCGATGATTTTGAAATTGTAAGGAAGAAGGGATTTAAATATTAAATTCTTTTGAAAAGAATTTTTGTGGAAGAAGAGTTTTAGATTATTTTTAAGTTAAATTGAAAAGGAGGAGTTATATTTAAACCGATCAATTTTTTTTGGTGAGTTCTATAACTGAAAGGTTTTGAAAAATGACTTTGAGCTATTTTGGAACTAGTGAAATAGTGTTTTCATATAAGTAAACCAAATGTATTTCAATAGTATGTGTACTATTGAAAATTTCCAATTTGAAAGAAATAAAATATCTATTTTGTGTATTTCCCCATTTGGAAATGGTTTTAGTGAATTTACCTTTTTTAAAAGGGATTGCAACTTGATATATAAATCATTTAGATATTATTGTTTTTTCTATCGTTCAAAGGTAATGCCCGAGCCTTGATCATAGGAGTTGGATTAGAAGTTTCATTCCCTAGGCATCGATCATGATGAGTAATATTATGATTTGTTATGATATATTTTAACGAGCATTCACCTTATGTGGATATTTATTTAAACTAAATTCTTTTTGAAAGCATGTTGAATCTTTTTAATCTAGTTTTGATGAAATTATTAAGTATTTTGAAACTGGTTTTGATAAATGGAAAAGTAGCAACTTTAAATAAAAAGGGGGAATACAATTTTACAGAACGCTTTGGAAAGCTGTTTTAGGATAAATCAGATTTGAAAATTGATTTTGGAAATATAATATAATGATTGATTTTATACACATTTGAAAATATTTAGATAAACTATTTGTATTTAGAACCAGTACTTTGTCATCGTATGTAAAGTAGACTTTTGGTATATGATTTTTGAATATATGGAATTTCTGTGAATAAAGTGATTTAGAAATTCATTTTAAAGTGTTTTTAGGAAAATGATTTGAAAGAAAAGGATTTTGAAATCTATTTTCAAATGTTTTTTTATACAGAACTTGTTGGAAATTATTTATGGATGTTGACTACACTAATAAATTTGAGTAATTTGAATTTAGGGTTATATTTAAACCTGCCTCACTCATTACGTTATTATTTGAGCATGGCTACGCTCATATCTAATTTCTAGCTCGACTCGGGATTTATTAATTCTTTAACAAGCTCGAGTCAGACTGAGGTTGTTCTAATTGGTTTGATATGACTGTATATGCTTTGTTGGCTATGATATGGAGTTGGAGCCAATGCTGATGACTAATAATTACTCTATTTACAATTATACTGAGATTTGACTATATTGATCAATGTGATGTGTTCATGCGTTGAGTTTTATATATACGATTTAATGTATCGGATTTTCAAAAATGATATGAAATTCGATTATTATATTTATTCAATCCGATTCTATTAGTTGGAAATTTTTATATGTGTCTTTAATACTATATTATACAAGTCTATAACTCATGTACATTGCTTTGCGTTGAGATGAGATACGTATTATTTCAGATGCATTCAGGTATTGAAACATATTCGTGTTGACCTAAAGCAGTGTGTACGACAAATCACTCCTTCTGTGCCCATTGATCCGAGTAATCGGATGGTAAACTACCTCTGATATTTCGATCACTGGAGTCGGGTTATCACATCGATAAACAAATCAATACAAATTGGAACAAAACATAAAATTCGATAAGTTTATCAAATGTACTATTCGATAGGCTATCGATTGCTACCAATCGATAAAATATTTCTTATTGCCTAAGTCAACTTAGCCCTATTCTCCATCCTAAATTCATGGATCTGACATAGATATTTTACTAGCTAACTTTCTGGATGAAAGAGGTCGAATTCAAGGCCCTAATACATCCCTCTACACCGATAAATATAAAGGATCATCATCAAAGAAAGGGATTAAATATTTTTCTCTAAGGGAAGACTTTAATTGTTTTCTAAACCAGACCTAAAGTAGCTTTCCAGTCATTGATTGTAATTTTCTTTTGAAATTAGTGGAAATACATGATAAAATCAAATTAAAGTGGACGAAAGCTACGCCGAACCACTAAAAAAATTTAGGTATCATTTACTTGCTTTCTTTTTTCATTTTTTCCGTATTTTACTTGATTTGGATATGAGATTTTATTGGGTGAACTCATAACAAACAATAATCTAAAGCTATACCCTTAAACAAACAACAGTCAAAGACTACATTCTAAATCGTTAGTTCTTTATAGCTTCAGCGATGATCTTAGACTTTTCGGCTAACATTTTTTGGTGTTTTCACTAAGAATTTATATTGTAGTCTTGATGTCACTAGATACTTGGATTCGATTTATGTCTTTTAAGGGATTGGATCGGATTGGTCCTAAGAAAAAACTTAGAAAGCAAGTTAGTTGAGGCATAGGCTATGAGTAAGGTAGCGCTACAGAGCATAACAATATTGGTGTATTTCATACTTAACCACCATCAAATATATTTACTAAAGAGGAGTTAGAAGGAATTATCATTGGAGTGAACCGATGAGGATTGCAATGGAAGAACTAAGGTGGGAATTTAATTTTCTAAGGCTCACTGACTCGATCTAGAGAAGGAAGTTCAACTGGAAGGAGAAGATTAGAGTGAACAAAAGCTAAAGGAAAGATTAAACTAAAGGATGTTGCAAATGGAGGTGTTTCTCTATGGTGATAAATCGTACCGACCGATCCCCATCAATTAGTATCGATTGATCCGTTGGTAAATTTAGTCACATCGAAAAGCCTAGAAGGCAAGGAAGTCAACATAGGATGGTTCCTATTAGAACTTATGCTAAGAACATTGTTAAGGGTGATGCTCGTGGATAAGAGTAATCCCAAGGATGGTCAGGAAAGATATATATATAGAGAGAAATATAGTACATGTGAATGTACTCCTTAGAGATAAGAAGACCATGACATCATGTCATAAGTCGTCAATGCTTGGGTAGTGACCATCATAGTAGTTTGTGAAAACGAGCACACAATCAGGATGAGACTAATAGCTACTGCTTAAGGCGTGAAGAAGGAAACTATGGGATAATAAATGAATTGATAAGATGGTTGCTCTGGAGAGGGAACTACAATGATGAGTGAGAAACTGTAGTAAGTCAGAGTTCCTTTACCATGGAGATTAGAGGAGCTCAATATCCTTATATATTCACTACGCTAATAACATTATTATACGACGATTTGATATATCCAATGCAATACTTACTGAGGTATGATTGGCACATGGTTGGGGCTCTTGCATCTAAGCATTTAAAATCAAGATTATTCTATTATTTCTAGATGACGATGTGGTTATGCAGGCTTTATAAAGGGTCCATTAGTTCTTTTGATTGGCTAGTATTATAAGCCAATTAAGGGTGCATATCATGCAACTCAAGGATAGAATCTCACCGAGAAAAACAATGAAGAAGAGAATCTTTGAAGAACTTTTTGAAAATGTTCAACACTATCGTTATCGAAGTAAGGAATCTAGTCTATTATTGATGGCCTTGGTTGGAGTTGTTAGTATGGGTACATACTTTGAAAAATGATTGACAATCAGAAAGCAGATAACTCTATAGGATTTTTACAAGAAGGAAAATAAGTTTTTTCATTTGGAATAGGAAGAAATGTAGGAAAGACTAAATGCAATAAGGCCGAGAGAAGTGTCTAGTTTTGCTATAGAAACAGATGATAGAAACAAAGGCAATGGTGGTAACAACAACAATAACAAAGAGATAAGACAATCAACTAAAGGAAGGAGAGAGGATCCCGAGAAAAGGTTCGGTGTGATGCAAAATAAGGAATACACAGGGCTAACTAACTTCATGGAAAATATTTACCTTGCTAAGGTCAGGCATCCGAGGTAAGCCCCGTGGTAGGCCATCGTAGAAGAGAGAAGTTCTAGGAAGTACTATTGCTTTCATGAAACTCATAGATAGAATATCGATGATTGTTGACATCTTAAAGACATCGGTGAGGAGTTAATCAAGAAAATAAACTATTATGGTACACGAAGAATCCACAGGTAAGCGGACAAGGAAACAATCAGCTTGCCATAAGGTATGTAAAAGGAACGAGTAAAGGTGGTATACATTCACCTGGAGGAGACTTGGTGATTGGTACTATTTAAGGAAGTTCATACCTTGTAGAAAAAACTGAAACATGATAGAGAAGAATGGAAACACGTTAAAACATGCATCGCCGGTAATTTGTTACGTGGTGGAGGATGGTGCTCCGGCTAAGCAATCTCATAGGCTGAACGACGAGATTGTTTTCATAAATAGAGATGCTAAAGAAATTGAAATTCCAACATTTTACCCCATAGTCGTAATATCCAAGATTAGATCTGCTACTATTCATCGAGTGTTGATTGACAACGGAAGCTCAGTGAATGTACTATTCAAACATACTTTTATTGAGATGAGATTGAATGAAAATAATTTTTTTACCATGTTCGTCCAGTCTTTATGGATTTGCTGGCGAGCATATGTCTCTTGTAGGATGTATAAATCTAAATTTTAGATTGGAGCGAAAACCATAAGGATCTGTGGGTAGAGAAGTTTGTGGTAATTAACATATATTCAACAAACAATACATTTTGGGTCAACCTTCCCTTGTTGATTTTTGAATAGCTTTAGCTACTTGGTGCTTGATGATGAAGTTCCAAGCTGATAACGGAGTATTAGGATTCAAAGGAAACCAAAGCATTGGACGGGAGAGCAAAGCTTAGAGAAGTATGCCATAAGGAGAAAGGAAAAAAATGTAGAGAAAGCTCTCTGCATCAAATCTCAAAATGCATAACAACTACAATCTAAACCCCAATTCAAATCCACCAATGAGAAATATGATGAAGTGGATCCAAGAAAGAGCTGGATGAGGCACGGGTTGGACTAGTTAAGTGGATGGACATTATACCAATAGATGAAGATGATGCTTCGAAAGTAGTAAAAAATGGATCGAAGCTTGGACAGAGGATGAAATGAAAGCTCATTGGGCTTTTGAGGGTAAACCAAGATGTGTTCGCATGGAATCATCCTTATATGTGCAGTAATTTGCTTGAGGTTGCATGCCATGCATTAAATATCGACCCTAAAGCACTCGATGTAAGAGGCGTTGTATAGATTCAGATTTATCCTCCGTGCTGAAGAAAGAGGTGTATAAGTCGTTGGCTAACAACTTTATTCATGAAGCTCGCTATCCAAATTGGATAGATAATATCGTGTTAGTTAGGAAATCAAACGAAAAGTGGAAAACATTAATCGCTTTCTCTAAACTAAATGATGCATGCCTAAAGGACCGCTTTCCTCTTCTACAAGTTTACAACTCATGGAGGGGACAACCGATCATGAATTTCTCCCATTTATGGATGATTATTCCCGTTACAATCAAATTCACATTCCAAATTAGGAGCACACATGTTTCATTACCGAAGTGGGACTGCATTTCCACAAATTCATGTCACTCGATTTGAATAGCACTGGAGTTACTTGCCAACGATTGGTCAACGAGATATTTGTAGAATAATTCAAATAGACTTTGGAGTTGTACGTTAATGATATGCTTGTAAAGTCAAAGAGATCAATGGACCACATGGCATACCTATCACAAAAAATTTGAGATACCTCGAAAATATGGATTGAGTCCAAATACTTTGAAGTGTTCACTTGGGGAATCATCAAGAAATTTTGTGGACTCCATCTTAAACTCTTGGGGTATTGAAGCTAATAGAGAATATATTGAATCTTTTATGCATGTCACAACTTCAAAGACAAGAAGGGAAACAAAGAGGTTGGTTGGAAAGGTTATCGCTTTGAGTAGGTTCATCTCAAAAGCAATAGACATGTGTATATCATTCTTTGATGCCCTTAAGAAAGAAAAGAAGAAGTTCCGATGGACAAACGAATATGTAGATGCTTATTAACGTACATCTCTAGAAACCCGCTATTATATCAAAGCCTTTGGAAGGAGAATATTTATACATTTCTTTTGTACTATCATCTCACGCATTCGGTGCAACATTGGTGCATGAAGAGGCAAAAGTTCAAAGGTCGGTATATTAATTACTTCAGTAAGTGAATCATTGGCATGAATAAAAAATTCCTAAACTAAAGATGCTATCCTATTTCTTACGGATAGAATTAGGAAATTACTACCATATATCCAACCTAATCCAATAAGGGCATTGATGGGTCACCTCTAAGACAAGTCTTGCACCTCTGTGAGACAATGGGACAACTATTGAAGGAGAGTATGGGGAGGAGTCGGTAAGAAATGACATACCATCCTAGGAGGGCCATTAAAGGGAAATATGGTAGAATTTCATCACATAATTCACTAGCGGTAAGGCACACATGCATAAGACACGTTACTTTTCGAGTTCGATATGGTTATAGGCAATAGAAGAAGCATTGAAGCATCATGGTAATGGAATTACATTGATGACCATGCGTAGAAGGTCTTGTCGTACTAAGGGAGACCCGAAGCCCACTAGCCTAGTGTGTAGCGGTTAGGTCGACAAGTGTGCTATGCTTTGAAGTTAGAGTTCCATGCAGCCAATAATGAACCAGAGTATGAAATGTAAATTTTTGGACTCAAAATATCCAAGGAATTGGGAGTATGATCATCATAGATATTCAGCGACTCTTAATCGGTGTATGCCAAGTAAAATAAGATTCCTGCCTAAGGGAGCACCACTTACATGCAATGACAATTGTATGTTGATGGTGCATACAATAGCCATGATCCTGGAGCGGGCGTGGTCTTGATAACTCTACAAGGTCATTGGGTGTGATATACTTCGAAGTTAGATTTTTTTTCAATCAACAACGAAATGGAGTATGAAGCGTTAATTATCGGACTCAAAATATCTAAGGAATCGGCAGTACGGCCGTTGTAAATATTTAGTAACTCCCAATTGATAGTATGTCAAGTGAATTGAGATTTCAAACTGATGGATCACGAGTTTCCGTTTATTTTTGATGTTTTGGAACTGCTGGGCGAGCCTGAGCGTTATACGATTGCATATATTCCTAGAGAGGAAAATGCAAATGCAGACTCATTGGCTAAGCTAACTGGTTTTGAAGATGCACTGTTACCGGGGATCATTTCCGTAGAGGTACTAATGGCGCCAAGCATTTAGGATTTGGATTTTGTTATTCTAAGTGGAAGACAAAGAGTCATGGAGACACCGTTTAAGGAATATTTGACAAAAGGAGCACTTTCAAAAAGTTGGAATGAGACGCGGAAGCTCTTACAAAGGTGACGTGTTATATCATGCAAGATGGTATATTCTATCAAAGAGGACTTTCAACCCCCTTACAAATTTGTATAGACAAGAACATATGGAACGGTGAAGTCGACGATTTCTGTTTGATGATAATAAACATTTTTTTCATTTAACGTGTTTATCTAGTATTGTATATTTACAATTTTTTCATAAAATATCGGTTGTGGAAATTTTTCCTTCCAGTACAATAAAACGCTACATATACAGAGAAAATGAAATAAATAAAAATATGAAGCAAAAGGAAATACATCCATACACAATTAGAGGCTACATGTACAAAGAAAGGGAAACAAATACATAGAAACAAAGAAATATACATACAATCAAACAGCATATTATGGAAGATACAACCGAATTTATTTTCCGTTGTATGAATTTTATTTTATAAACATTAAACAAATTATTTCAATATCCATATCTCTTTCTGTGTATCCTCTCCCTTGCATTTTGTTCATGCATATACATCTTGTCTATTAGTCTGTATAAACACACTTTACACCAAAACAAATTTTTTATCGGATTCACCCCATATCAACCTCTTCAACTAGAAACAAAAACAATCCGATCACAACTCCTTATTAAACACAACTCCAACCATTACATCATCTCCGATATTCCATTACAACAGCTAAACTTATTCATCACGAGCTTCTTCATCATTTACACTCAGTAAACAACACAAGTGACACCAGCACCTCCAGCACCTTTCTGTCAAGCCATACAACATCACAATCATCTCCGACCAACTACAAAGACGAAGCCAAAATCATCTTTTCAGTAGCAACTCACATATACCAAGCAAAACAAAGTATTGCCATTATCAACCAAGTCAAACGTGTCAAGGCAGCATGCGTTTCGAGGTAAAGTTCGACTGTGTCTTGCAAATTTTAGGCATTTTCCAAGCATGTACAAGCTTTAGGCAATCAAATTTCAGTACTCGACTACATCAACCCATCAACGTCGGCAAGTTCGTTTTCTTTTCAACTTTGGTAGTAGCACAAGCAATCAGATCAATATAAAAGAGATACCTGGAATCGGAGCACCGTTCAACTGCAGCATAACTTCACGGCGCCTTACAATCGCGACTTCAGCATAACTTCACGGCGACGAGTTCAACTGTGATAACATCTCCAGTCAATCTCGACAGCCACATCTATTAGCTTACGGCATTAGGAAGTAGGTAAAGTCCAGGGCGGTGTTGAAATTTGTGGCGGAGACTTCACCAAAGCAGCGACTGCGAACCTTCAGGCGACGTTGAAGTATTTCTTAAGCAAATCAAGGTTGCAGTGTTGAGTTATTTATGGAGAAGATAATTTTCAGTATGGAATTTTTTTGCTGAAATCGATTTGGTGAAATCGATTTTATTTGAGGAAATAATAAAAAGGAAGAAAGTTGATGACTGATTTGAAGATAAGGGGACGTGATTTTTTAAGCAGGGAGTGTGGGCTTTCTATTTGACTTTCATTTACTTCTGTTTTGCTTATTTTCATTTTGGTTTTGAACTCTTTTGAGGTACATGCTGTAGTTTGAGGATTCTAAGTTCAATCAGAGTTGTTAGGCATGGAGTTAGAACATTTATTAGCAGTATTCGTGAGTTTAATACTTGTAAGTATTTAAATATTTAACTCTAGTAATAGTTTTGAGGCAGCAGTAGGCATTAGGTTAAATATGAGTATATCTTGTGTTTTTTATCTTCTACATTTCGTCGAAAACTCGATTTTATAACTGCGTAAATAATTTTAAATACCTTAATCACCCTCTTTATGGTACATTACTCGACCCTGCTAGCGGTATCAAAGCCTAAGTGTTAGGTTTACTCTAGAGACACGTCTAATATAAATAAAAAATTTATGTGGGTTGGTCAATATTTAGGCCACCTATGTTCAATGATACTGATTATGCTTAAAGGCTAGGATGAAAATATATCCGGTTTCTGTTGACTGCAATGTTTGGGATATGGTAAAAACATGGTATACACCACCTACGACGACAATCGGTGATGTAGAATTCTCTAAGCCTAAGGACAAATCTGATGTAACTGATAAAAAACTGCTTTCATTAAATGCTAAAGCTATGAATTGCGTTATTTGTGCTCTTGATAAAACTGAATTTAATCGAATTTATCACTATTTGACTGCATAGGGAAGTTGGCACACTTTGGAGGTTACGCATGAAGGTACATCTCAAGTCAAGGAATCACGTCTCGCACTGCTCAACAATGAATATGAGAATTTTATGTTGTTAAAAGATGAAAGTATAAAAGAGATGTACAGACATTTCTCAGTGTTGGTATATAATCCCAAAGCTTTGAGCATGGTGTACGCAGAAGCTGAATTGGTTCGAAAAATACCGAGAGTTCTTCCAAAGGATTTTGAGGCAAAGGTGTCAGTTATACAAGAATCCAAAGATCAGAGCAAACAAAGCATAGCGGAATTGATTGGAAATCTTATGATTTATGAAATAGAAAAGAAAGCCGGGGAAGATCACGACAACTCGGACTCAAGGAAAAAGTCTATTACACTTAGCAGCACCCTCAATAGCGAAAAGATGAAGATAATCCTATCATTGAGCCAGTAAAGTTGATGAATGGCCTTAAAAATTGGTCCAGAAGAAATACCGAGTTTATAATGAAGAGGAAAGGAGTCAAGTCAAAGAACCTGGAAAATTCGGATGAGTAAGTCATGTACTACAGGTGCGGAAAGACGGGTCATATCAAAACGATCTATCTGCTGATTCAAAGTGAGAAAGTAATGAAAAAGAAAAGGAGGAGCTTCACTACAACTTAGGACTATGAAAAAGGCGAAGTGTGCGCTGATAGTGATGAAGCTGAAGTAAGTCTATGTTTGATGGGACATTCAACTCATGATGATAGTACTAACGACTCTAGGGAGGTATCAAATTACGCTTATCAAGATTTGCACTTAATGTGTCATGAACTTACTAGAACAATTGATAGTCTTAATCTTAAGAACAAAAAAATTAAATCTGAAAAAGTTGAGCTACCTTGCATAAATGATATGTTAGAAACCAAACTTGAAAAAATTAAAGATGCTCAAAACATTAAATGTGAAACTGTCGGTTTTTAAAAGGGAGTTCGATGAATGTAGAATAAACCTTGAAACTCTTAAAAATGAGATATTGATTTTGAAGAAAAATAATGACGTAAAGAGAGAAAAATTCATTAATGGATGCACCATGCTAGTGGAAGAGAACGCATAACTTAAGTCCAAATCCAAACCCTTGAATCAACTATTGATAAATTTTCTAAAGGTGAAAGGTCGTTGAATATGCTTTTGGAAATCAGCTATACACAAACAATAAAAAAGGATTTTGCTTTGGTAAATCACAATATAATAGTAAAAACATGACTAACAATGCCTGAGTAAGAAGCGTATTTCCAAATACCTATGTTGTGGTAAAATTGGACACAGCTTCGATAAAGGTTTGTATGGAAGAAAAAGCAAAAATGTTAGACAAATTTGGATTCCTAAATGTACTCTTGATAATTTTAGTTGATACAGGAACAAATGTAAAAATGTTAGGAAAATTTGGGTCCTGAAGGCTCTCTTGAAAATTTTGGATTATTAAACTCTTTTGTCGCAAACACTAATAGACATATGAAGTTTTCTAGGTCTTTCTTTTCTTCCTATGTGTAGATATGTTAGCATGCTAAGGAACAATAAAAATGGTATTTGGACTCCCAGACTTATGACAGACAATGAGTCAAAATTTCTTAGCTTAGAGGACTGTAGAGGTGAGAGTGTTACTATGAGCGACAACGGTGACAGTCAGATTGTTGGAAAACGTGTTTAATAGCTAAAGATGAGAAAGCTGCCTTGTGGCATAAAATGCTAGAACATGCTAGCATGAGAAGCCTGGGAGAAAGGAGTTAGTCAGAGGGCTGCATCATCAGAAATTCAAAAGGAATAAAGTGTTCAATGCTTGTACAAAAAGGGAGATATGAGTTCAAGACAACTGAACAAATTTTTATAGGATACTCAGCAAGAAGCAAAGCTTATAGAATTTTCAATCAGAGCTTGAAAACAATTGTAGAATTAATCAATGTGAAGTTTAATGAGTCAGATGTCGATGCAACCATAGAGAAGGATAAAAGCGATGATAGAGATGACGGCGTAAAAAGGAGATGTGGTGAAGACAAAAACAAAGGTGATTCGTGCTCAACCGAGCCTTCAAAATAAAGTTTGGAAATCGAGAATTTGAATTTCAAACCATGTCATCCACCAGATTTGGTTATAGGAATGGTTGAAAAGATTTGGTGCCAAGAATGCAAAGTCGCTTAGAACTCCCATGATCTTTTGAGCTAAGCTTAATAATAGAAGAAAAGAATCTCATTTAAAAGCCATAAAACCAATTTTGAGATATATTCTGCATAAAAAAAATTGGATTTTCTATTTCTCCTTGTATTCCATGTTTTTCTTTCAGCTTTTTTGTTTCTTTTAGCACTTGATTTTCATTCCAAAAAAAATTAGAATTAGATTTTTTTTTAACCTTTTTAGCTTTTTCTAATTTTTTTTTAAACATCAAAGATAGGAGAGAAATGTTCTTAGAATGCCTTAAAAAAAATTCTTCTAGAAAATGTAGCTATGAATGAGTTGAACCTGTTTGTGCTCATCGAATCTTTGAGTATTGATTACATAGTTGTAGGGAAATGAACTTTATGCTCTTAAGATGAATACTAGTATTATATATCATAGTCTAAGTTAAGCATAAGTTACCAGCCTTATATTTTGTAATATTTTATGTCACGCAACATATTCTTATCTATCACATTCTATTGATCCATGTTTTTTATTTTATGCATGTATGGGTAAAATTAACATTAATCAAAACGTAGTAAAATTTGAATGGAAAAATAGCAGGTATTAAGGACAAGTCAAGTGCATGCTCCATATGAAAGTAAAAATCTAAAATTTAACGATTAAAAGCTGCATATGAAAAATGGATGCGGTATGGACCTCAAATTTAACCCAAAAAATGGATCAACACCCAAAAATCAGATGAAAACAATACTTCAGATAAAAGTAAAAATAGAATAACAGAAAGCAGTAAAAGAGACATCGAGTTTTATAGTGGCTCAGCGTAATCTCCGACCTACGTCCACTTTAATCATTTTATTATTGGTTGCTAGTTGTTTTCTTTCTGGATTACAGCTAGTTTTTCCCTAGATCTAAGTTACAATGAATTTAAATAAGTCTGGAAGAGATAAGAAGTAAAGAAGGTGTTGATGAAGCTTCACGTCCAAGACTGTTAATGGAGATTCAGTAGAGCGAAGATCATTTTCTAGTAGTAGGTTGGTTGGTATTTATAGAGGAATTGGGCAGCATAGAGGTAGAGGCCCAATAGCGATAAGTCTAGAAATCATTCTAAGACAACACAAGAAATATCATGGCTCCCCGAGTTAAGGGCTAAATTCAGTATCAAATTAATGTCCTTAATTTGGTACCGAATATAATCCTTATCCATCTGATGGCCAAGTCCTTTTGGGTCAATTCCTTACTTCATCTAGATGTCCTCCATATAATTTGGTAGATTGTTGATGAATTTTGATCATCATTCTTTAATGACTTGGATTATCCTGCCGTTTGGACTGTCACATCTTCATTTTGATGATAGGCTCAATAGAAATCTATGAAGCTTCATGAACAAGCATAGGAGGACTAGAGGATCACTTGTGCCAAGTATGAATGTGTCAGGGCTTAGCACCTATATTCGGTATCGAATTAAGCTCCTTAATTCGACGATTAATTTAGGCGTTTAGCCTAATCATAGTGAAACTTTCCCAAGTCCTTTTTTTCCTTTTCTAAGTGCTCTTTCCAAATTTCAAATCATTCCGATTCCGCCTTGATGTTCTCCTTAATACTAGATGAATCGAGGTCTTTAATTCGACGAATTATGGTCCTTAATTCAAAGAATAATCTAATTGGTGTAGCCAATTCGCTCCAAACCTTTTCTAAGTCTTTCCTTGTGATCTTCTAAGTGTATACGTCAAGTTTCAAGTCGTTCTGACCTAAGGCCTTACTTCGATGTCAATCTAAGATCTTAATTTGGTGATGATCTAAGGCCTTAATTCAAGGGAGAATTAAGGACTTTGCCAATTTTTCAATCACCTGAGCTCAATTCGCAAGTCCTTTTAGGTGTGTCTTCTAGTTTTGAAGTTGTTTTATCCTCATTTGAATATTTTAAGTCCGGTTGAAATCTGCTTTGCTAAAAAGCGGGTTAACATAGGGTGTATGACTTGTGCTGAAAATTCTATAGCGTCGATGTGTATTAAACCATCAAGTAATGCTTATTTTTTCACATCTAAGAGACCTTACGACAATCTATTAGTATAAGAATCTTCATCTCATTTACAACGAGTTAAGGATAAAATTTTCCTTACATAAATATTTCACTTGAAAAATGTAACAAAATTGCCATATATAGTGTTTATTGTTGATTTGACCACATGCCATATAATTAACTGATTTTTAAAAATTAATCATCCTTTTTCTATTTGGAGTATGTTTTTGATCAATAGTGAGTGCTGTAATTCATGTTTGATGTAAAACTAGAAATATATAATCTTGATATTTTTACTTTTGAGTTATAACTATTTGTTTTCTCTTAGAATTTGTTGACTGTTCACTCATACTATCGATGAAAACAAAATGGGGAGAGAGATTAAAGTTTGGTGGTAGTAATTAATTTGACAATATCAAAGATGTGTTTTCTCTTTCTTCTCTCTAATGTAGGTTACTTTTAATCATTTAACTTCTTATTCTTTTCACGTGTCTGGAGCATGTTAGAAACAACAAACACTTTAAGTTTCATACATCAAAAAATGGGGAGTATGTGTGTGGGGGGATCATCCATATAGGAGGAGATTAACCAGAATTCATCAAGTTTTACACATCACATTCGCACACAACAAACACATCTATATTTTATCTATAAATCTTGACAAATATTTATTATCATGAAAATGAGAGATTGTGGAATAGTGCAGTCGACGATTTCTGTTTGATGCTAATAAACATTTTTTTATTTAACGTGTTTGTCTAGTATTGTATATTTAAAGGTTTTTTATAAAGCACCAGTTGTGGAAAAGTATCCATTCAATACAATAAAATGCTACATATACAAAGGAAAAGAAATAAACAAAGATTTGAAGCAAAAGGAACTATATCTGTATGCACTCAGAGGCTATATACATATAAAGAAAGGGAGATAAATACAGATCAGAAATAAAGAAATACACACACGATCAGATGATGTATTATAGAAGATACAACACAATTTATGTTCCATTAAATGGATTTTATTTTCTACATAGGAAAATAAATTATTTCACAATCCATGTCTTTCTTTATATATCCTCTCCTATATATTTTTTCCATACATACACATCTCCTCTATTAACTTATAAACACACATTACATCAAAACAAATTTCCCATCGGATTCACTACACATCAATCTCTTCAACTAGCAACAAAAACAATCTGATCACCCCTCTATTTCAAACACAACTCCAACCATTCCTGTATTCCATTACAATAGCTAACTTATTCTCCAGCTTCTCCATCATTTACACTCAGTAAATAACACAAGTGAACAATATCAGTCATACCAGCACCTCCAGCATCTTTCTTTCAAACCATACAGCATCACAATCATCTCTGATGAACTACAAAGACGAAGCGACAATCATTGTTTCAGCAGCAACTCACGTATACCAAGAAATACAAAGTATCACCATCATCGACCAAATCACAAGTCTCAAGGCAACATTTCTAGTGAAGTTCAACTGTATCTCACAATTTTTAGGCAACTGCTAAGCATGCACAAGCCTTATAATCGCGACTTCAGTATAACTTCACGGCAACAAGTTCAACTACAATAGCATCTCCAATCAAACTCTACAACGTCATCTACTAGCTTACGACATTAGGAAGCAGGTGAAGTCCTAGGTAGCATTTAAATTTGTGGTGGAGACTTCATCAAGGCAACATTTGCAATCTTCAGGGATGTTGAAGCGTTTCTCGAGCAAATCGAGGTCGTGGCATTGAGTTATTTGGGGAAAAGATAATTTGGGTAATGAATTTTTTTCTTGAATCAATTTGGTGAAATTGATTTTATCCAGAAGAAGCTAACTTCGAATTGTTGACTACCGACTATCATATAGCTTTGATCTATTTTATTTAAGCTTGAAAATTATAGAGGAGGGAGGTCTATATTTTTTGGCCGACAAGGAGATTAATGGAGGCTCTAAACTTAATTTTAGAATGAGGGTTATGATCCTTATAAAAAGAGAAATTAAAGAGAAAATGTAGGATCTAGGTCATTATTTTTCTCCTAGTCATTCTCTATCTTTCTAACATATCAAAACCACCCCCCCAATGTCATCATGTAATGACCTATAATTTTTAACGTTTTGAATAGGAACATTTAATTTATTTAAATATTTGAATTTGATTAGAATTTAATAAATAATAAGAAAATTAGTTTCTAATAAAATGACTCTATTTATAATGACATATTTTTAAATTAATTTATAGGATTTTTCCATAATTTTTAATTAAAAAATATTTAAATTATCGTTTGATGTATTTTTGGGCAAACGATGGTATTTTTGAAATTTCAAAGAATATGATAACCAGTGTATTTTATTATGATTTTGGAATCATATTGCATTTTTATTCGCGATCGTATTTTTATATCTGTCATCTGTGGTTCTGACGCGAACGAAATATTATGCAGCGGTATATCGCAAAATCTTCTTTTCAAAACTTTTTAAAACAAACCAAAATTCAAAAATTTCAACATAACTCAATGGCGATGTAATGGGTGACTTGAAAATTTTGGTTGTAATTTTATTTTACTTGTATGTGAAGTAATGAAATTATTGTGGGTTAAGTGTACACAATCATTGGTCTTTTCTCCCATTTTCTTTTGCCCCCTCCTTTTTCCACTTTCCCTTCTCTTTAATTTTACAGAAAAAAAGAAAATGGCCTCTTCCTTTTAAAAATGATAATCTCAAGCTACAATCCACTAAAATTCATGCGATTAGATTCGTTGTGTTTGAATTGTTGAAGGCTTCGATTCTGTATGGAGTTTATAGGGTGCGGCGACTATTGAGGAGGTTCGAGGTGATTTTGAGGATCCATGGTTGGCGATTTCGTGAGTTTTACCCATAGTTATGTGAAGTGTTGCTGGCAATGTGTTTCTAGTATCAGGGAGATTTGGTGGTGATAAGTTGATGGAGCTTGGTGGTCTTGTGATGAACACATCATTTAGGGTAGGGGTTCGACGGTTCCAAGTCACGAGTTCGAAGGTTGGATTGAGTTGGTTATTTTAAGGATGATGGCAGAGAACGCATGAAGAGATGAATGGCGGTGAAGGCGAGTGGTTGAATCGTTTAGTGCCGAGTGCGATATGAAAAGATAGAGGGAGGTGGTGACGACCCACGTGCATGCATATCAGTGTTAAGGGAATATATTAGAGGATGGAGAAGAAAGGTTTATGAAGGGTAATTAAAATTGAATTTGTAATTAGTCCAATTAAATTATAAATCTAATTTCAAAATGTTATAAAATGAATTTCTCTCATACGAGGTCCAACCGAGATGCAGTCTTTTAAGTTGTGCTCGTAATAGCATTATCTATGTGATGTGACTAGTATCGTCGAGTTTAGGGCAAGTGAAATTTTGGGCAAGATTTTAGATCAAATCGTGGTGCTTAAGCGTAAATTGGAATTCTGGTGAGTTATCTCACCACTGAATGAATACTATAATGATATATGGCAGTTAAAAATTACTATTTTGTTTTTGAATGGTTTATTGGTTTAATTTGGTTAAATTTCCATTTTAAAAAACGAATGACATTTTAATTGAAATACGGAGAATTTTGTAGGGGAATATGGATTCCTTGTTATTATTGATCTTATTTTTTGTTATATACTTGTTGATTTTAGTTTCAATTATATACATGTTATGTAAATTATTGAATGCTAAAATTTGATAGTTTGGCCATATTGGATGTGACATTGACATAGGTTGAAAGTCGAACCTTTTAAGTGGTAAAGGTAAAATTAGCATTGGTTAAGTGCTATGGTAGCTATTGGCCTCATTATAGAACTTGAAACACTATTAATTGTTATTTTGGTTTGGAAATGGTTTTGATTTAAATAATGATTTTTAAACCTGACTTTTGGAGTTTTCTATGATGTTTTATTTAAAAATAGTTTTTTAACTTCCTTATTTTATTTCTACCTTTCTTTTAGTCTTTTCTAATTTATTTGAAAATGTTTGGGAAGTATTGATTTTACTAAAAATTTAATATAATAAGGGAAATAAAGAATTTATCTTTTATAATAAAGTGATTTTGTTTTAATAAAAGATAGCGGTATTTTGGAATAAGTATTGTGAAATATTTTATATAAGTTATTATATAAAAGAATAGGTTTATAAATGATATTTTATAATAAAGGAATGAATTTTTAAATGGTGTTTTACAAATGGAAGAATAATATCATTTTGATAAATTGGGGATAGATCTCATTTGTGGATTTATAGTGGTATATAGAAGGATCATTTTATGGGAAGTATTTGTTTGGATTTTTGCAATCGTAGATTTAGGATAAGTATAGGAGATTTAAAATTAGAAATGAATTTATAAAGAAATATTACAAAGAAGTTTTATAAGAGGTTTTATAAAAGGAGTTTTATAATTGTGATTTGAGATTTATAGAAGGATATTTAAAAATGATGTTTTATAAAGGAGATTTATAAATGATGTTTTATAAAGGAGATTTGTAAATGAATTTGTAAAGGAGTTTGTAAATATAAAAGTGTTTTGAAAATAGAAAGGAGTATTATAAAGGAATTTTATAAAAGGGATTTACAAAAAGAATTTTTATAAAAAGAATGAGACCTGATTTCCATAAATGATCATCTTAAACTATGGTGGTATGAAAAGTATTCTTTTTATAGTTAATACCAAATTCCGAAGTATGGAAACTCGTCTCTATCTTGAGAATTAAGAATGTTGAGGCATGGATAATATGCTAACTCGTCTGATTTCATTGTTAATCGAGGGATAGTACTATATGAAATCGGAAAGTGGTGGTAAGTATATTTGGTCTAATTTCTATACGATCCATTTACTTACACCAAAAGTGGTTTAGGTTTATTTTTATCAATGTTTTTAATTATCATTCATTTTAACCCAAATATGTATGGTTTTGGAAAAATAATATTTTCTTAAGATTTGTGAATATACTTATACCGTTGAGATAATATATGGTACATTTCCTAAGTATTGGAAACATAGTGTTTTGTGAATATACTTATGTCGTTGATTATATGGAAAAGTTTTCTAAGTTTTGATACTGAAATATTTGATAAGTATACTTGTATAGTTGAGATAAGCATGTCAATATTTTTCAAGCATCGAAAAGAGTATCGAAGGTTATGAATATATCTTTGAAAAAGGTATTTAAATAAAAATATTTGAAAAGTGATTTTAATTAATGAAAGGGTTAACTAAAGTGGATTAGTGGTTGCTTTGTGCTTAACCATGTTTGGTTAAATCTCTGGTTGAATTGTTTTCTTATTTGATAGTTAAATAACCGACTATCAAATCTTTTTAAAGCAATTGTTGTTGGATTGGGGAGACCGGGGTCAAATATATTATCTGAAAACCACTTTTAACCGACATGATCGTTCGAATTGGAGATATGTTGAAGATGATGAAATCGAAAACGGATTTCTTTGAAATGCCTGAGGATGTAATAGAAGCAGTGCCTTCGGTTTTTTCAATCAAAAACTTGTATGAATGAATTCTTGTATGGCATTGTTGCTTGGAGAGCAGTTTTAGCATCCTAAGTAGGATTTTCTAATAGGTAAAACGTAGCCTCAAGTCTCACAACCGAAAATGACTAAAATAGGAGATATACCACAGGACTATTTGGTTGGCTTCCATTAGGGTATGGCCATCACCAGATCTAAATCGATATTGACCCATTTATATATGCTAGTGACTTGGTACGGTTGTATGCTGGCAACCGATGTTATGACATAATCGATACTATCCATTAAGGGTCCCCGCCAACACAAGATCGGCCTACCCCTTACTGGATTGCACCAAATATTTCATCACCCCGGTTTCTTTGCAACCTTTTTTCGAAATCTCTTATGCACAACCAAATTCATAAATATATATCTTGAAGGGCGATGACAATATCCTAATTGATGCGACTCATACAGCTCTGCTGCATATTCCCTGTCTTAATCATTCCCAATTGTTGAGGTCGGGGGCTACGTTTTACCCTTTTAGCAGATCCCACTCGGAATGCTAACATTTCCCTCTAGCAACAATCCAATGCCAGCATTCACTAATATAGTTGTTCAGGATAAGAACAAATTGAAGGTACTACTTCTACCACATCCTTTTTGAAATCACCATTAAGATTAGTAGCAATTAGTCCTTGTACTTCAACGTACTCTGTATTTGAATATCTTCAAGACATCTCTAATTCGTAAGCTTATGCCAGTTCAAAGTGGTTTTTAGATAATATAACCAATCCTAGTCTCTTCGATCCGACAATAATTACTTTAAAACCTGCCTAGTTGGTCATTTAACTATCAAATTAACACAGAATTCAACCAATCTTTAATTCCGTAAGGAAAATAGCATTGGTTATGCACAAAAACACCCACTAAGCCTCTTTAATTAATCCATTCATTGATTAAAATCGCTTTGTAAATTCTTGTATTAGAATACCTTTACAAAGATATATTCACAAGTCTTCTCTACTATTTTCAATACTTGAAAAATATTGATATACTTATTCCAACTATATAAGTGTTCACACAAGACATTTCACTTTTAATATTAGAAATTTTTTCCATATATTATCTTACCAGTACAAGTAAATTCACAAAACCTAAAAAAGATTTCATCACGGTAAAATTTGTTTGCTTTAAAACAATGTAACTTTAACACTGATAAAAATAAACCCAAAACACTTTTGGAGTTAGTAAATGGGTCGTATAGAAACTAGACCAAATATACTTACCGCAACTTCCTGATTTCAAATAGTACCATCTCTCGATTAAAAATAAGATCGAACAAGTTAGAAAACTAACCATGCCTTGACACCCATTCATAATTCTCAAGGTAGGAACAAATTTCCATACCTTGGAATTTGGTGTTAAGTATAGAAAGAATATTTTCCATTCCATCGTAATTTAAGAAGATTCCCCTTTTATAAAATGCCTTTATAAACTCCTTATTATAAAATAATATTTTGTAAATTATAAAAATTACCTTTTTAAATATCTTAATATACTTATAAACCTCCTTTTATAAATCTTCAAATTCATTTAATAAATTCCTATATAAATATTCTTTACACTGTTTATGAAACTCTATTATAAACCTTTTTTTATAAAAATACCATTCATAAAACTCATTTTATCAAATTCTAAATATAATTACAGAAATCCTTTTATAGAAAAACCTCCAAATATAAACCAGACTCCGAACATGAAACGAAACCCCAAATATAATTAGCAAACTCATGTACTTTCCATAACACGATCATTCCATATATTACAATAAATTCACAACCATGATTTATTATTCCAATTTATCAAAATTATAATATTTTCCCTTTTTAAAATACCATTTATAGACCTATTCTTTTATTATAATATACTGTTTATAATTCTCTCTTTAATTTATAAAATACCATTTATAAATCTATTGTTTTATTACAATATTTTTTTATGAAATGTTTCACAAATATTTATTCCAAAGTAGTTTTATATTCTTTAAAACGAAATCACTTAAAAATAAATGCTAAACCCCTTTAATTTCCTTTAAAATAAACACTTGTTATTATAATAATTGATCTATAAAGGTAAATACTTTCCAACTAATTTTGGAATATTTACATATATACATATATTAGAAATGAATAAATAAAGGAGTTGAAATAAAACAGAGATGTTCAAAAACCCATTTATGAATAAATATCACAGAAATTCTGAAAGAGTCAGATTTAAAAATCATTTTCCAAATCAAAACTATTTCCAAATCAAATAGCAATTGGTAGTATTTCCAAAACACTATAACGAGGCCAATAGCTATCATAGCACTTAACCAATGTTATTACTACTTTATCACTAAAAGTTTCAACTTTTAATATATGTCAGTGTCACAGCAAATATGGTTAACTATCAAAATTTGACATCTAACAATCTATATAACAGACATAAACTGAAATTAAATTTAATAGATATATAACTGGAATTAAAAATCATAACAACGAGAAATTCGAATTTCTCTACTAAATTCCATGTATTTCATTTTAAATGTCATTCTGTTTTCAAAAAGCGGTTATTTTACCAAACATAATCAATAATTCATCCAAATAAGCAAACAGTAAGTTTTTATCTTCTATATACATACTGGTTATCCAAAATGTAGAGTTTAACTCACCGAAATTCCAACGGACGCTTAGGTCTTCCAGTTTGAACAAAAATCGAACGACATTCTATTTTAGCCCAAAATTTCACTTTCTCCAAACTCAATAAACTAGTTCCAGTGCATACCTTACATTATGCAGCACAAAAAATCTCTCCTCGATTGGACCTCATATGAGAAAGTACTCAGCATATAAGAATTTGGAATTAATTAAACATTTTAAATTCACTAATCACTAATCAGATTACATATTAAATTAATCCCTTCACAAAACCTTTCTTGCCAAATCCTTAATTACCCTATGTACACGAAAGAATTATGCACGTCCTGGCAGTGCACGCATGCCTCCTCCCCTCCTCCCCCCCCCCCCCCCCCGCTGCCTCGGACCACCGTTCGATAAATCAATCGCTTCAACAAACTCCTCTTTGCCCAAACTTCTTCCCGGACCCCTCAATTTACCACTCGATCCCCCACATCAAATTTCGACTGCTTGTGCTCCACCTCAACATTACTGTCACAAATAACCTTGGAGCATTCCAGCCCCTCCATCCAATGCCCACAACCTTGTCTTCGCACCATGATTCCATCCCTATACTCGCCTACGAAGCCTCTAATAAAATCACGACTTAGGATTTCCATCGACTATATGCAATTGTTGCGACCCTTTACCCTCCAACGTGCACTACCAAACTCCGGCCATATGTGCTCCTCCACGTCACAAACCCATTGGAACCAACTAAGACACCTATCTCCTCCTCTAACCACTAAAATCTCTAACCCTGCTCTCCCCTACTCTCAACAAAACCGTCGATCCTCCCAACATCCGTCAAATACAACAAAACGATAATACATTTGTAACACAAAGATCTAAAATTTATATTTTATAGATTCCTAAATCTTTTGTTTTGAATTTTTAAAGGTCGTGAACATTTATTTTCTTTTGATTCCAGGAAGTTTTTTTCAAAAATTGAAAGAGAAAGTGAGAAAGTAAAGTCAACATATTTTTGATTTGTCTTAGTAGTGATTTGTTTATATTGAAATTTCTGACACGTCTCCATACATAAGTTGATTTGCATATGATCCGCAAATGACAAAAAAATAATACGATCGTGCATAAAAATATGACACGATCTCAAAACATTAATAGTATCACTAATTATCTTATTCTATAAAATTTCAAAAATACCATCATTTGTCGAAAAATTATCAAACGATAGTTTAAATGTTTTTGAAATTAAAAATTATGGAAAAATCCTAGAAATTAAATTAAAAATATTATAACAAAAATCGAGTTGTTTTATTAAAAATTTATTTTATTATTATTTATTACATTTGAATCAAATCTGAATATTTAAATAAATTAAATATTTCCATTCGATATGTTAAAAATTTCGGGTCGTTACATCCTTCCGCCTTTTAACGTCCTCGAAATTCCTGAAGGAAGAAAAAATGTCTTCGAACCCCTAAATCTTATAAGAATATTGTACTCAAAATGAGTTATTACATCCTTTAAAATCTCATATGTTATAGAAAATTTCGACATCATCTCCTCTACGAAACTCGATCGAAAATACTACAACTCGCCACAACTAGTCCAAACCAACAAAGAAAACAAAAACCCAAATGTGGCCTCCCATATATGGCGTATAAAACGATCAACAATAATACAAACGTATACCTATTAGTCGAGCAACCGAACTCTACTCATGAAGCCAAAAGCAGTAAGCTAGCCTTTGCTTCCATGAACTTGTATCTCACCTACAAATGCCATCAAACCATATAACTTGCATTTTATAATATCAAAAGCGTGTAATTATGTTAAAGCTCATATAACATACGTATGTCATCCGTACACAATGTCAAATCCGATCACTCGCTCGATCAAACAAATTCACTTTTGAACTAGTATCGCTTACTCGATCTCTCTAGTGCGAACTCTGATATGTTCCTTAATTTAAAACCTTCATTCTCCTTGCATAGCCTTTTCCTATAATAGAAAACTTCAGAATTAGATCAAAAATCCATATCAAGTGTTCATTATCAAGAATCAAATGAAAAATTGTTGTTTGGATCGGTGTAAATCATCTCAAAATCATGTACTTGAATCTGGATCAAGAACAGTTATGCAAATAAAATGATCTACGTACAACTTACATATTGTGACGACCAAATTTTTTTGACATTTTAAGTTGACATTTGATTAAATTTTAATATTTAGAGATTGATTTAACTTGAATTTCAAATATAACTATGAATTTGATAATTAAATTATTGAATTTAATTTATTGAAGTTGGGTAAAAATTTGAATCTTCAGTTATAAGCTGATTAAAAATATTTCAAAAGCTTAGGAAATTCATATTGTTAATACTGAAGATAATGGAAGCTTCAGAATTGAATTTGAAAATATTTTGTTCAGTTTCGAATTTATATCATTCAAATCGATATTTATACATAGCCTTTCGAGACACAGTCTCGAAATTCGATGAAACCAATTCCATTTGATCCGTAATATTGTATTGTTATCAGATTTCAATTTTCATAATGTTTGAAGTGATCGTTTGGCCGTTCGATAAGTAAACACGTTAAATTTTTTATCGAAATTTAATTTAATAACTGATCTAAAAAGCTATCTTCTCCATACGATCGAATTTGGCATCGAAACATTTTCCATTGCATTCAGAATAGGCGTACAACATTATAAACGTCTGACGGTACGCTTCGATTGGAAGTCAAATTTGTGAGTTGCGATAATCGAGATGATTTCAATTTGAATTTTAAATTTAAAATAAATAATAATTGTTGCATTGCAAGCTCAATCAACATGTAAAGAAATTTTGACCACATGTTTCTTTATTTCTGATATATTTCAACAAGCGTTAGTTTTTTTAAGAGAAAATAATGTTAACACAACAGTAATAAAAAAATCGAACAGCCGAGTTATATTTCTCCTCTATAATTTCAGTTCGATTCAAAAGGATTTAATGGCCGCTCTATTCTTTCAAATCTTAATCTTTTTCTCCATAATCGCATGCATAATCACTTTGCTAAAACTACAACCTTCACCGCCGCTGGTTCTCGTCCAACCCAAGGAAGAAGAATTTTTTTACTGGAAACCCTTGGTATAAAAATGTCAAAATACATTCCACGCAAGGTATGGAGCAAAATTCTACTGTAAGGGGTCGTTATGTCCCAAATTAATTATCGAGATCTCTGTTCACTCTCCATCACCAGTCTTCACGGCCTTTCTGGCGATCCTCCTCTCTGGTCAACTCTTATTTCTCTCGACTTTACTAATTCTTCTTCTTCGACAAATTCGGACCCCCCTTTCAAAATCTTTGTACAAGCTAAGATTTGAGAGGCACAAGGTAAAGAGGATGTTAGCATAGAGGAAGGAAGTTTCGATTTTGGGAAGTAATTTGGAGGTCTGTAGAAGGAAAGCGAGAGGATGAAGATGGTCATGAAAGAGTTTCATTATTTGGAAAGGGTCAGGCGAGCTTCTATTGCTTTGAATGTGTGGCAACCGGAAGTTGTTCGTGGTAGTCAGATCAAATTATACAGCAGTATACTGTTCCAACTGAATCTTATTTTAGCTCTATCAAATGGAACTTAAGTTATGCAAGCACAGGCAATCATGGGAAGAAGGGATAGAGTAGGGTTCGGGAGATATTGTGAGTATCGCGCAGGGCCAGCCCTGGCACTGGGCTGCTTGGGCGACTGCCCAGGGCCCAATCCTAGATCAGGACCCAATAAATAAAGAAGTTTGTATATATGAACTTAAAATAATAATAATAATGCATGTGCTGTAATAAAATGTATTCTCAGCTAATGTTGGTGGTTTGCGATTTTAGCAACTGGAGTTCAAGTCCTACCCATTGTGCTTTGAAAATAAAAAAATTATTAATTTTAAAAAATATTCATTGTTTTTGCCCAGGGCCCCAATTTCTGTTGGGCCGGGCCTGGTATCGCGATAGGTCGCGATGGGAAGTGGTGGTGGCCTCGAGCAGTGCAGTGAGGTATATTCAATAAATTATCTCAAAAATGTACATATCTATATAAGATTCTATAGATAGAAATGAAAGAAAAAAAGGGGCTCTGTCACTATATATATATATATATATATATATATATATATATATATATATATATATATGATAATTTTGGAAAGATATAAGAATTTTAAGATGAATTAGAATTTATAAATAGTTTCAAAGAAGAAAACAAAATGGATGTACATATATAAATATTATTATTCTACTAGTTTATAAAAAAATTATGGATTTGGTGAATAAGTGTTAAATTAATTATTTAGTTATTTTAATTACTAAGATAATTCATTAAAGAAAATTTAGTTTAAATTTTTTTTAGTTAGTTAAATTTGATTAAAAAGGGAAGTTAGTTTTAAATCAAATTCTAAGTATATGGGTTTTCGGAAATAAAGGAATAAAAATAAATATGCATGTGCACATTTCTAACTTACTAGTTTAATTTTTAAAATAATATATAATGGAGATTAATTTGTTTAATTATTTTAATCATTAAAAATAATTTATTAAAGAATAAATTGGTTTAAATAAAAGCATCAGTTAATTAAATTATTAAACAGTAATGGATTACTCGATTCGTTCGAATATTAATAAAAATCATCTAATGTTTATACAAGGTCAAAAAATCGTGAAAAACAAACTGGAATGGAAATGGGTTGCATGCGTAAGCAAAGGTGAGATTTTCTCACTCAATTGGAATTCCCGGTTTAATTTTAAATAGTTAAATTTAAAATTGTTGATTGTGTGCTTGGATGATAAATTATTATCAGTTGTATTGGATTAGACTCTATGCGCCACATAATAGTGAAGGAAATTATATAAATCCATATACCGCAATATTCCACCTTGAAGTGGAATTGGTATTATATACGTATTTGGAGTGATTGATTTCCCGCATTATATAGCGGATGAGACCATATGCGTTGCATAATAGCGGATGATATTGTATAATCTCATATGCCACGATATTCCACCTCGAAGTGGAATTGGTATTTAATTGTAATGATTTGTGGATGTAGAGAAACAAGTTGGAGGGATCCAACTGAATTCCTCAAATAATTGAATTTGTTTCAGTATTGTGTGTTGATTTATTTATAATGTATGTATGATTATATTTGTGATTGAAATCGCTGAATGCTGTAGTTTAGCCGAAATATATTTTTGGTATTGTAGGATACCAGAAATAAATAAAATTGGATTTGAAATTTAAGTAGAAAATCTATAGTGAAATCCTATTGAATAAAATTCCAAAATATGGAAAAATGTTTTGTAAATGGATTTCGAGTAATATTATTTAATAGTTGAAGAATTTATTTAAATAGTTTGAAAGTAATAAAGGAATTTGTTTTTAAAGATAATAAATTTGGTGTTTGAACGAAAATATATTTATCATTTTAAAATAAATATTTGGGAAATTGATTTGGAAAATCGATTTGGTGTTGAAATAAATGTTTGAAAAATCAATTTGGAATTTGATTTGGTGTTTGAAAATGAATATTTGGTAATCAATTTGAAAATCGTATATCAGTGGATACTTGGAAATCTAAGTTCACAATGGGAATTTGTAAAGGAAAAAGGAATTTTGTTTTAAAAATAAACATTGAGTTATTTTTAAAAAGTGTGGAAAGAAATTTACGGATTTGCAAAGTAAATTTTGAAATAAATCGAGAAAGGTTTATTAATTGATTTAAACGAACCATTTTAGAATGGAAAGTATATATTCCCTAGAAAGCCGAGTATGTTTTTAAAATAGCTTTAATTAAAAGTTCTAAAGTTGGTTTTTAAAAGGATGTTTGTGAAAAAATTATTTTCTTAAGTTGCTTTTAAATCTTTAAAGTAAAGATTTATTTAATTAGTTATGAAAATGATTATTTAAAGATTTAATTGATATTTGTTTTAGGAAATGGTTATTTAAATAGTTATACCCTATTTACTAATTTTATTTTAAAATTAGTTTGGACTTGAAATCTTAAATGTGATAATTAGCATAATGTTTTCATAACCAATATTTAAGTAAGTATTTAGATAGTGTTATTTTAAATGTTTCCAAGTACATTTTGGATAAGTGATTTAAATTATTTTAAAATATTTGAACTCGGTAGATTTTCTGTGGAAATGAATAAATATTTGGGAATATATTCCACGTAAGGAAAAATGATTTGAAATTTGTTTTCAAAGGATTGAAATGTGGAAAGTAATTTGAAATTTGTTTTCAAATTGGTTGAAGTGTGAAAGTATATCTTGCGAAGACATTTTGAAAATAAATAATTGGGAAAAATTATTCAAATCTGGTGATTGTTGTGAATGTTGATTGATAGTTAAATAACCAACTATCAATATTGGCCTTTAAATGGCATTTGAATTTCGATTCGACCGGGGGTTGGATTCCAAATGGATATTCGAAAATCGCATTGAGTCTTTATGATGGATCTTTTGTTTAAAAGATCAAAGTGGAAATTTATTATGATTATTTGAAATTAGAATGTAACACTTATTTTAAAATAAGCGCTCGTTATTCGGGTTAGCCGGGAGAGAACTTTGTGTGATAAAACCCATTCCAAATAATGATACGACGAAATGGGATTGCATTTGAAGATGGTGTTGAAATCCGGGTATTTTCGAAAGTGGAAGGATTACCTATCAAATGTCTCTACACCAGGTTGCTCCGGTATAGAGATTTTATCACCCTTTGTGAAAATAATTGTTTTTAAGATCTCACACCAGCCCCATGACTGAGTTGGAGTGTATTGTTCCCTTTCTAAACTATGGATGCCAACAATTTTCCACATGGGCAATCTAGAGTCAGGTTATCAGTTATTCTGGAGTGAAGTCAGAAAAGAGATGTTGTGGAGATTAGGAGCAAGCTGGATGGCGAAGCGTATCACTTATACTATGTAGTGTCCGCTGCGTATGGTTGGTGTAAAAGTAAATTTTCCATGTGAGTCAAGTAATACCAACTGCCAGTGTTGTATTGTACTGTTGTAAACTCCGATGTTGTATGTATAAACTGATATAGTTTTTTTCATTTTAAAAATTATTCATCTATCTATTATATGTTGTTCCACTGCGAAATGTGAGATTCTTTTGTTGTTTTCTGTTTCTTCTTTTATCTTCTTCTTTCTAAACCCTAACTGTTCGGTTTTTTGGCAATCGACTGTGCGGCATTTGATACAGTGGACGTATTGATGTCGACTTTAGGGCGTCGAAAAATCGGGTCGTTACACATATTTATTCCATCGGTTTCTTAACAACACCAAATTATTTTTGTTCACATTCATTTTAAATCAAAATTAATTACACCAGTAGTATTTCATCTAATACTAAAACCATTTATGCACCATTTCATTCAACTTTACTTAAGTTAAATTTCATTTCATAACTCAAGTTCATATTCATATAATATTCTTCTACATCCTAAGAGTATATATATACAGATTTCAGATTTCTTTTACTTGACCATAATTTTTAACAAATTTAAAACCTATTTAATTTACTATCTTCTCAATTTTATAAGTTACAAAAACTAAATTTTATAAGTTACAAAAACTAATTTCTTTTAGTTTCACAAAAACACTTAGCTTCACATTAATAGAATATTTAACAGATTCAGAAGTTTTTCGACTGTCCAAAATAGTCAAAAATTCAATTTCATTTTAACAAATGAAAATACCAAACAATATGTCATAATGAGTGCATAAATCAAACTACCCTATTGCATGTGGTAGATGCATTCATATAATAACTTCAGCCCTGGTTTTATTTCAACCCTATTTTGAAATAATAATATGCATATCTCCTTTTGTATAATAAATCATACTTTTGGGCTTTGAAACAAAATTCGTTTTTACAAAATGAACACTATATCAAATTATTATGGTAGCAATTCCTCACTTAGTAACTAAAAAATGAACATTGATGATGCTGCAGTCATCACTGGAATTATTTTCCAGTAATAGAAGTGAGTTTAGTGCTTTCTTTCTCTTTTGAATTTAAAAATATCTCTATACATTAATACTTTCAATTAATGCTATCATTATTCTCTCTAAACTTTGAAAAACAAATTTTCAAAATCATCAGGATTTAAGTTCTCAAATTCTCAACTTAAAAATCCTTTTTGATTTACAATCCCAATTATAAACCATACTTGTATAATTTCACTTTCTTATGTACAGTTATTTCACCAATGTATCTCTTTATTTAGATTATAATGAATAACTTTTATTAAAATCAAATTTTAATCCAACATTGTCAACGAATCCCCTATAGTTAAACTGTGAACTGAATTCACAAGGTGTTCGCATTTAATTTAACCAAACAAATAAATGCTCATAAACTATCTAAGTACTAACAATCAATCAACAATAGTAGTTAATGCTTCTAAACTAGACAAGCATGATTAATTGAATATTATCATTTCCTAACAAACAGACAATAAATGATAATAATTGAATATTATCATTTCCTAGAAACAAATACATCATAAATTTCTATATTAATTTCTAAAAATTATTATTTTATATATTAAAGATAACCGAGGTAAAGCTTTTTCATTCACCTAATTTGAAATAAACAATATTATGCGGTTTGCCTTGTTCAAGTGTTTAGAAAACCGTTTCGAGATAGTTGTTCCTTCTGTATTGATCAGAATTCATAAACTACTAAACCAATAAATCAAGATAGTATAATTTTTTTATATCACTAATAAATATGTGCTCATATTGTTACCCAGCGGCTTGACCGGGCAACCAAAGACTTGATTAAGAGACTTCGTTCGGCATCTGTCCCCGTTCGGCACGACCAGGCCATCGGCATCTATGGTCGTTCGGCATTGAGGGCCGTTCGGTATTGTATATCGTTCGACATTGAGGGCTATTCAGCATGTCAGAGTCGTTCGGCATTCCACACTGCTCGACATCCAGACCACGTTTGGCATTGAGGGTCGTTCACCATGTCAGAGTCATTCGGCATTCCACACTGCTCGGCATCCAAACCACGTTCGGCATTGAGGACCGTTCACCATGGCAGAGTCGTTCGGCATTCCATACTGCTCGGCATTGAGGGCCATTCAGTATGTCAGAGTCGTTCGGCATTCCACACTGCTCGGCATCTAGACCTCGTTCGGCATTGAGGGCCGTTCGGCATGTCAGAGTCGTTGGGCATTCAATCTCGATTGGCATGAAGCTCGTTCAGCATTCTGGCCTCGTTCGACATCTCCCCTCGACCGGCATTGGTTTTCTTTCGGCTTGCACTCTTTACTTAACACATCTCCTCGTTCGGCATTAAGGAATTGCTCGGCACTTACCGATCGGCATTTGTTGTTCGGCATAAAGAGTTCACTCATTTTGGGCCGAACTGTCTAACTACTAGGCCCATCGGGGAAGTCCAACCCATCTTCGTCTATAAATAGAGAGGCAGGGCACAGTGACAGGGACCTTTTTTCGAGAACACCAGGGAGACTCTGCCGCATTCAAGACTCATTCAAGACTTATCGTTTTTGCTGAACAATTGTAATCAAATAGGTTGTGTATGGATTGTATCTGTAATCGATTAGTGATAGAAACAAAAAAGATTAACCTCAAAGTGGACGTAGGCAGTTACGCCGAACCACTATAAATTTGTTGTTCTTATTTTCTACGTTTAATTTAGCACATTATCCTCTGTTTGAATTTACTTTCTTCATTAATCTCTCTACATAATTCTACTCAAGGGTGTTAGTGACCAATTCTGGTGCTAACATTTTGGTGCTTTCATTGAGAGTCGAATTCTTAGGTTTATAGGATCTACTTTGTAGCTACTGGATTGAAAAATCCCCCGAAGGAGGTCTGACTTATTCATTGGATGCTCGTTGAATCTATTCAGAGTTTCAACCGACAACTCTATTATGGGAAGATCACGCACTCGATCAGCATCTCACAATACGAACGTCCACGAGACTGCTAGTGTGCAACAAGTTGGACCTAGCAACCAGCAAGCAATTCAAGGCGTAGGTCCCTCCATCCAAAATTAAACGGAAGTCGTTTCCCGAACAGAGTTCAACGACTTGATAAGAGAACTCCGGGAAAGTAGAAGGCAACTGGCTGAGCAGATTCAAGCCAACATTAATCTCATGACTCAGCTTGCCCAACAGCAGCATCAGAATGCTGGAAGTAGTCCTGCTCCTATTCTTCATCCGATAGCTCGACTTCAGTTGATGAACCTCCTAGGCGTAGACGCCATAAGACTGAAGCTGCACATGCAGGTGCCACTGATCGATCCGCCAGAGATCAGGCATGTGAGGAGACCGGATGCCCGGCTCACCAAGACCCAAATCAATCTGGCCTTCAGGACGCACGTTTGCCCGACCGCCAACAGGCGGGATATTAACCCGCACGGTCCCATGGAATGAAACCCAACCTTCCATCCTCCATACAAACTCCAGACTTATCAGCCATGGTCAGGTAGTTGATGAGAGAAAACCAAGGCCTCACCAACGAAGATTGGAAAGTGTCCAGGAGTCGTACTCCCTTCACAGACATTATTCTACAGGCTGAGTATCCCAAGAAATTCAGTATGCCGACTATCCCAGCCTACGAAGGGAAGACTGATCCTAGGCAACACGTGATGAGGTACAAATGGATGATGGATTCTGCAAGGTCAAATGACACAACTAAGTGTAGGTGCTTTCCAATCACTTTGTCTGGGATCGCCACTATGTGGTTTACTCAACTTCCTCCGCGGTCTATATCTAGCTTCGACGAGTTGGCGATGAAACTTGTTGAACAATTCAGGATACATGCTACTCGTCCAAAGGACGCGATGTCTTTATCAAGCGTGATCCAGGCTCCGGGAGAGTCTTTGAAAGCATACTTGCAGAGATTTCATTTTGCCGCCACTGAAGTTAGCAACCCTAACGACCACACAATCTTGATGGCGGTAATGCGAGGTGTAGATCCAGACTCAGAGTTTGGAGATTGGTTGGTGGGAAAGCCTCCAACTACATTGGAGCGATTCTATTCCAAAGTTCACCAGTTCATAAAGAGGGAGGAAGCTCGATGGACGAGACGAGATAAGGCACCCGGGCCTGTTCAGGACAGTGTGAAAAGTAACATCGCCGTGAAGCAATCCGGCGACAGTTCGGGAAAAGTTCAAGTCAACATCCAGAACAAGCCTGGGCAGTCAAAAGGATCCAGATGTGGAAATCCCGGAAAGCAAAAAGAGATAGGAAAATGGAAGTCGAGGATTCCGACCTACAATGAATACACCCCCCTAAATACATCTCTTAAAAACATTTACCTATCTACATGTAACACCTTCCAATACACAAAGCTGCGCCCAAAGGAGTCCACCGAGGAACAAAAACAGACGGGGAAGTACTGTCGCTTCCATGAGACCCATGGGCATAATACTGGGGAGTGTAGATAAATCCATGACACCATAGAAAGGTTAATCAGGCAGAAAAAGCTGCAGGAGTTTGTTAAGAACCCGCCAGAGGGTAGGCAAGGAACGTCAGACCCCGAACGCGGGCCGGCTCCACGCCCCTAGAGGAAGCTGCCTGGACCGTAGGTAGGTTGATCATAAACACTATAGTCGGAGGACCTCATCCTGCAGACAAGAATTGGCAGGAGATGGAACGATATGCTACCTCCTTGAGGCATGCGAATTATGAATGTTGTTCGAATGTGGAAGATGGAACCCCCGCAAAACAACAACGCATGATGACAGATGATATTGTGTTTAGGATTCGAAATGCAGACAGGGTGGAGGCTCCCACTATCGATCTGATGGTCATATCTGCAATGATCAGGCCAGCTTACGTCAAAAGGATTTTGATTGATTGTGGAAGCTCTATCAACATCATCTTCAAGAAGGCTTATGACCAAATAAAGATGGAGACAAAAGATTTAAAACCATGTAAAGCCCGTATCCACGGCTTTAATGGTGCCGCAACTAACGCGATGGGGTATATTGAGTTACCAGTTGAGCTGGGGGAAGGTGAGCGTAGGAGAGTGCGAATCCTACCGTTCATAGTAATGGATGTTGACTCTCCATACAATGTATTTTTGGGTCGTCCGGCCCTGGCAGAGTTTAGGGCCGCTTTGGCCCCATGGTGTTTGACATTAAAGTTTCTGACAGACAAAGGAGTCGGTGTAGTACATGGCGATTAGACGACCTGTCGCGCATGTTATATGGCAGAGCTGAGAGAAGCTCAACGGAGAGAAAAAGGGAAGGTTGTGGACAGCTCCGTCTGCATCCTAAATACTGATGATTGACAAGTAGTGCTCGAGCCCTGGCTCGGGCGACATTCTCGGATCCTTAGAGACATAGATCTGAGAGATGATGATAGGGAATCCAGGGAAACAAATGCAGCACCAGCTGAGCTGACGTTTGACATTCCAGTCAGCCGAGATGACCCATCACGAGTTCTTAAGATTGGATCACAACTCGACCCTTAAGTGGCCAAGGACCTCACTGATTTCCTCTGAGCGAATCTGGATGTTTTCGCTTGGACACGTTTTGATATGTGCGGGATTTCTCCCACTATTGCGAGTCATATGTAGAACATAGACCCAAAGTATGTTCCTGTGAAACATAAAAGGAGAAGCATGGACCTGGAGAGGTCCGCTGCTCTCAAAGAGGAGGTGGACAAACTCAAAGCCAATGAGTTCGTCCACGACGCCTTCTACGCCCGAATGGATATCTAACCCTGTGCTGGTAAGAAAAGCGAATGGGAAGTGGAGAATTTGCGTTGATTACTCCGATCTTAATAGAGCATGCCCTAAGGATAGTTTCCCTTTACCTAGAATCGACCAGCTCGTCGACTCCACCGTCGGATACGAATTATTATCATTTATGGATGCGTATTTGGGATACAATCAGATCCCGATGCACATTCTAGACCAAGAACGCACCAGCTTTGTCACAGATGTGGAGCTATATTGCTATGTAGTAATGCCTTTTGGATTGAAAAGCGCTGGAGCAACTTATCAGCATATGGTGAATTGAATGTTTAAAGACCAGATTGGTAGAACAGTGGAAGTCTATGTGGATGACATGCTCGTGAAGTGATAACAGTCAAATGACCACATCCGAGACTTAGCAGAGATGTTTGATATACTCAAGCATTACGGGATGAAGATCAACCCTTTAAAGTGTTCTATTGGCGTTGCATCAGGGAAGTTCTTGGGTTTCATTGTGAACGCACGTGGAATTGAAGCTGACCCATAAAATGTTCAGGCTATTCGAGACATACAAGTGCCCAGAACTATAAAGCAAGTACAAAGCTTGAACGGAAAGGTGGCCACGCTGGGTCGATTCATATCCAGAGCCATGGATAAATGCATTCCTTTCTTTGATGTGATAAAGAAAGGAAAGCGGAATTTCGGTGTGAACATCTGACTGCGAGGAAGCATTCCAAACTCTGGTTAGACATCTAGAAAGTCCACTGGTGCTATCAAAACCAATTGACCATGAAGTGATGCATGTATACCTGGCAGTGTCCTAGCATGCTACCAGTACGGCTTTGGTTCACGAGGAGGACCGAGTTCAAAAGCCAGTATATTATATCAGTAAACATTTGACGGGGGGCAGAAAGAAATTATCCCAGGATTGAAAAGTTAGCTTATTGCTTGGTGATTGCATCACGCAAGCTTCGCCCATACTTCCGGGCACACACGATCAGTGTTTACAACGACCAACCCTTGCGATAAATACTCCAACGACCGGAAACTTCTAGAAGGATGTTAAAATGGAATATCGAGTTGAGTCAGTTCGATATTACCTACCTGCCGCGAAGGGCCATACAGGGGCAATCGCTAGCAGATTTCATTGCTGAATTCACCATGATAGATGAATCAAACGGCCGCAATGTCATACCTCCCGTTCGATGGAAGATGTGCACCGATGGGGCATTTAACGACCGTTGTTCGGGGGTTGGCATAGTTCTTGTAACTCCTGAGAACCGATCAGTTTGCTACGATTTGAAGCTTGAATTCACAACAACGAATAACGAAGCCGAGTATGAAGCGTTGATTGCCGCCGCAAGACTTATCAAAGAACTGGGAGTAAGATCGATAGAAATCTTTTGCGACTGGCAACTGGTGGTGTACCAAGTGCGAGGAGACTATCAAGCAAAGGGGCAGAGACTTGCCCCGTATTTGGTCCGAGTTCAAGAGCTGCTAGCGACTCTCGAGTATTATGATATTTCACATGTCCCGCGTGAGCAAAACATCAGCCGATTCATTGGCGAAATTTGCAAGCACTGGCGATGCACAGCAGATGGGATTTTTTCCGTTGAAACCTTACATGTTCCGAGCATAAATATGATGGAGGTAGATTTCTTGTTAGAAACAGAAATCGAGAAGGAATCATGGATGACCCCATTCAACAAGTACTTGTTACACGGGGACATACCCGAAAGAAAGAGCGAAAGATGACAAGTAATGCAAGATTGAGTAATGTATCGTAGGGGATTCTCGACCCCTTACTCTGGTGCATTGCCCATGATGAGATAAAACGAGTACTGTCCATGAAGGTGAATGTGGCGACCATACCGAGGGGCAGACGTTAGCAAAGAAAATCCTCTGCTATGGATACTATTAGCCGACTGTAAATCGGGATGCCGCACACTATGTGAGAAGATGTGACAAATGTCAGAAATATGCAAAAATTCTGAGAGCTCCGTCGACGGAACTCACACAAATGGTTAGTCCCTAGCCATTTGCAATGTGGTGGATCGATATAGTCGGTTCTTTACCCCTATCCAAAGGTGGTGCAAAATACGCAATAGTAGCGGTCGGTTAGTTTACCAAGTGGGCAGAAGTAGAGCTTTAGCCACTACCACCACCAAAAAGGTCATCAATTTCGTTGTACGAAATATTATATGCCATTTTGGCCTTCCACGAACCATCATTACAGACAATGGAACTCAATTCGAAAGCAAAGAGTTCAAGGAATTTTGCCAAAAATATGGTATTAAGAAAATATTTGCAGCAGTTGCTCTTTCGAAAGCTAATGGAAAAGTGGAACCCATAAACAAAATAATCAAATCCATATTGAAAAAACGTTTGGAAAAGGCTAGAGGCAAGTGGGTGGATGAGCTTCCGACAGCACTTTGGGCTTATAGAACCACCCATAAGACTACGATCGGCCACACTCCATTCGCATTAGCATATGGCATGGAAGTTGTCATACCTGTAGAGCTTGAAGTTCCATCACATCGGGTAACTTATTATGACCATGAGTCAAATCAAGATCTTTTGCTGGAATCATTGGATTTCATTGATGAAAAGCGTGAAGAAGCTAATATAAGAGCGGCCACATACATGCACCGAGTCGCTTGATATTATAATGAAAAAGTCCGAACGAGAATCTTTGGTTTGGGTGATCTCGTTTTGAAACGAGTTTTCCTGGTTCCATCATATATATGAGCCCCGCATGGGAAGGTCCATACGTCATTGAACAGAAGCTTGGAGAAGGAACTTTCAAGCTAGCGACCGTTGAAGGTGTGACACTCCCCCGAGCATGGAATAGCGAGCATTTGCGGCATTATTACACTTAGTTTATTTCTTTCATATTTTAGTTGCATTTATTTCCAGCACGTTTTTATTCCTAGTTTACGGCATGTAATATGACAATTTAGCTTGTTTGCATTAATAAAGGCTTGAATCCATTTTCTCCATGAATTGTCGATGTTTCTGTGTATGATAACGCTGTGACGCATGACTAAGAAATACATTATTCTATTTGACGTATGAATGCACACGAGCACTCAAAATCTCCAAGTCCCCAGAGTGCGGACTGGTGTACTCTGAGTCCCCAGAGTGCGGACCAGAGTATAAACGACTGAAAATCTCCAAGTCCCCGGAGTGCGGACTGGAGTACTTTGAGTCCCCGGAGTGCGGACCAGAGTATAAACGACTCAAAATCTCCAAGTCCCCGGAGTGTGGACTGGAGTACTCTGAGTCCCCAAAGTGCGGACCGGAGTATAAACGATTCAAAATCTCCAAGTCCCCGGAGTGCGGACTGGAGTACTCTGAGTCCCCTGAGTACGGACCAGAGTATAAACGACTCAAAATCTCCAAGTCCCCGGAGTGTGGACTGGAGTACTCTGAGTTCCCAGAGTGTGGACCAGAGTATAAACGACTCAAAATCTTTAAGTCGCTGGAGTGCGGACTGGAGTACACTTGAGTCCCTAGAGTGCGGACCAGAGTATAAACGATTCAAATTCTCCGAGTCCCCGGAGTGCGGACTGGAGTACTCTGAGTCCTCAAAGTGTGGACTAGAGTATAAACGACTCAAAATCTCCGAGTCCCCGGTGTGCAGACTGGAGTACTCTGAGTCCCCAGAGTGCGGACCAGAGTATAAACGACTCAAAATATCCAAGTCCTCGGAGTGCGGACTAGAATACTCTAAGTCTCCAGATCATGGACTAGAGAATGAGCGATTTAGATATCCAAATCCCCTAAGGGGGGACTGAACACAAATGACTTGAAGTCATCGGACCCTTAGCATGCGGACATGAAAATATTCTAAGTACCTGGAGCGTGGAATAAAGAATGTGCAATGCTAGAAAAATTATCGACTTATTTGAAGATGAATCGAGGAGTTTATGTAACTCGCAATGGCTTGGGTTTTGACCACGATTATACAAAAAAATCAAACAACGGAAGTCTTCTGAAAGGCAAAAGAACTAAGTTTTATTCATCAAAAATAAGTTTCTACTACAACTCCTTCGAAGCTCGGAGTCCAAAGTTTATTTACATGAATTAGGAAAATAAATAAAAATAATTGCATAATCTAAACTAACTCTCGTTGAACGAGAGCAACGACTACTTCTTCGACTTCTTCGACCTTTTCCCAAACGACTCCTCTCCCGTGCATTTGCCATTGATAACTTTCTTAGACGGGGTAGTGACGACTGAAGAAGTACGGGGAACTTCTATAGGCTTGTACCTGCCTGGGAGGATGGCCTTCAATGACTTATTCAAAGGATCATCCAGGTCCACAGCTTGAGGCTCGACTTTGATCTCGACCATTTTTTCTTCTCCTTCTCAAGCTGCTCCTTCATGCTCAGTTTAGATGTGTGTTCAGAGGCGTCTGTAATTTCAATTTCATAACTCCTATCGATGGGAGAGGAAGTCTCCGATTTATCCTCATCAAGAGCTCCGATCACCTGAGCATCTGGACCGGGAGCCTCTACTGCGTGAGTGGCCTCACTTGTCTTTTCCTTCACCTTCTTGGTGACATCGCTCCTCGGAGTAGGCTCAGGATCAGAATGACCTGCACAAAATCAAGAAAAATAAGCATTAGAATACGATAGCTCCTGGTGAAAAACGACGACTTTTGGAATGTTAAAATGAAGAGTTATCTACCAGGTTCCGGCTGGCTCTCAGCCGTCAGAGGGGTATCACCCTTTGGAATAGGAGACAAAATGTGAACGCCGAGCCGGGATTCTCCGGATCATAACCAACGAGCTACTCAAAGGGATCACGTATCGACCGATCGGCCGGCTGAGTGGGCGCGTGAGCTTGAGACTCGATCCCGGTTGGACCGACAATAACCTCTTTCCCTTTTGTGAGGGGGAGCCTTCGCAGTAAAGGGCTTTTGCCGCTGACAGGTCCGAAGGCTTGTGTCCCTTAAGAAATTCTTTTATCAAAGCTCCTTCATCAACCTCCTCGGCACCATGTTCGGCCTTCTTGATTTCTATTAAGGTCTTCCACGCCTCAGTTAAAGATTCGAGGTAGCCCTCACATAGAAAAGTTAAGTTTCGGTGCATGGGGGCGCAGGCATTGAACTCTGCAATTAGTGGGTCGAACATGCTTTTGACCTCCTTCCTACCTGCTTCTTTAGCCGCCTCGTGGCGGGAGTTGACCTCCGCAGATGCTATTTTCTTGCACTCTTCACGGGCTTCATTCTTTAGCATCTCAACCTTAAAAATTTCATCCTCAAGCTTTGCCTTTAGAAGTCATGTGGCAACGATCTCGTCGCAATATCGTTGCGACTCTTCTTGGGCAGCGGTCTTCTCCTCCTTTTCTTTGCGGAGTTGCTCCTCCAACTCCTTGACTCAGAGGGAAAAGGCATCCCTCTCCTTCTGCACCGAGTCTTTCTTCAAATCTAGAGCCCCACAACGCTAGACCGCATCGTCGATTTCTTTTTTATGGGTTGATTTCAGACGAGTTACGGCTTCGGCAGTATCTTTGGCGCTCTGTTGGGCGGCTTCTAACTGAGACTTGTAAGAAGCAAGCTCTTCGCCTGAGCTTTAATAATATCCTTGTCATGGATGGCCTTAAGCTTCAGGCGATCAATCTCATACTGGCGCTCTATAGAGACTTCTGACACTTTCTCAGCAAGATGAACGAACTCGTCATGTTGAACATAGACGTCGTTGTTGCAGGTGATAATGCTCTGTTTGACACGTCCTGGAATATGATGGATCGTCGGGAGGAATTTCAGGCCATCAAAGCAGATTTTTTGGATTTAGCCTTGATCTCAATCAGTCTCTCCGATATTATTGGATCTGTTACGGGAACAGGAGGAGATGGCTTTGAAAGTTCAGTTTTCTTGTAAGGATCCCGGGACTGTCGTGTTGTAGAAGAATCGGAGTGTTGATCATGAGGGACATCGGATTGCGATCCCTTATGGTCGTGCTTATCTCTGTCTTGCTTAGAGTGAGAAAGGGGATTATGATGGTATTTGGGCTGATAATAAGATTTCTTCCAAGACGATGAATCTCAGGAATGATAATCCTTATCGCTATCGTCGTCCCTATCTTGGCATCTTCCAGAACCTGAATCCCATCCCGACTGATAAAATATCGATAAACCGCGAAGGCGGTCAAATCCATGCGTGCGCCCATGTCATCTACACAAAGTTTAAGTAACGATGAGTTAGCAAAGAATAGGGTGACAACAGAAATTTAAGTACAGGGTGAAGTGCATGTGTTTGTGTGTGTCCTAGTGTTTCCCTCCGACGAACCAGTTTCTTTACTAATAGGAGTTTTTTCTCCCTAATTTTGGGCTTGAACGCTTGCATCGCCTCTCGTAGGCGAATGAAGCTTAAGGGCCTCTGGATTGTCAAAGTCGTAGTTGAGTAGATCATCATGTATGGAAAGGTTCGATAGGCCTTTTAGGGAACTTTCTAAATGTTGTGAGGAGGCTTCTTTCTCCACGAGAATGAGAGTAAATTTAGAAGTTCCACCAACTGTTTTCTTCCTCGGCCTATATGTTAGTTTCTTCTTCCCCTTCGAAAGGGAAGGCGACGTCTCGATGTCGTGAACTTCGACTATTGGATCCCGAGCGGAACTAAAGTTCTTATCATGTGCCTAAGGCATTTCAGTTTCTTTAATTTCCCCTTCTTCTAGTGTGTCAGGGGAGTTACGTACTGAAGACTCAGCTTGTTTTTTCCCTTTGCCAGAGGCAGGCCTGGGTATTGTAACGCCTTGAGGGAGGCTTATCCGGTGACCTACTGCCAACAGCCCGAACATTGTAAGCGTCTCATTTGAAACGAGAGTTCTGATGTCCCGGTCTTCGACGGGAATGGCTCGAATAGCTTCGACGGCTTTAGAATATTCGAGGCCCTTGGGACACGGATTGATACCTGAAAAGATGGAAGAGAGCTAGAAAGGGTACAGCTTCGACCAAACATGAGTATCGACCCAGGAAAAAGACTTACTTCCTTCCACCCATCTCCTCGCAAAACCGAAAGGACAGCGCACGTAAAACCATCTTGTATGTACAGGGCAAACTTGCTTCATGCCCCAGTTAAGACTTGACATTTGTTGTACGGCTCAAGAAACATGAAAGACGGGCTATCCTTCCGTCTCTTGATGCAATATATGTATCGAATATTGCCCGAAGTTGGAAGCCTAGAGAGGACACTCATGAAGAGGATACAAGTGCCATAGATGAATGCATGGCTGTTCGGATGCAGTTGCGATGGAGCAATGTCGATGTACTGCAACACCCTCGAAGAAATGAGTTGAACGGTGGCACGCTACCAACCCAGCACACGAATTTGTTGCAAGCTGTGTATCCGACTGGGGGCAAGTGTGGACGATCATGCCCCAATGGAAATAATACATCGTCAAAGGGGATTCCGTGGACAGAGCGGATCCAACGGAGAGTACTTTCTTTAATTTTTGAAGCCTGAGAGTCGATTGGGTCATCTAAAAAATAGCTGCCTCCAAAACATCGGGAGCAAAGTGGACACATGCACTCATAGGGTTCAGAAAGTCTTGAGTGGGGGTAGTTGACAGATGTGAAGTATCTACGACTTCTTGTCAAGAGGATGGCCCGATTCTATCTGAGATCGTAACAGAGCTAGATTTCCTAGACATCTTTAAAGAAGATTGAATCTAACAGAGTACACGTTTGAACTATACTTGATAAATAATCGACGTTAGACTTAACAGCATAAATATTCCCCCCGTGTGGTGTGTTAACTAGTGCGATCATTCAAATATAAGTGCTGAGAAATTAAAAGTCACGGAGTTGGCGATATAAAGTTGAGCTTTGAACTGTCATCTTCGAAGACCGTCATCGCTGACCGTCTCCGAAAGCCTGCCTTATGATGTTTTCGATTTTGGACTCGGACATTGGCACTATATGTTGAAGGCTATTATCTGTTTTTATTCATTTAAATTCAGACTTATGATTGTTGAAACTGGGGAGTTATCAGTCCGGATTAGTTCGATATGCTGGTTTGCTTAAGTCCTTGTCCTTGTTTTTGTCATATGATTAAGCATGGGAAATAAGTGAATTCGCGAGGGTTATGTTCAAGTTGGAATGATTTCGACTGTTGTTATCCATTCATCGAAGGTCAAGGCCGAGCGACACTTGAAATACATGGCCTAAAACCTTCTCGGCCTAAATGCCGCTCGGCCTAAATGCCGTTCGGCCTAAATGCCGCTCGGCATAAATGATCTTCGGCGTAAATGCCGTTCGGCCTAAATGTTGCTCGGCCTCAACCCAGTTCGGCCTAAATACCAGAAGTCCATTGCTCGACATCCTATACTTCCATCTGTCCTCTCCACCATTAGGCATAAGGGGGTCATCCGAACCACCCTCATGCCGAGCCGCATCGCTCGGCATTCTACTCTCAACAACGACACCCTTCCACTTATCTACTCCACTGTTCGGCAGACGGCGAATCGTGCCGAACCAAAGTTACGCCGAGCCACAACGTTCGGCACTCCATCCTTAATAACAATTTTATTCTTTTCCTCCATCCTTACCGAGCGACATGGTCGTCCTTCGGCAGGTTGTACCGAGCCGATCGGCATTCTAACCAATTCCTACTCCTCCTCTGTTTTTCCCTCCTTCGCATGCCTCTAACCTCTCCTTTTTTTCCCACACTGCCTAGCCTTAAAATGTATCCTAATCACAATCTGATTCCCTCATCCGCGTGATACATACTGGCCACGGTTCTATAGAGATTCACGAACTTGAATCTCGTGCTAAGTTTATTAGCCAAGGGGTAGCATTCAAAGAGAGAGGTCGTTAGCTAGTAAACGGCTCGAAAACTTTGGGGGTTCTGAAGCAAGGAGGGCGGTTTTATTAGTTTCGATTGATTTGGGAAAGGAGTGAGGTAACGCATGATGTTTGAGGAGGGAAGAGTGGTTAATTATTTGGAGTTTGTTAAAAAGCAAAGTTCGCGAATACAGGATTGCGGAAGTAAAAATGAAAAAGAGAAGAAGAAGTGAAGTGCCGACCTTTATAGGGGGAAGAAAGGAAGTCGAAGGGACAATGACCGGTAGAACCAGTCAGTGCGCATCCCTCGCTCGGCATCAACTAAATCGTTCGGCATTTATATGATGTTCGACATCGGCATGTCATTCGACGTACACTGACTCGTTGGACATTTAAGAGAAAGTAACATCGAGGAAATGAGACCAGGGCTTGAAGCAAGACATGGAGGACTCGTGACTCAAAGTGTATCATGTTCATCCATATAATACATTTTGGGGGACAAGTGTAACCCAGCGGCTTGACCGGGCAACCAAAAACTTGATGAAGAGACTTTGTTCGGCATCTGTCCCCGTTCGGCATGACCAGGCTGTTCGGCATCTATGGTCGTTCGGCATTGTGGGCCGTTCGTTATTGTATATCGTTTGGCATTGAGGGCCATTCGGCATGTCAGAGACGTTCGGCATTCCAGACTGCTCGGCATCCATATCACGTTCGGCATTGAGCCGTTCGACATGTCAGAGTCGTTCGGCATTCCACACTGCTCGACATCTAGACCTCGTTCGGCATTGAGGGACATTCGGCATGTCAGAGTCGTTCGGCATTCAATCTCGACCGATATGATGCTCTTTCGGCATTCCGGCCTCGTTCGGTATCTCCCTTCGACCGGCATCGGTTCTCGTTCAGCTTGCACTCTTCACTCAACACATCGCCTCATTCGACATTAAGGAAGCGCTTGGCATTTGTGGTTCGACACACAAAGTTCACTCATTTTGCGCCGAACTGTCTAACTACTAGGCCTACCAGGGAAGTCCAACCCATCTTCATCGATAAATAGAGAGGCAGGGGCACGGTCAAAGAGACATTTTTTCGAGAACACTGGGGATACTCTGTCGCATTCAAGACTCATTCAAGACTTAACTTTTTTGCTTAACAATTATAATCAAATAGTTGGTGTACGGATTGTATCTGTAATCGATTGGTGAGAAAACAAAAAAGATTAACCTCACAGTGGACGTAGGCAGTTACGCCGAACCACTATAAATTTGGTGGTGTTGTTTTCTGCGTTTAATTTAGCACATCATCCTCTGTTTGAATTTACTTTTTCATTAATCTCTCTACATAATTCTACTCAAGGGTGTTAATGACCAATTCTGGTGCTTACACATACACACACACTCTCAAACTCATTCTAGGATGTTACTAATCCTATCTCTAATTAGTCTATCCCACCAAAGCCTGGGTGTTCGCTCAACCTGGCACTGATCCCACTTGAATTGACCCTCCTTTCGAACCTCAAAATTCAGCACTAATACATTCATAGTATTCATGTACCGATCATCCAAGTGCCATAAAGATAGATTGTTAGGGGAAGAAAGAAAGGACAAAATAAAATCTCACATCTTGATGGATAATATATAATATATAACAGATCTTTACAAAAGAAAATTGTATTATACATATATCAATCAAAGTAACTAATCAATTAATGGCTTGGACAGTTATAACAACCTGTCCTCACAAATGCTGATAAATATAAATAACCCATGCAGTAGAAATAAAATATATGTGAATACGTCTTGTAGGCATCCGCTCATCTCCTAAAGCTCCAAAGCATCCAAATTAAATCTAGAAAACATGCTCGGGCTGACCCGAGAATTATAAGAAAATAACTCCTGGATCAGTATGGTAAACCAACTGAGAAGCATACTTCAAATCGATTCTAATGTTATAAAAACCTTTCACAAATAAAGGTATCTTGTAAGACCACACTGCACATAAACGCGGGCGGATTTTTACTTTAAGATAACCAAACCATTTCATAGGAAATCTTCTGATATTAAAATAATGTCTAGGGTTTAAAATAAATATTGAATCATAGCCAAAATTGTTACATTAATTAAATTCCAGCATAATAGGTATACAACTAAGTTGGAAAGGCACTTACTGGAGAATGGATTCCTTACAATGACAATGCACCAGGATACCGCTTGCTACAGTACACCTCCAAATAATGCACCAAGGGCCTTATATGGATCCTCTGCCAACACAGGACTGCCCTACCACTTACTGGATAGCACCGAATATTTCATCACCCCGGTTTCTTTTTAATCTTTTCCCGAGAGCTTTCATGCACAATAAAATTCATATATATATATATATATATATATATATATATATAGAAAGGTGATGACAATACCCTAAAGGCAAGACCCACATAACTCTGTCACATATCCTCTATTTTAGTCATTCTCGGTTGTTGAGGCTAGTATCTACATTTTAGTTTTTTAGCAAATCTCACTTGGAATTCTAAAATTGCCTTTCAGGCAACAATGAAATGCTTGCATTTATCTATAAAAGTTGTTCAAGATAAGAACAAACCGAAGGCACTACTTCTACTGCATCCTTTTTGGAATCACCCTAAAGATTAGTAGCAAGTAGCTTTTGCACTTCAAAGAACTCCATCTTCAATTATCTTTAAGATATCTCCAATTCAAATGCTTATGTCGGTTCGAAGTGGTTTTCGAATAATATAGCCGATCCCGGTCTCTCCAAACTGACAATGACAGCATGGCCAAGATTTGATAGTCAGTTATTTAACTATCAAATTAATAAACAATTCAATTAGAGATTTAATTTCATACGGAAAATAACATTGGTTAAGCACATAAGCACCACTAAGCCTCTTTAATTAATCCCTTCATTAATTAGAACCACTTTACAAATTATTGTATAAAATTTACAAAGATATATTCACAAGTCTTCTCTACTATTTTCGATACGTGAAAAATATTGATATACTTATCCCAACTGTATAAATATACTCATAAGACATTTCACTTTTAGTACTTAGAAAACTTTTTCGTATACTTATCTAAACAGTATAAGTATATTCATGTAACCTAAGAAAGATTTCATTTTCCAAAATCCGTACCTGTTTAGGTTCAAACAATGTAACTTAAACATTGACAAAAACAAAACCAAAAACTTTTGGTGTAAGTAAAGTGGTCGTATAGAAACTATACCAAATATAACTAACACAACTTTCGATTTTAAGCCGTACATCCCTCAATTAACAATGAGATCAGACAAGTTAGAAAACTTACCTTACCTCGAAGCCCATTCTTAATTTTCAGGGTAAGGATGCATTTCCTTACCTTGGAATTCGGTGTTAATTATGAAAAGAATACTCTCCATACCGCCGCACCGTAATTTAAAATGACCATTTGTAGAAATCGAGTCTCCGTCTTTTCAAAAAAATCCCTTTTTTAAAATGCCTTTATAAACTCCTTATTATAAATTATGAAAAACCTCTTTTTAAATGTCTCAACATAATTCTAAACCTCCTTTTATAAATTTCCAAACTCACTTATTAAATTCCTATATAAACATCCTTTATATAGTTTATAAAATTCTTTTATAAAATTTCTTTTATAATAATATCATTTATGAAAGTCATTTTATCAATTTCTAAATATAATTACAAAACTCCTTTTATAAAAAACTCCAAATATAGCCTAAACTCAAAATATGAAAAAAAAACTCCAAATATAATTGTAAATCCCATGTACTTTTCGTAACATGATATTTCTTTATATTACAATAAATTCACAATCATGATTTATTTCTCTAATTTTTCAAAATGATGATATTTTTCCTTTTCAAAAATACCATTTATAAACCTATTTTTTATTTATAAAATGCCACGTATAAATATCCCTTTAATTTACAAAATACTATTTATAAATCTTTTCTTTTATTATAACAATTTTTATATAAGATGTTTCACAAATATTTATTCCAAAATATTTCTATCTTCCTTAAAACAAAATCACTTAAAAATAAAAGATAATCCCCAATAATTTCCTTTAAAATAATCAATCAATTTTATAACAATTTTTCCATAAAGATAAATACTTTCCAACTAATATTAAAACATTTACATATACACATATATTAGAAATGAATAAATAAAGAAGTTTTAATAAAATATAGGAGTTCAAAAACCCATTCTTAAAGTATCATAGAAATTCCAAAAGAGTCAGATTTACAAATCATTTTCCAAATTGGAACTATTTCCAAATCAAACTGCAATTAATAATATTTTCAATATCTATAATGAGGCCAATAGCTACAATAGCACCTAACTAATGTTATTACTGTCTTTTTCACTAAAAGGGTTTAACTTTTAACGTATGTCAGTGTCACATCCAATATGGCCAAACAATTCAATAACATCTAACAATCTATATAACAGGTGTATAAATCGAAATTAAAACCAACATGTATATAACTAGAATTAAAAATCATAAGGACGAGAAATCCAGATTCCTCCACAAAGTTACCTGTATTTCATTTTAAATGTCATTCACTTTTCAAAAAGAGGATATTTAACCAAACTAAACCAGTAAAACATTCAAATAGGTAAAAAATAAATTTTTATCTACTATATATCATGCTGATTATCCAAAAAGCCGAGTTTAACTCATCGAAATTCCAACGGACGGTTAGGTATTCCAATTTGAATTAAAATCGATGGTGTTTAATTTTAGTCCAAAAATATCACTTGCTCTAAACTTGACGAAACCAGTTCCAACGCGCAGCTAATATTCCTACGAGTGCAGTACAAAAGAACTCGCCTCGATTATACCTTCAAGGTAAAGTTACTCAATTTATAAGATTTTGGAATTAATTAAGCATTTTAAATTCACTAATCACTAATCAAATTACCTATTAAACTAATCCCTTCACAAAACCTTTCTTCCCAAATCTTTAGTTACACTCATGTACACGACAGAATTATGCATGTCCTAGCCATTCATGCATGCCCATTCCCCCACATGCTGCCTCGAACCACCGTTCGACAAACTGATCGCTTCGACAAATTCCTCTTCATCTAAGCTTCTTCGTCGGTCCCTAAATTTCCTGCTCATCCCCCTACCTTAAATTCCGAATTCTCATGCTCCACATCCACATTAATGTCGCAAATTAACTCGGGGCATTCCAACCCCTTTGACCAATGCTTACGATTTTGTCTTCACATCACGAGTCCGTCCCCACACTCAAAATCACCTCCGAAGCCCACAATAAAGACACGACCTAGGATCCCATCGACTGTACGCAACTATCACACCTCTATCCTTCCACACATGCCATCAAAGTTCGGCCCCATGTGCTCATGCAACAACCCCACTCGAACCAACCATGACACCTATCTCCTCCTCTAGCCACCAAAATCTCTAACCCTAGTCTCCTCTTACTCTCAACAAAACAGTCGAACCTCCCAAACTCCATCGCACACAACAAAATGGCTGTACATCAGTAGATCTAGCTCATATGAATCCGAAGATCTAAACTTTATGTTGTTTCGACTTATAAATCTTTTTATTTTTATCTTTAAAGAAGGTGGACATTTTATTTTCTTTTGATTCTAGCAAGTTTTTTTCTAAAGAAAGAGAAAGCAAAAGTAAAGTCAATGTATTTTGATTTGTCTTGGGTAGTAATTTGTTTATATTGAAGTTTTTGGCACATCGCCATGCAGAATTTTGTTTGAATATGATTGTTACGCCTCACCCCAAGACCCACACTAACAAAGAATATTAAAAAACAATATTCTCAGCTATTGTAGAGAATAGGACGGGTTAGGAGCAATCGTCCTTGAATTTTTCTTTAAGCGAGTATTAACATGTTGATCAATATGCTTTACATTTCTTTTCAAGTGTAATGATGTATATAATTAAGGCCTAACACAAAACTACGATGGCTATAATAAAAATTCAGAACAACGTATAATAATATACATATCACAGAATATCAGATAAGTCACGGTGGAATATAATGGATACAAGTCTTAACCGGCACATAATAGATACATGATGTAGACTGCACATATACAAAATGCTATATCTCAAAATGAATATGTGCACAAAAGGAGTCTAATATCAGTACAAGATACAATATGATGCGAAATATATACATAAGATGACAAAGGGGAGCTACTAGCTAGTAGGTAAGATGTCCGCTCAAAAGACTCAAGCTGAAGGACCTAAAATATCTCGGCTTGACCTGAGAATTATAAAATAATAAATCGGTCAGCGTGGACTAAAATAAATGAGTTAGCACGATAATGAAGGGTAAAGTGATCTGGATATCAAATATTATTATAAAGTTAAGTACCTACAAATATTATGCATACTTAAATGACTTCAAATATGATATCACCTATTGATCAAACTCAAACAGCTTCTTAAAAGCAAAACCCCAAAGTGATCCAGTGATAACATAAATAATGTCAAATTCGAGAAATCACAACTGGAAATCTAAAAAAATCTCATAAACGGGGGATAGGCGTCAAACTCCAAGATTTGTGAATAAATTCACATATATGCATGTAACTCCAAGATAGACATATATGTCTATAATATCAAGATACGCATGAGACCTATAAACATCAAGATAGGATTGAGACCTATAAACATCAAGACATGATTGAGTCCTATAAACATCGAGATAGGAACAAGTCCTATAAAGATCAAGATGGGTACGATACCTATAACATCAAGATAGGAACCGGTCTTATAAACATGGAGATATAAGTGTTATATACTTTCATATAGCGACCGAATAGGTAACAACCAAGTCTCTACTACATGTGTCTACCCAAGCATTTTCAATATGATAATAAATTCTACTTATGTGTAGTAATGGTTTGGTTAAATAAGTCTGGAAATTAACCGATAAATTAGACATGAGTGTTCCATACAACCCATTTTATTTAACCGTTTAAGTTAATTCCTCATCCAATCGATATTGTATGATTTATAAAACATTTTTCTTTCAAAAAATTCTTATAACTATTGGTTTATAGCAAAGATAGATATTAAGTACACTTTTCAAATCATTGCACAAAATCGTTTAAAACCATTGTAATTTGAAATAGTTAATATATATATATATATATATATATATGTGTGTGTGTGTATATGGATTTCTAAAATTCTTTATATATATTAGATTGATATTTAAAATGATTTTACTAAAACAATTTGTCCTTGAAATCATTCTTTTTATAAATGTAGTTTGAAAACGTACATGAAAATGCGCATTGCTCTCAAGATCCATAGAACATCTCTATGGCATAAAACCATTAAATGAATTCATCAATTCATAATAAAAATCCAGAAACATCAATGAAATCGACATGAAAAACATCATCAAAAGTTGAGCAATCAGTTTCCAAGAGTCAATATGGGTAAATGAGTAACAATTGGGTCGATCAGCAATACCTGAATATAGCCTAGACATCAAGTCCAGTTCGCAACCAATGCACCGGTTGGACTAACCAGTCCACCAGTAAACTCGTGTGGACTGACATCCAAGTGATTCCAACAACTCGTCATCAATCCGTTTTTGCTTGTTTCTCTACTGTTGCTTCCCTATTGACCTAAGCTACTGAATATGTAGTCATGTAAGCATATAGAGATGTATAAATAGATGACATGCAAGATTTCAAAAAGTGGTTTTAGTAAACAGCGAATACAATTCATATTGCCATGTAATTTAAATAACAACTTGAGATTATAACACTTCCAAAATCAAGCACAATCATGTAGCATCAACTATATCCAATTTAAGTCAAGAAATTGTGTGATAAACTCAACTAAACAAATTCGGGATGGAAGATTAGGGCTTAGAATCTCCTATGTCTTTCTAATTCAATCTCAACCTAGACTATGAACAAAAATCGAATAGGAATTGATCAAAATCAGAAATCAAAATTGAAATAATTCATAAAATTAATGCATAGATAAATAGCCAAACGTTGCTAATTCTTTCAGAATCAAAGTGTTACTAATTTGTTGTGTTTCATTTTAACGTTCTATGCATACTATTTTAACTTAAATATTCTAATCTAACTAGCATTTATTTCTAAAATTTCCACAATATAAATAACATGTTAAAATCTCACTTTTATCAATATTGCAATATTTTATCTAAATTAATACAACTTTTAAAATGAAAGTTTATTCTTCATACTTTTATAAAATGAACCCTTAATTAAGAAATTAATTTTCAATAATGTAATTATTTCCATACAATTTATTTATTCATTTTCTCCAAAGTTAGTTCTTATATAATTAAATATAAGAATTATATCTCATAAAAAGAAAATTCATTAAATTCCCAATTTATTAAACTCCAAACCCATTTTAATTTGGAAATACAAAAAATTGTAGTTTCCCCAAATTCATTTAATTAATTATTTAAAATTAATCAAATCATGTTTTAAATTTAGATTCTAGGTAATCTCGACCGGAGTTATTACAGACTTCCCCCTTTATAAAAATTGCTTCCCCGCAATTTCTTAAGGAAAAGTCAAAGATAGTTCAATGATGTATCTAAAGAGGATAAAATCATAAGCACGAAGTAATTAAAACAAGAGTCTCCCCACTAATGAGACCGAGAAAGGATTTCTAGATGTGTTTACTCGATGAACTCTCTAGTCTCCTACGAACAGTCCTTTGGATTGCTAGACCATTGGACTTTGACGAGCGGAATGTCTTTATTTCAAAGGTGTTTAACCTCCAATGGGAGAATATGAATCGATCTCTACTCATAAGTAAGGTTGGGTGAAATCAAAGCTCCTCAAGAATTCTTGGCTGAAGTGGAGAAATCATATCACGAAGACACTTTCGAAGCTGAGAAACATGGAATACATCATGAATATCGGGGAATTGGGTAGGAAGTGATACCCGATAAGCAACAGGGCTGATACGCTCAGTGATAGTGTATGGTCTGATATATCTCGGAGCCAGCTTCCTGGAATAACTGAACTGCTTTACACTCTTCACTGGAGATACATGAATAAAGACTCGATCTCCTGTGGAGAATTCCAAGACCTTTTTCCTATTATCCACATAGGATTTCTATCTACTTTGTGCCTTTTTTATTCTATATCGAATGAGATCGATCTTCTCAAAAGCTTCACGAATAGAGTCAAGGCCTAAAATAAGCTTCTCCCTAGACTCAAGCCAACAAGAAGGTGATCGACACGGCCTTCTGTAAAGGGCCTCGAAAGGAGCCATGTCAATATTAGACTGAAAGTTGTTGTTATAAGCAAACTCAACATGGTAGACATGATCTTTCCAACTACCACTGAAGTTGAGAATACAAGCATGAAGTAAGTCTTGTAATATCTTATTTACTCACTCCATCTACCCATCTGACTGAGGATGATAAGCAGTGCTAAAATTAAGCTTTGTACCTAAAGCTTTCTAGAGACTCTTCTAGAATCCACTTGTAAACAAGGAATCCCGATCACAAACAATTGCATAAAGGATGCCATGAAGTCTTATAATTTCCTTAACATAGGTCTTAGCAAGTTGGAAAGCAGTCCGATTAGACTTAATAAGAATAAAGTGGGCTGATTTGGTTAAACGATCAACAATCACCCACAAGCTATTATAGCAAGCCCTCTATTGAGGAAGTCCATCGATGAAGTCCATGGAAACCTAAAAAGGAAAAAGAAAGAATAAGATTACGATAATTACAAGATCGACACAGAAGAGGATTCAACTATGATCTTATGAAAGTAAGCTCATAATACCTGGTCCCATTTCCATATCGAGACCTCCAACGGTTGCAAAAGACCATTGGGACACTCATGCTCAATTTTTATAAGCTAAAAAGTCAAGCACCACTTTACAAACTCCGTTATATCCTACTTCATGCCTTCCCAATAACAAAGACACTCCATATCAGCATACATCTTACTACTATATGGACGAATAATATACTTGGAATGATGACACTCCTCAAGAATATCTCTCCTAAGATCACCATCGTCGAGAACTAAAAGCCGACCACATCTACGAATACAACTACGAGCATCAATAACAAAATCCTTCAATCCACCACTTCGAGAAACACCACTACACTGTCGAAAAAGATAGGATAGATTAGGATCAGGCTTTTGGGCTTCTGCAATCAAATCAAAAGAGAAGGACGGGCCTCCAAGCTAAACAACAAGATGGAAGAACTAGAATCTGGGATACGATCTCTAATCTCACAAGAAGTTATAATTTCAAGATCCTTCTACTCGGCTAACATCAAAGAAACAATTGCCTACTGCTTATAACTAAGAGCATCCACTACTCGATTCCCCTTTCTCGAAGTATACTGAATATCAATATTGTAGGAAGCGAGGAATTCGAGCCATCTCTGTTGTCGCATGTTTAGCTCCTTCTAAGTGAATGGGTATTTCACTGACTTATGATCGGTATAAAGCATAAATCTCTTGCCTAACAAATAATGATGCCAAATATTTAAAGGAAAGACTATAGACATGAGCTCCAAATCATCAGTGGCATACCTTACCTCCTTTAGCTTCAAATACCTCGAAGCAAAAACAACAACACGGTCTCGCTGCATAAGAACAACATCCAAACTAAACATACTAGCATCTGCGTAGACCATAAGATCTTGATTCCCATCTGGAACCACAAGAACATGAGCATTGGAAATGATTTCTTTCAACTTCTTGAAAGAAGTTTAACACTTATTCGACCAAATAAACTTAACTCCTTTTCTAGTTAAGGAAGTGAGAGGTAAGACAATTTTGGAAAACTCCTCTATGAATAACCGTGATAATCCGCCAATCCAAGAAAACTATGAAACTATTATATATTCTTAGGCCTCTTCCAATTTCGAATAGCTTCAATCTTCGACGGATCAACAGAAATAGCTTCTTCGTAAAGTACATGCCCCAAGAACTTCACTTGTCTCTACCAAAAGTGGCACTTAGGAAATTTGGCTTTCAACTGATTCCTTCTAAGCATCTCCAAAACAAGCCTAAGATGTTCCACATGCTCTTCTTCAGAATTTGGAATAAACAAGAATATCATCAATGAATATAAGAGCGAATCAATCGAGAAACACTCAGAAAACACGATTCATGAGATCGACAAAATAAGCTGGAGCGATCGTTAATCCGAAGGGCAGAATGAGCCACGCATAAGAACCATTGCGACGACCCGAAATTTTGGGTTTTTGAAATTGGAATATTTAATTGATTTTAAATATTTAAAAGTTATATTTGATTTGAATTTCAAATATAACCATTTATGGGGTAGTTAAATTATTGAATTAAATAATTAAGAGGTTGGGTAAAGTGGTGAACCTTGGTTTTTAAGCTTGTTAAAATATTTCAAAGGCTTATAAAATCTATATTTATAATGCTAATGGTAATAAAAGTTTTAAAATTTGAAACTGGAAGCTATTTATTCAGTTTTAAAATTATATCGTTTAAATTGATATTTAAAAAATATCCTTCCGGGTCATAGTCTTGGATTTCGTCGAAACCAGTTTCATTGGATTCATAATAGTGTATTATTATCGGATTTCAAATTCATAGTGTTTCGATTTGTTTTGTGATCGTACGGTAGGTAAACGCTTAGAAATCTATATCAAAATTTTAATATAATAACTGGATCCAAAAAACGATAGGACCTGGAACCTTTTCCATTGCGTTCGGAATAGGGGTATAACATTATAAACGCCTAGCGGAACACCTCGATAGGAGGTTGAGATTTTGAGTTGCGTAATTTGAAACGATTTGAAATTTAAATTTAAATTTAAATTTAAATATAATATATATGTTTCCTATAAATTAACTATAGACACATCCAACATTTGTCCACCCAAAGGACACGTTTCGTGCATCTTCTAACACATATCCTCCATGAGACATGTGTCTTCTCCAGAATGAAAACCAAAATCTCATCCCCTTTTTATCTCCATTCAACCTGATTACTCGCTCCCTTTCTCTTAGTATATTCACAAAATCGAATTAGTTTCTTTTTTTAAAATGGGAGCTGCAATTGAAGTTGAATCCCTTCGTTCAAAAAGAAATTTGCGAGCCTTTCCTTTTCTATTAGATCCCGTATTCAATTTCAAAAAAATAATATACTGGGCATGATTTCAAATCGAGTGTGGCTTCATGTCGAGCTGAAGGTGAAGGAACTCATGGCAATGTGGGGGTGTTGAGGGGCCGAGGTCATGAGGGAGCGAACTAGGTATGGCTCGCGAGGAGGCAGTGGTTCTCAGTGGACAGAAGAGGTGAAGCTCGGCGACGCTCATTTGACAGCTGTGGATTGCGCATGGCTGCGGGCGATCTGGTCACGATCGAGATGCTGAGGACGTGATGGCATGGAGTCAGGCATGAGCAACGATTGAGGGGATTGAAATTTATTTGATTTATTTGATGATGCGTGATAGATTATATTGACTATATTGGGGATTGAAATTTATTGAATGTTATGCTTGACTGAATATATATTGGTATTTTGAGAAATGGAAAATATATACGACGTTTGGATTTTTAAAGGAAAAGAAAAGAAAATTCTTAAGGAAATAAATTATTGGGAATTGGATAAATTGAGTAATAAAGGGAATTTAAAATCAGGAAAACGGATTAAAAATCGATTTAGTGTTCTGGAAACTGAGATTTAAAGGAAAATGAGAAATGGGAATTTGTAAACTGGTTTATAAATGAAGTGGAATATTTATCAGTGGATAAATTTGAAAGCATAGATTTTGGTGAAATTTATAAGAAAAGATGCAATTCATTTAAAAATTAAAAGGTGATTTTATTTTAAAGGTTGAAAAGATTTCAAAGTATAAACTAAAAGTGTAAAAATGTTTTTGAGAAATGTTTTATATATCATTTTAATTATTTTTAAGTGAAAAGTAAATTTTTATTTAAGTTAATTATGGTAGTAAATTATTTTTTTAAAGGTAAATTACTATTAAGATTTTTAAAAAGAAATTTTAAAATAAATATTTGATATAATAACTTTATTTTAAAAGGAAGTTTTGGTTTAAGTTTTACTCAGTAACTCTTATCAAATTTCTTAAGCATTATTTTTTTAACTAATTTTAGTAGCCTTAATGTAAATAATTTAAGTATTTATTTTCGAAAGTGATTATAAGAGATGGAAATGTGCTTTAAAAATAAAAGGTGGTTTTATTTTTAAAAGTGTTGAAAGAAATTTATGGGATTGAGACGTAAATTAAATTGGGGATAAGTCGAGAAGGATTTATTAGCTGATTAAATGGACTATTTTGGATTGGAAAGTGTATTTTCCTAACAAGCCAAGTATGTTTCCAACGTAGATTTCTAAATATAAGTTAAAGGTTTTAAAGTGGTTTTAAAAGCATGTTTTTGAAGAAATTATTATTTTTTGGTTTAAAATTTTTAATAGTAAATATTTAGTAAGTTAATTATATAAGTAAATTATTTTAAAAGTTTGACTAGTATTATAATTTAAAGATAGTTATTTAATATTTATACCTTATAGAATAACTTTTATTTTATAATTAGTTTTGGCTTAAGCTTTACTTGAGAAGTTATTATAAAATTTCATAACTAGTATTTTAAATAAAGTGTTTTAAGTAGTTTTTATTTTAAATGTTTTAAAGTATATATTTTTGGATAAAGCGATATAAAAAATTTAAGTATTAAGACTTGATGATTTTCAGTAGAAGTAAAACAATTAGGTGGGAATTTATTCCACGAGAGAAAAGTGATTTGAAAACTGTTTTCAAAAGGTTACAGTGTGGAATATATATATCTTGCGAAGATATTTTGGAATAAATAATTTGGGAAATCATTAAGGCCTGATGTTTGTTTGTCGATGTTGTATGATAGTTAAATGACCGACTATCAATATTGACAAATGCGCTGATCGTTTCAAAGAAACCGAAATCGAGATTAATTTTCCAAAAACCACTTCGATCCGGTTTGAACGTTTTTGTGAGGAAGACGAGCTTGGAGTCGAAGATGGAGCAGTGAAGTGCAAGGGCCGATCGCTACTAATCCTGAGGGTGATTCCAAAATGGATGTAGTGGGGGTAGTTCCTTCGGTTCCATTCGAACCTGAAACCGACTTGTATGGATGAATGCTATCAGAACATCGTCGGAATGATGATGAGCATTCTAAGTGAATGTGTTCTAAAAAGGTAACATATAGCCTCGAGCCTCATCAACCGGGAATGTCTAAAACATGGGAGGTGCAACATGGCTAAGCGACTAGCAACCAATTAGGGTAAGGCCACCTCTATCAAGATGTCCATTTTATTTCGGCTGTGTGAGAGGTTGCTGATCCCAACCGCGGGATGATCTTATTCGGACTATCCGGCAAGGGGTAGCTCCAACCTTGTGTGGCAAGGAATCAAAGTGGATCCTCGGTATGGTGATCTAAACCACGTACTATGATGGGCGGTACCCCAGCAGCCCTATCATTGATGGAAACCTAATCTCCAATAAGTGCCTTTGGACTTTTTTGTATATCTATTATGCTGGAATTTAATGAATGTAACAATTTTGGGCTATTTGAATAAGTATTTGTATATAGACACTACTATAATATCAGAGGATTTGATAAGAAATGTTTTGGTTATCGTAAGGTAAAAACCCAGCATTTATGGCATGGTCTTATGAGATACCTTTGATTTTCAAAGGATTTTAGAAACTTTAATAATCCAATTGAGTGCGTTTTCTCATGCTGGTTTTACAGACTGACCCGTGTGTTATTTCACTATAATGCTCGGGTCAAACCGAGTATTATAGGATACAGGATAAGATGCTTGAAAATCAAGAGACGAGCTGAATGGTGAGACATATCGCACATACTTGATATATATATATATATATATTCCGATGTGTAGTATAAGATGTATAGTCTACTTTTAGGTGAGGACAATTTGTTACAACTGTCCAGTATTTGGCTATTGTTGCATGTACTCTGATGATATAATATATTATTCAGTTACAGATTTTTTGTATGAAAATCTGTTGTTATCTATTATATATTATTCCAATGCGATTGTAAGATTATGTTGTTGTTTTGTTTTTCTCTTCTTCTACCTCCTTCTTCTTTCCCTTACGGTCTGGTTTTCCATCATTTGATTTTTCAGCATTTGATACAGTGGACGTATTGATGTCGATTTTCGAACGTCGAAAAATTGGGTCGTGACAACCATAATGGGTATGGAACAAAGTAAGCGGAATACTATCCTTAGCCACCTGAAGCTGATGAAACCTAGTGCTAAATATAACTAAGGATTGACTTTAGCACCATAAAGCTGATCGAAAAGATCATCGATTCTAGGCAAGGGATACTTTTTCTTAATGTTAAGCTTATTAAGCTTGCGTTAATCAATGCAAAGCCTAGGAGTACCATCACCCTTCTTCACAAACATGACATCAGCTCTCCCTAGGAGAAGAACTAGACTGGATAAACTACTTCGCTTTCAACTTCGACAATTGCTTCCTCAACTCCTCATTCTCTTTAATAGACATCTGATAGGGAGGATGACTAACCGAATGATCACTAGGAATAAGATTAACTCGGAACTCAATTGCCCGCTTAAGAAGCAACCCTGAAACGGATTCAAAAATATCAGGATAATCACAAACAATAGGGAATCGAGAAATGTCATCATGTTCCCAAGCCTCAAGAGAAAAGAAGGATGCTCCCGAACTAGAATCAACATCATAAGAAACGATAGAAATCCACTTAACGGATTCCGAACTTTTAAGAAAAATAGTTCTTTCGGGACATTGGATACAGGCTTCATAATGGTTAGGCCAATCCATTCTCAAAGTCATTTCAAACCCAAGATAATGCATAACATGAAGATTGACATGAAAAGAATGACCGCAAAAGATAATCTCGACGTACCTATAAAGCATACTGAGAGTTGCGGAACCGCCGTTCGGGTTCGCAATTCTCAACGAAGTCATTAAGCACACGACATCCAAAGATAAAGCATCAACAAAGTCCTTCGATACGAAAGAGTGAGATGCACCACTACAAGAAATTTTATTTTTGGTGGCGCACAAAAAACGCTACTAAAACTTATGGCAATGTTTTGATAAACGCTGTGATAAATCCCGCAACTAAAAATCCATGATTTTTAGTTGCATTTATTTCAACACCACTATAAATCCTTTTATTGCAGCATTTCTCAAACGCGATCGTAAATCATTTTGTAGCGTTTTGAAGATGCCACCAAAAGGTTTTTTAGTGCTACCAATAGAATTTCCAACTTTACCCTTACTTTACGGTTGCTTTTACTCAACGCCACTATATGTATTTTCGTAGCGTTTTTGAAACGCTACTAAAAGTTGTTGATCATTTTGCACTATTTTTTCATACTATTATTTTATGTTGATGGTCTATTTTGTTTCTACTATATCAATCAACACTGGAGGATGTAGTTATCCGATAAAAAGGCCAACTTGTCATATAACAATTGTATTAAAAGATAAATCAAAATTATCTTTCGATGAATTTAAGATTTAGATTCATATTTAGAAAAAAATAGATGGAAAGATAATATAATAAAAAATATGGGACAAAAAATAAATCCGCTTGGTTTCAGACTTGGTACAACCCAAAATCATCATTCCTTTTGGTTCACACAACCAAAAAATTGCTCACATAATCATCATATTCAAACAATTAAAAGAACATATTAATCATATAATCAAAGAAGATATCAATAACCATTCTAATACAATAGTTTTTTGATAAAATAAATAAACTCACATACAATAACCATTCGTATACAAATTTACACTCCAAGTACTAATAAAATATTATACCAAATTAGTGATAACAAAACGCTCGATTACACAGAATTCTTTATTGCATACACAAGTGAAATTTAGAACCATAAAAGTCCAACCTTGTTCTTTTCGAAAATCCAATGCCTACACATGTGAAAGCACAACATATAGTCAAACAATTATGTTAATTCGTTGGACTTTAAATCTGATATCAAACATCAATCCATATGATGCTTTGGAGTTGTCCATGGTGCTTAGGTGGAAGAGCCCAAAGTGACCAAAGCTACACCGGATGTGCTGACGATTGACAATATGGTCAGCCATGATGACCCATCACGGGTCTTAAAGGTCGGAACACAGCTCAGTGCCCAGATGATTAAAGAACTTGTTGGTTTTCTCCAAGTAAATTTTGACATGTTGACTTGGACTCCTTCTGAGATGAGTAGGATCTTGCCTGCCATTGCGAGCCACACATTAAATATCGACTCGAGGTATGTCCCGGTGAAACAGAAAAGGCTTGGCATGGAGCCGGAGAGATCTGCCTCCCTTGAAGAGGAGGAAGATAGGCTAAAAGGCAATGGATTTATTCTCGATGCCCACTACCCTAAATGGGTATCCAATCATGTACTTGTGAGAAAGGGAAATGGAAAATGGCGAATGTGCGTCAATTAATCGAGCTTCAACAAGGCATGTCCAAAAGATAGTTTTCCTATTCCTATGATCGACCGGTCGATTGACTTAACCGAAAGACACGAGTTGTTATCTTTCATAGATGCGCACTCTGAATATAATTAAATCCTGATGCACATCTTCAACTAGGCGCACATTAGTTTTAACATGGGATTTTATTGCTATATGGTAATGCTGTTTGGATTGAAGAATGTTGGAGAAACTTATCAACACCTGATCAACCTAATGTTTAAAGATCAGAGTGAAAAAATGATGGAGGCATACGTGGATGATATGTTTTTAAAGTCACGACGATCAAGCTACGATATTAGAGACTTTGCAGAAATGTTTGACATCCTCTGATATTAAAAAATGAAGATCAGTCCCCTGAAATGTTCTTTTGGTGCTGCATCAGGAAAGTACTTGGGTCTCATCATTAATGCTCGTTGAATTAAAGCTAATCCCGAGAAGATTCTAGCAATTCGCAACATTCAGGCACCAAAACCCATCAAACAAGTACAAGCTTAAATGGGAAGGTTTCCGCCCTAAGTCGATTCATTTCCAGAGCCATTAATAAATGCATTCCTTTTTTCGGATTGATTAGAAGATGGAAAAGGAACTTTGAATGGACAAAGGATTGTGAAGGAACATTCCAAGCTTTGGTGAACCACTTAGAGTGGTCTCCCATCTTGTCTAAGCTGGTGGATCACAAAGACTTGTATATCTACTAGACAGTGTTGGTACATGCTATAAATGTCGTGTTGCTTCGTGAGGGGAATCAGATCCAGAGACCAGTCTATTTTAATAGCAAGCGATTAACAGGAGCTGAAAGGAATTATCAAAAGTTAGAGAAATTGGCGTACTGCTTGGTGATTTCTTCACGAAAGCTCTGCCCCTATTTTCAAGCTCATTCCATCAATGTTTACACCGATCAGCCATTACGATAAGTCCTACAACGACTTGAGATGTCTGGAAGTTTAATTAAGTGGAATATCGAACTAAGCCAATTCGAAATCACTTATCTCCCTCGAAGAGCCATCTAGAGATAGACATTGGTGGACTATATAGAAGAATTCAACGCGCAGGATGATCTCCCTAAAGCGGTAGAGCATCCAACAATCATTGTTCTAGAGCCGAAATCATGCTAGTAACTCCAGAGGATCGTTCAATTTTCTAGGATTTGAATCTCGACTACCCTGCAATAAACAATGAAGTTGAGTATGAAGCTCTGATTGTGGACTCAAATGTGCCAGGGAACTGGGGATAATCTCTTAAAATCTTTTACGATTCATAGTTGATAGTATACATTTATTTGCATAATAAACTTTAAGTTGCGATTCAGAGTTTCCAGAGTTTAATAGAAAATAAAAAAGTTATATTTTCACATTAAACTTGAAAATTGTGGTACAAGTTTATTCAAAAGTCGGGGCCTTACGTGGACAATCATGGCCAACAAAAAGAAAAACAGCTATATAAGCTATATGCAAACTAATTCGAAGTGAGGGCTATTTCTTTTGCCCCTTTTTCTCTTTTGGATTTCATAGGAGTGTACCACCTAAGCTTCTGCCTGTTATTCTTTTTGATCCTTTACCACTCTTGGCTGGAGAGCTTTCAAAGGTTGGAGGGAGTTCTTCAGGAACCAACCCACCGGGTGGAATAACTTATAGCGGGACGAGATTTGGATCGTCAATGTCCACATCAACGGGTTCAGCTTGAGATTTTTTCTTTAATAACTTCCCTCTCTCGATGCGCTCCTTCAGGATGAGCTCATCGTTATGTTCGAAGGCACCAGTGATCACAATGTCATCTGATTCATATGGCAGCAGCTAGTCGTCAGTTTTTTCATCATCAAGTGCTCTGATAACTTAAGCATCTGGCCCTGAAATGTCGGTGGCCGCTGATATTTCAATAAATGTCGATTGTTGCTCCACAGCGGTAGTGCTTCCTAGAGTTTGACTACGACTCAAAAGACCTACAGATTTATGGAAACAAGAAAATATGCCCATAACTATTGGGCATGAGGTGCGAAACCTCTCGAATAATGTACAGTAAAGCGGGATACCAGTGTTCGGATGACTTTCAGTTGTCGTCAGAGTGCTCCCTTTTAGAATAGGAGTTAGCACCTTTGATTGATAATCAGATCTATCTAGATCATAGCTCAGATCCTGTCGCAGGCTAAGTGAAACTGATGCTCTGGTTGTTTAAAGTGAAGGGGACCTTTGGGATCGGGCTCTGAACCTTTAACGATGTTTTTCTATTTCCTAAGTCTTCCAGAACATAAAAATATCGGAGCCTTAACGCGACAAGGTATAAAGGTTCATCCCCACGAAGAATCTCCCATACCAGTTTTCTTCATCTAAATCAGCTTTACGGATGGCTTTCTTCTTTATTTCAGCAATATATTCTCGAGCCGTGGCAGCAATTAAGGGTAGTCCTCCCCAAGAAAACTCAAATTATGATGGGTTGGGACTTTAGCATTATATTCAACGATCAGAGGATCGAACGTGTCCTTAATCTCATTTTGACTAGCTTCTTTGTCATCCTCTAACTGGGCCTCGATCCACTCTCTAACCTCATTGCGCCTGCTTCCCTTGCCTCTTCCTTGAGGACTTCAATTTGAGCAAGTGGCTCATCAATTTTAATTTTTAATCCTCGAGCTTTGACGACATCTTCACAATATCTTTGAGATTCCTCCTCAGCTTCAAATTTTTCTCCCATCTCTTTCTTAATGATTTCTTCGATTTCCTCAATGCGATGGCCTAGAATGTTTTTCTCTTTTTGCAGCGTATCCTTTTCCAGAGCAAGCACATAGCTGAGTTGAGGGCAACATCCAGTTCATTTTTGTGAGCCGTTTCTAAACGACTAACCGCCTTGGATGTTTCTTTAGCACTCTTCTCTTCCATGGATAGTTTTGTTGTCAACTCTGAGATCTCATCATCTCGATGTTTAATTATGTCTTTATCATGGATCGCCTCTAGCTTTGAGATTCATGCTGCCTCTCGATAGATACCTTGGAGATTTTCTCAGCTAAATGCTAGAATGCTTTGTGCTGCACAAAAACATTATTGACGTATGCAAGTGAACTCGCTTTAGCACTCCTTGGAATAGTATGGATGGAAGGAAGAAACTTTAGCCCATCAAAGAAAATATTTAGAAAATTAACCTTATGTTTAGCCAATCTTTTCGCCGTAGAGGCCTTAAGAGATGCAGTAGTCAAGGCTGGATAAGAAGTAACAATTGGGTGTTTGCTCAACCTACGATCGCATGGCTTTCGAGAACCAGATGAACTTGAATAATGCTCAGGCAGGACAATCTGCTCGAGTCTGGATCACGACTAGATCCATAATATGTTGATGATCCCCTCAAGTAATCGAAGGCATGGGATTGAGATATAACACCCGCAAATCAAACAAGAGTGCATAACTGACCAACAAATAAAAGATAGATGAAAATCATGCAGTAAAGTACGTGGGATTATGAGTGTCCTAATGTCCCCACGAAGGACCAGTTATTACAACCTTGCTCGCAGGAGTGTTCTCCCCTTTGCTAGTAGGAGGAATGCATAACTGGTCCTAGTGGGAGAATTAAGCCCCCCAATACTAGTATTGGGGAAGTCATAATTCATGATATTATCATGGATCGGGAGATTCGAGAATCCTTCCATCGAACTTTCTAAATGTTGAGAAGAAGACTCTTCTTAAACAAAGGTGATGATAAACTCAGGCTCTTTATCAGTTTTTCTGCTATGGAGTTTATATGCAAGCTTTTTTCCTCTCATTGTTAGCATGTGAGATTGCACGCCTTATGATGGTTCGACCATAGACGCATTGCCCGGACCTATGTCGGCATAGTCAGGCTTGTTGGCTTCATCACCTCTAATTTCACCCACTTCGTTATCGTCCTGAGCCCCCTCGCCTAGGGGCATGATGTGGCTATTAGCGCCACCTTCTTCTTCCGTAGCATTTCTTGGCGGTCCAACGCTTTCCAAAACACCGATGTCGCTTCCTTCTTTTAACAGCCCAAAAGAGATAATCTTCGTCGGTCAAAAGGGATCTGATGTCCCTGTCCTCAACTGGTGTGGCATGGTCTACAAACCATCCTTAAAAAACTATCGCCTTTTGGACATGGATGGACAATTGTAAATTTCAAAGTATTAGTTAGTTCAGGATACGACTTAGACTAAAGATTTTGAGAATAAAGTGAAGATAACACTTACGTCCTTCTACCATCGCCTCGTGAAGCTAGGCGGACAACGAACATATAATGATTTGTGTCTAAAGATGTTGAACTTGTTCCAAGCACCAGTTAGAACTTGATAGTTGGGCAAAGGCTTGCATATAGTGTGAGAAAGGCTTCTTGACCATCATTTGAAATCGTAAATAAACCTGATGTCCTCAGCATATGGCAAGCAGAACAGAACATCCATAAATAGCAAGAAAGTGCCATGAAGAAAAGCATAGCTGTTTGGATGCAGCTGAGCAGGAGCTATTCCTATAAAATTTAGCATCTCTCGGATAAAAGAATTGAAAAGGGACACACATCCGGCCCAACACATAAATTTATTGCATGCATATACCCCTCCAAGGGCAAATTAGCCCTGTCACTCACTGAAGGGGATAGAACATCTCCAAATGGAATCCCATGTTTAGAGCATAGTCCACAAAAAGCGACCTCACTAATTCTGAAGGCTTGGGAATCCGTCGAGTAATCCAGAAATATAGCACTTTCTATAGTGTTGGGGATATGACTTATCTCTTCCATCGGAAGGATAGGAACATCAGAGAAAATGTTGACAAATGGGCCGAAAACCCACAATTGCTCAGTTTGATGGTCAGAGGAAAATCCACCGGATATAGTTGTTAAAATTGATTCGACTCTCGGATTAATGTATTGTAAAGGTTGTTCAGAAGGGATTATGACTAAACCCTCTGAATGTCTACAGCCCATATCAACTAAATTCAGTAGATAATCGAGATTAGAAAATTTTACCTGTTCCTCCACGCTAAGTGTCAATTAGTGTAGTGTAGTGTTGTGCAGTGTAGAGATAAACAGTTCAAACTGAAAAAACAAAAGTAAGCGACGATACTTTGGATTCCGACTAGAGTGACCGTCATCGCTGACCGTCTCAATTGGCATTTAGATTGATCGATTGTGTAAACTTTGGGATCAACCTTCGGCATATAAAATGTGATATCCATTATTAAAGGTCCATATGTTAAGTTTTAATTTAATGTCCACTCCCGCAATTAGTTTTTTAATTTCAAATTCAACGTTGGATAAGTAAGTCCAGTTATTTGTTATCATCATATGTCCAAATTCATTGAGATGAGATTGGTTCTAATTGTACTTGTAAGTGAATTTGGATTGGTTTCGTAACGATCCAGAATTTTCGATCCCGAAAATTCCAGATAGTTAGAGAAAGAAGAAAGAGATAGAAGAAGAACAGAAAAGAAACACACAATCTCACATTCGCAGCGGATAAAATATAATATAAATAATAATAGTTATACCAAAGAAAACTATATCTATCAATTTACATCGATATATCAGAGTTACAACAATTTTATACAACATTGGACAGATACAATTTAACATGTCTCGGATATATACAATAATATAACACAACGGTAAACACTCCATACGTTCCAGCCATCCAGCTCGCCTCCTGAGCTCCAGAATGTCCCTACCTGAAAATCTGTAATACTCGGTCTGACCCGAGCATTACATCATAGTAACACCCGGGTCAGGCTGGAAACCAGCGTGAGTAAACCCATCTAACATGAATGACAAAAGCATACAGCTTAAATAAACCCGGGTTAACTTATATTAATTTACAACTCCACAAGTTGTTATAGACATCACCTATTTCACATATCAGTTTATACAGAATCGAAGTGGTTTCGGGAATTTATTAATACCCGACTCCGGTCTCTTCGAGTCCAATGTCATCTTAACCAAAATTATCCAATTAAATACAATACAACCTTAATTACCAGATAACATTTTTATTCACACCAACTCATAAATGATAGATAATCATAGTATCATCATCCATTCAACATATCATGTCATAAAGCAATTCATATCATAGGTATCAACCAGTCCAAAGCACTCATCATCATTCAATCATTAATAGGCAAGATTGATCACTTCATTAATTATATTAATTAATGATTTTCAAGTTACTTTCATTAGTAAATTATTCTTAAATTTCATATAATAATTACCTTTACCTTAATTACATTCATTAATAAATCTTGATTATTCATCAATAGATATCAACTCAATAGATATCATCCAATCCAGACATTCAACAACCAATCATCCATAAACAAGCATTATTAATTCATATCATAATTAATTTAATAACTTAAATTAAATTAACTCCTTAAGGATTAATCACTTAATCTTGCTTATACAATCATTAATTAATTACTAACCTTAATTAATTATACACATCCTTGATTAACTCAATCAATTTATCAATCCTTAATCCCACATTAATTATCATTTATTTATCAATTAATAATCCATAATTATTATTTCCTTAAATACAATGTAATTAATCCTTAATTACTTTCATAATCAATTAATTAACCTTTAATTAATCCTTCATTAACTGTTAACCCATTCTTAATTAACAGATAATCAAACCCTAATTACCATTTGATTAATCCTTAATCACCATTGATTAATCAAGTAATTACCATTTAAAAACTTCTTAATTAATCCTTAATTACGGATTAACTATTCTTTAATTAATAATTATTAAAACCTTAATTATTAATTAATAGAACTTAATTACAAGTTAAGCACTACTTAATTATTAGTTAAGTAACCTTTAATTACTTAATTAATTGCTCACTAATTACTTAATTAGTAAATCTTAGCCACTTGATTAAATTAAGTTGAATTACACTTAATTATTTGATTAATGAATCCCTGATCATTAATTAATAATCTAATTAATGATTGTTTTAATTACAAATTTATTAATCTTAAATAATTAACCTTTAATCCTTAATCATTTATCAATCAAGTAAATTATTTTCCTTAATTAATTTCTTAATCATTCCTTTATAATTAAACTAATTAATGCTTAAAGGTAAGGTTACTCACTTTATAATTAAACTTAGTTCAAAATTTAGTTTACACTTAAACTTACTTTTAAACATAAAAAAAACAGAACAGGTTCTGTTCTTATAAAACCGGCAAACAACAAAGTATACCCGAGCCTAACCCTTCAATAACTTCGGGTTCCAAACCAAACTTCCCCGAGCTACCTTTATATAATTTAAACTTAAACAAAGTTTAAACAATTTAAAAATCTTTCTTTAAAATTATATGGCAAGGAAGTACTTGACTTATAAAAGTAAATTTATAAGTGTTTACACCAAATTGATTTTTTTTAGTTCAAATAAATTTTAAATTTTCACTTAACATACAAAGTTGTTTTAAATCTTTTAAATTTAAAACTTCTTTTAGTTTGAAAAACTGAAATTCAAATTTAATCTTTGATTTCCAAGTTTAAATTGAACTTTGAACTTGCTCGTATTTTAAATTTTTTAGCTTTTAAAACTTTCAATCTACTTCCTATTTGAAGTAGTTAATAATTCAAGTTTGAAACTTTATATTTTTTTTATTATTTAAAATTGAGATTTAAAACTAACTTGAATTTTAAATTTTCAAACTTAGATTTAAAACTAGGTTTAAAACTTCCTTTACACTTAAAAGCTTTTGTTTTAAAAAAATTCCAAACACAAAGTACCACTTGTTACTTGTTGTAGAATGCTTCCAAGTGTAATTGCAAGCTTTAATTGTCTTACTAGTTTTAAAACTCATGTTGCCATTTGTTACTTTATGTTGTAGAATGCTTCCAAGTGTAATTGCAAGCTTTAATTGTCTTACTTGTTTTACAAATGTAAAAATAAGAATTTTTATGTCCCACTCGTTATTTAAATTTCACTTATATTTTTAGGCTCAACATATATATAAATGTTTAGAAAAGATATCAGCCTAAACTAAATCCTAATTTTAAATTTCCCTTGAAAATTGAATACAAATCGATGCTCTTAATATACTCAACATATATATACACTTATATTCTTGCATTTGAACATATTTAAAATCTTCAACATTATTAAGCTTGCCCAACATCATATATACATATATTAATTTTACTATAAGTTATACCATTTCCAGATATCTATTCCAATATTTATCATAGTTTCAAATACATTCAGATATCGTTTATTACCAAGATTTTATCTGTTCAATAAATAAAGTCAAAACTTATTCAATTATCAGATGTCGAAATTCCGGGTTATCACATTCCTCCCCCCTTTGAATCATTTCGTCCTCGAAAAGGAACGAAAGCAGATTTTATTAACTATTTTTTTAAAACCAGTTAAAATATTCTTTAATCATTTTAAAACACTTTTTAAAATCTGTATAATATTTTCAAAATAGTTTTATAAAAATACTTTTATAACTCGATGTTTCAATCAGTCCATCCTTATTCTCATAGAAATTCGGTCATACGTTGATCAGGCGTACAACTGGAAATCTATAAGTATTTAGCAGACCCATTTTCAACATCCAGTGAAAATATTTGGAAAATAATTTTATTGAAAATATAGAAAACAGTTTTTCTTAAAAATAGAGGATATATCTTTGGTGAGAATGCTCTGGAAATCATCACCCCCATCCATGGTCGCAGTTACATTCCAGGGTTACGTTGCCGTCACCGCAAAAGTCCATGTAACTGCAGGCTCTCCACGGCCTCTCGATTACGCCATGGATCCCACACGACAGATCGCAGTTACACTCCAGGGTTACGTTGCCATCGCAACAAAAGTCCATGTAACTGCTGGCTCTCAGCGGCCTCTGATTTTCACTGTCGAAACGAAACTTCTCCACTCCTACATAGGTCGCAGTCTACCGATATAAAATCAAACGCAGATTGTTGGCTCTCAGCGACACACACGACTTTCTCTATGGTATACTCTACTCATAATCCCCAGGAACTAGTTTTGTCTGGACTCCTCACAAGATTAACTTTAGAACCCCCCCCCTTAGGGCTCAAGGCAGCACCACCCGGTGGTACTCCTGAGAAGTTCATTTCAAGGGAGCGCCTTTTTCCCCAGAGCCATCATCAAAACATTTTATACTATACATATATAGTATCTTAAAATCATACACCTAGTATGATCTCATACAAAGCTCCTTTACACAAAATCGATTATCCCAAAATCGATAATTCTCAAACTAGGCTTTCCAAATTCAATATTGATTTTACCCAAAAATCAAAAGCCTTTCCAAATCTATAGGTTCCCAAAACCTTTTTCCAAAATCCTCAAAAGATCCTTTGTACATATATATACAGATGTACATAATTTTTAAAACTTTGGATCATTTCAAACCTGTATAAAACTCCTTTTATACTTCAAACATTTTCAAAAACCCTTTTCTTCTGGCAAAAGATTCAACAAGGGGAGTTTCATTTTATAAAACAAAGATATTTAACTTTGTTTACTCAAAATCAAATATTCAAATTTGATTACTTCTTTCAATATCATTTTAATTCAAATCCGTACAATGTGCACATATCATACGTATACTATACCATCTGATCGCTCACTCGATCACACAATTTCACTTCCGAACTAGTATCGTCCACCCGACTTCCTAGTGCGGACTCAGATCTAGTTTCTTGATCCGAAACCGTCATTCTTCTTGCATAGTCATAACTATGATAGAGAATATCCAGAACCAATCAACAATCCATATCCAGGTTCGCCGTCGAAAATCGAGTGAAAAATTCCACTCGGATCGATAAAACTATCTCGAAATTCTGTGCTCGAATCTGGATCAAATCACTATGTGAATAGAATAACATACGTACACCCTACGTATTTATCTTTATTGGTTATTAGCCAAATCAATTCCATTTCTATTCACATTCACTTTGATTTTCATTCATTTACTCACAATTGCTTCAATCCATTTGGATTATCACCTCTATTCTTATCTCGATTTGGTATTTAACCAATAACAGTTTGAACTCCGACCAGTTTATTTAGAAAATAGTTTGAAAATTTTAAAAATAGATAAGTAGTTGGAAAAATAATTACTAGTTTTTAAAACAGGTATAAAATAGGTAGAAAATAGTTAAAATAATTATAGAAATTTTAGATAATTGCAAAATAATAGTAGGATAGTAATTAGTTTATAAAACAGTTGGAAAATTGTTAAACAGTTCAAAAATGGTTGTAAAACAAGTACAAGATAGTTTGGCTTTTAAAAGAAAGGTTGTATATATAATAAATAGCTTGGAAAAATAGGTTTATATTAGAATAATTTATATTAAAAAAATAGTTCAGAGTCAAAACTGTTCAATTCCCAATCTCTATTCCCAATCAATTCAATTTAATTGCACTTTCATTTAAATTGACTTAACTCCAATTTAAATAACTTCAATTTCTATTGAAATTGATTCAACCCCAATTCAAGTTGAATTAACCTTAGTTTCTTTCCAAATTTAACTTTATTCAACCTTGATCTCAAATTCTACTGATTAAAATAAATTTCAATTGAACTAGTTCCTATTTCAATTCATTTCAGCTCCAGTTTAAATTAATCCCAATTTTCAAACTCCATTTCCACATCAAGTTGAATTATTCTTGATTTCCTTCCAAATTCAATTCAAATTCCATTTGAATTAAAAACTATTAAACTTTAAATACAATTCCAAATTATTCAAATAAATTTGGACTAATTTCAAATTGAATCCACTTTAATTTCAAATCATTTCCAATTAATCCAATTCAAAATTTACATTTGAATTTTATACTTATACATCTTCAATCACAATTTCAATTAATTCAAATCAAATTCAATTTGAACTAATTTCAATTCAAATTCCAAATTTTAAACCAACTCGAATTATATTAATTCGAGTTAAATTCATTAAGGTTGGTTTAACCCTTTAAACCAAGTTAACCTTTATTAAAAGCTTTTAAACAATTTAATTTATTACCCAATTTTATCTTCTAGTTTGAAACCAATTCTTAAACAAGTTAAATTTTTAGATTCAATCATTTAAATTTTCATTTCAAAATAATTCCATATCCTTAATTTCAAATCAACATTAGATTTTTCTTTTTATCTCAATTGTTATCCCGCTTTTTGGCAAAGCCGTGATACCAAAAGATCAGTCGAGGACAGAGGACAGTTCGTCTCAGAGATTGGTCATACTTCGTTTCACCATGGATATCGCCGAATTTTTCCCGAGTCCAGATTGAGCTACAATTGATAGTACATGACAAGAAAGATCATAGAAGTCATCGTCTCAAATTCCAAGTCAATCCGAGTTCATACGCTCAAGATATGATCGATTAAATTTGAAAGGAAAAGCACTGGTTTCGAATCCATCATTGTAGGTGTCTTCGAATCCATCACCGAACACTAATTCGAACCGATCACCTTCATATCGATCAACTTCGAATCCATCGGAGTGTCTCGGATTCGACTCCATCAACTTCGAATCCATCGAGTTCGTATCGATGAACCTTGTATCCATCAGAGAAACGCAAGTTCGTATCCATCAAGCATCGGCCGTTCGAACCCATCAGTAAAGCCTTGTTCGAACCCTTCAGTGAAGCTTCGTTCGAACCCATCAGTAAAGCCTTATTCGAACCCTTCAGTGAAGCTTCGTTCGAATCCACCAAGTCAACTATCCATGATGACGTGCCATCCATCGGTTCGAATGCGCCGCGATACATGGAGTCGAAGCGGCCAACTGGGGGTGAGGACCGGATCGATCCGAGGTTTGCACTCCACGTCATCATGAAGGCGCTTGCCACCATCGGTTCGAAACCATCGATTCGAAGGGATGGTTTCGAACCAAACAGCCACGCAATGAATCCCATCTCGTATCCATCATATCTCTCAATCTACTGATCCAAATGCCACGAAATTTTCACAGAAGCTTGCACACATGTTGAAGAATGTCCACATCAAATTTCACCTCGATTGGATGATTTTCTGATCGATTCAAATGGAGTTCGAATTGATGCCAAAGTGGGCCCAAATTTCTTGAGGCCAGGCGCGTGGGCCCCCTCACGTGCCAGAAGTGGTCTCCCGAGTTTTCAGAGAAATATCAGCATCCTACGCCTATAAAAGAGCCCAGAGCCAACAGAAAAAGGACTTTTCGACTCTCAAGCACCCAGACTCTGCCGGATCGAGATCTCCGTCATCTTACATCATAATTTTGCTGTTGATTTCGAATTTCCAGTTGTAACCTACTGTTGATTGATATAACAGCTTGTAATCACTGAAAGAGAATCAATAAAATTGCAAAAAACTTCACAGTGGACGTAGGCAACACGCCGAACCACTATAAATCACTTGTCTACGCATTTACTTTACTGTTGATTGGAGTTTTTGTTAGATAATATTCGTTTTGAATCTATATTCTTCATTATTGTCTCTTCAACGACTCCCGAAGAGTGTTGTGACCAATTTTGGTGAAAACACTTTGGTGCTTTTACTGAGAAAACCCAGAATTTCTCCTGCTCATTGGATCTGTCATCGATACCGGATTGCATAAATCTAAGAGAGAGATCCAGACTTCAATTTCAGACTCCTTCCATACTATTCAGATTTGCATAAAGTCTAGGAAAGGAATCTAACTTTCAAGATGGTTAGTACAAGAACCACTTCTAACGCTATCAATCAAGAAGAACAGGATAGACAGGATCCTGCTCCACTACCTCCATCTAATCAAGATGCTACTGGACACTCGGAACCGTCGGGTCCAATTACCCGACAGGAGTTGCAGTTACTACTCCAAGAGCTGACCCAGAGTCGGCAACAATTAACAGAAGAGCTACGCGCTAACGCCGAGCTGATTAACAAGCTGGATCGCCAAAAGCGGAAGAGACCCACGAGAGACCATGCTTCTCACTCATCCAGGGAAAGCTCTTCCTCGTCTGATTATCATAATCAATCTCCACGACCCCGGCTAAATGGGAGTCACTTGCCAGCCGCTGGAGATCAACCGACACTGACCGTTGGACAACTAAGAGTTGGTCCATCAACCAGTTTCCAAACCGGACCCTCCTCCCGAGGAGGTGCCGTTCCTCACCACACCGCAGAATACCGCACTACTAACGTTGCGGCTGAACCAGGGGTCGACGTCCAAGATCAGTCGGACCTGGACCGTCGTCATAGCGGACGTACTCCTAAACCATACGTCCCAGAGGATCATGAGCCAAGAAGGCAAGATTTGGACCGTCGACGACATCCGGTTCAAACCCAAAGTATGGAACGTAATCATACTCCGGCGCAAATGCCGGATCTTTCAACTATGATACGTCAGATGATCCGTGAGAGCCAGGGATTCACAAATGACGATTGGAGAGTTTCCCGAAGTCACACTCCTTTTATGGACATATCCTTACTGCTGAACCTCCACGGCGATTCAGAATGCCAACTCTACCCATGTACGAAGGAAATTCCGACCCCAACCAACATATTCTAAAATATGAATGGTCAATGACCGCTGCCAGAGCCGACGATGCATTGAAATGTCGTAGTTTCCCCATATCCTTGGGGGGCATCGCTACCATGTGGTTCACTCGACTGCCACCTCGATCCATCTCTTCATTCGACCACTTGGCCACAAGATTTGTTGAACAATTCCGCATGCACGTCGCAAGGCCAAAAGATGTCAACACTCTGTCTAGTGTCACTCAAGCTCCTGGAGAGATGCTCAGACACTATTTAGAGAGATTCCACACCGCATGCACGGAGATCAGCAATCCGAACGATAACTTCATCCTTATGGCGTTAACTAAGGGGATCGACCCCGATTCTGAGTTTGGCAACTGGTTAGCTGAAAAACCACCTGCATCGTTGGACCGTTTCCATGCCAAGGCGGCTCAATTCCTGAGACGGGAAGATGCGAAACAGTCTAGGAAGCAAACCAATGCAGGGCCAAGCACGGAAGGGATCCAAAGCAGTGTTGCAATCAAACAGTCCGGCGAGAGCTCCGGAAAAGTTCAGTTGAACGTTAAAAACAAACAAGCTCGGCGAAGAGAGAGCGTGAATCAAACCAGAAAACGAGATCAATATCATGGCCCGCAACGCAAGAACCCAATGTTTGACAGTTACACTCCTCTGAATACATCACTAGAGGACTTGTACTTACAAACCTGTGATACAATTCAGTACCAAAAACCTGCACCAAGACCGTCGTCAGAGAGACAAATCCAGATGGAAAAGTTTTGCAGGTTCCATGAAAGCTACGGGCACAATACGAACGAGTGTCGTCACTTACAAGATCTCGTTGAAAAACTGATCAGAGAAGGGAAGCTGGAACAGTTTGTGCGGACACCGCAGCCCAGAGAAACGGGCCCATCAAATCAAAATAATGAACCCAACCGACCGAGACAAGAGGACTCGACTTGTCCCCGTGGAAGATTGGTGATAAACGCCATCAGTGGCGGACCAACTTTCTCAGGAGCCTGGAACGACGAAGATTCTCGTCACTGTCACACATGACAGGCTCTGTTCAATCTATGAATACTATGCAATTTCTTTTACATTCTGAAATTTGAACTTGTAATAAGGCACTGACTTTGCCATATTTTCTTATTTCAGCAATAAATTACTATCTCTTCAAGCTAGAGCTGTGATTCACCGAATGCACGTTCAGCAATCACCACACACGAAGAGCTAAATTCCATCAAACAATGGAATTTATTCAAATAGCGAGTGACTGTGATATGAACGGCCACTCACTAAGTGAAACTCCAGCTCGGGGGCAAGCCATCACATCGAAGGCTGAACTAGACTAACACACGACCATCCTACAACTAACTCCAACTTCCCAGAGCGCGAATTGGAGTATAAACATTCAATAACTCGTTCCCAGAGCGCGAACGGACTCCAACTTCCCAGAGCGCGAATTGGAGTACAAACATTCAATAACTCGCTCCCAAAGCACGAAGGGACTCCAACTTCCCAGAGCGCGAATTGGAGTATAAACATTCAATAACTCGTTCCCAGAGCGCGAACGGACTCCAACTTCCCAGAGCGCGAATTGGAGTATAAACATTCAATAACTCGTTCCCAGAGCGCGAACGGAGTCCAACTTCCCAGAGCGCGAATTGGAGTATAAACATTCAATAACTCGTTCCCAGAGCGCGAACGGACTCCAACTTCCCAGAGCGCGAATTGGAGTATAAACATTCAATAACTCGTTCCCAGAGCGCAAACGGACTCCAACTTCCCAGAGCGTGAATTGGAGTATAAACATTCAATAACTCGTTCTCAGAGCGTGAACGGACTCCAACTTCCTAGAGCGCGAATTGGAGTATAAACATTCAATAACTCGTTCCCAGAGCGTGAACGGACTCCAACTTCCCAGAGCGCGAATTGGAGTATAAACATTCAATAACTCGTTCCCAGAGCGCGAACGAACTCCAACTTCCCAGCGTGCGAATTGGAGTATAAACATTCAATAACTCGTTCCCAGAGCGCGAACGGACTCCAACTTCCCAGTGGGCGAATTGGAGTATAAACATTCAACAACTTGATCCCGGAGTGTGAACGGACTCCAACTTCCCAGAGTGTGAATTGGAGTATAAACATTCAGCAAATCGTTCCCAGAGTGTGAACGGACTCCAAATTCCCAGAGTGCGAATTGGAGTGTAAACATCAAATCCATCGTTCGCGGAGTGTGAACGAATTCCTAAAAAGCCCAAATAGGTGTGACTGACCATCTATCGGCCAACTCCAACTTCCCAGAGTGTGAATTGGAATATAAATATGGATTACAGGTTCCCGGAGCGCGAACCGAAGCATCCGTGCTAACTCCAACTTCTCAGAGCGTGAATGGAGTACAAACATAGATTACGAGTTTCCGAAGTGCGAACCTGTAACAACCAGGTATTTTCAACCATTCGCATCCATTATAAGTGCATAGGCAGACACTCATGCCAGAATTGAATTGCTCAAAATACCGTGTTGTAAATAAAATTTTGGCAAACCTCAGAATATACAGTAAATAAAAATCACAGATCTCAGACACAGAGTATATAAAAATGCAACGGAAGAAAAAGAGATAGTAGTTCATGAAGCTACTATATAAAATATCAGATACATCAGAGTTAAATAAGATACAACAGAAGAGTAACAAGATACATCAGGTACAAATCAGATACATCACTGAACCACTGGATACTGAAACAAAATAGATGGCTGGATCTTCAAGGAAAGCTCCAACGCCGAAGGTGAATCTTGAATGCTAACTCAATCAATCTGACTCGAGCGTAAAGCAAAACACAAAACACTCGAGTCAGGACATAAATACTTATAAACTGTAAATCAACTCAAGTGAACAGTAACAAAATGCATCAGTAACTTAAAGGATGCTTGGGTCCGCTCATCCTCTAAGGATCCGTTAAACTATTTACTATGTAGTAATATACGCTATATACGGTAGTGTCTAATCAGTAAAGTGTAATCATATAGAAAATAGCGTTAAAAGGATGGTGAACCTTAACGCGGTCGGATCTTTAAAACCAAAATCGTAGCGGGCTCGATGTAAGGATATGACACGGCACGCAAGGAAATGCCAGGGTGGATACACCGTTTGCACTCCCGGACCGGTGGTGACGGCAAGCCAGCAGCTTCTGCCCACCTCGAACAATACCCCCGAATCAAAATGGCGCCACATATCGAATCACAAAAGTAATAGAATGGTTTCCGATGGAGCATGCTCGATGAAAGGGTGCGACCCTTTGTGTAGCCCGGTACAGCTCCTGTTTAAGTCATATATGCCAACTCACGGGAGTTGGGTCCACGTAATATACCTCGAGAACGTCGCCACCATCCTACTTCATTCTGGAATCTCCACCGCGTACACAGTTGTTAAAGTGGTTTTCGGTATTGGCCGACTATAAGACAATATCCGATCCCGGTCTCTATAACAACCAATCGTTATTATAACCCGTAGTTATAACTTTAAAACAATATTTTATACTTCAAAATAAAATATCCTTTTCGATCCAAATCTTTATCAAAATAAAGATTAAATCATTTCCAAAACCATTTCAATATATCATCGTAAAATATCTTTCAATTCAAATATTTATCAAAATAAATATCAAGTCATTTCTAACCATTTCAATATATTAAATTTTCATACCCATTCAACACTACCTTTCAAATCATTTTAATATATCAAAATATCATAACCTTTCAAAGCTTCAGTTCCAAAATATCATATCTTTCAGAACTTCTTTTTAAATCATGTTAATATCAAAATGTCCTATCTTTCAAACTCCGTGTTTCAAATCATTTAATATCAAAAATATCATATCTTTCAAAACTTCGTTTCAAATCATTTTAATATATCAAAATATCCTATCCTTTCAAAACTTCATTTTCAAATCGTTTTAATATATCAAAATATCGTATCTTTTCAAAACTTCATTCATTTCAAATCATTATTCATTTTATTCAATCTAAAATACCATTTCAATTCATATTTCAAAACAGTTTATATTCCAAAAATTCTTTTTTTATCATTTCAATGAAGTTATTATGTTTAATAATTAAATTATTAAATTTCCAAAAATTTCAACTTCCAAAGTTTATTTATTCACTTAAGTTTATCAAAAACCGTGAAAATTCACTTTTCGCATCATTTAGAAAACTTATACGGAAAGTTACATTCAAAACAGTTCAATTTAACAAAAGACAGCATTTAAAAATGTTGTAATAGAGTTTTCTTAAATTTCAAATAAACTTAGTTAAATTCAAAAATCATAGTACTTACAACAATTTCTATAATAGTTTTTTTTTCAATAGTTTTTTTTTACTTCATTATCATCAACTACAGTATTTACAATTGCTGTAATATCATTTACATTGTAATTAATATCATTTCAAAAATGCAGTCAATTAACTTCAAATATCCAAAAAAAATTCTCAACCAGTTATATTTTTATTAAAACATTTTTAACTTATAAAGTCATACATTTTCACATTTATAACATCATTTAATTTTTCTCAAGTTCATGATTTTACAGGGTTAAATTTCCATTCAAAAATCAAGATTTAATAATAATTCACTTATTAAAATGCAATGTTGAATTTTAAATCCATTACATCAAATTTCAACTTAACACTTAAGTTCAAATTCTCAAATATAACTTAATTTATTTTTATTTACTTAACTAAAAGTTCACTTTTAAGTCAATTTCATAAATTCCCAATTTTAGTTATATTCAAAATTTCAACTTAAAATATTCATTCATTTCACATTTCAACTTTGTTAAAAAAAATCATTAATATGATATAAAATCACTTTTAAATCATTTAAATTCAAATTATCATAAATTTATCATAATTTCATATTCAATTAAATTTTCAATTATAATTAAATCAAAATTTCCAAAATAACTCACGTTCAAAATTTCTAACTTTTTCATTAATTCATTGCACTTACAATTATTCAGAAAATCAATAATAATTTGCAAAAATCCTTTTTTTTTAAATTTAAAATCAAAGTATTATAATAATTAAATTTCTAAAATATTTAAAATTTTAGAAAAACATATTTTAACTACGGACCTGTATATAATTTTCTACGCTAGGTAAAGTGATACAGGTAATATATCATTTCAACCCGTAATTTACAAAGAAAATCCGGGTTTTATCATTTCATACCCGCCATCCCAAGTCAAAATGAAAAATTTAAAACCATTCAAGCCTATCATTTCAGCCCATAACATTTTCTTTCTAACAGGGAACTTGCAGTGTGATCATATGCAGAAATAATATAAACAAGGTCAATATCTCAATATACAGTCATATATCAGATGTCAGGTGAAAATTAACAGTTTTAACATGGTAATAATATGGTAATAACATGGCATAGCATATCATATGATCATCATTAACTTGCATAAACATTTTTTATTAGTAAACACTTGTCATCAATTAACTTTTCATAAGTATAAATGTCAGAGTGAGAAAGACTCACTTTTTCAAGCTGAAGACCAAAACAACAAACACAAGTGCGATTCCAAAAGCACGACAAGCACGATATAGCATGACTTTTGATTTGAATGAATGGAGAGCCTTGATATTTGTCTTGTAAACAATAACCAAAACAAGACAATACACACATAAATATTCAACGCAAAACAATGTTGAAACAATGAAAATACGAAGCAACAAAGGAATAGATTACTTGACCTTGCTTTAACCATTCAAATGCTTGGCCTAGGAGGTTCTTGGGTTCAGCCATGATGATGATATAGCTCAGGTTTGGCACCATAACTCACGGCTAGAAGGAGTATGGAATGGTAGGGTTATAACATGAAGCATACAATTGGTCAAGGCAACATATATGAAGTTTTTTAGCACAACAAGGCTCGGTCTTGGGTCAAGTGGGGCTTCGCCATACTTGTACAGGTTTGGACAGTAGATGGAGGGGTGTGGGGAGGTCTGGAAAAAGTGGTGGTGGCGGCCTATGGTGGTGGCCAAGGTGGTGGATGAAGATATGAAGTGATAGGGTGGCTATCATGAATGTTTCAAGGCTTTATGCATTGTTTTTGTGGAGTTTTGGTTCATGGAGTCTTGGCCATGTCAATTTCAGATCTGGACAGAGGCTAAGATGAAGTGTAGTGGTGGTAGCAAGGTGGTGGTCGTGGCTAGAGGTGGTGGCCGTGGTGAAGTATGAAGGTGGTGAAGTAATAGTGGTGGCTAGGGCATTGTTTTGGACATTATTTGCAATTTTGTGGAGTTTTGTCACCAAGGGAGGTGTGGCCATGGATGGATTTGAAATGATGGCTGGAGATGATGCCAAGGAAGAGTGGTAGGGCATGGTGGAGAGTATGCTGGTGATGGTGGGTGGTAGAGGCCAATCCAGAAAGCATAGAAAACTAGGCAAAATACATAGAAAATGAGAAGAAAAATGTAGAAAAAAAGATGTAGCCATTACCAGATTTTTTTCTCAAGATGGAGGCCATGATTTTTAGGGTTTTGGAGCTTGAAAATTCGTGAATAATATGAGGGAGTCGGCTACAAAGGATGAGGAAAGGAATGGCTAAGATAAATTGATGTATTAATTGCAAAAAGAAACGGATAAAACGTCTTTACGTTTCAGGCTTTTAAGATCTCTTAACTTTCTAAACCTTTTGCATTTCCTTTTCTTTTTAATTTTATAAAACAAAATAAACTCAGAAATGTTATTTAAAATCGAAACTAAGTAAGAATAAAATAAAATAAATAATTTATTTTAAGTAAAATAGAAAAAGGAAATAAGAAATTGCTTAAAAATAGCAACCCTGACATAAAAATTACAAGAAAATCTCCAATGACTTTGGAAAATTTATTACTTCACAAAAAAAATATTATAACACAAAATTTGAATTAAAAATGGTTTTAAAACATTTTCAAGGTAAAATAATAATTTAATTTTTATTAAATAGAAAGTTAAAGAAAGAAAAATGCAGTAAATACCAACTAGGCTTTATAAATTGAAATAAATTCGAATAAACTTTAGAAAAATTATATTATCATTTTAAAAATACTTAAAAGTCAAAATATACATAATATAACATATTATCACATATTAACATAAAATAAAACCAAGAAGAAGTAATTTATACAATTTAAAATAGTCATTGTTAAATAACCCTATATACGCACAATATTGTAAAGGGTATAACTTTCACAATTTACATCCGATTTGAACGAAACAAAAAGTGGTTTTCTTAGAGTTTTATGTACTCTCATAATAAAAGAAAAAATTAAAATTTTAAACTTTTAAAATTTTAAGTTGAAAGTCACAGTTTGACTATTTTGACCAAAATCAGCATTTCAGGCAAATATTCAACTTACACAAGTTTGGAATTATAACTCATATAAAGATCAAGATTATATTTAAATAATAAATTTAATCATTTCAAATAAGTAAAATATGTTTTTAAATCAAAATCTTACATTAAAAATAATTAAAATATACAGTAAAATAATTACAAAATACAGGGTTGTTACACTCTCCCTCACTCAAAACTTTTCGTCCCCGAAAAGGAATGAGGTATGAAAGGGCATAGAAAAGATAGAGTGAAATAGGATTAAGATAAGATGACAAGAAGATTGAAGTTATACCTGATAACTGTTGTTATAGGTAAGTTTAACAAGGTGGAGGTGATCTTTCCAAGATCCTCCAGAATCAAGAACACAAGCATGAAAAAAGTGGATTCAAAATGATTACCAAAGGTCTATCAAAGATTATAGAAAGATTTCTAAACAGAAATATTATAGAAAGATGCCTATACCGGTCTATAGCAAGATAAGGATGATAAGGACAACCAAAAGATAGTTTGAAAAACAAAATAAGGAAATGAATTTGAAAGCATGGAGATTTCAACTTAAACAGAGAATAAATCTTTACACAAGTTAACTAAATCTTAACTATCTCAAATTTCATTATCTTATTATCCAATCATCTTAAATTAACAATTTTTAGAACCATGGGTTTGAAAAATAATCATTTATTACCCTCACATTGTACTTAATAAATTTTATTCTTCTTTATTCATAATCAAAATTAAATTTATTCCTCTCAATATATTTATCACTCATGTTAAATATATTTACACTTTTCTTTTTATAACTGCTTTCTTTTGTTCTTAGTTCTTTTAACATCATTTTATTGTAAGTCATTCAGTTACCCTTTATTATATTTACCTCTTTTAATCATTTTATAATTAAAATTTAAGTGTATAATATTTATTATAACTACTCAAATTTTATTTATAAAATCTTTTTATATCGTATATTATCCAATTACATTTTTAACTTCTGAAATTTTGGTAAGTTATATTTGAATGCAATTGTATTATACAAATAAAACTTTCCAATTCAATTATCTCAAGTTTGAATCATTTATCCAAATTTTTGATTTTCTTTTTACAATTGAAATTATTCTTCAAGCTAAAATTTAAGAATTAAATTTCCGATTACATTCAAACCATTTAGAGATAAGTAATAATATATACATAATATGTCAAATCAAATTTCAATCATATATCTATATATATACATATATATTATAAATCAAGTCATATTTCAGAAAATTCAAACCAAATTAAATTCCCCAAAACAAAGCTGTAGCAAGACTACAGAACAGTCTCTTAACTTCGAAACTCGAAAATGAACGTCGATGATGTCGCGATCATCACCGAAGTTATTTTCCAGCGACAAAGAGAAGAGCACAAATTTTAAACCTTTAAAATTCTTTGAAAACAAATTCTATTCAAAATACTTTAAATAATATAACCATTTAAAACTTTAAACCAAAGTTTGAAATAATCGGAATTTAAATCCTCAAATTCTTGTTTTAAATTCATTTCAGTTCCCAAATAAATTTATAAACAAATATTTATAGATCTATTTGTAGAACAATAAATGATAAATCAAGTATTATCATTTCAAATTATCAATTTAAATCATTTCATTAAGTTCCATAAATTTACTTATATATCAAAATTTATGTCATTAACCAAATTTTAAAATAATATTGTGTCAGTTTGTTCTGTCAAAGTGTTTTAGAAATCCTATCGATAACATTGATCAGACGAATCGATCAGAAACCCAAATCAACATCAACAACTCAAACAAAACAATATATAAAACAAAACATAGATATACAAGTACAATTCAAAATGTTTAGAAGAATAGATTGGAAACAAAAGACAATATGATTAAATAACAGAGTACGGAGGTGGATAAGCTTAAATAAATCACGGGCAATCTTAACCGGGTCAACCATGACTTAAAGAATAAGATCAATGTGGATTTTTCTGTGGTAAATCTACATTCGATCTCAAGAGTTAGAGTTTGAAATAACAAAAGATATTAGCATCTAAACCAAGGATAGATAAGAATCTCTGGTGAATCGATGCTAACTGCAAAGGATTTTTCCCCCATTTTCAATTAAATTTTAAATTGGCGTGACCGCCGACTCACTAGAAAGATCATTCGAAGCAGAGTTATGGAATGCTCCAGAGTCAAAAGAAGATGAATAGTGAGGGATACGAATGGATTTTGGAACCGTAGGGAAAGTTCCAAAATTCAAAGGAATCGAGTCAAAAGGGAGAGATTCAAACTCGAATGAAAGTGATTCTGTAAATACATTCACTCCATATGCTGAGTTTTGCCTAGAGCTACCAAAGCTCTGATACCAACTGTAACAAACAGGTATTTTCAACCATTCGCATCCATTATTAGTGCATAGGCAGACACTCATGCCGGAATTGAATTGCTCAAAATACCGTGTTGTAAATAAAATTTTGGCAAACCTCAGAATATACAGTAAATAAAAATCACAGATCTCAGACACAGAGTATATAAAAATGCAGCGGAAGAAAAAGAGATAGTAGTTCATGAAGCTACTATATAAAATATAAGATACATCAGAGTTAAATAAGATACAACAGAAGAGTAACAGGATAAATCAGGTACAAATCAGATACATCACTGAACCACTGGATACTGAAACAAAATAGATGGCTGGATCTTCAAGGAAAGCTCCAACGCCGAAGGTGAATCTTGAATGCTAACTCAATCAATCTGACTCGAGCGTAAAGCAAAACACAAAACACTCGAGTCAGGACATAAATACTTATAAACTGTATATCAACTCAAGTGAACAGTAACAAAATGCATCAGTAACTTAAATGATGCTTGGGACCGCCCATCCTCTAAGGATCCGTTAAACTATTTACTATGTAGTAATATACGCTATATATGGTAGTGTCTAATCAGTAAAGTATAATCATACAGAAAATAGCGTTAAGGGGATGGTGAACCTTAACGCGGTCGGATCTTTAAAACCAAAATCATAGTGGGCTCGATATAAGGATATGACACAGCGCGCAAGGAAATGCTAGGGTGGATACACCGTTTGCACTCCCGGACCGGTGGTGACGGCAAGCCAGCAGCTTCCGCCCACCTCGAACAATACCCCCGAATCAAAATGGCGCCACATATCGAATAACAAAAGTAATAGAATGGTTTCCGATGGAGCATGCTCGATGAAAGGGTGCGACCCTTTGTGTAGCCCGGTATAGCTCCTGTTTAAGTCATATATGCCAACTCACGGGAGTTGGGTCCACGTAATATACCTCGAGAACGTCGCCACAATCCTACTTCATTCTGGAATCTCCACCGCGTACACAGTTGTTAAAGTGGTTTTCGGTATTGGCCGGCTATAAGACAATATCCGATCCCGGTCTCTTTAACAACCAATCGTTATTATAACCCGTAGTTATAACTTTAAAACAATATTTTATATTTCAAAATAAAATATCCTTTTCAATCCAAATCTTTATCAAAATAAAGATTGAATCATTTCCAAAACCATTTCAATATATCATCGTAAAATATCTTTCAATTCAAATATTTATCAAAATAAATATCAAGTCATTTCTAACCATTTCAATATATTAAATTTTCATACCCTTTCAACACTACCTTTCAAATCATTTTAATATATCAAAATATCATAACCTTTCAAAGCTTCAGTTCCAAAATATCATATCTTTCAAAACGTCTTTTTAAATCATGTTAATATCAAAATGCCTATCTTTCAAACTCCTTGTTTCAAATCATTTAATATCAAAAATATCGTATCTTTCAAAACTTCGTTTCAAATCATTTTAATATATCAAAATACTTCATTTTCAAATCGTTTTAATATATCAAAATATCGTATCTTTTCAAAACTTCATTCATTTCAAATCATTATTCATTTTATTCAATCTAAAATACCATTTCAATTCATATTTCAAAACAGTTTATATTCCAAAAATTCTTTTTTTATCATTTCAATGAAGTTATTATGTTTAATAATTAAATTATTAAATTTCCAAAAATTTCAACTTCCAAAGTTTATTTATTCACTTAAGTTTATCAAAAACCGTGAAAATTCACTTTTCGCATCATTTAGAAAACTTATACGGAAAGTTACATTCAAAACAGTTCAATTTAACAAAAGACAGCATTTAAAAATGTTGTAATAGAGTTTTCTTAATTTCAAATAAACTTAGTTAAATTCAAAAATCATAGTACTTATAACAATTTCTATAATAGTTTTTTTTCAATAGGTTTTTTTTACATCATTATCATCAACTACAATATTTACAATTGCTGTAATATCATTTACATTGTAATTAATATCATTTCAAAAATGCAGTCAATTAACTTCAAATATTCAAAAAAAATTCTCAACCGGTTATATTTTTATTAAAACATTTTTAACTTATAAAGTCATACATTTTCACATTTATAACATCATTTAATTTTACTCAAGTTCATGATTTTACAGGGTTAAATTTCCATTCAAAAATCAAGATTTAATAATAATTCACTTATTAAAATGCAATGTTGAATTTTAAATCCATTACATTAAATTTCAACTTAACACTTAAGTTCAAATTCTCAAATATAACTTAATTTATTTTTATTTACTTAACTAAATGTTGACTTTTAAGTCAATTTCATAAATTCCCAATTTTAGTTATATTCAAAATTTCAACTTAAAATATTCATTCATTTCACATTTCAACTTTGTTAAAAAAAATCATTAGTATGATATAAAATCACTTTTAATTCATTTAAATTCAAATTATCATAAATTTATCATAATTTCATATTTAATTAAATTTTCAATTATAATTAATCAAAATTTCCAAAATAACTCACGTTCAAAATTTCTAACTTTTTCATTAATTCATTGCACTTACAATTCTTTAGAAAATCAATAATAATTTACAAAAGTCATTTTTTTAAATTTAAAATCAAAATATTATAATAATTAAATTTCTAAAATATTTAAAATTTTAGAAAAACATATTTTAACTACGGGCGTGTAAATAATTTTCTACGCTAGGTAAAGTGATACAGGTAATATATCATTTCAACCCGTAACTTACAAAGAAAATCCGGGTTTTATCATTTCAAACCCGCCATCCCAATTCAAAATGAAAAATTTAAAACCATTCAGGCCTATCATTTCAGCCCATAACATTTTTTTTCTAACAGGGAACTTGCAATGTGATCATATGCAGAAATAATATAAACAAGGTCAATATCACAATATACAGTCATATATCAGATGTCAGGTGAAAATTAACAGTTTTAACATGGTAATAATATGGTAATAACATGGAATAGCATATCATATGATCATCATTAACTTGCATAAACATTTTTTATTACTAAACACTTGTCATCAATTAACTTTTCATAAGTATAAATGTCAGAGTGAGAAAGACTCACTTTTTCAAGCTGAAGACCAAAACAACAAACACAAGTGCGATTCCAAAAGCACGACAAGCACGATATAGCATGACTTTTGATTTGAATGAATGGAGAGCCTTGATATTTTTCTTGTAAAAAATAACCAAAACAAGACAATACACACATAAATATTCAACGCAAAACAATGTTGAAACAATGAAAATACGAAGCAACAAAGGAATAGATTACTTGACCTTGCTTTAACCATTCAAATGCTTAGCCTAGGAGGTTCTTGGGTTCAGCCATGATGATGATATAGCTCAGGTTTGGCACCATAACTCACTGCTAGAAAGAGTATGGAGTGGTAGGGTTATAACATGAAGCATACAATTGGTCAAGGCAACATATATGAAGTTTTTGAGCACAACAAGGCTCGGCCTTGGGTCAAGTGGGGCTACGCCATACTTGTACAGGTTTGGACAGTAGATGGAGGGGTGTGGGGAGGTCTGGAAAAAGTGGTGGTGGCGGCCTATGGTGGTGGCCAAGGTGGTGGATGAAGATATGAAGTGATAGGGTGGCTATCATGAATGTTTCAAGGCTTTATGCATTGTTTTTGTGGAGTTTTGGTTCATGGAGTCTTGGCCATGTCAATTTCAGATCTGGACAGAGGCTAAGATGAAGTGTAGTGGTGGTAGCAAGGTGGTGGTCGTGGCTAGAGGTGGTGGCCGTGGTGAAGTATGAAGGTGGTGAAGTAATAGTGGTGGCTAGGGCATTGTTTTGGACATTATTTGCAATTTTGTGGAGTTTTGTCACCAAGGGAGGTGTGGCCATGGATGGATTTGAAATGATGGCTGGAGATGATGCCAAGGAAGAGTGGTAGGGCATGGTGGAGAGTATGCTGGTGATGGTGGGTGGTAGAGGCCAATCCAGAAAGCATAGAAAACTAGGCAAAATACATAGAAAATGAGAAGAAAAAGGTAGAAAAAAAGATGTAGCCATTACCAGATTTTTTTCTCAAGATGGAGGCCATGATTTTTAGGGTTTTGGAGCTTGAAAATTCGTGAATAATATGAGGGAGTCGGCTACAAAGGATGAGGAAAGGAATGGCTAAGATAAATTGATGTATTAATTGCAAAAATAAACGGATAAGACGTCTTTACGTTTCAGGCTTTTAAGATCTCTTAACTTTCTAAACCTTTTGCATTTCCTTTTCTTTTTAATTTTATAAAACAAAATAAACTCAGAAATGTTATTTAAAACCGAAACTAAGTAAGAATAAAATAAAATAAATAATTTATTTTAAGTAAAATAGAAAAAGGAAATAAGAAATTGCTTAAAAATAGCAACCCTGACATAAAAATTACAAGAAAATCTCCAATGACTTTGGAAAATTTATTACTTCACAAAAAAATATTACAACACAAAATTTGAATTAAAAATGGTTTTAAAACATTTTCAAGGTAAAATAATAATTTAATTTTTATTAAATAGAAAGTTAAATAAAGAAAAATGCAGTAAATACCAACTAGGCTTTATAAATTGAAATAAATTCGAATAAACTTTAGAAAAATTATATTATCATTTTAAAAATACCTAAAAGTCAAAATATACATAATATAACATATTATCACATACTAACATAAAATAAAACCAAGAAGAAGTAATTTATACAATTTAAAATAGTCATTGTTAAATAACCCTATATACGCACAATATTGTAAAATGTATAACTTTCACAATTTACATCCGATTTCAACGAAATGAAAAGTGGTGTTCTTAGAATTTTATATACTCTCATAATAAAAGAAAAAATTAAAATTTTAAACTTTTAAAATTTTAAGTTGAAAGTCACAGTTTGACTATTTTGACCAAAATCAGCATTTCAGGCAAATATTCAACTTACACAAGTTTGGAATTATAACTCATATAAAGATCAAGATTATATTTAAATAATAAATTTAATCATTTCAAATAAGTAAAATAAGTTTTTAAATCAAAATCTTACATTAAAAATAATTAAAATATACAATAAAATAATTCAAAATACAGGGTTGTTACAGAACCAAAGCATACAGGCTACCTCCGAATTCCCAGAGTGCGAATTGAAGCACAGATACTACGTCAAAGTTCCCGGAGTGCGAACCGAAATATCAATACTAACTCCAAGTTCCCGGAGCGTGAGGCAGAGTATAAACATCAATTCCAAGTTGAGCGCGAACCATGTTACAAATATCGGTAACTCTCAAATTCTCGGAGTGCGAACCGGATTATCGATCTCAAATTATCCCAAGTCCCTAGAGCGTGGACATGTGCTTAAGTTGTGCAATAAGCGCGATCAACCATCAAGGTGCAAATGTTGTTCCCCGAGACTAGGGAGCAAAAAAGCTAAGTGTTCATCGCTAACCAAAGTGATACAATGTCTGAAGTTCAATATGACCAAGATTTTCAGGCTTGGCAAATAAAAAAAACTCTACTTGACGGTAAAAACACCACAAGTACACCGGACCAAAAGCTAAACACTGCAAGTACTTAAGCACAAATGAAATGAGAATTGAAACGAAGAAATCGAATTTTATTTCAACTAACTAGAGACAAGGACTTACATGCAAATAAGCTCTTCCAAAAAAGAATTCCTACTAGCAGGGGCCGAACCTGCGTCTATACACAGCCTACTAACAAAAAAAACACCAGTTCCTATCTACCAAAAAATCCGCTTAAACGACCCATCTACTTCTTCTTTTTGAATCTCCTTATCAGCGGTTCATCTTCGGACTCGCTAGAAACAGAGATCCTTCGCTTTGAGTGTTTCCTCTCCGGTGGCTGCTCTTCGACGGGGGGCATGATGTCATTGTACTCCTCAGAGCTCGAATCTACGTGAAGGCTTTCCACCGGAGGAGTAGGAGGGACTGGGTCTGCAACAGAGGACGGGGCGGACACCCGAGTACCGACCGCAGAGCCACTTGGCAATATCACATTCAGAGGTGCTGGACTATGCATCGTAGTCCTAACTCCAGCACTGCCCTCATGCCCCGCAGCCTCTATTTCGACGTTGATCTCGGCCAAGATTTCCTCGTCTCGAGCTGATTGGGCCTGGCTGGGGGCAGCTGTCGTCTGCGTTACAAAACTAGAGGCCGGCGGAAGATCACTGATGATAAATGGCAAGTCTGTAAAAGGGTCACCCTGTTGGCCAAGCAGCTCACTCACCATTTGTTCGTCGAGAGATAAGGATCTCCCCTGCGCCATCTCAGTAGACACTGCCGTCGTCACGACAGTCGTTTCGGTGGTGATGGTCTTTTGCCCTTGAATAGACTCCTGAGCCGAAGATGCCGGAGTAGTTTCGGTTACTGAGCAAAGAAGAAAAGGAGTTATAAGCAATCACTTCAAAACAAACGCTCTAATGAAAACACACTTTAGATATGTTCAAAGTACCTTCCTCAGTTTGACTCGTTGACGGTTGGACGGCCTCAAAGACGTGCTCCCGAATAGGAGAAAACCGCGGCTGTTCTGGGTCATAAGCAGGAACGGATTGTGAATCAACCACAGATACAGACTCTAATGAAGGTGGAACGGTGATTTCAAGAACAGTAGCGTGATGCTCAACACCTGATCCCTCTCCAATCTCCAGAGAACGGCCACCAATCATCTCCTTCTCATGAACAATAATAGCGTCATGGAGGACCTTTTTCTCATCATCTGTCAGCAACTGGTTTCCGAGTTCAAATCGGTCGACCGATTCATCCGGATGTGCTTCCTCTTCCTCCTCAACCAATCGACCCCAAGCGCTATGGAGGTGTACCGGGTAATCCTGAAGCCAGGCCAAATTTCTGTGTCTCAACACATTGGCATTGTAAGTGATGAGCAGATCTTCAATATCGGCCTCCAGCCTGGCCTCCGCTTGTTGAACTTTCTCCTCAACCTCCGTCTCGACCGCCTGGGCCTCGGCTACTGCCACATCTCGTTCAGTCCGAAGCATCACGGCTTGTTCACACGCCTCCTGGGCTGCGTTGTTCGCATCATCTCTATCCTTGGCGATTTCGGCAAATTTGGACTTAAGCTCATTTAGCTCCTTCAGGGCTGCGTCCCTCTCGGCAATGACCATGGTGTTTCGATGGCCCATATCCTCTACTGTGGCATAATGCTCACGTTTCATCCTATCCATCGTTGCCTGGGCCTCGTCGGCTTTTTTTATAGCCTCCATTTCAGATTGCCGTGAAGATTTAGCTTCAGTGTTTAGCACCTCAATAATATGGCTCTTTTGAGCTAACTCAGACTGCAACTTCTCGATGGTGGCCCCACGCTCAAAGGCCAATGGCGATGCTTAGTGCCCCATCAAACTTTATGCTCTGCCCCCGTTCGATCAACCCATAAGTCCGGAGATTCCTATCCGTCAAAAGCGACTCGATATCCCTATCTTCGCTTGGGACTTCTCGAAGTACTCGTACTATCTCCTTAAAGTGCTCACCTTCAGGTCGCTGAATCGTTGCTGTAAAAAGGAAAAAATATAAGTTTCACTTCGACTGCAATTGCCTTAGTAATTGTTTGAGAACTCAGCGATACTCACTTCTGAATAACCATCGCCGGGCAAACCCCGGAGGACATCTGACATAGAACCATTCCGTCCGGTAATAACTCAACCTGATCCAGGACCCAGTGACCACTTGGCAACTCCTCACTGCTTCCAGAAATGTGAAGGAAAGGTAATCACCTTGGGTTTTGAAATTGAATAGATACCTAATCTCGGTCGGGATCGGTGGTCTATGAAGGTACTTCATAAAGATGATGAATAAACTGTTCACGGAAGCATATCCGTTCGGGTGTAGTTGAGATGGAGCGATCCTCAAAAAAGACAACACTTCACTTATGTACTCGTTGAACGGAGGAAGTGTCCCGGCCGCACACGCGTGGCGATTAAATGCTGTATATGCCTCCGGTGGATTGTGTGGTCTATCATTCGGCCCCGGCAATAACACGTCATCCAGTGACAGGCCGTGCCTTAAGCATATTCTTCCCAACATATCTTCAGAAATATTGGATTGAACGGAATCCAACGGATTGGCAATGAAAGACGCATTGGGAAATTTGTCCGGGGCCGGACCGATGATCTCAGGCTCAATATCCGGAATCTCTAGTCTCGAAGTGACCGTACTTTGAATCTCCTGCTGCTGCGAACTTGAAGGTTCCATAACTAGCTAACTCATGAGAAACCATCATTAGACGACAAAGGACCCGTGCATTCCCCAGTGTAAAGTGTATGAATGTATGTTGTACAGTGCCATGCATTACTTGAATAAATGTTGCAGAATTAAAGGAAATATGCAAACGACAAAGCTACGAAGTCCAGTTATAATGACCGTCATCGCTGACTGTCATCACTAAACCGTTTATATGACGGAAGTTGATTCGGATAGAAGTTGTTGTGGTTCCGTCGACGAGCTTCAAAAGGTGGTCAAGTATGCAGTTTAATTATCAAGTCCAAATATGCAAGGATGAAGCTCGTCGGAATTATTCTTGGAAAATGTCAAACTTTGGTATCCATCATAGAGGGTTCGAACCGATCACAGGGAACTCATTCGAACCCATCCTAGCATCACTTTGAATCGATGCAGAAAGGCGCGCTTCGAATCGATGATCAGGTGCCGTGTTCGAATCGATCAATGAAGGATGACTTCGAATCGATCCTTGGTTAACTGGTTCGTACTGATCAGGGAAAACCTCAACTTAACATCGATCACGTTCGAATCGATACCTTTCATATCGGTTATAAGGATACAATTCGTATCGATGTATAGTTAAGGACTTCGAACCGATGGCTGATGAATTCGAAGTCCATCGATTCGAATGGACCCATCAAGATAGCCAATCGGTGAGAACTGCATCACCCCCATAAGGTCATCCCAGGGATCGATACGAAATCCAAGAAAAAATGATGCCGCCATCATCGATTCGAACATGGGTCCCCAGATGGTTTCGAAGCTCCCCCAAACCAGATCTGGTTTTACCAATCACCAGAGTGGCCAGTCGATGAAGAAGTGGTAGGTTTGAAATAACTTTGCCGTCTAGATTCGAGGCTAATTACCTAATTTAAGTGATGGATTCAAGGAATTAAAGACTTGGATCTTGATTGATTCGGGAACGTGACACAGTGTTTTCTCTCTGAAGCTTCGAAACGATGCAAAACACAGTAAACACGAGGCAACGGTGAAAAGTAAAAAGTGAAAAATGGCAAGGTCTCTGCTATTTATATGAAGCCCAGAAGGTGACCGAGCCGTTTCGCATCCCAGTTGACTTGACCGGTCACAACCGGTAAATTCCCAGATTGGTTCGAAATCTACCTTCGAATCCATGCGCTGAAGCTTCATCGATATGAAACACATGGCAGAGCATCGAGTCGCATCGATGCGAAACAAACCGTGGGCACATCAATTCGAAGCCCCGGTTCACAACACCATCCACAACCTACCGATACGAACAACAATTTCGTATCCCTCATTTCCCATCGATATGAACTGCTATTTCGTATCCATCTTTTCTCATCGGTATGAATGAACGTTTCGTACTCGTCCAAACCATCGGTTCGAATGTCGGTTTCGTACCCATCATAGCATAAGCATACTCCATCCATATGAATGTTGATCTCGAATCCATCAATGCTCATACCCATCGGTTCGAAATATTACATTCGCGCAACACAAATTCAATTCCTTCAACCTCCTATACCGGTTCAGGAGAGGATCGATACGAAGGGACTTTTCAAAACAACCATCAAGCGTTGTCTCAACTCAAATTTCCAAATTGGTTCAGGAAAGAATCGATACGACATTCAATAGCAAACAAAACTGACAACGACTCATGGACGCACGACGTTAACAAGGGTCAAACACATATGTGCATATATGTCGGACTAACATTTGATTTTAAAACATTTACAGGGATCGAATACTCATCTTGTTACAAATACAACATCCAACGGGCTAAGCGCTATTATACAGCAATTAATCATATCAACACAAGGTTACAGCAATACAGAATACGAGTCTCAACAAAAGAGAGAGCAATGATCGTTCAGAGAGAAATAGCAGCTATTCAAAGCACGTCATGTTTCCACAAGACGTACTTTGGGGGGCAAAATGTTATCCAGCTTTTTGGCAAAGCCGTGATACCAAAAGATCAGTCGAGGACAGAGGACAGTTCGTCTCAGAGATTGGTCATACTTCGTTTCACCATGGATATCGCCAAATTTTGCCCGAGTCCATATTGAGCTACAATGTGATAGGACATGATAAGAAAGATCATAGAAGTCATAATCTCAAATTCCAAGTCAATCCGAGTTCATACGCTTAAGATATGATCGATTAAATTTGAAAGGAAAAGCACTGGTTTCGAATCCATCATTGTAGGTGTCTTCGAATCCATCACCGAACACTAATTCGAACCGATCACCTTCGTATCGATCAACTTCAAATCCATCGGAGTCTCGGATTCGACTCCATCAACTTCGAATCCATCGAGTTCGTATCGATGAACCTCGTATCCATCAGAGAAACGTAAGTTCGTATCCATCAAGCATCGGCCGTTCGAACCCATCAATAAAGCCTTGTTCGAACCCTTCAGTGAAGCTTCATTCGAACCCATCAGTAAAGCCTTGTTCGAACCCTTCAGTGAAGCTTCGTTCGAATCCACCAAGTCAACTATCCATGATGACGTGTCATCCATCGGTTCGAATGCGCCGAGATACATGGAGTCGAAGCGGTCAACTCAGAGTGAGGACCGGATCGATTCGAGGTTTGCGCTCCACGTCATCACGAAGGCGCTTACCACCATCGGTTCGAAACCATCGATTCGAAGGGATGGTTTCGAACCAAACAGCCATGCAATGAATCCCATCTCATATCCATCATATCTCTCAATCTACTGATCCAAATGCCACGAAATTTTCACAGAAGCTTGCACACATGTTGAAGAATGTCCACACCAAATTTCACCTCGATTGGATGATTTTCTGATCGATTCGAATGGAGTTCGAATCGATGCCAAAGTGGGCCCAAATTTTCTGAGGCCGGGTGCGTGGGCCCCCTCACGTACCAGAAGTGATCTCCCGAGTTTTCAGCGAAATATCAGCATCCTACGCCTATAAATAGATCCCCAGAGCCAACAGAAAAAGGACTTTTCGACTCTCAAGCACCCAGACTCTGCCGGATCGAGATCTCCATCATCTTACATCATAATTTTGCTGTTGATTTCGAATTTCCAGTTGTAACATGCTGTTGATTGATATAGCAACTTGTAATCACTGAAAGAGAATCAATAAAACTGCAAAAAACTTCATCAGTGGACGTAGACAACACGCCGAACCACTATAAATCACTTGTCTACGCATTTACTTTACTGTTGATTGGAGTTTTTGTTAGATAATATTCGTTTTGAATCTATATTCTTCATTGTTGTCTTTTCAACGACTCCCGAAGAGTGTTGTGACCAATTTTGGTGCAAACATCAATAATGGATATATTACCACACTTCAATTCTCATTCATTAAAAACAAATTCAATTCACAACTTAAAGATTTTTAACAACAATAGGATGATATCATCTAATTTATTTTAAAACATCCATTCATTTTCAATTTTTAGATCTCAAACCTATTTTGAGATCACACAAACTCTCAATTCCAATCAACCATTTAACTTCCCAAGTTAAATCTTAATTTCATCTTGAAATTTCCAAATCAGGTTGACCATTCCAACTTATTTAACTTTTCCCCAAGTTAAACTCAATTCACTTAATCCAGTCAACCTTACCCAATTTGAACTTCCATTTCAAATTTAATCATTTCATAAATAATCTTCCTACTTATTGAGTTCAAAAACTTATCACTTTGGGTATCACATCTCATTCCACAATCAAAACTCAATATTTAGAGTTTATTCCAAACCATCCACATATATATACATTTTACTTCTTGGCCCACCAAGCCAAATTTTAAAATTTAAACCACCCTTGGTTTTAATTCAAAACAAATTCCTTTAAAACTTTAAACAACTCTTGTTTGCATCAAACTCTCTCATTCAAATAATATTATTATTCATTATTCCTTTTAATAATTTGAAAACAAATTTCAAATGTTTTTAAATCTTAAGATCCAAACTTCACAATTTAGATCAACTTCAGTTTCAATTTATAGCCCATACTTACTTAAATGGTTTACTTCCTTAAAACATTTCATTATGAAATACAACAACCATTTATGATAATAACCAAGATTACCATCTCTGAAAACCAATTCTTTATTATCTTATTTTGAAATTCTTTCCCAAATTCACGATTTAAATTTCAGTTTGAATTTATTTCAAACTTATCTTTATTTAATTTTAATTCGGTTGTAATTCTATTACCGCTTAATTTAATTCCAATATTTAACATCCAATTACCTCAATATTTATTAGAAAAATATATTACTTTATATATCAAAATATATTCTTATATAAAATCATTAAAAATCTGTATATAAGAAAATAACAAGTACGCTCTCTCATATATATACACACACACACTCAACTCATTCTAGGGTATCACTTACCCTATCTTTAATGAGTAATCCCACCAGAGCCAAGGTTCTCGCTTAACCTTCTGCTCTGATACCAAATGTAACGACATAGAATTTTCGATCCCGAAAATTCCAGATAGTTAGAGAAAGAAGAAAGAGATAGAAGAAGAACAGAAAAGAAACACGCAATCTCACATTCGCAGCGGATAAAATATAATATCAATAATAATAGTTATACCAAAGAAAACTGTATCTATCAATTTACATCGATATATCAGAGTTACAACAATTTTATACAACATTGGACAGATACAATTTAACATGTCTCGGATATATACAATAATATAACACAGCGGTAAACACTCCATACGTTCCAGCCATCCAGCTCGCCTCCTGAGCTCCAGAATGTCCCTACCTGAAAATCAATAATACTCGGTCTGACCCGAGCATTACATCAAAGTAACACCCGGGTCAGGCTGGAAACCAGCGTGAGTAAACCTATCTAACATGAACGACAAAAGCATACAACTTAAATAAACCCGAGGTAACTTATATCAATTTACAACTCCACAAGTTGTTATAGACATCATCTATTTCACATATCAGTTTATACAGAATCGAAGTGGTTTCGAAAATTTATTAATACCCGACTCCGGTCTCTTCGTGTCCAATGTCATCTTAACCAAAATTATCCAATTAAATACAATACAACCTTAATTACTAGGTAAATTTTTTATTCACATCAACTCATAATTGATTTATAATCACAGTATCATCATCCATTCAACATATCATGTCATAAAGCAATTCATATCAGAAGTATCAACCAGTCCAAAGCACTCATCATCATTCAATCATTAATAGGCAAGATTGATCACTTCATTAATTATATTAATTAATGATTCTCAAATTACTTTCATTAGTAAATTATTCTTAAATTTCATATAATAATTACCTTTACCTTAATTACATTCATTAATAAATCTTGATTATTCATCAATAGATATCAATTCAATAGATATCATCCAATCCAGACATTCAACAATCAATCATCCATAAACAAGCATTATCAATTCAAATCATAATTAATTTAATTACTTAAATTAAATTAACTCCTTAAGGATTAATCACTTAATCTTGCTTATACAATCATTAATTAATTACTAACCTTAATAATTAATCACATCCTTGATTAACTCAATCAATCAATTTATCAATCTTTAATTCCACGTTAATTATCCTTTATTTATCAATTAATAATCCATAATTATTATTTCCTTAAATACAATGTAATTAATCCTTAATTACTTTCATAATCAATTAATTAACCTTTAATTAATCCTTCATTAACCGTTAACCCATTCTTAAATAACAGATAATCAAACCCTAATTACCATTTGATTAATCCTTAATCACCATTGGTTAATCAAGTAATTACAATTTAAAAACTTCTTAATTAATCCTTAATTACAGATTAGCTATTCTTTAATTATATTAAGACCTTAATTATTAATTAATAAAACTTAATTAAAAGTTAAGCACTACTTAATTATTAGTTAAGTAACCTTTAATTACTTAATTAATTAATCACTAATTACTTAATTAGTAAATCTTAACCACTTGATTAAATTAAGTTGAATTACACTAAGTTATTTGATTAATGAATCCCTAATCATTAATTAATAATCTAATTAATGATCTTTTTAATTACAAATTAATTAATCTCAAATAATTAACCTTTAATCCTTAATCATTTCTCAATCAAGTAAATTATTATCATTCCTTTATAATTAAACTAATTAATGCTTAAAGGTAAGGTTACTCACTTTATAATTAAACTTAGTTCAAAATTTAGTTTAAACTTAAACTTACTTTTAAACATAAAAAAAACAGAACAGGTTCTGTTCTTATAAAACCCGCAAACAACAAAGTATACCCGAGCCTAACCCTTCAATAACTTCGGATTCCAAACCAAACTTCCCCGAGCTACCTTTATATAATTTAAACTTAAACAAAGTTTAAACAATTTAAAAATCTTTCTTTAAAATTATATGGCAAAGAAGTACTTTACTTATAAAAGTAAATTTATAAGTGTTTACACCAAATTGATTTTTTTAGTTCAAATAAATTTTAAATTTTCACTATACAAAGTTGTTTTAAATCTTTTAAATTTAAAACTTCTTTTATTTTGAAAAACTAAAATTCAAATTTAATCTTTGATTTCCATATTTAAATTCAACTTCAAACTTGCTCGTATTTTAAATTTTCAATTTTTAAAACATTCAATCTACTTCCTATTTGTAGTAGTTAATAATTCAAGTTTGAAACTTTATATTTTTTTATTATTATTTAAAACTAAGATTTAAAACTAACTTGAATTTTAAATTTTAAAACTTAGATTTAAAACTAGGTTTAAAACTTCCTTTACACTTAAAAGCTTCCGTTTTAAAAAAAATTCCAAACATAGAGTACCGGTTTACTGTTAAAAACCTGCAAACTAAGAATACCCGAGACAACCCAAATCTACTTCATGTTCCAACCCGCACTTCCCTGAGCCTACTACTCAACAACTTCGAGTTAAACAAATATTTACCCGAGTACAAAACCATCACTACAACAAGCTACAATAGTCACCAAGGCATGGTGCACATGCACATTTCCGACCATCATCTCCGATCATCAGAGATGATCGTTCCACAACCAAAATCACCTCATCATCCCAACTCGATCTTCAGGTTATCTTCACCCCAACTTGAATTCGCATTCGAGTCTCCATCTAAACCTGGAACAAAACATCAGAGTCAAAACTTCAACCTGTACATTTGCCTCGCCATCAAAATCCCGATCATCGGAGTTTTTGAAACTCCGGCCAACCCTTCTTCTACTTCCTAGCATTCATCACCCAAAAGGCTAAAACACTCGGTCCACCCTAGAACCTACAGTGATCGAATTCCCAAAGCTAACTAAAACTAGGGTTCTAAAGGAAAAACCACCACCGCAACTTCCAAAATGCTTTCCATCATCATCAATGATTTTTTTTCTCGCTTCTCCTAACTCTCCTCCATCACCTGGAAGAACCTCGAGCCTCCACTATTCATAGAACACCATAATTTTTAAATAATCCTATTTCCAGTCAATACCAAACTGCAACTTAACCCCTCTACTAAAAATTCTAATTCCAGTTTTAAAAATCATATTTCAATTGATGTTTTCAATTTATAGCACTGGATTTACAAATTATACAGTATGAATCCTAATCCATATCAACATGCATTGATGTTTTTATATGTTTTCCAGAGACATCAATCTAAAATTTTAACTTATTTAAATTTTAAATATTAACTTAAGATAAAACAAACAATTTTAATTTATAAATTTCATTCTATCAGAAACTAATTAAAAGATAAAGATTTAAAACAAAAATTTTGCCTGGAAAACAAACAGAGTAGGGAAATTATAAACAGTATGCACAGAGATACATATTCACATCAAACATTTACTTATAATCACAAGTAGTACTTATTCACTTCGGTATACTAGCATGCAACCAATTTTTTTAAACTTTTTAGATTTAAAAAGTTACTCACATCCATATGAAGAAACAGAGAATAGTTTTGATTTTCTCTGTCAAATCTGAAATTGCCCTTGGGTTTAAGAAGATCTGAAGTTGTTGAATCTATCTTGAATCAGATGTTGATGAGTTGATTTCGAGCTTCAGGATGAAGATTGTGAAAATAATTGTAGTTTGAAAATTTTATTTCCCTTTTATTTGTTCCTGATTTTCTTACAGGCTTTTCTCAACAGGTTTCTCTTCTTCTTTTTTTCTTTTTTTTGAGAAAATGGTTTACAGTGTTTTTACTTGTTTTGATTTCTGATCTGAAACTTAGGTTTGTTTAGATTTTAATTTCTTTTGTTCCTTATTTTTATTTATTTAAAAAAAACTCATGTTGCCATTTGTTACTTTATGTTGTAGAATGCTTCCAAGTGTAATTGCAAGCTTTAATTGTCTTATTTGTTTTACAAATGTAAAAATAAGAATTTTTATGTCCCACTCGTTATTTAAATTTCACTTATATTTTTAGGCTCAACATATATATAAATGTTTAGAAAAGATATCATCCTAAACTAAATCCTAATTTTAATTTTCCCTTGAAAATTGAATACAAATCGATGCTCTTAATATACTCAACATATATATACACTTATATTCTTGCATTTGAACATATTTAAAATCTTCAACATTATTAAGCTTGCACAACATCATATATACATATATTAATTTTACTATAAGTTATATCATTTCCAGATATCTATTCCAATATTTATCATAGTTTCAAATACATTCGGATATTTTTATAACCAGGATTTTATCTGTTCACTAAATAAAGTCAAAACTTATTCAATTATCAGATGCCGAAATTCCGGGTTATCACAGGTTTGCTCAAGTGTTTAAGCTCAATTAAAAGCTAAGAATCGGCTAAGTACCCATAGCCGATCCCTCTATCTAAAAATTATCGATCCCTCTTATGAAGCAAAACAATCGATACCTTCGAAAAGCCTATGACCAATCCCTCCATCCTCAAACACGCCACCACTGATCCCCTTACTTAGCCGCATCCACACTTCTTTTAAAGAGAATAGGCGATCCCTCCATGCTCCATAAATGACCGACCCCTCTTTACTTCAAGAACAACTGATCCCTCTCCACATCAGTAAAAAACTGATCCCTCCACTTAACAATGCAACCGAACTCTTCCTCCTCAAACTTCAATATTGATCCCTCAATTTGAATGTTTTCACACTTCCCTCAAACATTCACTCTGATACCTCTTCTTCACCTATATTCCAACCGATCCCTTGCTTAATCCATAAGCCTTGTCTTCCTTGAACAATATCGACCATCTCCTATCCATCTAACTGCAAAATTACTACTCCATATGCATCGATCTCTAACCCATCCACTAATGTGATCGAACCCATCATCTCATCACAAATTAAAGGTTAAAAGGCAAGAAAACCTACCTAAGTGCATATAATGCGAGTTTCTCAAGAGAAGATTTTCAATTTCGATTCAGATTGAAGATGGAATGAAGGTCTGAAGCAAGAAAGAACATCGGGTTTAATGATGAAGATGGTTTTGGGCTGTAAGGAAAGGGATTGAAGTTAAAGTTAAAGGGGGAGTGTTCAGAGGCGAGTTCGAAGAAAATGTGAAAGAAGGTTCAAATGTAGAAATGGAATAAAGTGAAGGGTGGAGAGGGAAGCGATAGTTTATATATGAGGCTAAAGGGATTAGCACTTCTGAACTTCTCCACGAAGCCAAAAAATCAATAAGTCCCTGATATTGATGGGAATCGGGTATGATCCCTACCTAAGTGGGATCAATCCGATCCCTATCAATGTAGGCGTACACAAAAAAGGAGGAGGATTGGCAAGCGGAATGCCAATCCCTATGGACATAAAAAAAAGAAAGGGGACCGACTAGAGGAATGTCGATCCTCATAAAAAAGGTACAGAAAAAAAAGAGATTGGTTACGAATCCTATGTGCATGCAAACATGGACATAAAATTATATAAAGTACGAATATGTAAAATACAATGAAATTACATCTAGTTCAATGAAAATTGGCGACGACCCGTAAGCGTGCAAACGCATCCGGGAACCAATGACAAGAACGTATGCCAGAACGTACACATGAATATTCTAAAAGTTCAATTTCTGAAATCGACAGAAATTGAATTCAAACCCAAAGCTTTCAAGGTCAAGATTGGATCTGATAGCCAAAGCTTAGTAGTCTCGTATAACCGGACATAGGTAGCAACTGACAAAATGTAATCCTGGATGTATACTATTGGAAATTGACCAATCATCATGACTATCAAAGAGAGATGTGACGCTTTGACAAAATAATTTGAGAAAGGATAACGACTATTCAGAAAACTGGATGGATTTCTTGTCGATGACTCTAACTTGCTTTGATTCAATGCACATCATATTCAGCACAAGATGTGCTATGGAGGGACAAGTGTTATCCGGCATTTTGACATATCTATATTTGAACTGATTGGATAAGTTAGACTCAACTATCATCGAGGTCAGTAAGTCCAGAGCGATGATTGTGGGATCTAAAGATCAAGTACAAATGGTAATATGAAGCCGTGATTGAACTGAATTGAGGGATATGCAATGTAGAATGTTCAAAGTATGGAATATAGTTTAACATAGAAAAGCAATCAGCTATAATCACTCTCAATCATAGGGATCGACATATTTTAGCCAAACAAGTGCAACTTAATACGAAACAATGAATATCTCAAGATCCATAAGTCCAATGCATATGAAATTTTGGTAATAAGATGTGGGGCCCTAGGGATCATACCTCTGAAGGATTAAGCAAGAGGAATCAACCCTCTTCCCTCTGTAGGGATCGGCTAGAATCAAGTGACAACATACATTGCAACAAAGATCGAGCAATAACTCAAGTTCTACTAACCCAATTGATATGAAACGTGGAGGGTAAGCATATTACAACCTGGAAAACCTTCCATAAAGATCATACCAAAAAATTCCTTCAAAATAGGGATCGACACAAATCCCTATTCTTTGGGATTTGGGCCATCTGATCCCTTTTATGGGTCCATATGGTTTTGGAGATTCTTCTGCCGAATTTTCAGAGAGATATTTTGTCGTCTTCTTATATAAATACAGGCTTGATTGTTCATTTTCGGGACTTTTATGCTACCACTTGTTTTGTATTCTATTATAACTAAGGATTTTTGTCTGATCCCTATTGTACTCAGTTTACAAAGTGATTAATAAAGCTATCTATTTAAAGTGGACATAGGTAAACAATGCCAAACCACTATAAATCGTTGTCTTCTTGTTGTTGCATTGATTTTTTGTTATTTAACCGCTTGTTTCCTCTGTTTCCATTTTATATTCTTCATTTATTTTCCTACAAAATATCTATTGTGTGTTTGTGCTAATTTTTTGTACAAACAAGGAGCTTTGGTTGTGATAAATTGGTAGAGCTCGGCGGTCTTGTGATGAACGCATCATTTAGGGCGTGCAGTCTCGACGGTTCCAGGTCACGAGCTTGAAGGTTGGATCGAGTTAGTCATTTTTGGGACGATGGCATAGAGCACGTGAAGAGGTGAATAGTGGTGAAGGTGGTTAGTTGAATCGTCTAGTGTGGAGTGGGATATGAGGAGAGAAAGGGAGGTGGTGCGTGGCATGGGAGCATGCATATCACTATGCAAGTGTATAGATTAGAAGATGGGGAAGAAAATATTTGAAGGGTAATTAAAATTTAAGTTGTGATTAGTCTAATTAAATTAAGATTTTAATTTCAGAGTCTTATAAAATGAATATCTTTCTCATATGAGGTCGAATTGAGACATGGTCTTTTGCGCTGTGCTCATATTAGCATTATCTATGCGGTGGAACTAGTTTCGTCGAGTTTGAAGCAAGTGAAATTTTGAGCTACGTTCGATTTTAGATCAAACCGGAGATCTTAAGCATCAAGTAGAATTTCAGTGGGTTATGTCACCTCTAAATGAATGCTATAATAATATATGGTAGTTATATATTACTATTTTGTGTTTGAATGATTTATTGGTTTGGTTTAATTTCCAATTTTAAAAGCGAATATCATTTAAATTGAAATACAGAGAATTTTGTAGGGGAATCTGGATTCCTTGTTATTATTGATTTAATTTCAATAATATAACTGTTGATTTTAATTTCATTTATATAACTGTTATATAAATTATTAAATGTTAAAATTTGATGGTTTGACCAAATTGGATGTAACATTGACATATGTTAAAAGTTGAACCGTTTTAGTGATAAATGTAATAATAGCATTGGTTAAGAGCGATGGTAGCTATTGGCCTTGTTATAGTATTTGAAATGTTATTAATTGTTGTTTTGGTTAATTGCTGTTTTGGTTTGGAAATTATTTTCAATTTGATGAATGATTTTTAAATAGGAATTTTGGAGTTTTCTGTGACATTTTATTTGAAAGTAGTTTTTTTTAACTTCCTTGTTTTACTTCAAGCTTTCTGTTAAGCTTTTCTAATTTATTTGTAAATGTTTAAAAAGTATTTCAAAAAGTATTTATTTTTACAGAAATGTTAATATAATAACAGATGCTTATTTTAAGGAAAAGAGAATTTATCTTTTATAATAAAGTGATTTTATTTTAATAGAAGATAGTAGTATTAGAATAAGTATTGTAAAACGTTATATATAAATTATTGTATAAAAGAATAGATTTATAAATGGTATTTTATAAATAAAGGAATGGATTTTTAAATGGTTATTATAAAAAGAAATAATTATATCATTTTGATAAATTGGGGATAAATTGCATTGTGGATTTATAGTGATATATGAAAGGATCATTTATGGAAAGTATTTGTTTTTATTTTTGCAATCGGAGATTTGGGATAAGTATTTAAAATTAGAAATGAATTTACAAAGAAGTTTGTACAAAGAAATTTTATAAAGAAGGTTTATAAGAAGTTTCATAAAAGGAGTTTTATAATTATATTTGGAGATTTATAAAAGGAGTTTTATAATTATACTTTGAGATCTATAAAAGGAGATTTATAAAGGAATTTACAAAGGAGTTTGTAAATATAAAAGACATTTGAAAATAGAAAGGAGTTTTATAGAGGAATTATATTAAAGATTTATAAAAAGAATGAGACTCGATTTCCGTAAATGATCATTTTAAATTACGGTGGTTTGCAAAATATTCTTTTCATACTTAACACCAAATTCCAAGGTATGAAATCTCGTCTCTATCTTGAGAATTAAGAATGTCCGTCAAGGAAAGGATAATAATCTAACTTGTCCGATTTAATTATAAACGAGGGATGGTACTATTTAAAATCAAAAAGTGGTGGTAAGTATATTTGGTCTAACTTGTATACGATCCATTTACTTACACCAAAAGCGGTTTGATTTATTTTTATCAATGTTTTTAGATGTCATTTGTTTTAACTCAAATAAGTACAGTCTTGGAAAATGAAATTTTTTGTTAAGATTTGTGAATATACTTATACCATTGAGATAAGTTTATGGGTACATTTTCTAAGTATTGGAAATGTACCGTTTTGTGTATATACTTATACCGTTGATATAAGTATATGAAAATGTATTCTAAGTATTGAAGCTGAAATGTTTTGTGATTATACTTTTAAGTTAGGATAAGTATATCAATATTTTCAAGTATTGGAAAGAGTATCGAAGGTTGTGCATATATCTTTGAAAAAGGTATTTAAATACAAATACTAAAAAAGGGATTTTAATTAATGAAAGAATAAATTAAAAGGCTTAGTGGTTGCTCTACGCTTAACCATGCTTAGTTAAATCTCTTGTTGAATTATTTGTTTGTTTGATAGTTAAATAAATGACTATCAAATCTTAGCCAATTTTAAAACTATCGTTGCCGGTTCAGAGAGACCGAGATTAGATATATTATCCGAAAACTACTTCGAACCAGCATAAACATTCAAATTGGAGACATCTTGACGATAATCATATCGAAAATGGAGTTCTTTGAAGTGTAAGGGCTACTTGCTACTAATCCTGAGATGTGGTAAAAGTAGTGTCTTCAGTTTTTTCAGTTCTAGAACAATTTGTATCGATAAATTTTGGCATTGCATTGTTGCCTGGAGTGTAATGTTAGCATTCCAATTGGGATTTGCTAATAGGCAAAATGTAGCCTCAAGCCTCACAACCGAGAATGACTGAAATAGGGAATATTCCGCATGGCTATGTGCTTCGCTATCATTATGGTATGGTCTTCACCCGATCTAGATTGATATCGACCCATTTATATATGATGGTGACTTGATATGGTTATTGGCTGACAACCAGAGTAATGACATATTCTTTACCATTTAGTAAGGGGTAGATTGGTCTTGCCATGCAGGGGGTCCATGTGAGGCCTTGGTACATTTTATCTAGAGGTGTACTGTGACAAGCGGTATCCAAGTAGCCTTTTCGTTGATGGAATCCATTCTCCAATACACGCCTTTACGTACTTAGTTGTATACCTATTACGTTGGAATGTAACTAATGCAACTATTTCGGCTATGATTCAATATTTATTTTAAATCTAGACATTATTATAATATTACAAAATTTCCTATGAGGGTACCAGCAGTTGAGTCGTCTCCGAACCGCAGGAGAATCGGTTCTGTTTCTTCATTGTTGCCCGACCTGAGTCGGGCGTCGGCACATGCCGTAAGATGTTGGGTTAAGTCTCGCAATGAGCGCAACCCTCATGTTTAGTTAAAATGGTTTGGTTACCGTAAGGTAAAAATCCATTTGTGTTTATGTGCGACGTGGTTTTATGAGATACCTTTGTTTTTGAAAGATTTTATAATATTAATCCATTTGATGTGTGTTTCTCACACTAGTTTACCAGATTAATCTGAAAATTGTTTTCTTATAATGCCCAGTCAGCCCGAGCATTTTTTTTCTTTCAAATTCAGTTCGAATGCTTTGGAGCTTTAAGAGATGAGATGGATGCCTCCAAGACGTATTCATATATATATATATATATGTATCATTTCTGCTGCGTTCGTTATTTGTATTTATCAGCATTTATGAGGATAGATTATTATAGCTATCCATATTGACGATAAGTTGTTTACACCGATTGATGTAAGTATATTAAATTTTTTTGTAAAGATCTGTTGTATATTATATTTTTCTTGTCGTGATGTGATATTCTATTACCTCGTTTCTTTCTTTCACCCTAGCAATCTATCTTTCTAGCACTTGGATGCTCCGCATGTGAATACTGTGGATGTATTATGTTGACTTTCGAGGGTCGAAAAGGCGGGTCGTTACAAATCATGTGGCTGACCATATCATGACCAAATCCAGCCAATAATGTCATGCCCCATATGGACTTCAAACTCATTTCATGCCCAAACAATATTTATGGCACTTAAATCCAATTTATACGTGTGTCAATATCGTATGTCGATTAATATATTTATAACAGTTATAAACATAATTTTAAATATTATTCAAAATTTCAAATAAAAATTTGTAATAAATATTTCATTAATATTAATTGATCTAATTAATTTTTGACAATTATAAATAAATTAAATCTTGTGGTCAAAAGAATATTCAACGGTTTAGTCGTGTGACTCTTAGGTATAAATTTGGTCAGCGATTAATGTCAAACAATTCAAATATTAACATTCACATGTTACTTAGTAGGTGGTGTGACATTTTGTCCAAATTTATCACTTGCTTAGTTTAGATAAAAATCCAATACTGCTTTATTAAGCATTACGCCATAGTGACAATTATTTACATTCGTTCTTTTCGTCAAAACTATATCACTTTTAACTTATGGAATTTGGTAATAATCAAAATTCCAATATTGGTCATATTTAACTGTATAGTTCAAACACAAAATCCTTAGTTCAATAATAATTATTATTATTAAATCAATTATTCTGACCATAGATTTTGACTTTGAGTTGGCTTCAGTGACCAATATACAACCTAATATAACTAAGTAACAAAACCTCTCTTGAGTATTGTTTAATTTCCAATACTTCCACTCGACCCGACTATAGTCACTCGATGGACGTTGTGTCGTGGTTTGACCATAATCAAAGTAGAGCTTTCATATTGAAGATCGACTGTATTCTCGAGTCAAGAGAACTGTACAAATTAGTCACATTAATATTTTCTGGTTGACCTTGATTATATTAAATAGTAGAAAACTATCAAGTGAATCATTCCATAGTTATACAATAATTGTCAATAACCACTTGGTTCCTCCAATAGTCATGAGTAATACACTACTCAATATTTGGAGAGTATTACGTACTCTAGTCTCAACGGATGTATTGATATCTAGTCTTAACGCACTTGACTAGGAATATTTAAAATGATGTTCTTATATAAAGTATGATACAATACTCATGACTACAACTATTTGTAATTGCTATCACAAACACACTATTTATGAATTTTCTGGTAAATATATTTTAACTAAATGGTTAATTATTTATGACACATATAAGAAATATATGACAGAAAGAAAAACACCTTTATTACGAACAAGAATTGATTGAATATTTATTTAATTTAAAATAAATTATAGAATTACGCCTAGGGCATACCCATAACTCTATCAGCTAGCCCTCTCACTTTTATTCATAAGAAAAATAAACACGCTAGCGAAATACCAATGTTATTCCTCCACACCAAACTTCTTAATTTAGAAACAAAGATACATACATACATACATAATATATATATATATATATATATATATATATATTGGAAAAAGGTTGATCAAGCTAAAGGAATAGGGAGAAAATTGGAGGAAGGAATATGCTTTAACATGAGGGCAAATCCAAAGAGATTCAGACAAGACTACTTGTGTGTGGAAAACTTTATTTTTCTCTTTTTAGTAGTTTATGTTGTTAAGATTTAGATTTGTTTTATGACTTGAAAAATTTTGTATATGAAAACTTTTAAATCTAAAGCCTCAAAATTCCCCCTTAAAATGTTAATTCTGAGTTGATTGGAATGTTATTTGTTTTATGTTAATATGGTAGAATTAATCCATTATTATTTTCAATAAGAATAATTTATATTTTATTCAACTTCCACTTTCCAATTTATGGTTGTGATGATGAAGGATTCTAAAAGAATTAGGAAAGAGCATGTAAAGCATGAATTTTTATTCCAATGTGGTTTGCACTACTACTTACGTAACGAAAATAAACATGAATCCTTTTTCATTTCAACCTTATCCATTTAAAATTCGAATAGAATATAATGGATATCCATTTAAAATTCGAATAGAATATAAAGGATTTGGATTGTAAAGTTTATCTCCTATGAAATAAAGGCGTTAATTCTACTATGTTAATGTAAAACTAGTTGGATGTTTGATTCCTTTTGTACACACATACGCACACACAAAAACTAGGATCCGCAGCCTCCCTTATTTAACACCATTACCTAGCCTCCTCGTATCAACCACATGTTTGTATTTTAATAGTCCACCTTTCTCTTTCTTGTCGAATGGACGGATTATTTAAATATAAATATGTAGCTGATATCAAGGGCCTCGTGATGGTGCTAAATAAGGGGTCTGCAAATCCTAACTCTCTCTCTATATATATGCAACTCTGTTTAGCTAATTTAAATTATGATATTAGCTATTGAATAAAAACCATGTAGTAGACTAGGGACTTGTATAGATATGGAAATTGTGACATTTAAACAAACCAATAGGAAGTGAAAATCATAGTATATGAATATTATTATGCATGCATAGAAATATTTAAAAACTAGTTAGTTAAAAATTTACGTAAGTATGGATGTAACAACAACATATTACGCGTAATGTACTAAATAAATAGGTTAATAAATAATAACAACCAAATAAATAGGAATTTAAGAATAATTATGGAAATTAATCCGTAACTAAAAGGCGAAATAAGGAGTTTCCTTATATGGCCTTAATGCATAAATGCAGGTGAGGTGCATTATGTATGTTTATATATATATATATATATATATATATATATATATATGTTAGTATAATTTCATATAGTTTTAGAGGAGGAATATGACTAAGCCATAGGGATGCATGGTCAGTTAAAAGTATACAAAAGTCTGCCCAACTAATCTAACCAACGGTGTGACTTTGGAACTGACATGAGACATCGCATATAATAAGTACCCACAGTGGATGTGAGATTAGTTCAATTTCTATGGGGTAAGCATGTCTAGTTAATATGGTTATCAACGCCTATAAATGGTCAGACTAATGTGAGACATGGAGTTACGGGTCATAGAACGATATCCCAGGACGGGCCTGCTTTTGGAGTTGGAGGTATTAAATGGCTATTATAGGGTCTACCTCCTTCTCATTCGAGAAGTATTAAATGGTCAGGATTATCTTTTATGTGTGATAGAGGAAATCTTGGAAGGAGGTCCGCTTTGGGTTGAGGTACTAATTTGCTATTGGATAGTCTGTCTTTTCTTCTTTTAAGAAGTATTAAGTGGCCTTATGGAATTCCTTATGATGCTGACAGGAAGTACCAGAGAGGAGTTCACATTAGGTCTTGGTATTCAATGATGAGGATCTGCTTAGGGTATAGGTATTAAATGGCTAGAATATGCCTATTTCTTATTAAAAAGGTTTCAAGTCACTCGAGTACTTTCTCTCGCATTGTTAGGATATGATTTACGGAGATGGTTCATTAAACTTATATATGCTATAGTCGTGTTACACCCATGTTATGGTTAGAGTGGAAAAGGCAATTGACCTACAGTTGGAGATATGTTATGAATTTGGACTGGAAGAGCCGTTGGCTTACATTTATATGTATACTTGAGAAGGTATGGTTAGAAATTGCGTAAGACATAATACTCATCTGAATGATACTGCCCAAATACTATTATGTGAAGGCGGAAATGAAGACTGGCGGCAGGATAGCTATTTATTTATGTTTATGATTTATTTTGAAGTACCCAAATTTTAGACTTGTTGATGTTTTACTTTGAGACATCGTATTATGGACATTTGGAATAATTGTATTTCTATGATTTTGAAATTTTGAACAGGTACTTATTTTGTTATTATATTATTATATTTTATCATTTCCGCTGTGAGGATCTGAAAGCATAGATAGACATCCCTGTATATTGTTCATTCAACGAACAATTCCAACTAACATCCAGTATGGAATGGACCAAAGGTCTAATTGGGCTTTTATTGGATCGAGTTCCAGAGAGAGTTGTTACACTAGATCTGTTTATCAATAATTTATCCTTCGCTCAAAAAATGTAATATGGTAAAATGTCCATTCATTCCCTCATGGGAGCCACCCTTACTAGAGCTGCCTTGGCTCTCCTAAGAGATTAAATGTAAGCACCATGAATACATTATAGTGAGCATCTTTACTAAACGTCAGTAGACCCTCTTAGTCTTTGAACGCTATTGTTCAAGTTGCCAATTTATTCTAATTTTACATCACCCTGATGTATTAGAACCCTTCCACAACTCCTCTTTACAGTTTTAAATGTTCTTAGGTTGAATCCTGTCGTGGCATCCTTCCATACATCATTGGACTTTAGACTAATAGTCAAGGCACTCTGTCATCCAATAACTCAATGGGTTGGTATACTTTTACGGTCATGGTTCAACCCTTTTCCTTTATTCATCAATTGTGTATCTAGCACATTCTTTAGATTAAACATCTGTATCTTTCGATTTAAATGATCTATGCCATTTATCATATAGTCTAAGCTTTCTTCCATTTCCAAAATAAGTTGATCACAGTTCTAACTTGTTAAATTCCCCTTTTATTTCATCTCCATGAAATAGTTCGTTAACACTTTGAAACTGTCTTTCAAAGTGCATTAAGTATTTCTTGTTTTATTTAGAAAATTATAGCTTCCTAAGCCATCGCCAGTTGACATTAACTATCGCATATTGGCTATCTCATAGCCTTCGAATGTTGAGCCTAGCTATCGCATGTTTACTATTCCATATCCATCACAAGTTGAATCCCCTAGGCTTTTTCTAGTTGACCAGCATCTAGCCATCTCATGTTGATATTGTTTTAGCTAATCTTACAACCTACCTCCTAAGTTCATTCTTCTTTTGTCGTCATTCCACTAAACGCGAACAAGTTTGATAACTTTGTTCCTCTATTCCTTCATATCACGATCTACTATTTCTTTTGGCCTTCTAATGTAAGTCAAATTTGGTTCTACAATTAAGTCCTCCATCGCATGTGGTTCCACTATGGAACTTGGGTCGTACGCACATTTCCTCAGATGTGATATATGAAAGATATTATGCATACCCGTCAAACAGCTTGGGTAACTCGACCGTATATGCGATTTTACCAATTCTCTCTATCATTGGAAATGGACTTACATATATTCCTCTCCTTGCCAAAGTGCATAACTCCTCGCATCAGATAAACCTTCACGAATGCATGACCGCGCATTACGAACTCAAGCCCTTTCCTTCACTTGTCGGCATAATTCTTCTGTCCTAACTACACTGCATTCATCCTAGCATGATTCAATTATACCTTCTGATTAGCATCTCTTACCAAATTTTGCCTCAACATAAGTTATCCCTTATGTCCAACTAAAAAAATGAAGACTTGCACGATCTACCATATAGTTCCTTAAAAGGTGTCATGCTGATACTCGTTTGGTAATTATTACATGTAGCAAACTCTACCAGTTGTAAGTAATCTTCCCAAGATCCTCCAAAATAAAAACCACATGCTCGCAGTAAGTCCTCAAGCACACGGTTTACCCTCTTTGTTTTACCATTAGTCTATCGACGATAAGCCATGCTCACGTTCAACTTTGTAGCCAATGCACTGTAACAAGTCGCACCCCAGTGGGTCCGTATTTTCGCTAAATCGAAAAATCAAGTCCACCAAATAGCGAATCATTGGTTTGGTATCCTAAAAATAAATAAATGCATATGAGAGCACCATTAGTATATAATCACAACGGAATAGTAAAGTATAATAAAACATATAGTTACCGACCAAAGTTGACACTCTGATATTAAGTGTCCTTGTCAGTGTCGAGCATGCATAAGGAAATATGTCTTTTAATTGTTCCCGATTTGCACTAGTACATATCCCTCTAAAGCTATCATGTGAGTTGTAAAGAGGAGGGGGTTAGAACAATGTTCTGATGACTAGTAAATTATACACTTTACATATAACACTAGTTTATTACATCTCTTTCTTTTAGGCGTGTTCCTTGTTATTCCAAAAGATACATTTTCATTTATGAATCTGAATTTGATAACCTATAGAAAATTTATACAGAAACACACTACATTTCCAATGAATTAATATACTGCTCAAATCTCCATATTTTATTATGATAACTTCTAATTTGCATTTACGTGCATAAATCGATTAATCAACAAATCTGGAATTATAATATAATCTTTCAAATTTAGAGACTACTGTTACCCAATACTTTCTAGATTCACATACATGCAACATATAATTAAAATTATCAATCGCATAATATGTAGGAAGGGTTTATAGATTCAATACATGTATATAATTTTAGCCTACCACTCCAATTTACATTTTTAAGCATACAGAGATAGATTTACAATGATATAAATCTAATATTATATATAGAAATATATTTTTTCACTTACCTTTTAACTTTTCAAATCTCCAAATCTAATCCTATTCTGGTTTGACCCCCTTTATTCCCTATTTGGATATATACATCGCAAGCGTTTATATATATTTCAGAAATCTAGATTAGAAAAGAGATTTGAAGTTGATTTACATTTTAAATCCGGATTTATAATTTACCTTGGCTTTGAAAATTTGATTTGACCATATTATTTTTCTCAATCATCCTCTATGATTCTCCAATTGTACATACGTATAAAGTATAACTATTTTCAAGAATTTAGAATTTTGTGGTGAAGAGAAAATGACAAAGCTCCGGCGTCGCTTTGAAAATCTAAGAAGAAAAGTGAGGCTTTAGGACTGTATTTATAGGGGTTCAAATTAATGTCAGCCGTTCAATTGAATCATATTAAATTCGGGCCATTGGGCCACGTTGTACTCTCAAATTTACAGCTCAAGCATCGACCAATGAGATTCAGGGGTCGTCCATTGGGTACTTATTTTTGTTGTCGGATTATCTTCATTCGTTTCCACTTTAAATCTATTTTATACGGTATTGTTAATGTTAATTATACTTGATGTCTAAGATATCATTAACATTACAATTATCGTTAATTAATTATTTTAATTACCGCAGTTACATATATAATTATTTCTGGTTCGAAAACTTCAAACTTTAATTACTTTTTCACTTGAACTCCGATCGAAAAACTGTATATATGCAAGTTGATCAGAAAATCGGCATGTACCCAGCGGTGCAAGTTTCGTAGCCAAATTCTAAAGTTTGTAAAAATCCTATTTTTAGCATTATTATTTATTAATTTATTTTCATTAAATTAATTGTCATAAAAACTATAGGGTGTTACATTCTTCCCCACTGAAAGAATTTTGTCCCCAAAATTCTTCAAGGACCGAATAATGTAACATAACGTACAGCCATTCTAAATTAACCAACTTATCAGTGTGCAACCAATTTTGCTATCAAACCGAGTACAAGTGCACAATGTATTACAACATGCATGATACGCATACTGTGAAATTATAAATTGGCTCCTCCTATATGAATGCATTTTTTTAAATAGTTTTGAAAATATGGTGAAAACAACCTGAATATACTAGCGGTTCTATAAATGCAAATTTTGAAATCCAAATTTTTTTGCATCCAAATTTTCCCACGCTTCCAAGAATAGTAGTATAGTTCAACTGTTTTTTCATCCAACCCCTACGTCCAAAATCCCAACACACCATTGCTAACATCTAAGTTTTAGAAAAAATTAGTTTTTTAAACTTACATTGTTATGTCGGAAAAGGGATTAGATGGAAAATCTGTATTTCCATCATTCTCTTATGTAACCTTTTTCCACTACCTTAAACCTTTTCTTTTGTCCCAATTCTCTTACAACTTTCCCAAGTATAGTTTGCATAAGTAAATTTTATTTTAAATTATAATTTTAAATCGAAATTATTTTAAAAACTAGTTATTGTTCACCTATCGACAAGGTATGGAGAAATAGATTTCATGTATGAGACGACTTTTTTCCTTGTCACTACCTATATCTTATTTTACTATCACTTTTGCCGCACGGTAAAATTTCTATTTGCTAATTCATCGACTTCTTCCCTTATTATGCATGTGGCATTTCCATAATTAAAGGTTTTCTCTTTCTCCACACAAAATCTTTTTAGACCTAATTTTGAAATATTTGCAAAATTTTTGAAAATTTACAATTTCACTACCATTTTTTTCAATTTTTCATAAAATTATTTTATCTCTAAAATTTTGAATTTTGAATAAAACCTCCAAAAGTCTCTATGTGTGTATTCAAAACAATTCGTGGCACCTCCTACGTAGTCGGGGTCTAGTCGATAGTGTAACATCCATAATAGACTCTATTCTATTACATGGTAAATGTCAATTTCAAAAGCCTGTATTTAAATTTTTCAATAACAACTAGCACACAAGTCCATGTATAAATTCCAACTTTTAAGGCACGGGGACACGGAGACTCATGGCTTTGCAACAAACTTTTTATATCCTTCGCTAAAATTTATCTTCCCATAACATTATGGCTTTTGGGACTTGATTTTACTTTTCTTTTAGTAGATAATTTAATAAATTCCCTAATTTATTTTATAAATTTCGAGCCTTTTAGTTATTTAATTTTCACTAATTAAGTGTCTGCATGAGATTTCTTTACTTACACGGTTTTTCAATTAATATAGGGGTCCACCCAGAAAATCAGTTTCCAAAAAAACATTTCTCATGATATCGTACGCGTTTTACGGAACGACTAATGCTTACAATCTAAACCTCAAAATAACAATTGTTGGCAGATACCCTCCAGCATCAGTTGACCTTAACTATGTTGTAACCCTATCACTTCTTACTTAAATTAGATGGACCATTCTAACATGCCATCCTTCTGCAACCCACATACCTTAAATTTTTTTAAATGGCTTCTGACGGATAATGTCTATCCATCACTTCCATTACCATACCCAATTATGGAATAACTATGCACCCTTGTATTGTAGTGAGTAAGAAATACAAACTATGCACATTTTGAATAGCTCATTGGTAAATTGGCTTGGCGGAATAACTTTTCAACCCTCTATCTTGTCTTCCTTACTTTGAGTCTACCAATATCCTCTATGTGTGTTCGTCATCTCATTACTCTCTATTTCTATCATCTCTTAATCCAAATCTCTTAATAGTACTCTCAAGTCTCGGTATTTACTTTCCTTATCCTTGATCCTTCGTATGAGCATACCCTAGAACCCATAGAAGGGTACTTTAATTCCATTTACCATTCCTTTGTGGTTCTTCTTATGGTTTGCATACATTTAGAAAAATTCATACGTTCTCACCAGTATTCTTTACACTCTACGAGGATTCCTTTTTGCTACTCTATGAGTAGCCTTTACTATTTACTTTATAGCCTTATCTTTTACCTCGTCTACCTAGGCCATCATTTCTATCTACTTCATATTTAAAATATTGATTTGGCCTTCCAATTTTTTTTTCAAGAATTAAAACTGCAAAAAATTTAAGTACTTAATCTCAAAACTTTTATCTTTAAAATTACAACTTAGAAACTTTTTATTGAATTCATAAATAACTTGGTGCCTTGATTTTTAAAACTATAATTTATGATTTTTGAATTTAGCTTATTCACCAAGTCTAAAAGAAAATGTTAGCATTTAATCTTTAAAAGTTTCTTTCCTTTCTCTTCAGATCAACTTTTCCTTTTAAAGTCCTTTCCAACTTTTTTTCTCAAATATTTGGATTTTTAACTCAAACCATTTATTAAGTTTTTCTTTTAAAAACCCGTTGTTATACCAAACCATTTCGTTTCAAAAATGCACTTTATAGTATTTCTAAACATCTTTTATAATTTTAAACAATAAAACTAGAGTAGATAAGGATAACTCACACTCTATCATTTTCTTATCACTTATACTATCTCCACTTTCACATTAGCGGAAGCTCTACTAGCGTATTAGAAGGACTTCTAAAAGATATGTGCCACTACTACACCTATCATGAAAACTGACCATTGTTTTTCTTTTAATTTCTTATATTATTTCTAATTACTAAATCATTTTATAAGAATTTCTAACCTTGTTTCCATTTATACTTCGAATCTTTTGTACTATTTAAATTTCTTCTACCTAAACCGCTCTTTATTTAAATTGCTTCTATTTATATAGTTTTCTTCTCAATTAACTATCCTCTTTATCGGCCATTGCAGTGCGTTCATGTACTGTTTTGTTTTAGGTTTGACTTTCTCTCGTGTTCTTTCTACCTTATTTCAAACTTGTACCACTTCTTATTGTCTATCCCAAAAAAGGTTTCATAACTTAAAATTTTCATCACAGAAAAACCAATGAGCTATATTTGCTGTAGCATTTTTTCAAAAAAAAAAAGCTTTTTATAAAATTTCCTTTATTAAAATTTGAGATTTTTTAATTTTTAATTTCAACTAGGAATTTATATTTAAATAAAATATAAATATTTTATATTTTTTTGAAAATTCAACATTTTCTCTTGAAAAATAAAGTTTCTCTACTTTAAATAAACACTTTAAAAATCATTTTAAATATATTGTTAATCTAGATTATTTTCAAACCTTTAAAATAATTTCAACTGTCATATTGGTTCCTTTCATATGGGGTCGGACTCAGAGTGGATTTTTATTTGTCCCTACTTTTGTACTACTCTTCCTTCAACTTACTTATTGACTTATCTTCTTCCCAATATTAAAAATCCGACTATCAACTTAGAGTGACTACTTCCCACTTTCCTTCGAAACCTCAATTGCTTCTGGATATATACAAGATATGAACTCTTACTTTCGCCTTATTTGGACCTACCGTTCATCATCAATCGGCAATCATAAAGGATCTACAACCAGGTTATCGAGGGCCCAACTAGAGGGTCATGTACTATCCAGCTTCAGGGAGCTTTCATATGCTGAACTCATGCTCTTCTTAATTCAATGCCTTTCCCCATACAACTTATTACCTATAGCGTAATCAGGGTAGATGTATATCTTCAACTTCATCCATTATTCCGACTTATAATTACTTATCCATCTTTCAGTGTATGGATGCAACTATTCTATAGCTAGAATTTATAGGATTTGACGTATATTATATAGGTAAAAATACAAATGTTCTCACATCGTTTCCTTTATTTTTCGAGATCGACTAACCTAAGTTCCGATACCAAATTTAACAACCTCACCCCAATAGGCCTGAATTTTCGCTAAATCGAAAACCCAAATTCACCACAGAGTGAATCACTGGTTTGGTATCCTACAAAAAATTAATGCATATCAGAGCATTATCAATATAAACTCACAACGAAATAGTAAAGGACAACAAAACATATAGTTATCGACCAAAAGTTGACACTTTTGAGATTAAGTGTCCTTGTCAGTGTCGAGCATGCATAAGAAAACCCATCCTTCAACTGTTCCTATCTTGCAGCAGTACTTATCCCTCTAAAGTTGTCCTGTGGGTTGTAATGAGGAGGGAGTGAGAACAAAGTTCTAGTGACCAGTAGATTATAAATTTTACACATAACACTAGTTTATGTTGATTGCCTTCCATCACCTATTATGTCCTTTTTATTTCACTTGGTCGTCTAGACTCCACATACGCATACGTTACACCCTATCTACCCATGGTAGACCATAACTCTGTACGTGTATATATAAATATATAGCACCATAGTCCTCCTTTGGACCAAGATACTATCCCTGCTAGTATCTGTAACCCAGCACCTCATCGGAATCCATTATCAACGCAATATCATGTCTTCGTCATCATACATACCAAAGAACTCCTGTGGTGCCTAGTAGTTCGTCATAATGGTTTAGCCGTATGCTATCGTGCCTTGAGAATTTACTTACTTGTATCTTCTTATTATGGACCCAGCTCTACGGACTATGGAGGAATCGGCTCCTCGAACTGCCCCACTGGTTTTGCAAGACCTTTGAGGGTTAACTAGCCTTGCCCCTGACAAACAAACTAGCAAACAATTATGGCGGTGCGTGACCTAAACGTGACCTACACTAGTAGGAGGATTAGCCCATTTAAGTGTAATCATTATCATTCACGCTGACCTCTTAGGATCGATGGCGTTTTCGACCTATATATAGTTTCTACTCCTTAATATGGTAACAACACACTGACATAGGTGGATTCTTGCTCACTGTCCCATTTAGCTTGCCTAATACAATCAAGGCAATAATCCTACTAAAAAGTTTAAAGCTAACCCTGCTGGGGTATTTCTTCCCCTGTATACAAGCATATATAATTTCAAGGGTCCTACAGTTGGATATGTCTCACATCAATCTAATTTGTACAAAACTGCTGGTAGCCCCTTGCGGTGGGAAACTTCTGTTGCGTAACACCATCGACCTCGTATTCTAACTCATTCTTATGACTATTCCATTCGTATCCACTTACGTTATTTGCTAACTTTAGTAATTTACGCCCATCATAAATGCATACTTAAGGTTCCATCTGTATTTATGTATGTGTGTGTGTGTATACTGTGTGTGTGCGTGCACACACATATTTATATCCATTCTTGCTTGTTTAATTATTACGCCTCCACTGTTCACTATTAATAAAATTACTTTTCTTCTTTATGCATTTATATCTTATTTAATTTAAGGTCATTTACCTTTTTATTTTAAAAGATCTAAATTCCTTTTTTTTTGTTCCATTTTAACATATGTTACCCTCCCTTTTTCATAAACTTTCCATACTCGTTTTATTCTTAAGTTACTATATGCGTGCCTTTTCATCGTTATTATTATTTAGTTTCCATCTTGACTCTATTGCATATATTTATATCTTGATTTTTACAATTTAACACTTATTATTATCACATTTCAATTCTTTAATTCATACTTAAGGATTTCTACATTTTAATGCATTGAACTACATCTCCCTCAAATGGAAAGGTTAACACTGTAAATCTCTAGATTTTAGCCAAAAAAGGGAATATGTATTACGTTTGAAATCACAAGAGAATTATATTTTGTTATGTTGAAATAGACAGTCCAAAATATGGTAAAATATCGATATTTTATACATCTCTTTCTTTTAGGCGTATTCCTTGTTATTCCAAACGATACACTTTCATTTATGAATCTGAACTTAATAACTTATACAAGTTTACATTGCAACACATTACATTATGATGAATTAAAATACTACTAAATCCCCATAATTTATTATGATAACTTCTTCCATTTACTTGCATAAATCGATTGATCAACAAATCTAGTATTATAGTATAATCTATCAAATTCAAGGACTACTTCTATCCAATACTTTCCAAATTCACATACATACATCATATAATCAAAGTTATCGGTCACTGAATATGTAGGAAGGGTTTATAGATTCATTACATATATATAATTTTAGCCCATAACTCCAAGTTACATTTTTAGGCACACAGGAATAGACTTACAATGATATAAATCTAATGTTATATGTAATAAATATATTTTCCCACTCATTTTTTTAGCTTTTCAAATCTTTGGATAAAATCTCTGTTATTTCAGTTTAACTCCCCTTACTCCTTATTTGGATATATAAATCGCAAGCATATACAAACATTTTAGAAATCCTGATTAGAAAGAGATTTGGGATTGAGTTACTTTTTAGATCCGGATTTACAATTTACTTTGGCTTTGGCAATTTGTTTTGACCAATTTCTTCTTCTCAATCATCCTCTACGATTCTCCAATTGTATATACATATAAAATATAACTATTTTAAAGAATTTAGAATTTGTGGAGAAGAGAAAATAGTAGAGCTCCAGCGTCGCTTTGAAAATATGAGAAGAAAAGTAAGGGTTTAGGTCCGTACTTATAGAGCGTTCAAATCAATGCCAGCCTTCAGATTGAACTATATTAAATTCGGGACATTGGGCCAAGTTTTATTCTCAAATTTAAAGCTCAAACAGTCAACTGCTAGCCGTCGACTAGCGAGATCTAGGAGTTGACCATTGTGTACTGATTTTTGTTGTCTGATTCTCTTCATTCATTTCTGCTTTTAATAAATTTTATGTGATATTGTTAACGTTAATTATATTTTACATTTAATCTAACGTTAACGTTACAATTACCATTAATTATCTTAATTACCATTATTACATACATATAATTATTTTCAATTCAAAAAGTTCAAACGTTAATAACTTTTTCATCTGAACTCTGATCGAAAAATTTATATACGCACATTGATGAGAAAACCGCCATGAACCCAATGGTGCAAGTTTCATAGCCAAACTCTAACATATGTAAAATCCTATTTTCGGTGTTATTGTTTATTAATTAATTTTCTTTAAATTAATTGTCATAAAAGTTATGGGGTGTTACATGCACTTTGCAAACTTATCAAAACTCATTGGTGAACAGTGGGTCTCTATTGCTAACAATACAACTTAGTATCCCATGTAGTCTCACTACATTCTTCATATATAGCTTTACCATGCTAACTGCCGCCTTTAACGACTTCATGAAGATAAAATGGGCATATTTGGTCAATCTGTCGACTATCACCTAAATATTATCGTTTTCCATCCTCGACCTAGGCAACCCATCAATTAAATCCATAGAAAATGCATCCCACTTCTAAGTTGGTACTTCCAAAGGTTGAAGTAAACTGCTTAGCTTCTAACGCTCAGCCTTTATTTATTGATAGACCAAGCACCTCACCATGCATTCTCCTATATCTATCTTTGCTCCTTTCCAAAAGGAGATTCCCTTCATGTCACGATACATCTTCATGCCTTTGGGATAAATAGTAAAATTAGATCGATGACTTTCCTATAAGACCTATCTTCAAAGATCTCCTACATTCGAAACACACAATCTTCCTTTCTTCTTAAGTCATCCCTTCGAGTCTATCTCGAATCCTTTCAAATCCTTAATATCTGCCTTATCTCTAATCGCCTAATTCTTTCGGTAATCAGTGGATCCTTTCTTCGCCTTATAGCGATTCTATCCACAAGTGCAAGACGTGCCTCCAAACTAGCTAACATGCACGGATCCTTACCCAATCTTGTATTTTTCTTATAATGGCCGTTGTAAGAGGCTAACGTCTCCAACATCTCCCATTCTTCTATCACGGTCAAACTCCATTCTAATGCTTCCCACTCAAATCATCGGCAACCCTGTTCTCCTTCCTAAAGTGTACTATATCCCAAAGTCGTCTGCTACTAGAAACTCTAACCATCTCTGTTGCCTTATATTCAACTTCTTACGAGAGAATAGATACTTAAAGGACCTATGGTCTATATATAAATCGAACCACTCTCCTAATAGATAATATATCCAAATCTTCAACGTAAAAACTACCGCTGCCAACTCCAGATTATGAGCCAGATATTTAAACCCATGCGGTCTCAGATGTCTTGATGCATAAGCTATCACTTGTTCTTTTTACATTGATACAGCCCCAAAACCAGTTCCACAAGCATCGATATACATTACCAACTGTCTAAGCACGATCAAGACTACAACATTCATCAACAACTTCTTCAGCTCCGTAAATGACCCTTCACATCTATCTATCTTGTAGGATCGATTTCACCCTAGAGGGGGGGGGGTGAATATGGTGATAGTGTTAATTATAAAAATTAATTGCGTAAGCTTATAAATAATTTCAACACAGATCACAGAATAGCAGGACAGAAAAATAGCAGAATAATAAAATGCAGAAATAGAACGACACAGAATTTACCCAGCTTCGGCAAAACCCTGCCTACGTGCTGCCCCCAAGGTTTCTACTAGAAATTAGATAGTCAGACGCTTACACACGTAAACTCGTGACACCCGCTATCGACTAAACCTAACTCTACGCTCAAAACCCTGCCACAACTCAGCCACTGAGTTGCGAATTCTCAAACTACGCCACGTAGTTTGTGCCCTAGTCACATGACTAGAAAATATAACGGTTTAAAATTTAAAAATAAATTTAAAAAGCAAATTAAAAACTAGGACACGAAAACCCTAATTAAAAATAAAATAAAAAGCCCTTTAAAACAAAACCGGCCCCCTTTCTTATTCTGGCCCATTCGACTTTTAGTTGCTGTGTTCCTTTTCGTGAATAATGGCGGCCGTTCCTCTTTTGCAAATTTAGGGCTTCGTTCTCTTCGATCCAAACTAGGGTTTCGTGATGAAGCTACCGATTGTTTGATCAATCTGGTTGTCAATTGAGTGAAGATTTGTTCGTCTTAATGCTTTCGGCTACTTCTGGAGTTCGACTTCGATTTGGTATGTGATTTTCCTTTGTGCTTTTCAGTTATGCTCGATTGAACTCCGATGATGGAAATTGCCGATGACGAGTGGTTTATATATGATTTGAATTCCTAGAATTGCGTTTGTCTGATTTCTTCAATGTTTTAGTTTCGGCCATCTGATATTGTTTTGATGCTTGAGATTTTATTGACTTTTTCAAATTCGTATATTATGACACTTGCGTCCCATGGCTTTGATGTTTAACTCGGTCAATTGCCTTTGCGCCATGGTTTCGAATTTGACTTGTTCGTTTGAGATGACTGTGGTGATTTTACTGTGACTTCGGTTTTGTTTACTTGGCTATCACGGTTTCGAATTTGACATGTTCATACTTTGATTTCGGTCATCATGGTGTTGATTTTGATTTGAAACACGGCTTTGATTTCCTTTGACTTTTCCCAATTTTTGATTTTATGGATTTTCTTGTACTGCTTCGGCCTTGACTTGAGATTCTTCACTGTCTGTATTTGTGTCATCCTGGACTTGTACTGCTTCAACTTGAATTTGTTATAACTATTAAAGGCTTTGTAGTCTCACTTCAACCATATTATCATTGATTAATTTATATTGTTACTGCATATATTGTATCTCTGACCTGATGGCATTCATGTGTACACATTATCACTTACATTCATATACATGTTACAAGTGTTGATGTGCATTTGTACTTGAATCCGCAACCTTGCTTGCATATAGTCTGGTTGCCTCTACTTGTGTACTGGTTGAAGTTCTGATCTGGTTGTTATGCATATGTATACTTCATGCTTGATTTGGGTTCATATGTACTTGATGGTTGTAGCTTGGTTTGTGTTGTTGCTTGAGTCACTTTGTTGTAGCATGCACTCTGTTTATGGCCACTGGTTCATTTTTATTGTCTCTGTCCATTTGCCTCTGGTTACTTTGAGCTTCACTGTGATATGTTCACTTGATTCATTTTAAGTTTGTTGTGCACTGACTTTGTGGTCTTTGCATGGTGGTCTTGTGGCACTGTTTAAAGTCGTATTGAATTGAGTTTGATCTGATCATGTTTTCATCTGAGTGTTGTTAGCTTTGTGTTTGTTGACCAAACATGTACATGCTTGCATCATTATTGATTTGTTCAATGGAGTTAGTGGTTTGAGGCTGCACTTCAGTTGCTTATATATGTGTAACAAGTGTGATGGTTTCTGGTAGTTGTTCATTGTATAGCCTTGGTCTTTGTTGTTGCATTGAGTTGAGTCGTGATTGCTGTGACTTGACCTTTGAATTTGGTTTATTTTTTGAAATTTCACCTGAGTTGAATCCAGCTTAAGCTCGGATTTGACCTTGTGCTGAGAGTTGTGACATTTATTTTATTGCACTTGAGTTGAATCCGATAATTTGGGTTTGACCTGTGCTTACCTGTCCCTGTAACATTATCAAGTGTATATCGGTGTGCACGGCCTTATGGCATGTACAGTGATACACTGTGCATGTCACATGGTTCTTGTGTGATGAATTCAAATGTAAATGATGAAGAACAACCCAAATAACGGAGGCAAATAATATTTTCAAAATCCATATTTTATTTTATATTGCAAAAAAATATTTCCTTTTCAATTTTACTGCGTTAGTGTATATTTTTGCAGATTGCTCAGATGCTGGATTCTAACTGGAATGAAGTCGAAGATAAATACGAGTGTGAGTGATATGTAGTGAGGTCAACTGTAAATTGATTTGTGATGTAATCAGAAATTGTATTGTAATTGAAAATTGTATATGTATAGTGAGAGCTTGAATTTGTACTATTCAAAAATTGTAATAAATATTTGTTTGAATAAAATTTCTGTTTGAATTCAAATTCTGTGTTATTTAATTTTATTCAGCAAATATTTATTTAACCTGTGAAAAATAAAATAGTACATTAACAAATACATTTAAACGAATGTATATATGTTTATTATCATCAAACAAAAATCATATAAGCGCATATTCAACAATCTCCCCCTTTTGATGATAACAAACATATATTTAAGATTTTGAATATATTAAATGTATTTGATCATTGATATGCTCTAATTTCTCCCCCTATTTTAATGCTTCCTCTCTACACAAAGCTCCCCCTACATATATGCATACAAATAAAATATGCAAGTGAGCCTAGATGCAAATAGAAAATTGTTTGACCTTTTCTTGATTTTATTTGATAAAATCTTAACTTTTCTCTCCCCCTTTTGTTATCAGCAAAAGAATAATAGTGTTAGAGAAAATAGAGATAAGGTGATCGATATTAATTCAACATTAAAACTCAGTCGAATATAAAAAAAAATTCAAAAAAAATCAAACAAAAATCATAAATATTTTGTTAGGCGCATGTTCCACTTTTAGAATGATGGGAATTATGTCATCATATAAAACCATACAGTTGTGCCTATTTGTGGTATATTTATATCAGGAATTTGAACACCTACTAACCATGCATAAGCGTTAGGACTTTTAAATGAGATTAGTAGTATTCCAATTTTTTTTTTTAAAATGAATTCAAGTGTCTTCTAACCACGCATAACCGTGAGGACTTTTAAATGGGATTAGAATCAACTTGTTTATTATCAACTTTTGATATGCGTTCCATACATGCATAATCGTGAGGACTTTTAAATGAGCATGGAAGCACATAACAAATTCCATGTAATTCACCCATGCATAACCGTGAGGAATTTTAAATGAGAGTGAATACTTTGGTATTTATTTATTTATTTTTTTACAAGAAATATAAAATGAAAAACGAACGATTCCTGTATAAAGTACCACATATCGACAAACTATATAAAATTTTGATGAGTGATGGTCGTTAGAAATATGGTAGAAATAGAGATGGTCATGGAATTTTTACCAACAAAAGTTTTATAACTTTTGTCTAAATTGAAATTTTTTACTAATTATACCGTCTCGAGTGATAATATATGATAAATATCAATACTCATCACTTTTTCAATCACTATTTATCTTTTCGACAATTAGTAGGGAGAAAAAAATGTTAAATATTCAGCAAATTAAATTTCTAAAACACCTAAGCTGAGACGTAGTTTACAAAAATTATTTTTTGGTAGAGGTTTTGTAAAAATGACTGCAATTGAGAATCAGTTGAAATAAAATTTATGCAGATATTTCTTTGGAAATATGATCTCTAATAAAATGATGTCTAACATCTATATGTTTTGTTTGTGAGTGGTGTACAGGATTATTTGTGAGATCATTTGCGCTTTTGCTATCACACATTAGTGGTACACGTTTAAAATTTAGACCATAGTCTTGCAAAGTTTGTATCATCCATAAGATTTGAGCAGAGAAACCACTCAAAGCAATATACTCTGCCTCTGTTGTAGATAATGCAATACAATTCTGTTTTCTACTTGACCATGCAACTAATGAACGTCCTAACATAAAACATCTCCACTAGTACTTTTTCTATCAACTAAATTTCCAGCATAATCAGCATCTGAAAAACCTTTTAATTCAAAGTTATCGTTTGTTGGATACCAAAGACCAAACCGTGAGGTGTGCAACTAATATCTTATAATTTTTTTAACTGCTTTTAAATGAGATTCTTTTGGGTTAGATTGAAATCGTGCACACAAGCAGACAGAATACATGATGTCAGGTCTAGAAGCGGTAAGATAAAGGAGTGATCCAATCATACCTCTATATTGCTTTTGATCAACTGCCTTACCTTTTTCATCACTGTCAAGTTTAATTGTTGTGCTCATGGGGGTTCTAGCTGGTTCATCATCTTTTAACCCAAATTTGTTGATAAGTTCCTTAAAATATTTTGTTTGAGAAATGAATGTACCTTTATCGCTTTGTTTGACTTGAAATCCTAAAAAGAATTTCAATTCTCCAACCAAGCTCATTTTGAACTTTTCCTGCATAACCTTTTTAAATTTCTCATACAACAAATTGTTAGTAGCACCATAAATAATGTCATCAACATATATTTGAACAATTAAAATATCATCGTTTTCATGCAACAGAAATAGTGTGGCGTCTACACAACCCTTTTTGAACCCATTTTCAAGAAGATAAGTACTGAGGCATTCGTACCAAGCTCTAGGAGCTTGTTTTAACCCATATAATGCCTTTTTAAGCTTATATACATGGTTAGGATATTCATGACTTTCAAAACCTTCTGGTTGTTCGACAAATACATCTTCCTTTAAAATTCCGTTAAGAAATGCACTTTTAATATCCATTTGTCTTAACTTAAGTCCTTTGTAGCAAGCAAAAGCTAGCAATATCCTAATTGATTCTAGTCTAGCTACAGGAGCAAAAGTTTCATCAAAGTCAACTCCTTCAATTTGATTATATCCTTTAGCGACTAGTCTAGCTTTATTTCTAATCACATTTCTAGATTCATCATATTTATTTTTGAAAATCCATTTTGTTCCTACGACTGGATAGTCCTTAGGTCTAGGTGCTAAACTCCAAACATCATTTCGATCAAATTGATTTAGCTCTTCTTGCATAGCCATAAACCAATTTTCATCATTAAGAGCTGTAACTATGTCTTTAGGCTCTATTTCTGAAATAAATCCACTATATAGATACAGATCACACAAATTTCTAAAGAGGAACGAGTTTGAACACCTGTGATAGGATTTCCTATTATCAATTCTGGAGGATGATCTGCTTTGAATTTCAATTTTTCTGGATCTAGATTCCTTCGGACTTCGTTTGTTGTTGCGGTTTCTTTTGGTTTTTCGTTCTCATCTTTTCCGTTCTCCTCTTCAACATTGCTTTTGACCATTTCCTGTTCATTAATGCCTTCATCAAACTTCACATTGATTGACTCCACGATTGTTTTATTCCTTTTGTTGTAGACTATATAAGCTTTACTTCTAGAAGAGTATCCCATGAATATGCCTTCATCAGCTTTTGCTTCGAATTTTCCCAATTGATCACTTGTATTGAGAATATAGCACGGACACCCAAATACTTTGAAATAGTCAATGTTTGGTTTATTTTTGAACCATAGCTCATAGGGTGTTTTGTCAAGAATTGGTCTAATCATAACTCTATTCATTACATAACAAGCTGTATTTACTGCTTCTGCCCAAAAATGCAAAGGTAGCTTATACTCGTTTATCATAGACCTAGCTAACTCTTGCAATGTTCGATTCTTTCTTTCAACTACTCCATTTTGTTGTGGAGTACGTGGTGCAGAAAATTCTTGTTTAAAACCGTTTTCATCACAGAAGTTTTCGAATTCATAATTTTCAAATTCTCTACCATGATCACTTCTTAATGTAACAATAGGGACTTCCTTTTCATTTTGCACTAATTTTGCGAATTCTGTGAAGTATGAAAAAGTTTCTAATTTTTTAGCCAAGAAATATACCCATGTATATCTTGAGTGATCATCAACTAACGCAAAACAATATTTCTTACCTCCTAAACTAGCAATGTCGTTAGGTCCGAACAAATCCATATGAACTTGTTCAAGAACTCTAAAAGTGCTTACATTGTTTTTGGCATGAAATGATGATTTTTTAAGTTTTCCCAAGGTACATGCTTTGTAACGACTCAGTATTTTCAACCATTCGCATCCATTGTAAGTGTATGGGTAGACACTCATGCCGGAATTGAATTGCTCAAAATACCGCGTTGTAAATAAAAATTTGGCAAACCTCAGAATATACAGTAAATAAAAATCACAGATCACAGACACAGAGTAATAATAGTGCAGCGGAAGTAAAAGAGATAGTAGTTCATGAAGCTACTATGTAAATATAAGATACATCAGAGTTAAATAAGATACAACAGAAGAGTAACAGGATACATCAGGTACAAATCAGATACATCATTGAACCACTGGATACTGAAACAAAATAGATGGCTGGATCTTCAAGGAAAGCTCCAACGCCGAAGGTGAATCTTGAATGCTAACTCAATCAATCTGACTCGAGCGTAAAGCAAAACACAAAATACTCGAGTCAGGACATAAATACTTATAAACTGTAAATCAACTCAAGTGAACAGTAACAAAATGCATCAGTAACTTAAAGGATGCTTGGGACCGCCTATCCTCTAAGGATCCGTTAAACTATTTACTATGTAGTAATACACGCTATATACGGTAGTGTCTAATCAGTAAAGTATAATCATATAGAAAATAGGGTTAAGGGGATGGTGAACCTTAACGCGGTCGGATCTTTAAAACCAAAATCGTAGTGGGTTCGATATAAGGATATGACACGGCACGCGAGGCAATGCCAGGGTGGATACACCGTTTGCAATCCCGGACCGGTGGTGACAGCAAGCCAGCAGCTTCCGTCCAACTCGAACAATACCCCCCAATCAAAGTGGCGCCACCGAATCGAATCACAACAGTAATAGAATGGTTTTCCGATGGAGCATGCTCGACGAAAAGGTGCGACCCTTTGTGTAGCCCGGTATAGCTCCTGTTTTAGTCATATATGCCAACTCACGGGAGTTGGGTCCACGTAATATACCTCGAGAACGTCGCCACCATCCTACTTCATTCTGGAATCTCCACCGCGTACACAGTTGTTAAAGTGGTTTTCGGTATTGGCCGGCTATAAGACAATATCCGATCCAGGTCTCTTTAACAACCAATCGTTATTATAACCCGTAGTTATAACTTTAAAACAATATTTTACACTTCAAAATAAAATATCCTTTTCAATCCAAATCTTTATCAAAATAAAGATTAAATCATTTCCAAAACCATTTCAATATATCATCGTAAAATATCTTTCAATTCAAATATTTATCAAAATAAATATCAAGTCATTTCTAACTATTTCAATATATTAAATTTTCATACCCTTTAAACACTACCTTTCAAATCATTTTAATATATCAAAATATCATAACCTTTCAAAGTTTCAGTTCCAAAATATCATAGCTTTCAGAACTTCTTTTTAAATCATGTTAATGTCAAAATGTCCTGTCTTTCAAACTCCGTTTTCAAATCATTTAATATCAAAAATATCATATCTTTCAAAACTTCGTTTCTAATCATTTTAATATATCAAAATATCATATCCTTTCAAAACTTCGTTTCAAATCATTATTCATTTTGTTCAGTCTAAAATACCATTTCAATTCATATTTCAAAACAGTTTATATTCCAAAAATTCTTTTTTATCATTTCAATGAAGTTATTATGTTTAATAATTAAATTATTAAATTTCCAAAAATTTCAACTTTCAAAGTTTATTTATTCACTGAAGTTTATCAAAACCGTGAAAATTCACTTTTCGCATTATTTAGAAAACTTATACGGAAAGTTACATTCAAAACAGTTCAATTTAACAAAAGACAGCATTTTAAAATGTTATACTAGGTTTACTTAAATTTCGAATAACTTAGTTAAATTCAAAAATTAAAGCACTTACAAAGATTGCTATAATAGCTTTTAATTTAATTTAGCTTTTTAGTTCATTATCATCAACTATAGCGCTTACAAATGCTGTAATATCATTTACATTGTAATTAATAACATTTCAAAAATGCATTCAATTAACTTCAAATATTCAATAAAATTTCTCAACCAATTATATTTTATTAAAAACATTTTTAACTTATAAAATCATACATTTTCACATTTATAAACATCATTTAATTTTCCTCAAGTTTTATAAAGTTAAATTTCCATTCAAAAATCAAGATTTAATAGTAATTCACTTATTAAAATGCAATGTTGAATTTTTAAAATCCATTACATTAAATTTCAACTTAACACTTAAGTTCAAATTCTCAAATATAACTTTGTTTTATTTTTATTTACTTAACTAAAAGTTCGCTTTTACGTCAATTCATAAATTTCCAGTTTTAGTTATATTTCAAATTTCAACTTACAATATTCATTCATTTCACATTTCAACTTTATTAAAATCATTAATATAATATAAAAATCACTTTAAATTCATTTAAATTCAAATTATCATAAATTTATCATAATTTCATATTCAATTAAATTTCCAATTATAATTAAATCAAAATTTCCAAAATAGCTTACGTTCAAAATTTCTAACTTTTTCACTAATTCATTTCACTTACAATTATTCAGAAAATCAATAATAATTTACAAAAATCCTTTTTTTATTAATTTAAAATCAAAATATTATAATAATTAAATTCTAAAATATTTAAAATTTTAGAAAAACATATTTTAACTACGGGCCTGTATATAATTTTCTACGCTAGGTAAAGTGATATGGGTAATATATCATTTCAACCCATAATTTACAAAGAAAATCCGGGTTTATCATTTCAAACCCGCAATCCCAAGTCAAAATGAAAGTTTAAAACCATTCAGGCCTATCATTTCAGCCCATAACATTTTTTTTCAACAGGGAACTTACAGTGTGATCATATGCAGAAATAATATAAACAAGGTCAATATCACAATATACAGTCATATATCAGATGTCAGGTGAAAATTAACCGTTTTAACATGGTAATAATATGGTAATAACATGGCATAGCATATCATATGATCATCATTAACTTGCATAAACATTTTATATTACTAAACACTTGTCATCAATTCACTTTTCATAAGTATAAATGTCAGAGTGAGAAAGACTCGCATTTTTCAAAGCTAGAGACCAAAACAACATACAAGCACGACTCCAAAGGCACGACAAGCATAATTGCATGAATTTTGATTTGAGTTGAAAGATAGCCAAGATATGATTTTGTATCAACAACCCAAAACAAAACAAACAAGACAATATATAAACATTCAACATAAAATAACATTGAAACAATTTTGAAATACAAAGCAAAATGAACAAGATAGATTGGACCTTGCTTCAACCACTTCAATGCTTGGCCTAAGGGACACTTATGCTTGGCTATGATGATGCTTTGGCTCAGGTATGACATCATATAGGTCAGGTTTAACATCATATAGGCAAGGCAACAAGTGGAGATGAAGGAGATGAGGCAAAGGTTGTCAAACTAGCATTGTTCAAGGGCATTGTTGCATTTTTTTGGAGTTTTGGCACCATGGTGGGCTCGGCCTTGGTCAAGACCAGAGGGGTAGCTAGTGATGATGGCAGGGAAGAGGTGTAGGAGGTGGTGGCCATGGCTACGGAGGAGAGGCCAAGCAATACACATGAGAAAACAAGGCAAAATATAAGAAAACAAGGGAAAAAGAAGAGCAAAAAGAAGAGGAAAAGAGGAGCCATTACCAAACCTTTCTAGCCGTGAAAAATGAAGTGGAGAGGAATGTTTTCACGTGAAAATGAGATAAGGAATGCACAGCTACAATAAAGAAAGGAACGGTCAAAGGAAATTAAATCTATTAATTGGAAAAGAAATGGAAGAAGAAACGTTAAAACGGTTTTACGTTTCTTTGCTTTCAAACCTTTTGCATTTCCTTTTCATTTTAATTTTATAAAAACAAAATAAACTCAGAAATGTTATTTAAAACCGAAACTAAGTAAGAATAAAATAAAATAAATAATTTAAGTTAAGTAAAATAGAAAAAGGAAATAAGAAATTGCTTAAAAATAGCAACCTTGACATAAAAATTACAAGAAAATCTCCAATGACATTGGAAAATTTATTACTTCGCAAAAAAAATATTATAACACAAAATTTGAATTAGAAATGGTTTTAAAACATCTTCAAGGTAAAATAATAATTTAATTTTTATTAAATAGAAAGTTAAATAAAGAAAAATGCAGTAAATACCAACTAGGCTTTATAAATTGAAATAAATTCAAATAAACTTTAGAAAAATTATATTATAATTTTAAAAATACTTAAAAGTCAAAATATACATAATATAACATATTATCACATATTAAAATAAAATATAACCAAGAAGAAGTAACTTATACAATTTAAAATAGTCATTGTTAAATAATCCTATATACGCACAATATTGTAAAGGGTATAACTTTCACAATTTACATCCAAATTCAACGAAACGAAAAATGGTGTTCTTAGAATTTTATGTACTTTCATAATAAAATAAAAAAATTATAATTTTAAACTTTTAAAATTTTAAGTTAAAAGTCACAGTTTGACTATTTTGACCAAAATCAGCATTTCAGGAAAATATTCAACTTACACAAGTTTGGAATTATAACTCATATAAAGATAAAGATTATAATTAAATAATAAATTTAATCATTTCAAATAAGTAAAATAAGTTTTTAAATCAAAATCTTACATTAAAAATAATTAAAATATACAAAAATTTTTTACAAAATACAGGGTTGTTACATGCTTTATAAATGTTTTCTGTTTCAAACTCATGTGATGGCAACCCTCTTACCATATTTTTCCTTTTTAATTTGTTTAACAAGTTCATACTAGCATGCTCTAAACGTCTATGTCATAAATTTACTTATCCTTAGCTACCAAACATTTAGAGACGGTGAGATCATCAAAAGATAGAGAATATATATTACCTTTCCTTTTACCTGAAAATAAGATTTCTTTTGATGATTTGTAAACAATTTTGCACAAGTCAGAATCAAAGATAACATTCATAACTTTATCACATAGCTGGCTGATTGATATCAAATTGTGGTGCAGATTTTCAACATATAGTACGTCATTCAAGGTAAATGTATTGTTACCTACTCAGCCACTGAGTTGCGAATTCTCAAACTATGCCACGTAGTTTGTTCCCTAGTCACATGACTAGAAAATATAACAGTTTAAAATTTAAAAATAAATTTAAAAAGCAAATTAAAAACAAAGACAAGAAAACCCTAATTAAAAATAAAATAAAAAGCCCTTTAAAACAAAACCGGCCCCCTTTTCTATTCTGGCCCGTTCGACTTTTAGTTGCTCTGTTCCTTTTCGTGAATAATGGCGGTCGTTCCTCTTTGCAAATTTAGGGCTTCGTTCTCTTCGATCTAAACTAGGGTTTCGTGATGAAGCTGCCGATTGTTTGATCAATATGGTTGTCAATTGAGTGAAGATTTGTTTGTCTTAATGCTTTCGGCTCCTTCTGGAGTTCGACTTCAATTTGGTATGTGATTTTCCTTTGTGCTTTTCAGTTATGCTCGATTGAACTCCGATGATGGAAATTGCCGATTATGACTGGTTTATATATGATTTGAATTCCTAGAATTGCATTCGTCTGATTTATTCAACGTTTTAGTTTCGGCCATCTGATATTGTTTTGATGCTTGAGATTTTATTGACTTTTTCAAATTCGTATATTATGACACTTGCGTCCCACGGCTTTGATGTTTAACTCGGTCAATTGCCTTTGCACCATGGTTTCGAATTTGACTTGTTCGTTTGAGATGACTGTGGTGATTTTACTGTGACTTCGGTTTTGTTTACTTGGCTATCACGGTTTCGAATTTGACATGTTCATACTTTGATTTCGGTCATCATGGTGTTGATTTTTATTTGAAACACAGCTTTGATTTCCTTTGACTTTTCCCAATTTTTGATTTCATGAATTTTCTTGTACTGCTTCGGCCTTGACTTGAGATTCTTCACTGTCTGTATTTGTGTCATCCTGGACTTGTACGGCTTCAACTTGAATTTGTTATAACTATTAAAGGCTTTGTAGTCTCACTTCAACCATATTATCATTGATTCATCTATATTGTTACTGCATATATTGTATCTCTGACCTGATGGCATTCATGTGTACACATTATCACTTACATTCATATACATGTTACAAGTGTTGATGTGCATTCGTACTTGAATCCGTAACCTTGCTTGCACATAGTCTGGTTGCCTCTACTTGTGTACTGGTTGAAGTTCTGATCTGGTTGTTATGCATATGTATACTTCATGCTTGATTTGGGTTCATATGTACTTGATGGTTGTAGCTTGGTTTGTGTTGTTGCTTGAGTCACTTTGTTGTAGCATGCACTCTGTTTATGGCCACTGGTTCATTGTTATTGTCTCTATCCATTTGCCTCTGGTTACTTTGAGCTTCACTGTGATATGTTCACTTGAGTCATTTTAAGTTTGTTGTGCACTGACTTTGTGGTCTTTGCATGGTGGTCTTGTGGCACTGTTTATAGTCGTATTGAATTGAGTTTGATCTGATCATGTTTTCATCTGAGTGTTGTTAGCTTTGTGTTTGTTGACCAAACCTGTACATGCTTGCATCATTATTGATTTGTTCAATGGAGTCAGTGGTTTGAGGCTGCACTTCAGTTGCTTATATATGTGTAACAAGTGTGATGGTTTCTGGTAGTTGTTCATTGTATAGCCTTGGTCTTTGTTGTTGCATTGAGTTGAGTCGTGATTGTAGTGACTTGCCTTTGAATTTGGTTTATTTTTTGAAATTTCACCTGAGTTGAATCCAGCTTAAGCTCGGATTTGACCTTGTGCTGAGAGTTGTGACATTTATTTTATTGCACTTGAGTTGAATCCGATAATTTGGGTTTGACCTGTGCTTACCTGTCCCTGTAACATTTTCAAGTGTATATCGGTGTGCACGGCCTTGTGGCATGTACAGTGATACACTGTGCATGTCACATGGTTCGTGTGTGATGAATTCAAATGTAAATGATGACGAACAAACCAAATAACCGAGGCAAGTAATATTTTTAAAATCCATATTTTATTCTATATTGCAAAAAAATATTTCCTTTTCAATTTTACTGCGTTAGTGTATATTTTTGCAGATTGCTCAGATGCTGGATTCTAACTGGAATGAAGTTGAAGATAAATACGAGTGTGAGTGATATGTAGTGAGGTCGACCGTAAATTGATTTGTGATGTAATCAGAAATTGTATTGTAATTGAAATTGTATATGTATAGTGAGAGCTTGAATTTGTACTATTCAAAAATTGTAATAAATATTTGTTTGAATAAAATTTCTGTTTGAATTCAAATTCTGTGTTATTTAATTTTATTCAGCAAATATTTATTTAACCTATGAAAAATAAAATAGTACATTAACAATACATTTAAATGAATGTATATATATTTATTATCATCAAACAAAAATCATATAAGCTCATATTCAACAATCTTCCCCTTTTGATGATAACAAACATATATTTAAGATTTTGAATATATTAAATGTATTTGATCATTGATATGCTCTAATTGCTCCCCCTATTTAAATGCTTCCTCTCTAGACAAAGCTCCCCCTACATATATGCATACAAATAAAAATATGCAAATGATCCTAGATGCAAATAGAAAACTGTTTGACCTTTGCTTGATTTTATTTGATAAAATCTTAACTTTTCTCTCCCCCTTTTGTTATCAGCAAAAGAATAATAGTGTTAGAGAAAATAGAGATAAGGTGATCGATGTTAATTCAACATTAAAACTCAATCGAATATAAAAAAATAAATTTCAAAAAAAAATCAAACAAAAATCATAAATATTTTGTTAGGCGCATGTTCCACTTTTAGAATGATGGGAATTATGTCATCATATAAAACCATACAGTTGTGCCTATTTGTGGTATATTTATATCAGGAATTTGAATACCTACTAACCATGCATAACCTTTAGGAATTTTAAATGAGATTAGTAGTATTCCAATTTTTTTTTTAAAAATGAATTCAAGTGTCTTCTAACCACGCATAACCGTGAGGACTTTTAAATGGGATTAGAATCAACTTGTTTATTATCAACTTTTGATATGCGTTCCATACATGCATAATCGTGAGGACTTTTAAATGAGCATGGAAGCACATAACAAATTCCATGTAATTCACCCATGCATAACCGTGAGGAATTTTAAATGAGAGTGAATACTTTGGTATTTTTTTATTTTTTTTTTATTTTTTTACAAGAAATATAAAATGAAAAACGAACGATTCCTGTTTAAAGTACCACATATCGACAAACTATATAAAATTTTGATGAGTGATGGTCATTAGAAATATGATAGAAATAGAGATGGTCATGGAATTTTTACCAACAAAAGTTTTATAACTTTTGTTTAAATTGTAAAAATTTACTAATTATACCGTCTCGAGTTATAATATATGATAAATATCAATACTCATCACTTTTTCAATCACTATTTATCTTTTCGACAATTAGTAGGGAGAAAAAAATGTTAAATATTCAGCAAATTAAATTTCTAAAACACTTAAGCTGAGACGTAGTTTACAAAAATTATTTTTTGGTAGAGGTTTTGTAAAAATGTCTGCAATTGATAATCAGTTGAAATAAAATTTATGCAGATATTTTCTTTGGAAATATGATCTCTAATAAAGTGATGTCTAACATCTATATGTTTTGTTTGTGAGTGGTGTACAGGATTATTTGTGAGATCAATTGCGCTTTTGCTATCACACATTAGTGGTACACGTTTAAAATTTAGACCATAGTCTTGCAAAGTTTGTATCATCCATAAGATTTGAGCAGACCAACCACTCAAAGCAATATACTCTGCCTCTGTTGTAGATAATGCAATACAATTCTGTTTTCTACTTGACCATGCAACTAATGAATGTCCTAACATAAAACATCTCCACCAGTACTTTTTCTATCAACTAAATTTCCAGCATAATCAGCATCTGAAAAACCTTTTAATTCAAAGTTATCGTTTGTTGGAAACCAAAGACCAAACCGTGAGGTATGCAACAAACATCTTATAATTTTTTTAACTGCTTTTAAATGAGATTCTTTTGGGTTAGATTGAAATCGTGCACACAAGCAGACAGAAAACATGATGTCAGGTCTAGAAGCGGTAAGATAAAGGAGTGGTCCAATCATACCTCTATATTGCTTTTGATCAACTTCCTTACCTTTTTCACCACTGTCAAGTTTAATTGTTGTGCTCATGGGGGTTCTAGCTGGTTCAGCATCTTTTAACCCAAATTTGTTGATAAGTTCCTTAATATATTTTGTTTGAGAAATGAATGTACCTTTATCGCTTTGCTTGACTTGAAATCCTAAAAAGAATTTCAATTCTCCAACCAAGCTCATTTCGAACTTTTCCTGCATAACCTTTTCAAATTTCTCATACAACAAATTGCTAGTAGCACCATAAATAATGTCATCAACATATATTTGAACAATTAAAATATCATCGTTTTCATGCAACAGAAATAGTGTGGCGTCTACACAACCCTTTTTGAACCCATTTTCAAGAAGATAAGTACTGAGGCATTCGTACCAAGCTCTAGGAGCTTGTTTTAACCCATATAACGCCTTTTTAAGCTTATATACATGGTTAGGATATTCATGACTTTCAAAACCTTCTGGTTGTTCGACAAATACATCTTCCTTTAAAATTCCGTTAAGAAATGCACTTTTAATATCCATTTGTCTTAACTTAAATCCTTTGTAGCAAGCAAAAGCTAGCAATACCCTAATTGATTCTAGTCTAGCTACAGGTGCAAAAGTTTCATCAAAGTCAACTCCTTCAATTTGATTCTAGTCTAGCTACAGGTCCATGATTGTTAGTGGCAAAATATTTAGAAAGATAATTTTGTGGGGACCCAAAACTATTTATATATGTTCCCTTTGGCACCCAAATTTGTTTAACTTTGAGAGATTTTATATTTGTGCCTTTTGGAACCCAAATCGGTATAGTTTTCACATGTTTGGGTTTATACCAACAATTATTGTGATTGTGTCCATATTTTCTACAAATTGTGCACATAGAATTAACTCGATTAATATTGCTTTCAACACTTTTAGATTGATTATATCCAAGTCCTTGTCTAACCGTATTAACAGTATGCTTTCCTAATAGCATATTCAATGATTTTTCACTTTTTGAAAATTTATCTAAAGTCGTTGACAATTGTTGGACTTGTGTTTTGAGAGATTCATTTTCGTTTAATAATTATGTGCACTTTTTGATAGAATTTTCTCTCCTAGTATTTTCACTTTCTTCAAAATCAGAATTTCATTTTCAAGTGATTTTATATTAATTTCCGATTTTAATTTCTTCTTCAAATGTTGGACACTTATCGCACTTAGGGATCCTACTTTGATAGTTTCAAACTAATTGGTTAAGTTGTTCATTCAATTCTGTCAAAGTATATTTTTGTGATTCTAGTTTGCCATACTTCTCCCTAAGTCGTTCGAAACGGCCATTTACCTCGTGAAAATGTATAAGTAATTCTGAATGAGTAAGTTTTGATACCTCACTTGACTCGTCATCGTCACTGTCAGTTATTTCACCATGAAGACACAAATTTGCTTTTTCACTTTCACTGCCAGTGCTATCGATTCTATCTTCGTCACTTTCATCCCAAGTAGCTGCAAAACTTCTCCTTTTCAGTTTCTTTCCTTGACTGAGTCGATTTTGGGGACAATTTGGCTTGATATGTCCGGCTTTGTTGCATTTATGACAGATGATTTTCTGTTCTTCTGGGTTGTCTATTGCTTTGTTTAATCTGCTCTTTGCTTGTTGATTTCTAACTGGATTGCCATATTTGCGACTCCACCTTTTGAATTTTCTTATTAATATTGCTAGTCCTGCTTCACAATCATCATCATTATCATCATCATCTTCACTTTCAATTGTCCCTTTAAGAGCTATTGATTTTCTTCGAGTGTCTCCTCCTTCACGTTCTTCCTTAAATTTCATGTCTAGCTCATAAGTGGTGAGATTTTTGATGAGTTCTTCAACTTTCATTTGTTTTAAATCTTTCGATTCTTGTATGGCAGTCACTTTTGCTTCAAATTTTCGTGGAAGGACTTTGAGGATTTTTCGGACTATCTCCAACTCCGTGTACGATTTTCCAAGAGCTTTTGATTTGTATACGATATTGGAAAGTCGTCCATGCATTTCTTTGACATTTTCTTCCTTCGCCATTGTGAAGTTCTCGTATTCGCTGCTTAGCATGGCAAGGTGAGATTCTTTGACTTGAGATGTTCCTTCATGAGTCACTTCTAGTGTATGCCATATTTCCTACGCAGTTAGACAATGTGAGATACGATTAAATTCAGATTGATCTAATGAACAGATAATAGAATTCATGGCTTTAGCATTAGCATTTTGTAATTTATTTTCTGGTTCTGTCCATTGATCCTTCGGTTTTTTTATTTTCTGATTATTTTCAATTATAGTTGGTGCTCTATACCCTGTCTCAACCATATCACAAGCGTCGATGGTTTTCAGAAAAATTTCCATCCTATTTTTCCAGTAAGCATATTCACCATTGAACATTGGTGGTCTAACTATGGACTGACCCTCAGCAAAAGCATTATTAAAAGAAGCCATTTTAAAAATTCAAATTTTTAAAACAAAAATTGGGTTTTGAAAAACGAATTTTTTTAAAACAGAAGTTGACTTCTATTCCTAGCTCTGGTACCATTGTAGGATCGATTTCAACCTAGAGGGGGGGTGAATAGGGTGATAGTGTTAATTATAAAAATTAATTGCGGAAGCTTATAAATAATTTCAACACGGATCACAGAATAGCAGGACAGAAAAATAGCAGAATAATAAAATGCAGAAATAGCACGACACAGAATTTATCCAGCTTTGGCAAAACCCTGCCTACGTGCTGCCCCCATGGTTTCTACTAGAAATTAGATAGTCAGACGCTTACACACGTAAACTCGCGACACCCGCTATCGACTAAACCTAACTCTACGCTCAAAACCCTGCCACAACTCAGCCATTGAGTTGCGAATTCCCAAACTACGCCACGTAGTTTGTGCCCTAGTCACATGACTAGAAAATATAACGGTTTAAAATTTAAAAATAAATTTAAAAAGAAAATTAAAAACAAAGACACGAAAACCCTAATTAAAAATAAAATAAAAAGCCCTTTAAAACAAAACCGACCCCCTTTTCTATTCTGACCCGTTCGACTTTTAGTTGCTCTGTTCCTTTTCGTGAATAATGGCGGCCGTTCCTCTTTGCAAATTTAGGGCTTCGTTCTCTTCGATCTAAACTAGGGTTTCGTGATGAAGCTGCCGATTGTTTGATCAATCTGGTTGTCAATTGAGTGAAGATTTGTTCGTCTTAATGCTTTCGGCTGCTTCTGGAGTTCGACTTCAATTTGGTATGTGATTTTCCTTTGTGCTTTTCAGTTATGCTCGATTGAACTCCGATGATGGAAATTGCCGATGATGAGTGGTTTATATATGATTTGAATTCCTAGAATTGCGTTCGTATGATTTCTTCAACGTTTTAGTTTCGGCCATCTGATATTGTTTTGATGCTTGAGATTTTATTGACTTTTTCAAATTCGTATATTATGACACTTGCGTCCCACGGCTTTGATGTTTAACTCGGTCAATTGCCTTTGCACCATGGTTTCGAATTTGACTTGTTCTTTTGAGATGACTGTGGTGATTTTACTGTGACTTCGGTTTTGTTTACTTGGCTATCACGGTTTTGAATTTGACATGTTCATACTTTGATTTTGGTCATCATGGTGTTGATTTTGATTTGAAACACGGCTTTGATTTCCTTTGACTTTTCCCAATTTTTGATTTCATGAATTTTCTTGTACTGCTTCGGCCTTGACTTGAGATTCTTCACTGTCTGTATTTGTGTCATCCTAGACTTGTACGGCTTCAACTTGAATTTGTTATAACTATTAAAGGCTTTGTAGTCTCACTTCAACCATATTATCATTGATTCATTTATATTGTTACTGCATATATTGTATCTTTGACCTGATGTCATTCATGTGTACACATTATCACTTACATTCATATACATGTTACAAGTGTTGATGTGCATTCGTACTTGAATCCGTAACCTTGCTTGCATATAGTCTGGTTGCCTCTACTTGTGTACTGGTTGAAGTTCTAATCTGGTTGTTATGCATATGTATACTTCATGCTTGATTTGGGTTCATATGTACTTGATGGTTGTAGCTTGGTTTGTGTTGTTGCTTGAGTCACTTTGTTGTAGCATGCACTCTGTTTATGGCCACTGGTTCATTGTTATTGTCTCTGTCCATTTGCCTCTGGTTACTTTGAGCTTCACTGTGATATGTTCACTTGAGTCATTTTAAGTTTGTTGTGCACTGACTTTGTGGTCTTTGCATGGTGGTCTTGTGGCATTGTTTACAGTCGTATTGAATTGAGTTTGATTTGATCATGTTTTCATCTGAGTGTTGTTAGCTTTGTGTTTGTTGACCACACATGTACATGCTTGCATTATTATTGATTTGTTCAATGGAGTCAGTGGTTTGAGGCTGCACTTCAGTTGCTTATATATGTGTAACAAGTGTGATGGTTTTTGGTAGTTATTCATTGTATAGCCTTATTCTTTGTTGTTGCATTGAGTTGAGTCGTGATTGCAGTGACTTGACCTTTGACTTTGGTTTATTTTTTGAAATTTCACCTGAGTCGAATCCAGCTTAAGCTCGGATTTGACCTTGTGCTGAGAGTTGTGACATTTATTTTATTGCACTTGAGTTGAATCCGATAATTTGGCTTTGACCTGTGCTTACCTGTCCCTGTAACATTATCAAGTGTATATCGATGTGCAAGGCCTTGTGGCATGTACAGTGATACACTGTGCATGTCACATTGTTCGTGTGTGATGAATTCAAATGTAAATGATGACGAACAACCCAAATTACCAAGGCAAATAATATTTTCAAAATCCATATTTTATATTGCAAAAAAATATTTCCTTTTCAATTTTACTGCGTTAGTGTATATTTTTGCAGATTTCTCAGATACTGGATTCTAACTGGAATGAAGTTGAAGATAAATACGAGTGTGAGTGATATGTAGTGAGGTCAACTGTAAATTGATTTGTGATGTAATCAGAAATTGTATTGTAATTGAAATTGTATATGTATAGTGAGAGCTTGAATTTGTACTATTCAAAAATTGTAATAAATATTTGTTTGAATAAAATTTCTGTTTGAATTCAAATTCTGTGTTATTTAATTTTATTCAGCAAATATTTATTTAACCTGTGAAAAATAAAATAGTACATTAACAAATACATTTAAACGAATGTATATATGTTTATTATCATCAAACAAAAATCATATAAGCGCATATTCAACATATCTAAATGAACTTCTCATTCTTCCTGGTCAGCTTGTTAAAGGCGCTATCATATGTGAGAAATGCTTAATGAATCTGCAGTAGTAGCCAACCAATCCTAAGAAATTTCTTATCTCTGGGACCTTCACTAGTCTCTTCCAATAATTAATGGTCTCTATCTTTGATCGATTTACTGCTAATCCATTCTCCAATACCATGTTGCCATTAAATTTCTCATATTATTAAAAGCGATACTTGGAAAACTTCGACTTCAACTTGCGTTGTCTCAATGTCTCCAACACCAATCTAAGATGGACTTCTTAGTCCCTCTCATTCTTTGAATACACTGAAATATCATCAATGAAGACCAACACAAATCAGTTTAGCTAACTGCTAAAGATTCGGTTCATAAGACATACAAAAAAGCTAGGGCGTTGGTCGGTCCAAATGGCATAAGTAACCATTCATATGAATCGTATCTAGTTCTAAACGCGGTCGATAGAACACTTTCTTCAGCTATCCTTAATGGAATCCCATTGCCAAATCTAGCTGCAATAATATTCTAGTTCCACTCAACTTGTCAAACAAGTCATATACCCTAGGCAATTGATAATGATTCTTCATTGTTGCTTCATTCTTTTAATAATAAATACACATCTATAAAATTTCATCCGACTTCTTTACAAATACTGTGGACACTTCCTAGGGTGAACCGCTCGGCCTAATAAAACTTTTATCCTCAAGTTCTACCAGTTGCTTCTTTAATTTTTCTATCTTCTTAGTTGGCATTCTGTTAAGTGGTCTATTAACAGGTTGTGCCCTCGACATCGAGTTTATCCGAAATTTAATCGCCTTTCATGGCAGTATTCGCATTACAGCGTTGAAAACATCTACACATTCTCGGGATACTCACACTCTACTAATCTGATCCTCTTGATCATTCACAACATATAACATCAAGTCATGCTTCTCCTTTATTACGTCCAATGCTATCATAATTCTCTCTCCATCTCTTGGATTTTGCAAAGCGATGATTCTATCCGTACAATAGATTCTAACATTATTCTGCAGCAACCAATCCATATTGCAAATTACCCAAGCCTTACAAAGTCAAACACATATGGGTCGCAAACAAACAATATCCACACAAGTCAAATTCTAGGTCAGCACACCTTAATCCAAGAGTGGCCTACCCACCAATTGGATTAACCACACGCAGGGACGTAATCGAATAGGTAGTGTTTATCTCTAACCTATTAAATAAATCTCTCAAAATGAAAGTGTGAATAGTACCACTATCAAACGGAACTTTGACATACTGGAAATCAAAACGTACCGCCGAGTACACCTTTACCTTTCTCCTTGACAGTTGGTCCAGACGTTGGTCCAGACGTTGGTAAACCTTTACCTGCTTTTTCCTTCGGGAAATCCCTCTTCTTATAGTCAGGCCTATAGATAAAGCGCTTGGCCCTTTCCTTATTGTTAGGAACTGGAGATAGTGGTTTTGATGAAAATAACCTTTGTAACTTATTTTATTATTACTTATATACCAACACTATTGTCTAGATATATATGAATGTTATTATGCAGGATATATATAAGGCAAATACTGAATATTGAAGAATGTACAGTATAAAGATCAAGAATAAAGAAATCAAGTTTGAAAACTCGTGAGTATTAAGGTCAAGATTTCAAGGTAAGTGTCTAGTTTTATTAAAACTCATAATAGAATGGAAATCTTCATTCCAAATTTCATTTGAGATGGAACCCATTTCTACCTTCTTAGTGGCTTACAAACCCACGACAAGTAGCTTACAAACCTATGACAAGTGGCTTACAAACCCACGAACATCCTAGTTTTGTACAAGTTCTTGAGTCCTGATGTGATGAAATTTTCTGCAGGAAGAAGCTGGCAAAACTACTTCAAAATGGTTTTTCAAAATGATTTCAAAACTTCTTTTCAAAATGTTTTAGCTTTAAAGATTATCTTTTCAAATGATTTTCAAAAAGATGTTTTAGCATTAAAATATTCTTTGTTTTTGTTTCAAATAAACTCTTGATTTAAACTTGTTTGTTTTTAAAACTATCTTCCAACTTTTAAATATTCTTTATAATATATATATACTTGAGATTTAAAATCAAATTTATATATACATTCTAAAAATATATTTTCCTACTATTTTTTATTTTAAAACATAAAAAAATTAGTTTATTTTACTCCATAATCATTTCATCTTGTTTTCTTTCAATACCATTTTCAAAACAAATTTTACATTGTTTTTAACTAAGGGATGTTGACATCATGGGATACCCCATGTCGACATGGTGGCCGTTAAATTCAAAAGTTTCAGTTTTCAAAAGAAGTATCTATTCGTTTAAATCTCTTCACGAATGATTATGACTATTACTGGTCTATAAATAGCTTTCACAAATGAATTTTTAACTAACTATTTTCTTCACTTCTTCTTTTCCACAAATCTATATTCTAAAATTTTTGTATTTTTAAGATCGTACCGAAATTCTACCGAATTCTCAAGTGAATCAAATTAGATCCTCATTCTTGTTTGATTCTCTGCCCTCTCTCGAAGATCAAAGTGCTATTCAGAATTATAGGACCAATTTGTAATCAAAAGTTTATCGAGTCTCTCTATAAGGTGCGGTTGTGCCTAAAAATCAATTGGGTGATCTTGTGTACCGTAAATCAAGAGAGTTTTCTGTAACGACCCGATATTTTCAACCATTCGCATCCATTAGAAGTGTATAGGTAGACACCCATGCCGGAATTGAATTGCTCAAAATACCGCATTGTAAATGAAAATTTGGAAAATCTCAGAATATACAGTAAATAAAAATCACAGATCACAGACACAGAGTAATAATAATGCAGCGGAAGTAAAAGAAATAGTAGTTCATGAAGCTACTATATAAAAATATCAGAGTTACATAAAATACATCAGAAGAAATAAAGTACAAAGGAAGTCTCACTGCATAGAAGTCTACTAATACAAGAGCTGGAAAGGACCAACAGGCTGAAAAGATAAAACTTGACAAGTAGATAATCTCCAGCGATTCCAATCTCCAGAAAGTGGAAATCCAAATCTGTGAATAACTCAGGTTGACCCGAGCGTAAATAAAAATACAAACACTCGAGTCAGGACATACATACGTATACAATGTAAACCAACTCAAGTGAAATGTAGTAAAGGTACAAGTAACTTAGAAGATGATTGGGACCGCCAATCCTCTAAGGATCTGTTAAACTATTTACTATGTAGTAATATACGCTATATACAGTAGTGTCTAATCAGTAAAGTATAATCATATAGAAAATAGCGTTAAGGGGATGATGAACCTTAATGCGGTCGGATCTTTAAAACCAAAATCGTAGTGGGCTCGATATAAGGATATGACACGGCATGCGAGGCAATGCCAGGGTGGATACACCGTTTGCACTCCCGGACCGGTGGTGACGGCAAGCCAGTAGCTTCCGCCCACCTCGAACAATACCCCGAATCAAAGTGGCGACACATATCGAATCACAAAAGTAATAGAATGGTTTCTGATGGAGCATGCTCGATGAAAGGGTGCGACCCTTTATGTAGCCCGGTATAGCTCCTGTTTTAGTCATATATGCCAACTCACGGGAGTTGGGTCCACGTAAAATACCTCGAGAATGTCACCACCATCCTACTTCATTCTGGATACTCCACCGCGTAGACAGTTGTTAAAGTGGTTTTCGGTATTGGCCGGCTATAAGATAATATCCGATCCCGGTCTTTTTAACAACCAATCGTTATTATAACCCGTAGTTATAACTTTAAAACAATATTTTATACTTAAAAATAAAATATCATTTCAACCCAAATCTTTATCAAAATAAAGATTAAGTCATTTCCAAACCATTTCAATATATCATCATATCATATCTTTCAATTCAAATATTTATCAAAACAAATATCCAGTCATTTCTAACCATTTCAATATATTAAATTATCATATCCTTTCAAAACTTCCTTTCAAATCATTTTAATATATCAAAATATCATAACCTTTCAAAGCTTCATTTCCAAAATATCATATCTTTCAGAACTTCTTTCAAATCATTTTAATATCAAAATATCATATCTTTCAAAACTTCGTTTCAAATTATTTTAATTTATCAAGATATCATATCTTTTCAAAACCATATTTCAAATCATTTTAATATATCAAAATATCATATCTTTTCGAAACCACATTTCAATCATGTTAATATATCAAATAGTTATATTTCAAAACAAATTACTTCATTTTAAATCAAAAAAATGAAGTTATTACATTTAATAATTAAATTATTAAATTCCAAAATTTTAAACTTTTCAATGTTCATTTATGAACTTAAATTTATTAAAACAATGAAAATTCAAGTTTCGCAGCATTTGGAAAATGCTACAGAAAGTTACATTCAAAACAATTCAATTTAACAAAAGGCAGCATTTAAAAATGCTGTTAATTAACTTCAAATATTCAATAGAATTTCACAACACTTATTTTTTTATTTAAATCATTTTTACCTTACAAAATCATACATTTCACATTTATAAGCATCATTTAATTTTCCTTAGATTCATGATTTTATAAAGTTAAGTTTCCTTCCAAAAATCAATATTTATTAATAATTCGCTTATTAAATTTCAACATTCAAATTTAAATTCATTACATTAAATTTCAACTTAACACTTAAGTTCACATTCTCAAATATAACTTAGTTTTATTTTTATTTACTTAACTAAAAATTCACTTTTAAGTCAATTTCATAAATTTCAAATTTTAGCTATATTTCAAAATTTCAACTTAAATATAAATTCATTTCACATTTCAACTTTATTAAAAATCATTAATATGATGTAAAATCACTTTATATTCATTTAAATTCAAATTATCATAAATTTATCATAATTTCATATTCAATTTAATTTCCAATTATAATAAAATCAAAATTTCCAAAATAACTTACATTCAAAATTCTCTAACTTTTTCATTAATTCATTTCACTTACAATTATTCAGAAAATAAATAATATTTTACAAAAATCATTTTAATTGGATTTAAATCAAAATATTTTAATATTTACATTTCTAAAATAATTTTAATTTTTTTAGAAAAACCTATATTAACTACGGGTATGTATATAATTTTCTACACTAGGAAAAGTGATACGGGTAATATATCATTTCAACCCGTAATTTACAAAGAAAATCCGAGTTTTATCATTTCCAACCCACAGTCCCAAGTAAATGAAATAAATTGGAAATCATTCAGGCCTATCATTTCAGCACATAACAATTTTCCCTTATTCTAAAGTCCATTCGGGTGTGTATCATTTCAACCCATAGTGATTCTAATCTAAAGGGAACTTGCAGTGTGATGGACAGATAAAATAAACAGAATAGCATGAAATAACAGTAACATAAAACATAATAGGTGTAATAACAGGTGTGAGCATCGTATGATAATAATATAAGCAGTTATAACATGATCATATAGTTCTATAGATTCACAGGGTGTCAATTTACTACTTATATAAGTACATAATGCCTGTGAGAAATACTCACTTGTTTGAGCTGGAGATTGCGATACAAATGACCCAAACTAAGATCTTCAAAAGCACGATGGCACGAAAAAGATTTGATATTGAGAGAGCCAAAGATAATTTCCTTATTCAAATATTTAAACAAACAATACAACATATAAGTTACAAAACAATATAACACTTGAACAACACTAGAAATCAATGTCCAGAACAAAGTCAAATGCTATGCACTTGTTCTCAACTTCACATGGATCAGTTATGGATGGGTTAAGCTCAGCTATGCCATGGATTAAGGTCTGGTTTGGGTGCAAAGTGGTCGGCCTACATGGATTTAAAGGAGATGAAGATATAGGTGCAACACCTTACAAAACAAAGCAAATATCATCACATCTTGGCTCCTATTGGGCTCGGTCTCATGCTCTATGGTCATGGCCTGATTTCCAAAGGGTCGTGGGTGATGTGGCAGAGGGTGGAGGTCAGGTCAGAGGTGGTGGTGGTGGAGGTAGTGGCGGCTATTGGTGGTAGAAGGAGGAGATGATAAACTAGGCTAGGCTAGTGCAATAGGTGATGGTTTTTGGTGGATTTGTTGGTGGTCCTTGCCATGGATGGTCTCGACCTGAAATGGAGAGGTAGTAGGATGGGTGATGGTCAGAGGAAAGGGATGGTAGAGGTCAGGTCAGATCTGGTTGAGGAGGAGCCAAGTTATGAAGGTGAGAACAAGTACAAAATTCAAAATAGAAAAGTAGAAAAACAAAGGAGGAAGAAGATAATTTTTACCTCAACTCCTTCAAGCCATGGCCATATTTTTTCTTTCTTTTTAGTGAGAAATAGATCTGAGATCCATGTGAAAAATGAAGGAGGAAGTCATGGCTAAAAGAGAAAAAAAAACGATCAAAGAGTAAATGAGGAAACGGTAAAAGAAACGACTTACGTTTCAAAAGCTTTTAAAACCTTTCAAATTTCCTTAATTTTGTTTATATAACATGATATTTCTGGAAATAATAATAATCCCAGATAATATTTCGAAAATTTATCAAAATATAAAAATATATAATATTTATTAATTATATAAAGTTAAATTAAGGAAAATAGCTAAAAATAGTAAACTAGTCTAGAAAATTTGAAATTACATGAAATAAATTTTAGAAAATTCATATGAGCTTGTAATATATTTTTAAACATAAATAATAATATAAAATAAAAGTACATTCACAATATAAAAAAAATTAAATTTAAATATAATTTTAATGAAGAAAATAGCAGAAAATAAGAAAACGGCCTTTTAAAAAAAAAAAGAAATCAGCACAGTAAACTTTGGAAAAATTATAACATCACTTTAAAAAATATTAAAAGACAAAATATACTTAAAAAAACCCATTAACACATAATAATTTTTTTTTAAAGAAAGTAGAAAAAGATTTAAAGAAATTTCTTAAAAATCCAAAACAGTGTCCAGAAATTACAAATAAATCACCATTGACTTTGGAAAATTGTTTACTTCATTTTAAAATTATTATAATACAAATATATACATACAATAATATATTAAAATAAAATATGACAAAGAAAATAAGATTTATATAATTTAAAATAGACAAAATTGTTAAATAAATCAAATTACACTCAAAATGGAAATGTACATAACTTTTACAGTTTAACTCTGTTTTCAACAAAATGAAAAGCAGTGTTCAAGTTATTATATCTATTTTCATAATAAAAGATAAAATTCAAGATTTAAAAATGATTTAAATTTGAAGTTTTAGAAGTCAAAGTTTGAACAGTTTGACCAGAAATTCACTTTACAGTAAAATATTCAAATTATACTAGTTTGAACTATAAATCACTTAAAAGTCACATTTATATTTAAAATAACATAACTTATTAATTTTAATAAATAAATAAAATATTTAAATCAAAATTTCAAATAAAATAATCAAAAAAACAATTAAAATAAATCACAAAATTCAGGGTTGTTACATTTTCCCCGGAATCGAAGACAGGTGGGTACCTCAAGGTCTTAAGAAATTGAGGACTGTAATCTCGACATTGGTATAATAAAAATCTGTACGAGGTGTTTGCCTTAGTGCAGGACTGGATGTAGTGTAACTCCGAACCAGTATAAAATCCGGTGTGTTCTTTCCTTTTACTGCTTTTTATTTACTTTCTGCATCTATGTTTTATTCTGTGATTGTGCTGTGATTAAGTTCTGCGTTTGCTTGTGTCATAATTTTTATTTAGTCCATATAAGGCTTAGAATCCATTAAACACTATTCACTACCCCTCTAGTGTTAAATTAGCCTTAAGACCCTTAATCCGCACTCCCTTTCACTTATTCTCTAGTCGGGTACATTTAGTGGAGTAGTGCCCCTTCTGGCTATAGTTAAAGCAAGTAACATCTGCCACGTTTAGCCTTCGAGCTCCCCTTCTAGAAGCATTTCCTCCTTTCCGATTCTTCTTGCCTTTTTGATATGGATTGAGTGTCTTCGTCAACCCACCCTTGGGTCTACCGTCGGCTTCTTTTCTTCCTAAACAGGCGATCGTACCTTCTTTCCATTTTCACCACCATATCAAATGAAGCCAATAAATGAGCCATCACCTTGTGATTCAGGCCTTCCTAAGAACTTCAATAAATTTCTCATTCTTCTTTAGTGAATTATTGATATGCACCCTTTCGTACTACGAAAAAGCATTGAAATGCTGGATATACTCTGCCAAAGTCATCTCTCCTTGTTTCAAATCAAGAACTCCCTACACAGCGCAGTCGTCTGAGATTTGAGGATAAACCTAGCGTCAACTGGCTCCTTAAACGGCTCCTAGGTTTTCTCTCCTCTAAGACCTCAGCAATTACTTCCTCCCACCAATCTAATGCATCGTCCTAAAGTTGACGAGAAGCCAACCTCCTCTTCTGAGCATTATCATACCCTAAGTCTCCAATGATTTGTTCACACAATTTCAACTAGTATAATTCTCCCAAAGCGAAATCCAATGTGAACTCCTTTCCTCCACAACCCTTGAAATATTTGTTCATCTTACAAAAGTTTGCTACTCTTTTTATCCCCAACCCGGCTCAACAACTTCAGCTAGTTGTTGCATCATCATTCCCACTATAAATTTGCAAAACAAAACATTCACATTCATTCCTTCTCCAATCATAACAGGCACTTAAGTACTAGTTTTAGTACGAACTTCCAGGGTTGCCTTCCCTCCTTGGACATTAGTTTGAGTCTTTTCATCTCCTTTGCTACCTTCATTCTCAAACTATGGTAAGACATCTATCGCGTTGATCCATTTTCGCTTTCTACGTAAATATGGATTCATATGAAAAAGAAGTAAAGAGATGAGATCAATCATAGAGGAGTAGATACAACCTAATATATATCTATAACAAATACAAATACATTATATAAATAGCGTATACCGTCCTCAAGGTGTTCATTTTCTATTTATTGTCCGCTTAGCTCTTTTCCACTTAGGTGTTCCCTAACCGAAGCGTTGATACCAAGTGCTATATGGCAAACTCTCACTATTTTTGCCATTACTATAATAACGCATGAAATACAGAGGTCCATTCAACCACTTAATGTAGGCTATTTATTGCATCAAATGCAACAAGTTTTATAGTCAAGAGTTTTTAGATAAAATATCTTGAACTCAGAAGAATAAATCTCATAAAAACAACTTTTTGTATGAAAATACATTTTGGAATAGAAATTATATTTCTTATTCCAATGTTAAGTATCAACTATTATTTTGTAAATTTTGTGTTCGATGTTTCTTTATGAAGCAGAAGTGATCATTTACTCTTTTCATCTCAATTGTGCTTTAGGTTACACCCACTCTTATATAATCGATTTCCTTTCTAAACAGTCAAACCATTCAAAGAAAATCCCTACTACAATATCATAACGAACTCTTTACAAAAGTGTATTGGATCATCCTTAACTTTTAAGGGCATCAAATAAATTGCACTTTGCGTAAACTGATCAAACTAACATTTTAGTGATCAAATTCTTAGATTTATCTTGTAGCCTTTGGTCCAATATTACATTTAACATAACAAGATCATTATTGTAATCAATCACATTGAATACATTATCTCACATTATAGTTTACTTGATTATTTTGATGAACTAATTTAATCGAGGTTTCATACATTGCGAATTGTAGTCGTGCACCATATAATATTTATATGTAATCGTATATGGCTCAAATATTATATCCATATTCTTGTATTAATTTTAGAGTTTGAAACTCACTTAAGACAACACATAGTCTTATGCAAGTAAACTCGTAAGTGACCAAGTTATGAACGTATTTAGTAGTTATATAATTAGGTGCTTGCATGGGTCAACATGTAAAAAATTATTGGTAAGTATATTTTATATTTCTATTTGTCAATATTAATTGTGTTCATTTATATTTTAACTGATAAACATTTTATTAATTATGTTAGTTGCATAAATTTATTAGTGTGGATTATTATAACTTTATATAACAGATTTTCTTACAATATTAGAAAGGTTAAAAGTTATCATTTCAATTTTTCTTTTTTATAATATGGCTCCCACTAGTCTTTTATGTTTCTCCAAACCCTAAGACGATACATGAAAGTCTTTCAACTTCACTAGTGGTTGTTAAGACCTGTCGGCCTTGGGATTCTGACCTTGAGTTTGTTTAACAAGTCATAGCCCCACAAATGATGGACAACTCCTTATCGGTTTTATTATATACTACTCCTAACCAATGGTTCCTTGTTCTAATCTTATTTTGACCTTGAGTTTCCTTAACAAATCAAAAGAGATTATACACTCTTACATATCATTTCACGACGGTCTAAGTATAGTATATGTACTTTGAATTTGCTCAATAAATACATATAGTTATCATACATCGTCTATTCAATATATTAATAATGCTACACATTAAATTTCTAGCTTGTTTTTGCTTAACAACCATAGAATATGCAAGTAATTTATTAATATAAATGGTATACGACAATAATTATATTAAAGATCCATAATCTTTAATATATTCAATTGAGTGATATCGACTTATGGAATAATGTATTTCTTATAAAATGCCTCTTAATTCAAGTGTCAGACACATCGGAAATCACGGTATACGTACTTTTATGTATGCATTTATTTCTTAAGTCTATTTAGGGTTTCTTTAATATTCCACATTTAGTTTATACATTTATATTATATAAGTTTTATTATTATATAACTTTTATACTTTATTTAACTTATATAGTATTTTATGTATAACAATATAGTAATTAATCTTATTTAATTAATTTAATTAATTAACACTTTAATTAATTTAATTAGTTCACACTTTAATTAATTATTATATTATTCAATTATAACATATTATGCCGAATATATATACACACTATAACCTTTATAGTAATGCACATATATCTTTATATATATATGTATGTATGTATTTTAATTTATTAATTAAATTTTAATTAAACAATTTTAATTAAAATTTATTAATTTCGAAAATTCTTCTATATGCACATGTGTACTCATATTGTCTTAAACAATCCAAGACAAGACAACATATATCATTATATATTGTACATTTACATATATTTAATTAATTAACTTATTTTATTAATTAACTTATTTTATCAATTCATTTATTTTATTAATCTTCTTAATAAATAGTATTTTCGAAATTAATTTTATAACATTTCTAAACTTTTGAAAAATTATATTATAACTTTTATAACATGTATTTTATTTTAAATTTAAAACTTTTATTTTAATTTTCAAAACAATCTTAAACCTATATTATAGCATTTATAATATTTTTCTTATTTGAAGTTTAATTTTTAGATTTAAAAATTTTAATTTTAATTCTAAACAATTTTGAAATTAGCTCAAGAGTCAATTCAAATTGAGCCTTTTCTATTTGGGATAGTCTTTAGACTTACCTATTTTTTTGGCTAGGTTAGTAATCAGATAGGGTAGAATACTAGATTACCTAAGCTCAACCTTAGACGCTACTTTTCTAGACATCCAACTATATGGGTAGACATTAATAACTTAGCCTTAATACTGCTAACGTAGACCATATATGTTATATGGCTCTAATACGGTTATTGGAACTGGGCCAGCAAGTAGTACGATAAATGAGTAAAAGTCAATCTAATTTTTTTACCTATTTGGATCTTTGTTGGTCCCCTGCAGTCTAAATTTATTTAGAACTTTTCTATTTTTACTAAATCGATACTTATTTAAATTTATAAATAAAGTTTACTTTGTATAATTTGTATTATATTACATACATGTGTGTGTATTATATACATATATGTGTGTGTATTATATACATATATGTGTGTATGTGCATGTGCAACAGGATAATGTGCTTGGTTTGACTTCCCCGCGTGTAGATGCTAGAATTTTCATAGCAACAGACGTGTTAGCCTCTCGTGCATACAAATGGATTATCTAAATATATGTATGTATATTTATTCATGCATCAAATTATTACGAAAATACTATTATGTAAAATATAGTTATTTATATATGTATATACTTTGAAATAGTAATTATAAATAATTTATTTAAAGTATTAATAGAATATACATATATATATGTATGTATATATATTATAACATGAAAATTGATTAGAATGTTTTTAAATTATATATGAGATATATATAAACATAGTAATAATTATTATTATATATTAACATATATATGCTATGAAAAGCCCACGACCTAGTTTATTTCTCTCAGTTTAATGTATTTTACTATTTAAACATTTATTAGTCATAAAACCATGTAGAAAATAGTAATAAAATAAATAAAAATTTATTAGTGAAAAAATTAACTAAAATATATTGTATAATTTTATTTATCTATTTATAAAAATATACATAAATTTTATTTATATAATCAATTTTAAATTAAATAATAGAGTTTATATATGTGTATGCATGTATGTATGTATGTATGCATGTATGTATGTATGTATGTATGTATGTATGTATGTATGTATAGGAGTAGCTATTGGGACACAAAATCAAACATAATATTTGACACAAGATGCATGGACCATCTGATTTATTTGTCTTTACATGGAAGATGAAAATCAGGTAAAGGTTTGATGATTGTGATTACTTATGTTTAATTTTTTGTCACCATTTAGTGTCTAAATAGAATTTTCGTATGTGTCTGTGTATTATATCCGAAAATATCTTTTTAAATTTTTCATTGCCAAAAGCCTTTTTAACAAATTAAATTTTGTACGGTTTTAAAACATATATTATGTTGTGTTAAACTTTTAAATTAGTTTTGGTATTTAATTATTTAATATTGTTGTTTTTAATTTCGAAAATAATAATTTTTTCTCCAAACCAAGAGCATGTACAAGCAAACATGCATATTTAAAAAAAATTACACTTATATACACAACCATTAACATGTGGCAATCCATCGATAAACCAATCCGTGATCTCTCTAATTAAGCAACATATAGAACAATGATTATATAAACATTTATTTATGATGGTAAACTAGAAGAGTACCTTTCATAAAAGTCCAAAGCTCGCAAGTTAAAACGAAGAAATGAACTAATTGAATCCAATTTCATGTCAAAACGTAGCTAGCTCCCAAACAATTTTACCACCGACAATCAAATTGCTTTTACTTTATTTTATTTTGGTGTTTGTAATTTGGAAGCTCCTAGTGCTCTAGCTGGCCTACAATGGCTATTGCAGGAGAGCACTATGAGAGTTATAGTTCTTTAAGTGTAACATTCCACCTCTATACTCCTACTATCCAAGAGTATTACAGAGTAATACTCTCAGTAATACGAAGAATGAGGTTATATAGGGTATACACATGAATATTCCCTTGAGCTAACATTAGTACGTATTTAAACATCGCATATAAATCACCAACAAACATACACAATATCGACACAAAACAATAAACACGTGTGCCTCCAGGATAGAACAATACACAATATACAATAAATAACAAAAATCACAGAGCTAGTCATAGCGATAATATAATAGACAATATGCAATATACGTCTAATACATATCACAACAAAACAAACACAAGTGATTATACAATACATGATGATAGTCTAAAATACAGAATATCTAGTCTGCTCTATGCTTACAAAATACAAGCTAGTTTCATCGTCCCTGAACCTGTAATGTGTCGGACCGACCCGAGTATTATGTCAATAATAAACGGGTTAGACCATATCTAAATCCATGGCCAATAAGCATATGTGACTCTATGTATACTGGGTATAAATATAATAATATTATCTTAAACAGTCCAACATCATACAATGTAAATACACCATAATACCCAGCATAAAATATCATCACCCATATAAAAACTCATCAAATAAGAAATCATGAAATAACATCAAATGGATGAATCATCCATATCCAGAAATCATCATCTAAATCAATATATGATGTGAGACAGCCTATCAAATCATCCAAACCATATTCAACATCACACAAACCATAAATGTAAATCATCCACAAACTAAAACATCAATAATAAAGCAAGGCTATCTCAAAAATACCAAATCATAAAAGAGCGTGGATATATGGGGACGACTACACTTTAGACATGACCAGTCTCTCGTCTAGTCAACTCATTATAGGAAAGAGACATATATGCCAATCTACTACACACATATATACACCATGAATCTAACGGGAGACCGATAGCCGCCAACAACAAGCTTGCTCCAAGAACACAGGTCTACTCGCCAACCGCAGAGTAACCGTCTATTCCAATATTCTTCAAGGTATATGTCAATCTAATACAATTGCATACCCTGAACCGGATAGGGATACTGACAGCCGCCTACAGCAAGTCTGCTCTAGGAACACAGATCGACTCGCCTGCCGTGGATATCGTGACTCCATCCACCAGTGACTCTACACGTAGCCCCGATCACGATCACGCTTTGCCCATAATGATAATAGATTTCTGGCCTAACCGACACAAGAGCTTTGAGCAACAGCCCATCTACTACTACCATTACCGTGATGCGCATCAAATGGACATATAACTACGGTGTCGTGGATCTGGGACGCGACTCCATGATCAGGTTTCCATGGTAGACGCTGACCAATTTTGTTCACTCCCGAAAAATAAAGGAAGCTGGACACAATATGGATGGTCGTATAGTGCTCATACCCTATAGTTAAACATATCTCTAATAGAAGACCGATACAAGGCTCTCATAAGTCACCACCTGGCCATACAATACTCCACATCGAGTATCACATATACACATGAGTGTAATCCCCGTTTAAGTGGCATTTACTTACAATGAATAATCAAACAAATAACATAACGTCCCATGCCATTGCATGTTATTTGACTAATTATTCAAGGCTTATAAATTACACTCGATCCATACTAGATATTTTCATATGACAAGTCCAATGAAGAATCGCAAAAATGTTACCGAAAGTCACATACCAAACGGAAACACTAATCCATTTATTAAAATCTGTCATCACATAGAAATGAAATCTCACAATTCAAATATATATATATGTCATCGCCGTATCATAACGAAATCATCAAAATATCAGCCGTGAATCATGCATATCATCGAAATCAATATGAAAAAAATCAAAAATCAAAAATCAAAAATAAAAAACTAATATAAAATAGATTATTCAAATAAATATAAATAATCAATCGATCTTGATATTACATCATTCACGGCATATAATTTTATATAACAAAATAAATATTAAGAGGTGGATAGTAAATACATATCCCAGAAGTAAATAAGAAAATATCTAAACTCGGATATTATTTAATATTTACGATAAATAACAAATTTCCTAATTCTATGTAAACTTAATCAATTATAAATATTTACTAATACCATTAGAAAACTCTATTTAAATTCCCAAAATAATTTATAAAGCTAAATATTACATATAAAAGTTATTTCATAATTTTATATAGTCAAATACTATTATTAAGAAATATTATACTATCTAAAACATTTTAATAATTCATAATCTATTGTATACCCACAAAAATAATATTATTGATTTCTTATTATATTTTGTAAAAATATCAATATATTATATTTTCCTTTAAAACGATTCCAAAACTTATAATAGATTACCATAATGATTTGAAATAGAGTTTTATAACTGATAGAATACTATGTTTATGTTTATACTTAAAATATATTTAAAAATTTTAAAATGGCTAAATTGAATAAAATTTAGTATAACGCTTATAGATTAACACAAATATAATTATCAAATTCAATTTATGGATGGACCGAACTCAGTTTGTAAATCAATACACCCAACTAGCACAAAATTTCCCAATCAATCCATAATCATATCCAATTCCATAATTAATTTCAACCAAATAATTCAAGTTTATATAATAACCCAACAAGCAATCAATATCAACTAAATTCATCACAACACCAAGCAAACAATTCAAAACGTATAATTCAATCATCAATTGGAAAAATATGTACGTGTACTCAACGCAATATAGATATAGTTGCGAGTTTATACAAAAAACTCACCAAGTTGACGAACGCAGAATCACGTATGTAACGCCCCGTATATTTTCGTTCTTCGAAAATTCAACATCGATACTCACTTTATCGACTGCCGAGAAATCGAAGGTCAAAAACCGAGATGTTATGGGTTTTAAAAAGAATTTAAAAAGATAGAAAGAGAAGAAGAGAGAAAAGATAGAGAATAGAGGAAAAGGAAAATAGAAAAATTTAAAATCGAAACAGAGAATTTGAAAATAGAAGATAGAAGAATTTTAAAAATAGAACGGACAGAAAGGAAACAACAACAGATTCTCACAATTCGCAGCGGAACAACATATAATAATAAATGAATAATCTTTAAATAAAGAACTATATCAGTTATTACATCACATTATATTTCATTACATCATATCATATCATCAGAGTGTACAACAACATACAACAATAAACAGTGCAGCGGAAAAGAAATACTATATAAACTAGTAATACGCCATGCCATCCAGCTTGCCTCCAGCAACTCCAGAATATCCAAAATATCCTGATAAACCTAACTCTTAAGTGCCCGTGTGGAAAATTGGTGGGCACCCAGAGTTTAGGAAGGAAAACAATAAACTCCGAGTCAGTCATGTGACTGGTGTGAGAACTCAAAACAGTTTATTTATCTTTAAAATCAAAATAGAGGAATATTTTTAAATTCAATTCGCAATGCTTTTAAAAATGAGACTACCATAAGGCCTCCCGCACACACACACATGCAAACGCAGAATCGGAGGAGATTTCTCCTTATGATAGTCAAAGATGCTTGATACGCATTTTAAATAACATTTGATATTATTACTAGTGCATAGTGTAGAGAAAATCATTTCAAAAGTAAAGATATAAATCTTAGCCAACATACGACCATTATCGTATGCCTACTATAGCTACTATCCAAACAGTGGTGACCACCATAAGTGAATAGCAGGTTCTATAACTAATACCGTACAAGTTTCGTATTGGGAATTGGATTTCCAACAAATGGTCAGGCCAAGGAACTTCCCATTGCCACATGAGAATACCTCTGGATGGACATCCCCGAGAACCAAACCGGATCTCTACCAACACAAGGCCGGGTTACTCCTAACTGAGCAACAACTGACCGAATATGCCATCCCCCGGTCCTTTGGGACCTTTTTCCGAGAGCGCTCTCTAATCAATTCACACAATCATAACAAAGTGTTTTCAACATGAGTAAGTATCTGGGCTCCATACCATGATACCACCCTTTTCCAGAAGGAAATGGACACATCCTAAAGGGTGCTACCCCTCATAACCTTGCTGCTTCTTTCCTGTTTTGACCATTTCCGGGATGTGAGGCTCGACGAATTCACGTCCACAAAAACATACTTTATACAAAAGCCATGCTTTGGGTCAACAAATGATCAACACAATGATCACTAAGATAGACGATCAAATAAATGATCCTATCACAATAATCAACACAATGATCATTTCAGCATCACTCAGCATGTCACATTACCAAACTGGGAATATATCGCTGATAACTTCAACTATATAACCTTTGAGCACATGCGTCTCAAAGAAGGGTGTTAAGCAAAGAATAAATTCTCCGCCACCAACAGAAATATATTTGAAAGAAATCGGCTTTATATCTCAACTTGTAATGTCAGGCATACAATCCATACAAGTCTGTTCCGGGCTCGAACAAAACCGAAGGCACTTACAAAGAAGTCCTTGCAATCCGGATATTTACAATCCTGATCGGATTTCCCATCACTTAGGGAGTTTCTATACCGGCGCGACTCGGTGCAGAAACAACCGATAGGTCATCCTATCGCTCTCGCAAATACTCGGTCTTCAACACCGATCTTCAAATGCAATTTATAACGACGTATCACATATTCGGAATGGGTTATACGACCCCATGGTCCTTTCCCGGTTAACCCGAATAGTGAGCGCTTATTCAAAAATAAGTGTGTATTCAAATTCAATCAATTCACATCAAATACCCATTCAAAGGGAAATATTGATAGTCGATTATTGAACTATCAATGGATATGCATACATCACCAGATTCCAAATAATTTTCCAAATTATTTATTTTCCAAAATATCTTTACAAGATATATTATTTCAACACTTCAAAAATAAATCAACATTTATTTTCATACAAATTCCACTTTCACATATAAATTCCATAATGAATTTATATTTCAAAATATTCATGCATATACGATTTCAATTATCCATTTCAATTTATCTTCAAAAACATAAATTCTAATTATTCACTTCATATTGGAAAACATTTCCATACTTATTATTCATAAGTAATTCACAAAACTTCTTATTTTCAACCTTTGAAAATATTCAATATACTTAAATCGAATTAAGTATATAATTCATTCTTTAAGGAAATCATTCACTTAAACATATTTACTTGGGCCAAAACGAATGTTGCGTAAAAACATCGTTACGACAACCCAAAATCACTAGTATATGGATTCGAAATTAAAATAGATATATAAATCCCAATACTAAACCAAAACATTTCCTTTCGGAAATCATTTACTATAACAACAGTGTTATAGTCCACTATTTCCTTTTATTTCTCGAAAACGTCTATTTCAACAATAAATGTTGAAATCTATGGTTTCGAATCTCAACACATTTTAAAACATCATTAGATTGTTTTAATTCAATTCAAACATCTCATTTAAAAACAATTTCTTTAACATATCATTCACTATTCAAAAACGTGAATTACTTCTTTAACAAATTCCATCCTTTTATTCATTTTAATTCAAAGGATTATTCACTATTCAAAATGTGAATATAACTCTATTTCTAAGTTATAACAATTAACTTATCAAAATAAGTCGTTTGCGAATTTATAAAACAACGTTTATAAATTCCATTTCTATTTATTTATAAAAACTTCCTTTAATAAATTCCTTTATTAACCTATTCCAGTTTATAAATAAATTATAAACTAAACGTTCATATTATAAGTTAAATACTTATAAAACGATTATTTTATAAGATCGTTCTTTTAAAGACTTTCCAATTTATAAATCTTATAACTTATAAGATTTAATGATTTATCCAATCTATTCTTCAAATAATTTCACCAAATTTATAAATCTTACTATTTATAAATTTCATTTATAACTTCACGGTTTATAATTCTATAAATTTCATTCTTTAATGAAATTCATTTTCACTTAATTCAAACACTTATAAAAACTCGTTTTATAATGTCTATATTTCAATTTATAAATATCCATTTATAAATCTCTTAATATAAATCAGTTTATATTATTATTCTGAAACGTCTTTAATTCCCTTTATAATTTCACCATTTTGATTTATAAAATAATCAAATTTTATAAATCCTATATTTAAACTTTTGATAATAAATTCAAAAATCCAGTTTAAACTGTTTTATAAAGTCATTAATTCCTATTTTTCAAAAATCAGCTTTTAACCGTATTTCTCAAAAATTATAATTTTTATAACTTTAAGAATTATAACGTTCATTTATTTAAAATGGATCAATTCCAAAATATTTTATCTTTTCAAAAATTACTTTAAAAATATTTTTAAAATACCAGAAATTTGGTCCAATGATGCTACACACCAAATAGTCAATCACGACTAACAACGATATCATATATCGATATGATAATCCATCAAATATCAAAATATCTGAAATCAAATAAAAACTGTTGAGGAATCCAGTTGGATCCCTCCAACCTGTTTTCCTGCATCCAAAAACATTAGCACAATACCAATTTCGCTCCAGTACGAAATTATCGCGGTACATGTTCTTAATAAATATTATCCGCTTAATAACGGCGTAATAGGGTCTCATCCGCTAAACAAAAAAATGCGGGAAATCAATCAACTGCAATATATACATATGCCAATATATATATATTGATATTATATATAATACCAATTTCACTGTTTATGAAATATTCGCGGTATATGTTTTTATTAAATAACATCCGCTTACTAACGGCGTATAATGTCTATTTTAACAATCAATAATTTACAGTCATCATTCAAACATGCATTCAAATATTTTAAATCTAACTATTTAAAATAAAATCGAAATCTATTCGATTGAGTGAGAAGTTCTCACCTTGATTTTAAATTCCGTTTCAGCTTTTATTTCGAATAAAATTAAACGCGCGTTTAATTTTACCCGAAATTCTCACTAACTCCAAACGACTCCAAACTAACTCCATCGCGTAGTGCTCGTCCATACGATTCCAACGCAACTGAGTTTGCATTTTTTCGACCTCGTATGAAAAAGTTATTGATTTTACAAGTTTACTCGATTTTAAATCAACTAATTTACAACTAAATTAAAGATTTTAATACCCTAAGCTTCTGAACCCTTGGATCCAACCTGAGCAAATCTGGGCCGTGCCCCTTCTCCATCTTCTCCACGTAAATCTTGCTCCAGTAAACACGCATATGGCCGAACCCATTTATCAATACTAGGGTTTGATTTTACTTCCGATTCAAGCGACATGAACACGATCAAGCACCCCCAAATCGAAGCCACTCACCTCCTCCACGTCCGGCCTCAGGCACACGAAGCTCGGCCACCAGATTCTCCTTGAAACGCGTGCGAAATCTGATGCAAACGGCCACGTTTTGCTCACTCCATGTTGCTCCAAAACACATCTCCACCGTTGAACTTCAAGATCTCGATGTGCTCTACGACTTTCTAGTTGGAAGTTTCGTCTAATTGCTGATGGATTGGAAGAAATCGAGGGGGAGAGATCATGAGTTTCTGGCCATACATATGAAACTGGCGGCTACCATTAGAATTAGGGTTTTGGTTTCTTTTTATTTTTATTTTTTTGATTTTAAGGTGTATTTATAGAGAATTTTCGAACACTATTCATCCGTAAATTCCGAACTCCGATTTAGACGCCGTAACCAGCGTTTCTAAGGTTTACCCCGCGTTCCGGACACAATGGAACAGGTTTCGAAAGCTAATTCGGACATCTGTGCGAGTTATGGCTGAAAACGTTCGATTTAAATTAAACCGATTTAAATCGATTTCTAGGCGTTTTAATTTGTACCGGACAAACGGTAAATCCAATTGACTTGAAATTTGAAACCTTACAATAATATCACATTACGGATCCGATGAAACTGGTTTCGTCGAAATCCGAGACTTTTTGAAAAATGGCTATTTTGACTCGCCAAATTTAAATTAAAAATAATTCGATGCGTTTCGAGCTGCCACGATCAAACGATAGCTCCGATTGACACAAAAATTGAAATCCAGTAATAACTAACTATTACGGATCCAATGGAACTGGTTTCGTTCAATTATGAGACTGTTCAAAAATTGACTATTTTACAGTCGATTATTAAATATTAAAATATTCAATTTTCACAAATTAACTTTTAATTCGATTTTAAAAGTTCTAAAATGTTATTCTAACTTCAACATGATAAAATAAAATTTTACAAATTATTTTCAATCATATTTAACTCAATTTTCAATTATTTCCATAATTTATCATATTAAATTATCGATTTAATTATCCAATTAAATCCAATAATTCAAATAAAAATTTATTTGACTTATAAATTCACTTATAAATATTTAAAATTAATTAAATATTCAAATTTTAATTACTAAAAATTCTGGGTCGTTACAACGTATATCCTGGACGATTCTGTTCCATCCACGCTCTAACCATCACCTATGTCCTGCAGCCTGCTCTCTGACTGTGTTCAGCAAGCTCGTCACTTCGTACAGCAATATCACCTAACGTTGCAGTTCGAGAATTTATCATCCCAGCCTTCAGAACACCTCCCTACCTTGTGCGTGCACCTTCCATCATCGGCACGCACTAATCTACGTAACCACCAGCTTCTCCAGGTTACACAAACAACAGCTGTCATTCTTCCACATCGCAGCCCCCCATCGCGATTTCACCATCCATTTGCATCGCACGTACGCTATCTCAATCTCAGGTCGCAACCTCCAATCGCCTTTGCCTGAAGCCACGTCGCATTTCCCCCATGTCGGTCGTCGAGCATCATCAACCTATGAGCGATATTGCGCGACCACCTCTTTTTTTTTTTAAGATTGGTCTCCCATCGATTTCTAATTAGACGAACGAATTTGATTTTCAGGCTGCCTCATTTCGAGAAAAAGGAAGACGTTTCGAGAAAACGGGAGAAAGGAATAAATTAGACCGGGCTTTGGGTTGATTGCTTTGGGCCTTTTATTAATTCAATTTATTTTTGAATTGATTTCATATGCATTTAAATTTTTATTTTAATTCTTGAAATTAATTTCAACTCATTATAAATTGATTTACATCTCATTCTACAAATTATCTACAAATTATATTTTAATAACTGAACTATTTTATTTAACTCGACGCTCGCTTATTATTATTATTATTTAATCATTCATTATACTCTTGCAAAATAAATTTATTCTCCAGTTATTTCAATCATTAAAATTTATTTATTTATTTATTTTTACGATGTAGAAAACAACTTTGTTACCATGTAACACAAGTGGAATAAATAAAAGAAGGATAAGAGAGTAAAAAGTATATGGACATCCTCTTTTTTCTCTTTACTAATTCTTTCTTTTCAATTATTCAAACCACTTCACCATGTACTTGACATAGTCGGCCTCCTTTGTTCATTCCTATAGTCGATTATTGAAGCTTGCAAATGGACCGTGAAATTATTCCAAACTGGGACAATAATCCTTGCATTTAAATCCAATTAAACATGTACTGATATTGTATATCAATCAATATATTTATTACTTATTATAAACACACTGTTTAATATTGCTCAACACGCATCAAATAAAATTTTATAATTAATATTTCATGAATATTAATTAATTTATAAAAATTACAAATTAAATCGGGTGTAAAAGGAGTGTTTGACGTTTCGATCGTGTGATTCTTAGATGTAAATTTGATCAGCGGTTAATATCGAATAATTCGAATATTAACGTTCACACTTCACTTAGCAGATGGTGTGACATTATGGCCAAATTTATTGCTTATTTGGTATCGGTAAAAATCCAATTTTACTTTATTAAGCATCATCCAGTAGTGACAATTATTTACACACCAATTGTCATTGTCAAAACTATATCACATTACGACTTATGAAATTTGGTAATGATCAAAATTCCAATATCATCCATATTCAAGTTTGTAATCCAAACATAAAGTCATTGATTAAATAATAACGATTATTATTAACCAAACTGCTCTGGTTATAGAATTTGAATTGACTACGGTTAACTGTGATACTAACCGCATATAACCGATGACATGAATTCTCTTTTGAATAATGTTTCACTTTCAGTGCATCCACTCGAACTCGAACCAACTATAGTTGTTCGATAGACGTCATTCCAAGATTTACTATAATTTACTGTAATCAAAACCAAGCTTCCACATTGAAGATTAATAATATTCTCAAATAAGAGAACTTTGTAATAATTTACTTCAAAATGATCAACCGTCAATGACATATGTGATGTCAGTGCCACTTTTGAGCGTGAATCAGGACGTCTTAGATAGCAGGTTGTTACACAAAATATCCAATACATCCCAAAATAGCTAAAGGTATTCCAGTAGTTCATGTTTCATCCGTTTTTAGTGAAAGTGTGTTTAGTCTTGGCCGTGGAGTCATTAATCACTTAAGGGATTCAGTGGCTTCTAAAATGGTTGAAGCATTAGAATGTCTTAGTGATTGGTCGAGGGCGTAAAACTTTTATTTTCATCAAATGAAATTTGAAGAGGGCGTTGAATTATTTATGAATATAGAGGCGGTATGTGAAGGTAAATAATCGGTTGGTATTGATATGTTACAGTCCCTCACCTTAATTAACTAGCTTACAGTTGCTTTGTTTCTTCGTTTTAAATCATCTCGTATTACATAACAGCCTTTGTACCAATATACTTTCAGTTTTTATTTAATTTAAAATCTATAAAATTTAAAGCTTTTGGCAAATATATGTTCTGATGCGTGTACATACGTAACATACCATGCCACTGATTTGCTATCTTATTTCAAACTGCAACTGTAGATGTCATAAGATTTTTTTCTTTTGTTGTCTACTTCTTAGACCCACACGCTACTTTTAAAATACATATTTTTCACCATAATAAGACACTGGTTCAAACTTCATCATTTACACTAAGAACTTCACTAGATTGTTACACTAAAACTATCAACATAGTATGGAAATAGTTTTTGATATAAATTATTGACATTGTTTTGTTATAGATGTATCAGAACTTCAAAGTATCAACTTATTATTGACATTGTTTCGTTATATCTATGGTAATATTATGGACACTGTTTTGTTACATCTAGGGTAATTGAAGAGATCTTATTACCTACAATTATAGAACAAAAAAAATAAAAAGGAATAAAATGCACGCATATTTATATGTAATGTAGTTGGATGGCTTGATTTATGTAGCATTTATCTATATGTGAACAGCTTAAATTTTGTATAGGGACTTCTTCTTTATCATTTGTAGAATCATCATCAGAACAGAATGAAGTAGAATTTGCTTAAAAAAGAGAAGAAGAAGAATGAAGACAACACTTTGCAAGAATATAGGATGTGGGAACATAACTGAAAGTGTGTTATGGATCGTGTAATATGGATATATGATAATACAGAGTATAGTGATGATAGTTATACAGTAAAGAGTGCGGAATATAAAAGTAGTATAATCAAAATGACATCAGAAATTTTTATACTGGTTCGGAGCTACGTCCTACGTCCAGTCTCAGACTCCTTTTGGAATTTCACTAAAACAATAACCCTCACTTAACCCGGAGGAACATGTCTGTATAACCCTTGAGCAGCTGAACAAGGACCTGAGCAACGGAACAGGATTTCGCCTCAGCGGCCGAAGAGGACTTCATACGCCTGAGCAGCAGAGCAGGACTTCAACAAATACAAAATATTGTTTAACTTCTTCTTATGTTCCAATAACACGGATAAGCCTATTTATAGTACACTCTTCCTATGATCTTCTCCTCGAGTGTATATATATATATATATATATATATATATATATATATATATATATATATATTTGAAGTTTATGAAGAATAGAAAGGTATAATGTTGCTTTAATGTAGAATATTTGAAAGTATAGTTGCAAGTAGATTCAAGAGAGTTAGATAAGAAAGATAAGAAAATTCGGTTGTTTGAAATCAAGTTAGAGTATGTATTTATAGATGTTAAAAGCAGTGACTTTTGACGAAGAGTTCTGGTTGAAGTGTTGCGTCTAAATTTTTTTTGTAGAGATTTGTAACTCTTCACAAATAGTGTATCTTTTCAGAAAATAGCTGTTGTAGAAATTCAGTCAACTAAACCTCTGAATCAGTCAACTGGATATTCAAACGTATTTTTTAATATATATTTGTTTATTTTTGCACCTGTGCATGTTGCACAGAAATTGACAGGTTAGTCGACTGACCTACCAAGTCAGCCGACTAACCTGGTGATTTCTGTGCAATTTGCACTATTTTTTCAGGTTTAAATAAATTATATATATAATATGATTTTAAAGAGAAAACTTTGAGAATATATATATATATATATATATATATATGTGTGTGTATGTATGTATGTATAAATCATTAGGAAGATTATATATAAGCTAATATATATGTTAAACGAGGAGAGATCTTAACAAAATTGACTTAAGACTCAAAACAAGATAATATAAAAATTGATGCACCGATTTTGATGTCTTGCCTCCATGTAGTATATATTTTTGTTTTGACGTAACAGTCGTCAAATCTGTATGTAGTAGTGATAGCTTTATGTCATGAATCAAAATCAAGTCTCAACATTCTCCCCTTTTTTGATTGATGATAACTTGTAAATAGATATAGATTTCGACTATATATGATATAAAATGAATACTTACTCTCCCTGAATCTTTGGCGATATATATCCTGCATTCTTAATGTTAGTGATAATTTTCTCCCCCTTTGTCATCGACAAAAAAGAATAAAGAACACGAGCAATATAAAACAAAATAACTACTATTTATAATGTAAGGTGTCGGAAAAAATTAACATTTAAAGCATGCGTTACCCTAGGTTCTTATAATTTCCTAATTTTTAGGAAACCATACCCATTTGGGTGCGATTGAACCTTTAAAAATATAATTTTCATTATTAACTAGCATATCAAAATAATCATCAATGTATTTTTCTCTATTTTTCCAATTAACAGGGACCCAAATACTTAAATAATTTTTATTCATATTTTCCGTCAATGATTTTGTACTTCTAAAGAAATTATAAACATTATTGGTCATAGCAGCATTTGAATTTCTATAAAAATTGGATTTAGACTTTACTCATAATTTAGTACTAGCACTAACATATTTACTATACATGAAAGCATATCTAGTGCTATTTCTATGATCAGTTTTATTATATCCTAAACCACTTTTATCATGTAAAAGTCTAGAACTAGATCAAATCATGTTTAAATCGTTTTTACCTTTATTAAATTTTATGACTTCAGTGTTTAATTTATCAAAATTAGCTTTAAAGTCATAATATTATTTTCAAAAGAAATATTACTGTTTTTCAAAACATCAATTTGCTTGTTTAATTCAGAATTCTCACTTTTTAACGTATAGTCCTCATTTTCGAGAAGAAAAAATTGAGATTCTGAATTATCTAAAGATGATTGTAATAAATCATTTCGTCTTTTTAAACCTATAATTTCTTTTGAAAAATTTTCATTTTCTATTTCAAATATAATATTTTGTTTGTCTAGAAAATCTTTAAGAGCCTCAAAATTATTTTTTAAAACCTCCTGTTAATTTTTTAAATCTAATTTCTCGTTTTCAAGTTTGATTGATTTCATCTTTTTTAAAATAAGAAAATTAAGCTTTGAGATCTTATCGCTTGTACTAACTAATTCATTATTCTCATTTACTGAAATTTGTAAACCATAAAGTACATTTTTATTGTCCTCGTTGGTTGTTGCTCTGATAGTTTCAAGCTTTTCGCTTGTTCTATTTCGACCGGATTTTTTCTAGTCATTATTCTACGATGTTGTGACTATTGATAGAATTCTAGGCTCTGATACTAAATGAAAGTGTGCTATGGATCGTGTAATATGGATATATGATAATACGGAGTATAGTGATGATAGTTATACAGTAAATAGTGCGAAATATTAAAGCAGTATAATCAAAATGACACTAGAGATTTTTATACTGGTTCGGAGCTCTGTCCTACGTTTAGTCCCATACTCCTTCTGTAATTTCGCTAAAAAAATAACCCCCACTTAACCCGGAGGAACATGTCTATACAACCCTTGAGCAACCAAACAAGGACTGAGCAGCGGAACAGGATTTCGTCTCAGCAGCCGAAGATGACTTCACACGCCTGAGCAGCAGAACAGGACTTCAACAAATACAAAATATTCCTTGACTTGTTTTTGTGTTCTGATAATACGAATAAGTCTGTTAATAGTATACCCTTCCTATGATGTACTCCTCGAGTATAAATATGTATATTAGAAGTTTATGAACAATAGAAATGTATAATATTGCTTTAATGTAGAATAGTTGAAAGTATTGTTGCAAGTAGATTCAAGGGAGTTAGATAAGAAAGATAAAAAAATTCGGTTGTTTGGAATCAAGTTAGAATATGTATTTGTAGATGTTAAAAACACTATAAGGAATATAGTATTTTCCAACGGCTGAAAACCGTCGGCGGCCGTCGAAAGCCATCGGAAAATAAGGCGTCTGGGAGCAGTGTTTCTGACGGCTTTCGACACAGCTCGCCGAACGTTTTTCCGACAGCCTCCGACGGATTCCGACACTTGTCAGAAGCCATCGGAAATCATTGGAAAAAATGGCCTATAGGCTGTCGGAAGCCGTCGGAAAAATGTTACCTGAAAGCCGTCAGAAGCCATTGGAAATCTGCTGTGTTTTCTATTCCTGTTGCAATATAGCCTTCCATCCACATTTCTCATCCAAACACTATTACACCAATACTGCAGAATCCAGTATACAACATTCCAACCAAATATCAAAATCCAAACTACACAAAATTCATCGAACACACAAATACATTAAATTACATCAAAATAAAATACATAATATACATAACCATTCCAACATTCACAACAACCCCAGCAACAAGTGTTCTACCATGTCATACATACACAACATAACATAAAATCATCAACATCCACATCATCATACAACCACATAAACAAGTGTATCAAACATAATCATACAAAAATCAACAACTACCTCCACCGTCTACCAAATCATACGAACCCAAAAAAAACATACCTGGAAAAGCAAGCAATCAATCAATCTCCTCCAGATCCAGAGCCAGCCGAGGAAAGGAAACGGTCACCATACTGCTGCATGTACTCTAGCAACTGTGTGGTCTGTATGGCCTGTTGGCGGTTCTGCTCCTCCAGTTGGGACACTCTAGCCCGCAAATCTTCGATATCTGCTAAATCGCTCTGAGCTCTATTCCGCCGACCCCATCTCTGACTACAGGCCTGCAATAAATATTTAATTTAGCCGTGTGATCTCTGTAAGTGTATGTGCACATCTCTGTAAGCTAGTAAGTAACATAACGTTCATATCTTCTGCCTTCTTGTGCTTTACTGGTCTGATAAAGTCATTTAGTTGGTTTGAATTCAAATTCAATATGGAGGATTTTTCAAGGTTCAAATATTTTTAAATAATAGAAAAATGAATAAAAATCAAGTTTATTGTTTTGAAAAGGTCCAAATAGCATATTTAAAGTATTTTAAGATAAAATTATATATTCCAACATAGAATTATGACCTAAATATCAAATTAGTAGTAAAATAAATTATTTACCACTTGATTGTCAAATCCGTATGGTCGGCTATGCTCTGCTGGATCCATAACGGACTCAAAAATAGTATCTTCCTCATCAGTCGTCAGCTGATCTCGACCCCTATCAGCAAGGAGTTTCTGGCGCTGCTCCATAAAAATTTTCTGCATTAACAAATTAATAACATCATATCGTATTTCATTATAGTTTAACAAGCAGAATAATTACTAATACTGCATAAAATGAAATATGCTTACATGGCTCCTGTTGGATTTATCGTCGTGCCATGTATACGAAACAGTCCCGTCCGGATTTACATGCTCGACATCATGCGTATGAGTGAACACGTCCATATAGTCCACGGGACTGCGCCTCAGCTTCTTGAAGTTGATTTTTACATACAATCATATACATTTAAAATTATATAGCATAAACTATTTACAATTATCATTCAGTAAATTTACCAACTCCTGTCGATACTGCTGAAATGACTTCGACCCTCCGCGATGAGTGATGGGATTTTTATTTCTGTTTGCAGAGTTTCTATCCGACTCTGCCTGTACGTTCAAAATTTGATACATTATTTGTCGATCACGTCAAATTAATAATTCAAAAAATTTAGTATACTTGCCTTCGCCTCGTCAGTTTTCCAGTATCCCAATCATGCTTGTCATACGCTCTCCCCCATCCACCGTGGTTTATTACCAGATTTCTTAATTTCAGATATCGTCCCTATAGTTCTTGCGCATCTTCTTCAACCTGTATCCTCGTGCCAGCAACATATCGTATGTCTGGATGTCTATCTCAGCCTGTGTTTCACGATGAAAAGCAAAAAAAAAATTACACTATAAACGATAAACAGTAGAAAAAATACAAAAACGAATTAAAAATGAAAAACAGAAAAATATACATACTAGGACATCCTGCCATGTACACTCTATGATGTGAGGAGGGATGTTATCCCACTTTGGCCAGCAAGCCCTCATCCTACTGCGATAAGAAGCTCTAGAGACATCCAGCACAACCTTCGAGGGAAGTAGATCGAACCCCTTGTTTTTAAGTACGATACAGATAAGTACGTACGTATATCATAAAAAAATAAGATGTTGAATAATATTTAATTCTTACCCCTCTGCTCTAGAGACTAACGAAACTACTGGACGCTATGACTCTTGCGATGGGCCACTGCCATCGCCTCCTGGTGATCGGGAAGAGCTACTACCTCTATATGACATTATAATAAACCTGTGACATACATACACATCATTATATAAGAGAATAATAACATGATAATGAAATATATTTCATATGTAAATGACGTCAACGGTATAAATTGCTTAATTAATGACTGAAATAGAAATAGAAATGGAAGTGTGTTATACCTAATTCATAATGGGTGTAATGTTCTGACGATAAGCAGATTTTATTGCATTTTTAATAAAAATTTCTAAATAAACGACAAATGAAAATGACATAAAACATGTAAACAATGGTAAACAGATTTGGTTTCATAGTCACATCAATTTCATAATACATCAAGAATTCAACATAGTTACATCAATTGCAAAAAAATCAGATTCAGATTTATATCAGTCATCATCGTCTTCTGATTCAGATTCGGTCTTTTTTTCTATGATATTTTCCTCTGTTGTCAAACGCTTCTACCAAAACATTTGATTCGTCGATCAAAGGACCAAAATCTGTATGATCGTCTGTAATTATTATTTCGTTATTTTGCTCAAGATTTGCCTGATAAGCTTGTTCGTCCGGAATATTCTTCCCATCGAATGTGATTCTGGCCTTTGTTTTAAAAACTGAAGACCAATCTGCTTTATCTCTTTTCAGAGACAAATAAGGAGTGTAATAAACTTACGATGCTTGTTTGGCTAGTACAAAAGGATCATACTTGTGATAGTGCGATGTATGCTTTATTTCGATAAGATTATATTCCTTGTGCACATTAATTCCAGAACCTATAGCATTACTAAACCAATTGCCTCTAAATAGAAACACCTCCTCCGCGGGTCGTGAGAAATATGTCGGTTGTAAAATTTGTGTTAAAATGCCATAAAAATCATTTAAATGATTTTCTGTATCGTCACTACCTCTAACAAATACACCAGCATTATTTGTTAATTTTTCTGCACCGTATTCTTTGGTGTTAAATTTATATTCATTGACGAAATATATTGGATATGTCTTGACCACTTTTTTTGGTCCCATCGCAAGATGTTTCAACCCTTCGTCAACAACACAATTTCTCGGCTCATAAACGTAATTTGAAAACCAACCGAAAAATTCTTTACTGAGATCTCTGTTCGGATGTTCACGTTCATAAACATTGTTTGTATAAACAAATTATTCCATTAGGTTATACACGCGCATGCATTATAGAAAAGAATAAAACACAAATTATTGTTTCAGATTACTTAACAAACGGTGCAACCTCGGCACAATTTAGAAAAATATAAGTGTGTATTACATAAAGATCTCTATCGTCTAGCCATATTTCTACACATTTTCTAAAAGGCCGACCACGTTCTCTAAAAATAGATAACATTGCTTGAGAGGACTCTTGTTCGTCGCCTTCATCGTTTCGAGGAACACTTTCAAATAAAATATTCGCATGGTCACTGAAATAGTGAGAGAAAACGAACGAAGCTTCTTCTTCGATGTAAGATTTACATATCGAACCTTCAACTCGTGCTTTTTGCCTCACTTTTTTCTTCAGATGATTCAAATATCTATGCAAAATTAATTTATATTAACTTCATCTTTAAAACGCAATTAAATTATGTGATAACATATTACATACCTCTCAAATGGATACATTCATCCATATTGGACAGGACATCGAAGTCGTGCTTCAGATGGGAGATGAACAGGTAAATGTTCCATTACATTAAAAAAACCTGGCGGAAATATTTTCTCTAATTTGCAAAGCAATATAGGAATATCCACTTCAATTTTACGTAAACGTTGCATTTTTAAAGTAGACGAACAAAGCTCTTTGTAAAATATACTAAGCTCTGTTACTACCTTCCAAACTTTTAACGGCAGTAGTTCTTTGAACATAACGGAAAATAAATTTTCCATCATTATGTGATAGTCATGGCTTTTCATTCCGCTCAATCTACCATTTTTAAAGTCAACACATCTACGAAGATTTGATGATATCCCATCAGAAAATCTTAACCCTTTCATCCATTTTAACACAGCTTTAACTTGATTATTATCTAATTCGTAACATGCTTTGGGTTTTTTACTGTCATTTGGTTTCATATGAAGCTCATGACGTTTGCATAATTCTTCTATATCACGTCTTGATTTCAAATCATCCTTCATCTTCCCTTTCACATTAAAAATTGTGTTAAAAACATTATCAAATACATTTTTCTCATTGTGCATCACATCTATATTATGACAAAGCAGAAGATGTTTCCAATACGGCAACTTTCAAAAAATAGTTTGTTTGCACCAGTTATGAACAGCTGATTTGCCTTCAATTTCTGTTTGCTCTCCAGTTTCATATATCTTTGGATTGTCCCTAACAAGTTTAATATGTCTTCGCTTGACCATATCGTCGGTGGTTGTCTGGTTTCTACTCTACTAGCTGAAAAGTTTTTGTTGTCTCCTCTGAAGGGATGATTTACATGGAGAAAATATCGATGACAGTCAAAGCATGAAATTTTATTACAATGAGGTAAAGAAAACGCTCTGTTTCATCCATGCAATATGTACTCCATCCAAAAAGCATTGCATAGGCAGGAACATCACTTATATTCCACAACAAAGAAGCAAACATACGAAATTTTTTCTTCTTGGACACATCGTATGTTTCTACTCCTTCGTTCCATAGTATTTTTAACTCCTCAATCAACGGTTATAAATATACATCGATTCCTTGTGTCGAATCGTCGGGGCCAGAAACGGCAACAGTGAGAAACATGTATTGCGTTTTCATACACATCCATGGAGGTAAATTATACGGTGTGACGATAATAGGCCAGGATGAATATTTAGAACCAAATTGAGAAAATGGAGAAAAATCGTCCATACATAATCCTAATATAACATTTCGACTCTCCGCTGCAAAATTTGGATACGTTTTATCGAAATGCTTCCATGCTTCACCATCGGTCGGATGTGTCAACGTACCTTCTTCGTCCGTTCTCACACTATGCCATCTCATATTAGATGCAGTTATAGAAGATGCATATAATCTTTGAAGCCTTGGAGTTATGGGTAAGTAATGCATACGCTTGTACGGAAATTCCTTCCCCTTCTTTTTTCTTGGTTTGTATCTCTCCTGGTTATAAATTTTACAATTTCTAAGGTTTGCGTCTTCTTTCCAAAACAACATGCAGCTTTTTAAACATGTATCTATTTTCTGATAAGGTAAACCAAAAGCCGATATAAGTTTTTTAACTTCATAGAGATTTTCACACATTAGATTATCGGGCAGAATATGCCTTTTTGCAGCTTGTACAACAGCCGTAAATCCAGCATTAGTGATGTTGTATTTTGACTTCATCGCAATGTATTCTGCGATTACTGACAGCTGAGTGCCACTTTTACAACCATCCCAAATAGATTTCTTAGCAGCATCTAATAAATATAATTTTTTTGCTTCAATACTTGGTTCTTCAACATTTCCATCATCGTCATCAACTTCAACCATATGAAACATTGATCGTGCTGCTTCTTCGACCATATTTTCTATAAGGATCATCGTAACTATTTCATTAACGACACTTTCAGACTCTACAGAAGTATTTGCTATAACTTCTCTTTGCCGATCCCAAATATAATACTCGGATACGAAACTGTTTTGGCACAAATGAACTTTCACAATATCTAGTAACAAATACTTCAAATGTCTACACCTACTACACGGACAACAAATTTCTGGATCGTTTCCGTTGTTACTTAAAGCGAATTCAACAAATACATTTATACCATTATAAAAATCTTCTTTTATTGAGCTCCTCAGTCCTTTTCTTTGGTACATCCATTTCCTCCGATCAACAAAATAATCAATCATTTTTCCTATGTGAGAAAACGAGAAGTTCAAAATTTAATATTTATTTTCAAGAATACAAAGTCGAAAAAGATTATTTTCATGGTCGTATAATATTTGAATTTAAAAAACTACTTCACAAATTTAAAAATATTTTCAAATAGGTCATATTTTATTTTCTAAAGTATCGATACAAAAAATTGTACAATTTTTTTTCCATGGTCAGGCATCCTACTTCTCATTACAAACACAGTAAGCATTTACATTTCGTATATTACTTCGTCTCAAACGATTCAACATAATTTCGGCAGCATTTTCATTTTGTTCCCTGCATTGTACACAATGCGTGTACGCAGGAAACAAAAAAGAAAAGTTAGGCCGAAATTTTATGAACCGTTTGAGACGAAATAGTATACGAAATGTAAATGCTTACTGTGTTCATAACTTGTCCAATACAGGGACAAATCTAACAAACATTGTACCAGATGAATATAAATGGTCGTTTTTCGAAAAAAAGATTATTCATACAACAATCATGTACAACACTCGTCAAACGGGGCCAAAAACTCTCTAAGGGACATTTGTCAATTAGATGTGAGCATTTTACGAAAAAATATAGTTGTACTAACTGTTCACATTTACAAAAACATATTTTAACTTAACATATTTATTCGATGTATTACATCAACTTAAGGCTCGTTCGACGTATTTTTTGTTGTTGCATAAGTCAATACGTGCACAATATAATATTCCTAGCTCGTGCATTCATTTTATCTTATTCCAACTAACACAATACAATGATAGCAGCGCTACGCACATATACAATCGTAGAATCAAGGTGTACACAACGATTTACATATACACGAACAACCACAAATTATTCATGTTTTTCACAATTTCACGATAAAAGATAAAATAGGAATACCATGGAATGCTATAAACTATTATAACACTATTGGAAACAATTTCAATCACTAATTAGCCCTAATTTAACAACTTATGCAAATCTGGATTTAGGGTAAAAATTAGACTTTTGGCGAAAATAAGAGATCATACCTGAGCTAGAGAGCAATAGACGTTGATTATGAAGCCGGGGAGGATCCGAAAGCTCGAAATTGATGATTGAAAGCTTGGGGAAGAGATTTAAGGATTTTGGATTAAAAATATTCATATGAAAATAAGGAAGAAGGAGGCTCGGCTGTGTCCTGTAAATCGCGATTTTCCGACGGCTCATCGGAAGCCGTCGGAAATTGGCCGTCGGAAGCCGTCGCCCCACCCTGTCGCTTTTAGACACTTTTCTAGTAGTGAAAGCAGCGACTGTTGACGAAGAGTTCCAGTTGAATTGTTGCATCCAAATCTTTTTATAGAGATTCGTAACTCTTCACAAATAGTCGTGTCTTTTTAGAAAATAGTCGTTGTAGAAATTCAGTCAATTGAACCTCTAGGTCAGTCGACTGGATATTCAAATGTATTTTTTAATATATATTTGTTTATTTATGCACCTGTGTATGTTGCACAGAAATTGACAGGTCAGTCGACTGACCTACCAAGTTAGTCGATTGATCTGGTGATTTCTTTGCAATTTGCACAGTTTTCCCAAGTTTATATATATATATATGTATATATATATATATATATGATTTTAAAGAGAAAACTTTCATAATATATATATACACACACACACACAAATCGTTAGGAAGATTATATATAAGCTAATATATAAGTTAAACGAGGAGAGATCTTAACAAAATTGACTTAAGACTCGAAACAAGATAATATAAAAATTCATGCACCGATTTTGATATCTTGTCTCCATGTAGTATATATTCTCTTTCTGTCATAACAGTCTTCAAATCTGTATGTAGTAGTGATAGCTTTGTGTCATGAATCAAAACCAAGTCCAAACAATAGTTGTCATTCTTGGATCTTTGATGTGGTTGCTTTCTTGCTTGTTACTCTTAAAATTGAATCGTATAATTTTTCATAGTTCGGTTCTGTTTTGTATTTTGCTAAGACTATATCATTCCGTCTGACCAAAAGAAACGGAAAATATCTCAATGGGCACGGAAGTCTTCCATTTTCATCATGGACAGAGTTATGCAGTGAATTACTCGATTGAACAATGAACGGTGAATGTGCTGATACTTGCTCTATATTGGTGGAGATTATGGATCCACCAACCATTGACTAACGTCGCTAGGACTGATAGAGAGTGGGCTTGACATCCCTCTCGAGCAATAAAATTGCTCTTGAACAATAAACCAGGCTCAAATCGGGTGGACATGTGATCCAACACAACCCATCGTAGACTCGATTAACAGCCATTTTCCATAAGGGAAAAAAATTTAAAGGACAAATTAAAGAAAATATTTAGTCAGAAGGACACGCGCATAAAATTTTTACCGTAAGGACAAAGCCCAAATACAATTTCAAACAAAATATTCTGTTCGTCTTCCTTCTCCTTCCTTAACTCAGAATATGGTGAAATTTTACTCGAAAGAAAAAATGGCACTGCAAACCAGAAGCAAATCTACATCTCCAACACAACCTCAGAAATCGACGGTAGATGAACAACGAGCACAACAATCGACAGTCGATGAAAACCTAACTAAGTCGGAAGTGAATCAACAAAATGAAAATCGAAATGTCGAATCACTTCCGGCAGCAGATGTTCAAAAAGAAAATGCACTGATAGAAGAGGAAAACCTACCTCTAGCGCAAACGACAACGATGGCAGTAAAGGGAAAAAGCAACAAGTTGAAGCTTAGAAAACCTACATCAACAGAAGAGGAAAAGCAAAATACAGAAAAAAGAACAAAACGAAGACATGAAAAAATTACAGCAAGTGGAAGCAGACCAGAAATAAGCGAAAGCATACCAAAGAAGGTAACTGATAATATAAAATCAAACATAACAAAGTTAATATAGTTTTGTTACAGTAACATTGATTTTTTTTTTTGCATAGAACGAAGAAGAGAATATACAACAACAAATACCTACAGAGAAAAAAGTTGAAGACAATATGCAAAAAAAGAACAAAGAACAAAAAGAAGAAATGAAAAAATGATTCAGAACAAAATACAAAAAGAAACAGAGGTAACTGAAATTGCAAAATTATAAAAGTAATTCTAATAATTTCATATTGTTTAATGTATTCTAATGTTATGAAAAATGTTAAACAGGAAAACTCTCAGAAAAAAGAAGGGAAAAAACTACGGATGAAGAATCGGAAGAAAAACAACTCAATTCGGTAAAATAAAAAACATCATAACTTTATACCATGATAAGCATTTCAAAAATATTACCTGTAAATCATTTGGTAAAAGAAAAGACTGATAAGTACCAAAAACTGATACCTAATTACAAGTAATAATAGTCAGTATCATTAAGCGTAAATTGTTTGATAAAATAATAGTCGGTATCATTTAGTTGAAATATGATACAAACAAAAAACTGACACCTATTTACAAAAGAACTGATACCTATTCACCAAGGAACCGATACCTACTTGAAAAAATGATACCTGATTACAGAAAACTGATACCTACTTAGTACCAACTGATACCTAGTTACCGCAAACTGATACCTAATTACTACAAACTTTAAATTGTTACAAACTTTAAATTGTTACATATTTAAACATAATTTGTTTCATAAATAACTTATAGTCTTTATTTTGAAATAATAGGATGATGATGATTTTGTTGATCCACATCCGAAATGCATAAAAGAAAGATCACAAACAAAACAACAAACTGAAAATAAAAAGCATGAAACTGCTTACAGATGTGGACTGCGGGCAGTATTCAAAACAGTAAAACTGATAAAACAAAAAAATGCTCTATCCAAGAAGCAGGTGGACATAATGAAGAGCACTCTTTTCTACAACTTCTTTAGAGTTTTCTATGAAGAGAAATTTTTGATGAAAGAATGCAAAAAGCATCAACACAATTTGGATGCTTTATACAAAGGCTACTCAGTTGTGGAAGATGCATTCCTATTTTCCAAAGAAAGGATGAAAGTTACAGCAACGGATATAAGTTTGATTTTTGGCCTACCATTAAAAGGAATTAACATTGAGCCAACTCAGAAAATGACAAACAAAATAATTCCAATGCAGTGTAGGGAATTTGCAAAGAGAAACTTCGGCAATTGCACTTATATAACTAGAAATGTTGTCGAAAAAAGAATGAAGCAAGAAGTTGCAAAGAAGAAGAAAGAGTATGAAGAAGACTTGCCAATGTTAATAGTAATTGAAATACTATTAACATTGTTCTTTCCAAACAACCAGCAAAAGTTAAGATGAGGACTTCTACCATATTTTATTAATGTAGAGATAATGCAATTGGTTTCTTGGCCACTAAAAATAGAAAACAATTTCAATAAATTTGTTAAGAAGTTCATCCATAATCCAAGAAATATGTCGGGATGCTCCATGCTTCCATTGGTAAGATAAGTTAATCAAAAATTTATTACTTAATTTTTTTAACAAACATATCTAATCAATTTTTTTAATGTTAAAAGTATTACATTTGTGAGAAACTGAGTCTCATTCAATAAAGACAATATTATACTCCAGCTTTACCAAGATTTGCAAAATGGAATTTAAGGAAACTCAAAGACAAAGCAATCAAAGCAATTTTTGACAACGTGAAAGAGGGTGATGTAAGTAAAAATTCCATTTAATTTTTGTTAATCAATATACTTTAACTCTTATGTAGAATAAAGTTTAATTGTCTATCCTCTCTTCTATAACATAAAAATGATACTACAGTGATCAAAAACTGATACCATATCATTACGTAGTAAATAACATCAAAAACAAAAAACAAAATGCAAAAAAATGATACCATATGTTTACTTGCTTGAAACAAATACTAATAGTATCATAAACTAATACAAAAATTGCAAAAACTGATACCAAATGATTACATGCTAGAAACTATTGTGGAAATGTTCAAAACTGATACTAGAATCCAAAAACTGATACCTTATAATTTCACAATTTACACTGATACTACAATCCAATAACTGATACCATCGTTGTACATCCTTGAAACTGATACTAATATTATAAGAAACTGATACTAATATTATTAGAAATTGATACTAGAATTCGAAAAATGATACCACGGTTTTACATGATTAAACCTGAAACTAATAGTATCAGAAATTAAAAAAATAGCTATTAGTTTTACTGCACACTATTTCCTTTTTTCATACCAGTAAAAATTCAATTATCATTGTTGTTTGAAATCATAGCTTAAAACTGAAAAAAAAATTCCAACACCAATTTTCTAGGTGAAAGAAATCACAAATCTCAGCCCATATGAAGAATGTCTACTTCAAACAGAGACTGTTGAACACAATTTCCCCAAAATTTAGAAAGAAAAGCATGGAAAGAAAATAAAGTTTGAAGAAACTAAAGAAAGTGCACGTTCATTTGAGGAAGACATAAGCATCAGGATCTTTCAAATGCATATAAAAATTTGGAAGAAGTAACAAAGAAAACGAAAAAAGAATTGAAAGTAGAAAAAAAGAAAAGAATTAAAGCAGAGCCAGAAGTTTTCAGGTTGAAAGAAATTAAGTTGAAACTGTAAGATAATGAAGATAAAAGATCACAGGCTAAAGACAACACCAGTAAATTTGAAGATGATTTGAATGACATTGAAGAAAACGGCGAAAATAAAAAAGAAAGTTTCAATGTACAAAGCGATATTTTACAAACTGAACTAAATGCAGATACTTTTGAAGAAATGGAAATTGAAAGAAACGAAGAAAATAAAGAAATAAAAGCTGAAGAGTGTGTACAAAAAAAGGAGATAAAATAGAAGAAATGGAGAAACATATGCCCAGCGAAATAGAAAGTGAATTGGGTAAAAAAAACGAACAATAAAGAAATACAATGTCAACATGAAGAAAAAAACAAACTCCAACTGAAGTGCATCAAAAAAAAGAGTTGGAAAAAGAAATTCAAGTGCAGAGAGACAAAACAGAAGATACTCAACATCTTCAAGAGGATATAGATGTATAAAATCAAAATGCACCATACGTCAGTTCAGTGCTTGACTTTAACCCTCCATCTTTCAAACTTTACAACACACAAGATTTTGAAAGTGAAAAAACTGAAGAAAAAAAATGCAGAAGAACCTGTGCAACCAGCTGTTAGGAAAGAGAAAAAACAATCACAAAATTAAGTGACAAAAAATCAAAGCAACACAAAAAAGGACAGCTTCTTATATTCAAAGATTGAAGGCAAGAACAAGAGTGAAAAAACAACGTGATAACTTTGAATATGAGATGAAACAAAAAAAAAGTTGCAAATAAATCAAATCCCAAAAAAAGACGTTGAAAACAAAAATAAACAAGACAACAGTCCAAAGCCACTTGCAATAATAGAGCCAATACTTTCAGAGATAGGGCTTGGACATTGCAAATGTTTGATCTATCTCAACATTGAACAACAAGACATGATCAGAACTTTCTTTTCATTAACGATATCATCAGAAAAGTAAGTGTACAAATATGTATATTAATTTTAATAATGAAATTAAGTTTTTCTAACATATACAAATTGTTTTTTATCAAAATAGTTTAGTGGCATGGGAAGACAATGACACAATCAGGGGAGGTTGTGTCATAACAAAGAATGCACTAAAACATCTACTAGAAGGAAACGACACAGACGGGCAGGTACATAATTTTTTTTCTTTACATCAGCACTAATACCAAAATAAAAACAAAAATGATACCCAAATCCACAACATACTTAAACTCACTTGATGCTTTGTTATTTTTATACTTATCAACATACACAGCCACTATTAACATTACTGATACTATTAACAATTTAATATTGCTTCACCAATAAAAAAACTTATACTTTTCTGATTTTAATACAGATTATAGATTGGTATATTTCAAAATGTGGACTGGAAGAACACAACTATGCTTCCACAACTACAATGACGGTAAATAAAACTTTAATATTCAAGTACATAATAATTGCTTCATTTATTAAAGCATAACTTATTTTCATATTAAGCAGAAAGCAATTGTGTGTGATATAAAGGGTGTGAAAAAAAGTCTTGTCCTACCTATGCTACAATCTATTATACAAGACAAATTTGCTAAAAGTATATATTTTCCTTTGCATTATGAGAACCACTGGACATTAATCACTTTAACGTACCCAACAATGCAATGGTGCCATGTTGATTCTAACCGTCCTAGAAGATCAAACGAAAGAAACAATTCCAGTTTAAAAGAAGCTACAAAATTGCTATGAGATTTCTCCTTCTTATAAAAAATACTTATCATGGTGAATACGACCTAAAATTTTAATATATGACCTGTTTTAGAGACATGAAATAGAGGACATGCTCCAAGAAATCTGGAAAAGAAATAACATAACAGACATGGTGGTGAAACAAGATGTTATGCATCAAATAAAGTGTTCACAGCAAGTAGAAGACATGTAAGTTGTTTTCGTAAAAATGTTATCTACTGAGAACAAAATAAACAATACAATTGAAACTACTAGTCATAATCAATTGACAGTTCCTCATTATTCAAACTATCTATGATTTTGCATTATAATTTTCCATACATACTTCTATACATCATTGTATACCTTTTATATTTAATTGAATTTGATTCTTAATAAAAATATTGAAAATTATCATCTCTCAATTCAATAAATTTTTAATTCAGAAATAAACAGTTACTACAGGAAGAAAACTGATACCTACATAAAAGAAACTGATAGCTACAGAAACAAAACTGACACCTACAAAAAATAAACTGACACCTGCAGAAATTAATACTTAGTGTGCTAGTAAAACTGCTAAATATTTTAATTCAAAACATACTATATGCTTGTACCATTATCTCTGAAATTCAAATTTTTGTATTAATTATAAACCTGTTAATACAACAGATGCAAATTGATACTAATATTACATTTTGGTTTCAACAGGCTTGATTGTGGGATATTTGTAATGATATTCATCATTTCGCTGAACAAAAGCAGGATACCAATAAAAATTGAAAAGAAAGAAGTATTATCAACAAGAGCAAGGATTGCACATGCAATATTAACAGATTATGAACACTGCTGGAGTTTGTGTAAATACATGTCAAGCCTAGAAGAACAAAAGAAATAAAAAGAACCGAATTCCCATTGCGTTATTTCACAATTAAATTTGGTACCTGAAAAGTAATGTTGTTCTGTTGAAATGTGTACTTGTGAAGTAATGATGTTCTGTTGAAATGTGTACTTGTGAAGTAATGATGTTCTGTTGCAATTTCATTCTTATGAAGTAACATTGTTCTGTTATTAAAACAATGCTGCTTTTACTTGTAAAAACAATACTGATCTCCTGGAATGATATGCTGTGGTTGATGTTCTTTTCTTTTCCTGTTATTTATATTATAACAAGATTAACCAGTGTATGTTCTATCATCCAACTATGGATCCCACATAATACTATCAGTTTTATGATGCAACTATCAGTTGTATAATGATATTATGAAATTTCATATAATATTTCAAAACAAAACAGTAACTGGGCATCAATTCTTATGACTGATAGTATTAGTTTTGTTAAAACTTACACTCAACAACTTTATGAAACAACAATAAGTGCAGGTCCCAGGTTTTGCAAACACCAGATATCATCCTAATTATTTAGAACTACTGATGTCACTTCTAACATGTATTATAATACACGAAACTGATACTAACAAAAAACCAGAACTGATAATAAAGCCGTTTATATCCAATCAACCAATCATTATCTCTAACTAATACCGAAACTGTAAAAAATGATGCCAGAATTTAAAAAAACTGATACGTGTAAAAACTTATAAAAACTGCTACTATAAAAAATGATATTGTAAAAATGATAATGGTACAAAAACTTGTAAAAACAAACAACAGAACTGATACTGCAATTACAAATAACTGATACTATCATCTATACCAAAATAGCTGAAATTAAAATCAATTTCATAATATGCTATACTAAATACAAATTACTAACAAAGGTTCAATTACTATATACCACTGAAACAAGTCTCCCATACACTTATTACTCCGAACAAATTAAAAATGTAAAATCAAATCATATTCTCTTTGAAGCTTGACAATTCCGTTTATTATGACCAAATTGCTTGCACTCGCCACATCTGTTTTGCTTGTTATGAAAATATGAAAATCCTCCTTTGCGCTTCACTGATGGTCTACCAGCGCCACGTTTCTCCTTTGATGGTTTGATAACATCTTGAATGCTACCATCAACAATAGGCCTATCATAATTTGGAATAGGATTTATAGCATTGGCTAAGAACATCGATAGGCATCAACAGTGAAATAATTCTCGACAAAATCATATACAGACAACTTAGACTTGTTCATACACTTTATAGCATGAGCACAAGGAAATCCCGTAATTTTCCATTGGTTGCAACTACAAACCCACTCCTTCAAATCAACACAATGAGAGTTTGGAGATTTCACTTCAAAAGCAAAATCAGAAGATTCATATACATCCCATCCAAATCCTTCTTCAATCAATTCATCTAAACATAACTCCATAGAAGGACAAAGATTTGTTCTCCACAAACGATATTCTTCTCTTCTTCTAGCCATTTGTTCCATAATCTTAACACGAATACCATCTAAACACAAAGTAATAGGCAATGCTCGTTCATTTAAAATCCAACCGTTAAAACTTTCTACAACATTGGAACTATATTCACCATAAGGTTTCCCTGGAAAAAATAAATCAACCCACTTATCAAATGGCTCATCCTTTAAAAAATTCACATCAGCAACACCACCAATTTGACAGAACTTAAAATATGCTCCTTCAAATACATATAGATTAGAAGCTTTAGAACACATTTTGAATAGATCAACGATAGACACATTTGCATTTTTGGCTTTCACTGTTGAAAGAAGATTTTGCTCCATATGCAAATAGCAATAACTGTGATATTCTGAAGGAAAAACATCACGAACATCTGAAAGCAAACCTTGGTGCCGATCTGACATAAAAACTAAAGTACGCTCTACTTGAAGCATTTGTTTTAGATGATTCAAAAACCATGTCCAGTTATCCACATTTTCTACAGAAACTACGCTCATAGCTAAAAGGAAGAAACCTGCAAATGCGAAAATAATTAGTAAAAAAAATCTAAAAGTAATTACGACCATAAATATAAAACAATTCATAAAAAATGATACTGACAGTAACAAAATCGATACTTAAAACCTGAAATGACCATTATAAAAATATTGATAACCACAACATTATGCACACTAATCTTCATTCTAAAACAAAAAAGAAACAAAAATTGACATATATTATGATACAAAGGAAATTTCAATACTACACAACTATAAATGATAACATATATGAACATACTTACTTGAAACTGTACTAACATTATACACAAACTGATACTAATCTCCTGTTTAGGAGTATGAAATTGTTATACCAAATACAAACTTACAATTCAATGCAATGAAAATTATGATACTAGAAACTTGTTACTTATAAACTACAATTCTTAAAACTGATACCAACATAATACAAATTATGATAAAAAAATGTATATTAATGATTATGCCAAGTATTATGATCTCAATACAAATAACTCAAATCTGAAAACAAAGACATACCTTGATCACCATTTTTTGCAGTAGCACCCATCAACACGCCAGGACGTCCCTTCAAGTGAGTAGCATCTAAGAATATCATAGGACAACAATACTTGAAACCAAGTAAACAAGCGTCAAAAGCAATAACCACACTTTTAAATTTATTACTACAAGGATCAACATCCATATCAACATAACTATCTGGATTAGATTTCTTCACCGCTTCCAAATACCAACTCAAATCATTATAAGACAAAGCATCATTACCATGCAACTCCATCAATGCAAGTTGTTTCTCATGATAAGCATAACAATTAGACAACTGAAAATTGTATTCTCTTTTAAAATCAAGTATAATATCCTTAGGCTTTTTACTTGGACAATCGCAGATCTCGTCAATAATCAACGATTTAACAAACGAACTAGATATATGTGGATTATTCACATGTCTAAGACCAGCTCCACAAGAATGATCAGGAACCAAATTTCTCATAAAGAACCTTTTCAATTCTCCAGAATCACAGGAACCATGAACTTTGAAAAGACAACCATCTTTATATGAAGAGCAAATCACAATAACTCTTGCAGTACAATTCTTTAAAAGTACTAATTCATACCTCTTTTGAAGTTGATATGCCATCAAAAACTCTCTAAAATGTTCAGCTCCTCTAAAACAAAAACCAACAAAATCGAAAATGCTTAATGTTGACCCTCTCCTCAACATATCTTTTAAATAACTTTTACCATTAACAACAACATTTGAACAGACAGATACAGTATAAGATGAAGAAGCACGAACATATGATGAACTTGAAATAGAAGCACCATCAACAACTTTCAATTCAGAACCCTTAACCTTAACAGTAAAACCAAAGAAAGAAATTTTCTTGTATAACTGAAAACAAACTGTGCTCTGAATATCAGAATCAGTGTCAACCATAATAACTTTGTCCTCACGTACATAAGAAATCTGAATAGAAGAAGGAGTTAATTGAGACCAATATTGACATATCTCATTCTTCAAATCATACAAAGAGCAATCAATAAACAATCGAGTGCTAAAAGTGTTATTATTCAATACAAACAAACAAAAAAGGCTGTTATCCCCACTGTCAAAAAAATAAAAAATAAACATTAGTAAAAATATTTTCAATTTAGAACAGTAATTATTCAATTTAACAAAACTGATACCTACCGTAGACAAAACTGATACCTAGGTACTGATAATAAAAAAATGATACTAAGAAAAAATAAAAATGATACCAAAAAACTGAACCTAAAATACGATAGTTTTCCACTCTATCACAACTTTAAATACTACCCAAGCAACGATACTTTTCCAATCATCTCAACATTAATGCAAAAAAATGCAAGATAAATTAAATGAAAAGCTAATTAGAATACAACACTGCATAAAGAAACGAATATAATAATAAAAAACCTGCTACTACTTACACAATTTTTCATCGACGAACGAACGAACAAACAATGAGAACAACAACACTGCATATCATTCGTAAAAATGAACACAATTAGAAATCATGGACAAGTTTTTTTAACTCGAATAGAAAAAAACAGAATAATATAGGCATACCTAAGAAAAACGATATCACGGTACAAATATGAAAAGAACGAGATCGACAAACTCATGTAAGAAAAAAATGATCGATGAAGTACAATTTTCAAAAGGAGGAAATTGAAATAAACGAACGAAATTAATCGATATTTTAATTGCCAGAAAGATAATTGAGAGAAAGATATTATATTTGATTGAGAAAGTTAATAAATGCGCGTAATTAGCTGAAAGGGAAAAACAATAATTTGTCCCAGGCCGTCTATCTTTGGAAAAAAAAAAAAACCAAAAACGTGTCCTCTGTTTCCGTAACTGCGTCGGCTCTTTTTATTTCTCCCGAATTTGAACTTTTTTTTGTTGCGGCGATTTCAGTGAATCTCCACAATGGCGGTAAGTTTCACTCTCTTGTTAAAACCCTGTACCTTTATTATGCTATTCAAATCTCCAAACCAATGACTAGTTATCTAATAAGAATAAGAAGACCTAGTTTATATGATGCATCTACAATGGTAAAGCCCTAATTGTTGTTCGCCTAGCTTTTTTGTTTTGATACCTCGTTTTGACTGAACAAATTTCATTTTCAAATGTTATAAATTTAAAATAGTAGTATATGATGGCTCGATTCAGCTATATGATGGTCCATTTTCTAGTTTGACGATGAGCTTCCCATGCTTGCCGCGAATTTGAAATAAGTACCCTGCAAGTTTGGGTATTGTACCTGCTTATTGCTGATCATTTTCATATTATTTTGTTTAGTTTATTTAGGTTGTAACTTCAGCTAATATAACATGAAAAGTATCCTGTTGATTAATCTGCTAGGTTGCAGAATTTTTAAGCAGCATTTTGGTTTAGGACATCATGATTTATTTATACTTGATTTTATACTGGTTCTTAGTTCTCATATATGGATACTTATTTATGTGGATAGGCCAGTTTGTGAGAGTCAAGGCATTATTTATGTCAGCTAGTTAATTCCATGTTTAATTTTTTTTTTTCATCTTTTTTTATACTGAAGTATGTTTTACTCGACCAATAATCCTTCTCCCCTTGTTTTTTCAGTGACGAGACCGTGTAAGTCATGAATAGTGGTGTCTTTTCGTATGTGATATCACGATTGATAGTATTGTGTGGATTACGAACACAGAGCAATATGTTACATCATGAATTAAAATTTGCCATTTTTATGTTAGTTTTGATATGCGGTATGTTCTGGCAATATACAAGAGAATACAATGCTTTAAGTTATATATTAAAGTGCATGTTCACATGACTACACCATAACATACTTTCTTGGGGATCATACAATAGAAACATGATCCATTACATGTGTTATATGAGGACGGTATCATGCATGGTATTACTTGCATCACCCATGTTTCTAGCTTCAGAAATATATTTTTATTGTTGGTCACTATATTAACTTCGTTGGGCTATCAGCAGAATTAGTAAATTAATGAAAGGCTATTAAATAGAACCACGAGATTCACTATGGCCACTTCTATTATTACCTTCAGTAATAATTTTTCTTTTCTTTTTCTTTTCAATTTAATGAAGTAATGACATGACTTGCACTTTCACTCCTGTTTATGGAATCAATCAATGTTTCTAGGTGAAGCAACCAATTATTCTTGGTTTCTCACTCTCTACTTTCTCAATATTGTTCAGGCTATACCTGTTAACCCGAAACCTTTCTTGAATAACTTAACTGGAAAGCCTGTGATTGCAAAGCTTAAATGGGGAATGGAATACAAAGGTACACATTTGAATATGGCAATACTAAATACCATCACATGTTAGTACAAATAGTACTTTACCCTTGTATATTGATAAAACTGGCATAATTGTTTGTATTGGTTGCTGCATATTTTCATAGGTTTTCTTGTCTCTGTGGATTCCTATATGAATTTGCAGGTAAATATTAAAACCCATTAAGTGTACAAATATAAATCATGTCTATGTAGCTTGGATTTGCATTCCTTCATCTAAACATGAATTTCATCTTTCTAGCTTGCCAACACTGAGGAATACATTGATGGGCAGTTCACAGGAAATCTGGGGGAAATTCTGATCAGGTAAAGAACTCTTTACTTTCAAGAAAGCATTTCTATGATATATATATATATATATATATATATATATATATATATATATATATATATATATATATATATATATAGACGCACGCACCCAACCCCCTTTTGAATTAGGCATTTACATCGCATTATATAAAAAAATGCTGCTACTATGTCCCGATTTGAGACCCAACCCAGCACTGATTTTTGATGCTTTTCTTTCTGCATTTTGTCCTGGTTTGGATTCTTGTTCTTGTTCTTTTTTCCTGTCTCCATAGATGCTGGTAACGATAGATATTTTATACATGGTGTGCACAAATGAGTTTAAGTATGTCTGCCAACTTTACAAAAGGGAAGGCAACTATAACCAAACGTGTAACGCTGCTCTAATGTGTATATTGGTATTTCATTCTGCGTTCTATTCTGCAGATGCAACAATGTTCTATATCTTAGAGGAGTACCCGAGGATGAAGAAATAGAAGATGCAGATTAAGATACAACCATGTTTTCCCTTTCCATATTGTCTCAGAAAACATGTCCTATTGTAGGGCTATTATATTGCCATTGAGCTGAGATTCTTTGCTTCTGATTTCCAATGGACCGAGTTTTTGTCTTATCTTTAGCGACTAGAGTTTTTAGAAAAAAGATGACCATCTGTAGGCTCTGAAAAATGTTATCAGTAAAGGTCTTTATGACCATCTATAATCCTTCTGGGTAACCTTTTTTATTATTGCTGTAAATACCATATTTGAAAAAAAGCATCCCAAGTAGGGGTATTATTTGAGTATCTATACCAGTAGGGGTAGCATTTGGATATCAACATCCAAATTTCAGCTACATTAGTTGATCGTCTATCAGGTAACGAGATTTATCGGATCTTTGGTCAAATGATATATTAATTTGGATCGTGTTTGTTTAATCAGTTGATTGTTGATTGATGTTATTGAATGTCAACAATTGGATAGTTGAAGCGTTGTTTGGTACTTTCCAAGGAATCTTGAATTGGATCCTAAAGTGACCGGTTGGTGTAAGATTATTTATGCAATTATGCATTTTTCAAATAGGAATTCATTTTGAAAGATCCCGTCATTCATGCTTTTGGTGAGTCGAGATCCTTTCGATGATTTGGATGGATATGAGATATTTTTCTGCTTCATTTATAATCAATAAACTCGGAAAATGTTTGGTCTAACTTAAGTTCTTTTTGGTAATAATGCTAATGCAAACACGAGAAAAAAAAACGATGATTAATATTATTTTAGGAAAGCAAATATTCATTTAAAATGAATAATATGAATTATTACATTGATAAAAGGGTAAATATAAATCGTTTTATATGTTAAAATATGCACAGTTGGGTGAAAGTCGAATGGATGATTTTTGGATGTGGATACTTGTGTCTGTCTTCGTATTTGTATTTAGGATTTTAGATTTTTTTTTCATTTTTCAGATATGAATGTTGACGGATTTTGATTTTTTTGATATTCAATGACAGCCTTACTTGGAAGTTTTTTTTCCATTGATTCTTATCGGTTACAAAACCAATAAAAACCGGTATGGTATAATTTCATCATGAATTCTTAACTCAGTTTGAGAGGCTTTTTTTTTAATTTGAATAATACTCTTAGTAATCGCATTGAAAATAAATAAATTCAGGAAATAAATATAATGACATGCATGCATATATGTATAAATGCACATACATGCTACTAATAGTTGGAGAAATGCACATTTTATTAAATAAAAAAACAATGAACGGATATACTACAAAAACCCTGGTGGTCACAACACTTTTATTTCAAGTAATTTTGTTGGTGATGTCGGATGCAAATTGATAGTGAACTTACATAGATGATCGGGAAGGGAATGGTTGTGGTTGTTGCAAACCATTGGTGAGATTTCGTGAACGACCGATAGAGTATTTTTGGAATTTCAAAAAGACACGCGGGAACCATATTAATTGAATTTTCCTTTTTAATAGTAGATCAAGAGATTTTTATGAGCATTAATTATTTGTGTTAGAAAAAAGACTAACCTAATTTGACCAAATGGTGGGTTCCACGTTTAAGTGCGTCGGATGCGATGCTAACACATGGGCATTTTTTTATTGGAATATACTTTTTTAACATATATTAAAATAAACAAAAATCTTTTGACTAGTAGGCGGAGGACCCCTTTATGACAATCCACACATTCGAACACGTCGATTCAATGCCTAAAATGACTTTTGAACCCGAGCCGTGTCAAGAAGTACGAGCAATCGAAGTTTCTAGAGCATTTCATAATACGGTGACTATATAACACATTTAAATCATTCTACATTTTTAGAACTTTTAGTGAAATAAAATAAAATATAAATACTGAAAATAATCAGATTAGATAATAGTTTCAATAATGTTGGTCAAGCAACAATATCTTCAAATTGTAGAACATAGACTTTGATAAATAGAATTGTAATATGAAAGAGAATACATCACTACAAGAAAAACAGTCTTTTATAACGCTAATTTATAACGCATTGTTTCATTGTGTTATTGTTTATTCTAATTTCTTTTATTTGGAGCCAGTGTTTGGTTGCGTAACGCTTTCTGCCGCCGATAATTTCCTTTTTGCCGCATCGTCATCTAATTATTTTGCTCTTCCCTCTTCCGTAAATTATTTCCCTCTTTTTTTCTTCCCTCTTTCTGAAATTATTCTTTCTCCAAAATCACAAAATTGACAGATCTCAAACCAAACTGTTATCCTTCTTTAATTTAAATTTTATTTGTTTTGATCACTACTTGCTTCCTCTCTCACCGGCCTAAATCAAAAACCCGTTACCCCTAATTTGATTTTGTCTTGAAAATTCGAACACGCACGATTGATGAAAAAAAGGATGCATGATCTAGGCCAAGACAGCCGATGCATGCGAAGACGGGTGTAGCACTTGTAGGGCCAACGCGATCGTGAGGCCACAATCAACCTGGGAGCGAACAAACTAGGTGACGATGCAAGTCTTAAGCTGCGTGCGTATGCGGAGGCAGTTGCTAGCATTCAATTTGGGGGTGAGGAGGCTGAAGGCGAACTGGGCAGTGGCAAGAATGGTAATGAAGATGATTGACATTTAGGCAAAGTGTGATTGCGATTTTATGAAGCGGTAGTGGAATGGAGTGCTGGCGGCTGAAGTTAGGTGAAGGCAAGTAGGACTTCGCTTAGTATTTTGGTAAGTTTTACACTCAAAGTATTATCTTAATCTTATTTGCTATGCAATATTAACAGTTGTATCCTATATTGTGTGAAGTTAGGTGAAGGCATTATTTATCACCGTTCATTTCATTTGTTTAGGATTTTTATTGTTCAATGTATTTTCAGTACATTTGTTTATCACACTTCATTTCATATGTAGACTTTGGGAGTCCCATCAATTATTATAGAATAAGTTGGAGTAGATATGCATTCTTCAATCAATTTGATAATCATGCCACGGAAACCCATACATGCCAGCATATGTAATATGAATTTTCTATAAATTTTGTCATAGTTTATGCAATCTACTTTTATGCAAGCTTTATCTGCACCCTACTTGTTAAAATTTCTCACTAATTCATGGGCTAGAAGAGATTTTTCTTAAATATGTCTATCTTTGATAAATGTAGTCCGCATTTTGATATAAAGTACGGTAGAATTAGTGTTATTCTACTGCACAACACTTTGCTAATCGCCTTGTATAGCATATTGCAACTTGCAGTGGGTCTGTAGTCTTCAATCTTGCTTGGCTTATCGATTTTTGGAATGAGTGTGGTGAATGTGTGATTAAGTTCATGCAAGATTTTTCTTGATGCAAATGATTTTTGAACGGCTTCTAATATTAAATCTTTCAGGTCATCCCGGTGTCTCCTGAATAGCAAGGAGTTCCAGCCATTTGGCTCTAGGCTCGGATAAATGTGGGCCGAGAAGATAGCATCTTTGACTTATTTTTCAGAGATTCTTGCCTGTAGTATTTCCACTCCTTCATCATTGACCAAAACCATACAATCAATATGGGTTAAGCCAAATTCATAATCACCGTTATAAAAGTTAGTAAAATATGAAATTGTCTCCTATTCAAATTTCTCCAAGTTTGTAATTAGTTCACCATTTTCATCTAGAGTATTGAGTAGGCTATTGTGATTTTGTCTGTAAGACATTTTGGTGTAGAAAAATTTGGCCCATTCATCCCCTTCAGTCAACCATTTTTCTTTAGTTTTTTGTTTGATTTCAGTAGCTTGTATCTTTGGTGCATTTCTTAGTAGCTTTTGATTTTCATAATGTTTCTCATTTACAATGACATGTAGTGGATTTTGATCCAAATAAAGACAAAGCATCGTCACATTTCTGCCGCAACTTATTAATATGATCTTGTTGTTTAGGCCTTGTTTTATTCTAGTTCTTTAATCTGTTCCTGACTTCTTTAAGTAAGATAACTAAAGTGTACCATCCTTTCCCTTCAGTTAGCCAAATGTTTTTAATATCAACAAATTCATTATATCTTCAAAAAGGCACCCGTGATTAGCATATTTGAAAGGCCTACCCTTGACCTAAATAACTATTGGGTTGAACTGAATATGTAAGTAGGAATGATCACTTATGGAACAAGGAAGTACTGTAACATTAAGCATTGGCATTTTATTAATTCTGCATTTACTAGCACTCTGTCTAATCTACATGTTATCTTTTTTTCTTCTCCACTACTTTATGTGTACTTTAGACTTGAATGGTGTGCTTCTAGAAGTCCAACTTATACCGCTTAATGATTGAATTCAGCAATCTGGGATAGCTTCAGGGTAAGACCACCTTTTTTCTCATTAGTATCTAATACAGCGTTGAAATCACCTAGCACCATCCACTCCTTTTTAATTTGTTTTGCCAAGTGAATAACTTTATCGCATAGTTTATGTCTGATAGATGCTCAATTATGAGCATAAACAAAAATGGTTGTGATGCATAACCCTCCTACATTTGAAACTTGTGTTGTTATTTGCTGATCATCCATATCTATAAGTTTAACCGACCAAATGGATTTATGCCAAGTAATTAAGGTTTTTTTCTTTTGACTAAACAGAATTATTATTCATGCTTTTGCTAATTAAAACCAAAACCATTTTCAAACATCTCCATAAACTGGTTCTCTATTTTATTTTCAAGAAAAATCAAGTAGGGTTTAATTTGTTTCTAATGTTGAAGAGGTCTAATTTTTTTTGTATCACTATTTGGACCACTTACATTCCAATGTAGGAATGACACTTATGATGCTTTGCTTCTAGTAATTGGAGCTAAAGCCGATTTATTTAGCTATTGATTTTTCTCTTCTTTACTGAACTGTTTTTTATACATTGGAATCTCCTTGGTGTAATTAGATTTGTGTGATATGGCATTGTCTACTTCATCTTCACTATTATCCATAAAAATGTTTAAATTTATTATCTCCTCCATATTTGTAGGGATATACTTTTCTAGCTCTTGATCCAAGTATTCATTAGGAGCCAAGTCCTCATTTGCCTCAAAGGACAGGGAATTCTTCTCATGCTGTGTCTGGACCTCCTCCTAGTTTTGCTCCACCTTTGCCCTGTACTTCTATCTTTGATCGTGAGGGTGTCCTTGTTATCTGCTTTGACTGTTAGGCTTTTATATTTATTGTAATTATATTTTTGGCTTGCATCAGTGTTAATAACTTCTGTCCTCTCTAAGAATTCGGGAATTTAGTCTGTTCCCTGATTTTGTAAAGGCTCGGAGATTGGAGAAGGCACCGATGTGTGTAGTTTTATGGTAGTTTTTAGTCTCCACTATTTTATGTTGTTTGATTTTGGGATTGGTCATTGTAATGAACTATACCTAAAACACTTGCACTCTCTGCAAAAGGGTGAAATTTATTCATATTCCACATCTTGAATGTAGGTTTTGCCCTGACCATCTTTAGCTCTTATGGATTTATTAGAAACTGTGTCCGCTTTCACTTCAATCATTACTTCAGCATACTTTAATCTCTAGACTTTCCTGTATTCTCATCTATATCAATAGGTTTACCAATTATGCTTGCTAATTTACTGATACCTGTAGCATTCCATAATGCAAAGTGTAGGTTGTTTAGTCTAACCCATACTACGTATGACTCAAGCATGTCTCTTTCGAATTGAAAGTTAGCGTCATATTTCTTCATGAATATTAGTTTACTGTCCATGAACCATGTACCTCCATTTAGGACTTTCTCTATATCTTCTTGCAGGTCAAATTTCAACAAATAAAAGCCACCATCCCCCGAGAAAACTTCCTTTTTGTTTCATTTAAATAAACAATTATATGAAATTTTAGAAAGACATTTTATTCATTAGGATTATTGGTGTCAAGTGTAGATATTACAATTCACAAGTATGGATATTACTAATGTAGATATTACAATTTGAAAAATTAGATATAGATATCACAAGTCTACAAATATTAAAATATGCTTATTATGATCTGGTTACATGATTTATCTAGTTAACAAATTAAAACTTTAAATATATTATAGCTATTTTTTCCATAAAGAGGATAATGCATAAGTAATGTCATTGCTAACTATTTACTACAGGTTTGGAAACAAGGACACCTAAATTTAAAATTTTCTGAGCAAATGCTTTATCTAGAGATGCATTAATAGCTTAAATGCAGAGATGAAAATGGAGTTCCTAATGCACTAAACTGGCATGTACTGACTAAACCAGATTGCATGGTTTTGGAGCATGGCAATGAAGTGTTGAGGCATGAAAATATCGCTAGATTAGCTTAGATAAGTAAGGACAATGCATAACTATTTTCTGAGCTGGTTGAAATGTTGCTAGCTGAACTGTTAGGTTCTCTATTATTCTTTTATTCTTTATATGGGAGAGTTTCTCTATTTGATATACATATACATACATACACGCATGCATATATACATATATGCATATTTTTTATGATTTCCAATGTCAATATAAAACCTAACTTGTAAACAATTATAAATTATGATAATATTATATTTTCCTCCTTATATTAGATTTGTCATATACTCATAAATACGCACTTCGAACTTGTAAATAACATAGGGTTATAACTAAATTCTACTGAATGATATAATCACGTGCTCACTTTACTTAATTCTCGTAACTACATATCATAATACTGATGTCAGTGAGCTCCCACACGAATATATTTTGTTCTTTGCGGTCGTGGGCAGTGTCATCTGTTCCTATCATGTCATCCCGTTTTGAACTAAAGCATTTTTAATTCAATTGAATGTGTGTTGCAGTCATTTCAGTAAAAATTATTTAATGTTCCATATTCATGAATGCTCGCAAACAATTATGTCCTTTTATTTGGTTAATTAAATATCTGATGTCCAGCATAAAATTTCCAAAGTTGGTTTCGAGTTAAATTTGCTTAAGGAGTCGGTCGAAGATTTAGTGAGTGTCAGTGTTATTAAAATCACAAAGTTAGAAATACTTGACCAGAATGTATAGTTAGCCCGAATCAAGTAAGCTGTTTCTCTCACAGGATGGAAAGTTCAATGCAATTGAATACAAGCATGTAAATTTTGATATACATGACTAGTGCTTTCTATTTCTTCTCAGACTGCAAACCGTCATATAAAGTGATTGTAGAGAATATATTTCAGTCCGTTCATCCTCGAATTTGAGCTTCAATGGATAGTTCAAAGTGCTCGGTCATAAATTTTTTATGATTTTTTTTTGTTATCTTTCCTAATTAATTGTATGTGTCATGTAGAAATTCACTTTGCGATGGTGTTATATACCTATACCAGTTTATACAAGAGAATGGTGGAGGAAAATCACCCAAGTTCTTCCAGGTTAGCTTTTGAGACTTTTCAAGGGAATAAATATTGAAAAAGTTATTTTGTACAATCCTATTAGGCATGTGGATAATCATATTTTGTGCTTCCATTGTATTTCTACCATTTAGGGTCGGGTCCCAAATACAGTTTTATGGACCATTTGCTAGTTTCTAAGTGGCACATCCACCCTAAAGAGCGGCCTTATGCGTTTTGCGATATTTTGTGCTCTTCTATAACCATGTATGCGCTTTTATACATAAGGTTTGATGGAAAGTGGTATGTAGTTGATGTAGTGCATGACTTTTGGTCAATGTTTCTTAAAGCAATGGTGAGGTTTATAATTTAATAAAATAATACTAATAATTAAAATAATACTAATAATACTAAAGCAATGGCTAGCTTTATTTGCCAAGTCAAATTGTATGGAAATCATGTGGCAGTGGCAATGGCAGTTATATAGATGATAGCTAGGCAGGATATAAAAAGGAATACTGGTAATTGAAGAGATTAAGCAGTCTAGTTGGTTATAGGCAGTGGGTGATTGAAGTAATTGCGTGATTGCGTGATTGCGTTGTGGATTGGAGGGGGTGAGGAGGTGAGCAGCAGTATAGTTGAAACTGGGTTGTAAGTTGATGGACAAGGGCTAGTGTTGATTTTGGGTCTGGCGTGGGAGATAAGGTTGTTGTTTTGATTGGATGGAGGCATGGTGATGGTAGGTAAATATTTTAGGTTGGGGAGTTGTTTGAGGAATTTCTGGAAACATGGAAAATAAAGTAGTGATGAATGTTGCCTATTTTTGGCAGTGGAGTTGTTTGACATGTTTGGTCTTTTTTGCGGGGTGATTGAAGAGGGATGGTTGGAATGGTTTGGCTTGTTCAGTTGCAATGATATGTAGGGTGTGATTGAAATTGGTGATTTTGGTTAAGGGAGGTTATTTGACTGAAATGGGCAGGCCATGAGTGAGGAATGTTGTAGAGATTTAGACGAGGGTGAAGTGGAAGTTAGTGAAGCAGTGGAAATTTTTGACGTAGTGACAGATTGAATAGTTGGTAGTTTTAATGAGTGGTTGGAAGGTTTCTGTTATGATGATGTGAGGCAGTTTACTTGGTATCAGAACTCATGTCCTCTACACTTTTGTATAAATTATCAATGCATCCGGTGAACGAGAACTTGCCCAAAAGTTTAACAATAGATCCCAGCGGAAAGGACAATAAGCTAAATAGGAGGTCCACGAACCCTTCTTCAGCTTCTATGTACAATACCTTATCAGTGGATTTTCATGTTATAAGTTTTGCGTTAACCTTCTTTGAATCATTGTCTGCATCATTGTCTTCGACTTTTGGAAATTTCGAATAACATAGAGTTTTTTCGATGATATCAGTCTTTTGAAAGTATATATCAGTTATTGGAGATTTAGAAGTAAGTGATCTCTTAAGCAAGTCCTCTAGCTGCAATACATTAAATGTCTTAATATTACATAACATGCCTATTCTACCTTTCTTCAACTAAATTACAATAATTTTGTTAATATCCGTCCAGGATGGGAGTTTATAACCCGTTCCGTAACCCCACACTAGACCTTAAACTGTATAAAGTAAAATTTAACAAAAGACGGGGGAAAAATCAATGTTTGTATGGATGGTTTATTAACTGTAAAGAATAATGGACATCGTAGAAATGAAGCAAATTTAGCTTACCAATTTTACATCCAGATCAAAGCAAGTTTCTTCAGTGTTGTCCAAATCTTCAATTCCAAGCTTTTGAATTACAGTATGCATGGTCGTAGTGGAAGCAGGAATGACACACAAATCATCAGCAATTATGAGTGGTTGGAGTAGCAGAGTCGTCGGTGAATTCTGCAGTGAGGTCGATCAGAGGCTATGAAAAATGGTGAGTTTTTTTTAGGTGAAGTTGTATATACGTTAGGCTGTGAAGTATGCTTGTGAATGGAGGAGTTGCAGGCTAGATAGTGTGTCGCGGTGGTGTAAATGAGTTGGGGTAGTGATGTATATTTAGTGGCAAGGGGAGTGTGAGTTGAAGTGACAGAAGTGAAGGAGAACAGTGTGGGTTGAAGAAGGTGACAGGAGCTGGTTGTTTGCTCTGTTAGTGGTAGGTTGATGGGTCAGTGAGGGGTTAGGGGAGGGGATAGATGTAGAGAAGGCAGTGGTAAAGGCAATGGTGGCAAATGCTTGTAGTTGCAAGCAGTGGGGAAGACTGTGGGGATATGTAGGAGTTTTGTGGTTTTATGGTAAGGCAGTGTTATGGTTTGAGGTGGAAGAATGGAAACAGTAGGCAGTGGATTGAAAGTGAAGTGCTGCTGTTGGATATTTGATGGTGAAGTGAAGTTAGCTGGGAGCTGATGTTGAATTGTATGCGAATGAAGTAGTTCAGGCGATTGGAGTGTTGAGAGGTGGTTCTCTGGCAGATGATTAGTTTGCTTGATGAAATGTGGGTTGGCATTTTTGTACTGTGGTTTGGGCAGAAATGTGATCAGAGATGATGGTTTGTTGAATGGGTGGAAGACTGATAGAGGTGAATATGAAAATGGCAGTAAAAATGGAAGTGTGGATGGGTTGCTGAGTTGTATGCTTGTATAAGTGGCAGCAACAGGGGGGTAAGTTTGTGGTTTCAGAAGGGAGAAAGTTGATGCTTTTGATGTGGAGTTGAGGTGATAGGAGATGTGTATGGATGGTGGAGCACTGGTTGATGACTATGGGGAACAGTAAAGTGGGGGATGGACTGTGAATGTAAAAATTGTAGAAATGAAAAAAGAAATGCAAATTGTAAAAAGAAAATTTGTAAAGTAAATAAAATGGAAAATTTTTTGGAAATAAAATTGTGTATATTATTTATCTTAATGTAATTATTAAATAAAATTGTGTATATTATTTATCTTAATGTAAAAACATCTATAATTAATTATGTATCGTTCTTAATGTAATTATTTATCTTATTTGCAGGTGTGTGAAAGAAGAAGATGCTAAAGTTGTGATCTTCATTTTAATGCAAACAATCAAATATGTGTTTGGTTTTTTTTGTTAAACTATGCTACTATTTTTTGGGGTGTGCTTAAAATATTTGCTACTACGTTTTGATGTGTATGAATATTTGGTATATTTAATGTAATGTGTTACATCTTTATATTTATTATCTTTTATGTTTATTGTTGTGTTTTTGATATTGGTATTTAATACTGCAGTTTATTAGTAGGATGTAGAAATTTTTTGAATTGTGAAATTAAATTACAGCACTTCAAAACCGCTATAATATTTAATAGCGCCTAATGGCTGCTATCAAATCTGTTAGTATTAAAGATGCAGACCATAAAAAGCGTTATGGTATTACAAAAAGCGCTATAAATAATGATGAATGATAGATCAGTAAGCGCTATAAAATAAGATATTATAGCAGAGTACAAGCGCTATTGTAGCTGACTTTTTATAGCGGCATATTGGAGTTGTGACAAGTCACCGTCTACAATAACTTGTTCAAATACAGCGCTAATAATCCGCTATTAACACTTTCTATAGCGCAATATTAGTTCTATCTTAGAAAAAACAAAAAGCATTTTGTGGCGAATAACGAATTTCATAGCGGACTAATAGCGCTGTGATATTAATCAATAACGCATATTTTGCCGCTATAAAAATAAATAACATAGCGCAATATGTGCGCTATGAAATTAACAATTTTTATAGCGCTTTTTTTCTGCTATCTAATGTTGGTTATTTTTAATCACATGTCGTTATACAGCGTTTATCGAACCGCTATAATATCCTTTAATAGCGTTTTTCGGGCGCTATCGTAGGGTCTTTTTGTTGTAGTGCATGGAGAGTAACAATATATAGATGTAACTTCAAACGCCTATTATTCTCCTCCACGCACTATACGATCGAATCACCCACTGGCCTGTCCTCTTATAGTGAATATAAAAGGTCAAGAAAATGAATGGATTAAACAAAGTCTGGTGAATATATTGTATTACTGGTGTATAATGTTCACAAATAATTAACTTTATTTATAATCTACATGACCTAGGGTGTCTATTTATGTTTAATTACTACATATAAATGATGAGTTATTTTACAAATCGAATGTATAATTCCATTTGCAGCTACAACCATAAGCAACTTACAAAGGTCTCCAATCAAGTGTTGACAATTCTAGGTCGATTCGTAGTATGTGAATCCCAATAATTAACTTTCTGACCAAATTGGGTTAACATTCTCAATGATAAACTATATATATATATATATATATATATATATATATTGCACTTACACATTGAGCGAACATCGCAATGTGTGGGTTTGTGCCGAGGACACTACCTCGACGATTTATGACCTACGTAAGAATTCATGTCAATATATCAATAGTAAATATGTCATATTCTCTTTATCATTCAACATAAGGTATTCAGAGAAATCATAATGATGATTTCCCTATAGGTCCAGTCGATGTTCAGCCGTGTAGTCCCACTATGCGGATACCTTCATCTCACCTTCTCCGGTTCCTATATGTTTAACACGTAACCGGACATACCTCGGTAATAATAAGAGCCTTCTAGTTGCACTGTTAACCTCAGCTCTATCGAGTTGCATGCTACACCTGCCATGAAGTGATACTACTTATTGCAGCTACTCGAAGCTACGCGAACCTCTATCAGTCGATACAGTGGGATACGAATCTCTTACTTCGCTCTACTTGGCCTGCACCAGGACTAGATTCAACCTGTGCTTTCTGAAACAAATTAGATGTCAGGTTATCTATTTCATATATCCGATCTGCACTTTATAAAAAATAGTTTTCCAAGCATTCAAACGTCTGAATTCAAATTTCAGACGTTTGACTTTGACTCCAAACGTTTGAAAAGGATTTAGACATCTGAATCAAGTCAATTTTGAATAAGTTGCTCTTGGATTAGAACTTCTTGAAATCCAGATGTCAGTCCCTTTTTAGACGTTTGATCTAAATTTTCAGACATCTGGTTTGTGTTTTTCCAAATTTTGAAGTTTGTTTATTTTTGTTGTTTCATTCGTCTTCTACGTGATTTTGAGTATGAATTTATGGACTTGTTTCAACCATATTTTGTGTATAGTTCACACATTTGTTTACATGAATTCAACTTATTAATTTCACGATTACATATGTATATTTACACCATTTTTATTTGAACCTAATATGTGATTCCAGTGAAAATTCTACGTATATTCCAATTTACAAAATCAATTCAAGATGAAATAAAAGGGTATTTGATTTCTTCATTATTCCAAACATTAAAGATGAAGATTTATCTTCGTAGAATTTGATATGAATTTCACTAATCTAATATTTTCCCAATTTCAATAATTATTCAATTAAACTAACAACTAGAGTTTTCCATCATCATCACTCATTTTAATTCGTAACTGAAATTGTAATTCAAAATGGATTCAAGTTAGAATTATTATTCAAATTCAAATATTTTAATTTCAAATCATATAGAATTATAAAAGAATTCAATTACTTATAATTATCATAAACGTAGTAATCAACCCAATAACCTTTGTGAAGCCACTCTTCGCTTAATCATTGATTTGAGTCTTCCTTCTAGACTTTCAAACTTAAATGATTCGCTCTTCCCTTTTGATTTTTTTCCATTGAACATATATGCTTTATTTTGATTTTTGATGTTGGAATTTTGAAGATAATAGGAGAATTTGTTTAGATTCTAAAGAGCTTCGATAAAGAGGAAGATGAACTATACGTACTAGTGACGGCTAGGGTTTTAGATGAGCTATAAAGATTAAGGTTCAATTTATAGCTGCAAACTTGGGTCATCTAACTCATATCCGAAATCTATATTCATAAAAATGACACTAGTCATATTTTCTGCTATTTTTGACCTTTTTTATCAGATTTAACAAGTTATTTATGTTTTTGAATTATAAACGACGTTCGAGACGTAGTGGAGTTAGGTCACGGAATAGGTCCCGTGACCTAATTCCAATGTTTGTGAAATTTTTTATTTTAACTCTTTAATGTAAAATTACATTTTCTCCCATATTATTATTTTAAATAATTTATTAAAATCTCTGTGGTATTGCACCTCTTTTTTCTATGCACTAGAATTTCATGTACAAAAGGTGTTGTGACATCCTGTCCCTCGTACAAACCGATAATCAACATCGAACATCAACAGCTGACTTTCGAATACCACAAAAGATAGATTGTTGGAATAATATTAAAAACAAACACTATACCAAAGCATAACGATATAATCTCACAGCGGAATGATAATATATAATATACTGGATATACATAAATGAAATACGATGAACATTATATAAGAAACTGCACTAGCGGAAGTAACTGATAAGTCTCATATTTCCAAGTATGTGATAAAATGATTCTCATAAACAAATAACATCTGGCATGTGCTACTACAGTATCAAGTATTTATATGCCAGCATCGTCTTCGCCTCCAAAGCTCTTAACTGCATCACTCTAATAGCGTATCCCCAAAAACATCTGACTCCCAAACTACGTAATCGAGTACCCGAGAGTAGGGGTGAGCGTTCAGTCGGTTCGATAGGTTTTGAGGTAAAAAAAGTCAAACCGAATTGAAACCGAAAAAAATCAAAACCGAACCGAATCGAACCGAATTGATTTCGGTTAATTCGGTCAGTAACCGGTTTAAGCGAACTAAAAAGTAAATAAGAGAATTTACCATATGTTATTTTTCAAATGATTGATTTAGTTAATGGAAAACGTAAATTTATGTTTGTGTAAACTATTTTGAGTATTTATTTTAAGTTTATAAGAAAAATTAATCTATTTTAATAGATAAGGTTTGGTTTTCATTACTTAACCGATTGTTAAGAGTTTTATAATGCCATGAATTTAAATAATATAATAAAAGTTCGGTTAATTCAGTTAAACTGGAAACCAAAATAAAATTATTTTACAAACCGATTTCAAACGGATATAATTTCACAACCGAAGCGAACCGACCAAAATGACTGGTTTGGTTGGTTAATTCGGTTCTAACCGAATATTGCTCACCCCTACCCGAGAGTTATCATGATATAAAAAGAAAAAGGCAAAATGCACGTCAAACTTAAAGCCTGGTGTGAGGGGAACTATCTCAAAATACAATATATCAAAACTATATATATATATCAAACAAAAAGCAACTAAGGCATATCTTCTCCTCTCCACAAACGTGGCTCAAGGGTAATCTGCACAGTCCATGAACAAGTAAAGTAAACCCATAATAAAAGTGGGTAATCATACCATAACCCGCTATTCTTCTGTAATCAACGAATCAACACAACTAATATAATGTGGCCAAAACATAACACCATACTATGATAAAGGTAACCCAATAAACAAATGAAGAAGTAATATATGTTAGTTGCAGAATTATGGACCTTAAGTAAATACGATAGGAGGGTGAATTGTGTTTTCTAACTTTAATGAATTTCTTTTTGATTCTTTTACGATTATACTTAATTAAACAGAATAAACAATCACATATTCAAACATAGATAAATATAAATGCAGTAAGTAAAAGTAGAGAATCTGAGAGATCACATCAGAGATTTTATACTGGTTCAGAGTCACCCTACACCATTCTCGTACAATTGTTTGTACAGATTTTTTTCTCAAATATCAATCTTTCAACGAGCAGAAGGCAAAAACCCAATACAAGCTCGATTTCAAGGCTAGGAGACACAACCTTTAGATTTTCGGAGCTTTGGGTACACTCATTTGATTTGACTCGGGACATAAGCACAATCACTTGGATTTCTTGAAAAACAGGCACACCCAATTGATTTGAATCGAGACACAATCATACCCAATTAACTATAACTAGAGTTTTAGTTGTTTTTCAAAGACAGTGTTTGATCTTTGGATACAATTGATCCTATAGCCTCTTGTATACCACTTTGATCTTTGATTGAGTGAGAGAGATGATTGAAATCAAAGAGTAAATAGTTGAGAATCAATACAATAAAGATTAAATTGATTCTGGTTTGAATTTGAGAAAATTGGAATATGTTTTCAATAGAAATTTTGGCATAGTAAAAGGAGAGAAGGTTATAAGAAAGTAGTTGTTAAAAATTCATTTGGAAATCCATTATATATAGAGAACAAACAGACATATCCATTCGCGAAGAGTTATGATGAGTAGACACTTCATTTTAAAATTTGTATTTTTGAAACTGCTGCATGTATGTTGACATACAATCTGCCTATATATTGAAATATCCTAGTATATTTTGAAAACTTGTTTATTTTAAAATGTTTTGAAAATCTAATGCTTTGTAAAATATTTTGATACTTTGTAAAATAGTTTAAACATAGTTTATAACCATTTTAAACTTTAAAAAACTTTGATAAAATATTTTTAAATATATTTTTAAAATATATTTTGACTTAAAAATAAGTGATAAGAAAAGGAGAAATCGAGATCAAAGAGTGCTACCAGAGACTTTAACAATATTTTATGACTCTATGCGTTGTTCCATTGTTTTGAAACCTTCATATCTTGATCTTTATACTCATGAGTCTTCATGTCCAGTTTTTGAACCTTTATATCGTATATTCTTTAATTCGAAACTTATATAATATCCTACACTATATACTATATAACTGGGAAAAATCATTAGTTCCCATATTTTATATGAACGTAACAATCATCAAAATCAATATTTGAGGTACTAACAATCTCCTCCTTTATGATGATGACAACCATTATTATTTTGTATATATAAAATATGATACAACTCCCCTGGAGTTAGATAACTTCCCCTTAATATGTACACATATACATTTTATATTTTTCTCTCCCTTTGTCATCAACAAAAATGGATGAAAATAAACAATTACCCCCCTTAATTTTGATGCTTTTTATTGATCAGTATCGACTATTCTGTTGTTGTAGTGAAACATATACTCACATTTTCAATATCTGTACCATTATCACTAGAGAAGGTATCTAAGTCATCCAAAGTTGCTTTATAATCCCTTTTCTTTTTCTGGATGAGTCATTTGTCGGTGAGACCTTTGATTTATTTGGATACGAATAGTCACTCTAAAAATGGCTGAGTTCATCATAGTTGAAGCACCTCGTAGTTCTAGTTCCATTGGTTTTGTTTTCAGGTTTTTCAATATTGTTCGTCTATCTATACTTCAAAAATTTTCTAAAATTTTTGGTCATAAAGGCGATTTCCTCGTCATTATCATTGTCTGAATCATGATCGCTAGTTATTGCACTGAAAGCGATGAATTTCTTTTTTGTTGCCTTGATTTCTCTTCTACCATGCATTCGTGCTTCATAGGACATTAAATTGCCTATTAACTATTTAATTTTCAGAGTACTAATATCACCGGCTTCTTCAATTTCAAGTGTCTTTTGATCCCACTCCGGAGAGTGAATTTAGGATTTTTCTGACTTGATCATCTTCAGAAAAGTTTTTCCCCAATGCAACTAATGAATGTATTATATCTTGAAATCTACCGTACATGTCAGAAATGGACTCATTTGGATTTATTTCAATGATTGAAAATGATTGCTTTACTTGGAAATTTTTGTTTTACTTTATTAGTTCCATAATGAGTAACTCGTAGCGTTATCTAAATTTGATATGAAAACTTACAAATAGACACACTATTGAATTCATTCTTATCTAATGAGCAAAATAAAATATTAATGGTTTTGGAATTATTTTGTGCAAGTGCCTTTTGGTCAGTAGTCCAAGATGAAAAATTAGTCCATGGTTTAGTGTACTCATTTTGTGTAATATTTCAAATGTCTAGACCACTTGACTGTAAATAAATTTTTATTCTACATGATCAATAAGTGTAATTACTTCCATTAAAAAGTGGGGTTCTAGCAGTAGATTGTCCTTCGACAAAAGTGTTGACAAATGAACTGATAGTGTTACCAACTAAATTACTAATAGTGTCATTAGCCATTTAAAATTTTTAAAAATATAATTACGCAGTTTTGGAAAACCAAATGCTCTGATACTAAATATTAATGGCGGAACTATGGATCTTAAGCCTTAGCTAAACATTAGAGGGGGTGAATAATGTTTTCTAGTTTGAATGAATTTCCTTTTGATTCTTTTAAGGTTATAGTTAATTAACACAAAATAAACAATCATGGATTCAAACACAAATAAATATAAATGTACTAAAGTAAAAGTAGAGAATCAGAGAGACCACACTAGAAATTTTACACTGGTTCGGAGTTATCCTACATCCAGTCTTATATAGTTTCTTGTATAGATTCCTTTTCAAATGCCAATCTTTCAACAGGCAGAAGTCAAACCCAATACATTCTCGATTTCAAGGCTACGAGACACACCCTCTGTATTTTTTGAGCTTTGGGTACACTCACTTGATCTGACTCGGGATACAGGCACACCCATTTGGATTTTCGAAACACCAAGAATACCCAATTGATTTGAATCGAGACACAATCACACTCAATCAACTATAACTAGAGTTTTAGTTGTTTTTCAAAGACAATGTCTGATCTTTGGATATAATTGATCCTATAGCCTCTTGGACAACACTTTGATTGTGTGAGAGAGATGATTAAAATCAGACTATAAATAGTAGAGAATTAATACAATAAAGATTGAACTGATTTTGGTTTTAATTTGAGAAAATCTGAATATACTTTCAATTGAAATTTTAGCAAAGTAAGAGGAGAGAAGGTAATAAGAAAGTAGTAGTTAAAAATTCGTTTGGAAACCCTTATATTAGAGAACAAACAGATATGTCCATTCGCGAAGAGTTACGACGAATAGACACTTCATTTCATATTTGAATTTTGAAAACTGCGGTATGTATGTCGACATACAATCTGGCTATATGTCGACATATCCTAGTATATTTATAAAACTTGTTTATTTTAAAACGCTTTGAAAATCTAACATGTTGTCAAAATATTTTGACACTTTGTTATGCGTTGTCAAAATATTTTGACACTTTGTAAAATAGTTTAAACATAGTTTATAAACATTTTAAACTTTAGAAATTTTTTATAGAATATTTTTAAAATATATTTTGATTTATAAATAAATGACACGAAAAAGAGAAATTGAGATCAAAGATTTCTACCAGGGTGTTTAACAACATTTTACGACTCTATACTCTATTCGATAGTCTTGAAATTCATATCTTGATCTTTATACTCATGAGTCTTCACATCCAGTTCTTGGGTCTTTATGCTGTACATTCTTTAATTCCAAACCTGTATAATATCATGCACTATATACTATATAACTTGGCAAAATCATTAATATCCATATATTATATGAATGTATATTTGTTACCAAGGTTGTTATCATCAAAATCGATATATGAGGTACTAATAATATAAACATGTCCCAGAGTACACAATAACAATATCGGCCAACTAATATAACACACATAGTATAGCAGTAAGCGATAGATAGAGAATATAAATTTAGCATTCATCATTGTTGATGAGTGGAGTCCACGGTAAACTCGTACCCAATATAAATAAGTCAGTACCTAATTATACCATAGACCCCGAGCCGCGTCCAGTTTGATCGAACTCATATAGATCTCATTGTATCCTTATAATGGGCATAAGCTATATATGATCTACTCTAGATATTTGAAAGATGAGTCTGCATTTGACATCCATCTATAATTCAAATTATCATGATCCAATGATTCCCGTCTAGGGTCTAAAATAAATAAAGTCGATACCTAAATGTACCATTGCCATAAGCCGCATCCACCTTTGATGGAACTCGTGTAGATCTCATTGTACCTCTATAACAAACATAAGTGATAAATGACCTACTCTAGACATTTGAAACCTATGTGGATCTCACTGTACCCTATAATAAGCATTAGTGATATGTTATCCACTTGTAGATGATCATTATCATCTCTCCTAAGCCATTATGGATTTCTTGACAAACTAGCATAACGTCTCTACCAAAGAGAATGACGAGCTATGCCGTATAATATGCCATCGAGACCATAAAGGAACACCAGTGCTGTATAGATATGTATAAATCAAATATAACATCATATAATCATATACAACTATTACAAACAAAGACCAATATCACGTCAATGTTTATTTATACATATGGTCACTCCTGAAAGATCCATAATATGCATGACCATTAATATAAGGCCAATAAGATGCATGATCATCAATATAAGACCAATACCACATATGGTCACAAATATAAGATCGATACAATTCATCGAGCAATGTGTACCACGAGGTCAAAACCCGTAGGTACATATTTACTACGTTCGATCGCATACGCTATTCGGACATGATTGTATAACCAATCGCTGTATTGATCTCGTACCTGATCGTTGTTGATCCGATATGAACTACTTGGCATTAGCATCCGGAGCCTTGCCTTGCCTTGTAGTCCACCTCCCCAAGTAATACATAGCCTTCCCCGAAGTTGAACCAAAGTTCTGCATGAACCCGGATCCAAAACTGGGGAAGAATCCCCGTTTGAGTGCACACTGTCTGGGATTTACTGTATAGTTGGTGCACCACCGATGCACCGGTGACAAGCCACTAGTGGACCATTGGTGGCCTCCCCCGGGCAATAAAGCATGAGGCAGGTGTAAACTATGCCATCGAGTGCCAACTTGAGCTCCATTTTCACCATTGCTTTTCCCAATGAGTTGTCTAGCTCCTTTAGCCTGCCATCATCGCATCGGACCTCTTTTGGAGTCCATTAGTTGATAAGTTGGAAGTGGTTTCTTAAGCGTTCGAAAACCGATTTTGATATGAAAAACTACTCTTTTACGTATAGAGTTTCACGGGATGATTCCAACAACCCGACCTCCTCTAACATGCTACAATAGACGCGATCGACCCTCACAAATCATGTTTCGAGCTTTATTGAAGCAATTACTCGATTTGATATTCTCTCACGTAGCTTAGTGCATCCGATAGCCGCTATGACTATGTGAGATTGCTCGTAGCCTATTTGTACACACATATATAATTATTAACATAAATAAACAGTCATTATCAATAATCCAAACCATACAAAAATTCTAACTACAATACTTGTCGATTATTATATAACTTCAAAAACTCCAACTTGAATCGATCGTAACTCGAGATCTACAAATCCAAATGCTATGAAATTTTTATAGGAGCTTGCATATACATAGAAGAATGCCCATTCCTAGTTTCATCACGACTGGACACTTTTTTTGATCGATTCGAACCAAGGGTCGAATCGATCCCAAAGTGGGCCCAGATCTACAGAATTCGGCCATGTGGGCCCCCACACATGCCAGAAGCGGTCTCCCTGAATTTTAGGCGAAATATCACCCTCCTACACCTATAAATAGAGCCCCTGCTCATTCAGAAAAAAGGGGAGAGAATTTTTAGAGTAAGAGAACGCCCGGACGCTGCCAGAATTGCTTCAGAGCACCACCGCTGCCTTTGATTTTGAATTTTGGCTTACTACTTGCTGTACTTTGACATAAAAAAGTTGTATTCTCCGAATATCAAGCAATAAAGTAACAAAACTTCATAGTGGACGTAGGCAATACGCCGAACCACTCTAAATCGTTGTCTCTCATGCAATTTACTTCCTGTTATTTGGAGTTTTTGTTAGATAATCCACATTTTAATTTACTTTCTTCATTTATTATCTCTTCAAAAACTTCCGACGAGTGTTGTGCCCAATTTTGACACAAACACTTTGGTGCTTTCACTGAGAAAACCCAGATTTTCTCCTGCTCTTTGGATCTGTCATCGATACCGGATTGAATAAATCTAAGAGAGAGATCTAGGTCATCAAATCCAACTTCCTTCCCTTCTATTCAGATTTGTACAAAGTCTAGGAAAGGAATTCAGCTTTCAAGATGGTTAATACAAGAACCACCTCAAATGCTATCAATCAACAAGAGCAGGATCGACAGAATCCTGTGCCGCCACCTCCATCTAATCAGGATGCTACTGGGCACCCCGAACCATCAGGTTCAATTACCCGACAAGAGTTGCAGTTGCTACTCCAAGAGCTGACCTAGAGTCGGCAACAACTAGAAGAACAGCCACGCGCTAACGCTGAGCTAATCGACAAGCTGGATCGCCAGAAGCGAAAAAGGTCCAAGAGAGACCATGCTTCTCGCTCCTCCAGCGAGAGTTCTTCATCTTCTGATTACCACAATCAATCACCATGACCCCGACTAGATGGGAGTCGCATGCCAGTCACTGGAAATCAACCGGCACTGACCATTGGACAACTGAGAGTTGGTCCATCAGCCAGTTTCCAAATCGGACCCTCCTCCCAAGGAGGTGCCGTTCCTCACCACACCGCAGAATACCGCACCACTAACGTTGCGGCTGAACTAGGAGTCGACGCCCAAGATCAGTCGGACCCGGACCGTCGTCATAGCGGACGTACTCCTGAACTATACGTCCCAGAAGACCACGAACCAAGAAGGCAAAACTTGGGACTTCGACAATATCTGATCCAGCCCCAAAGAATGGAACGTAATCATACTCCGGTGCAGGCCGCACAAAACGCGCAAATGCCGGATCTTTCAACTATGATACGTCAGATGATCCGTGAGAGTCAGGGATTCACAAATGACGATTGGGGAGTTTTCCGAAGTCACACTCCTTTTACAGACGATATCCTTACTGCCGAACCCCCGCGGCGATTCAGAATGCCAACTTTACCCATGTACGAAGGAAACTCCGACCCCAACCAACATATTCTGAAATATGAATGGCCGATGACCGCTGCCCGCGCCGACGATGCCGTGAAGTGTCGTAGTTTCCCCATATCCTTGGGGGGCATCGCCACCATGTGGTTCACCCGATTGCCACCTCGATCCATCTCTTCATTCAACCAATTGGCCACAAAATTCGTCGAATAATTCCGCATGCACGTCGCAAGGCCGAAAGATGTCAACACTCTGTGTAGTGTCACTCAAGCTCCTGGAGAAACGCTCAGACACTATTTAGAGAGATTCCATACGACATGTGCGGAGATCAGCAATCCAAACGATAACTCCATCCTTATGGCGCTGACTAAGGGGATCGACCCCGATTTTGAGTTTGGCAGCTGGTTAGCAGGAAAACCACATGCATCGTTGGACCGTTTCCACGCCAAGGCGGCTCAATTCCTGATAAGGGAGGACGCGAAACAGTCTAGGAAGCAAACTGATGCAGGACCGAGTACGAAAGGGATTCAAAGCAATGTAGCAATCAAACAGTCAGGTGAGAGCTTCGGAAAAGTTCAGTTGAACGTTAAAAACAAACAAGCTCGGCGAAGAGAGAGCGTGAATCAAATTAAGAAGCAAGATCAAAATCATGGCTCGCAGCGCAAGAATCCAATGTTTGACAGTTACACTCCTCTGAATACATCACTAGAAGACTTATATTTACAAACTCGTGATACAATTCAGTATCAAAAACCTACACCAAATCCGTCGTCAGAAAAGCAAATCCAAACAGGAAAGTTTTGCAGGTTCCATGAAAGCTACGGGCACAATACAAACGAATGTCGTCGCTTACAAGACCTCGTTGAGAAATTGATCAGAGAAAAGAAGCTGGAACAGTTTGTTCGGACGCCGCAGCCGGGAGAAGCGGGCCCATCAAATCAAAGTAATGAATCCAATCATCTGATACAAGAAGACTCCACCCCCACCGGCTGGAGGTTAGTAGTAAATGCTGTTGGAAGTATCCCCCATCCAACAAAGCAAAGCTGGGATGAGATGAAGTCATATGCCAGTCCTACTAGGCATGCAGATGCTACATGCTGTAGGCATTTGAAAGATAAAGTTCTGATCAAACGACAGAAAGCAATGACTGACGACATCGTATTTCAGTGTGGTGGTGATGACAGAATCATAGTCCCGACTACCGATCCATTAGTCATATCAGCTCAGGTAGGCCATGTGTGGATGAAAAGGATTTTGGTTGACAGCGGAAGTTCTGTGAACATAATATTTAAGTGAGCCTACGACCAAATGAATCTGAATGCCAAAAACTTGAAACCATGCCAATCCAGTATTCGTGGCTTCGACGGGAGCGCGGCCATGCCCGTTGGAGAACTAGAAATACTGATGGAGTTGGGGACTGGATAGTGTTGCAGAATCCGGACATTGCGATTTGTGGTGATGGACATAGATTCACCGTACAATGCTTTCTTAGGCCGACCAGCCCTTGCCGAGTTCAGAGCCGTTATCGCCCCATGGTGCCTAACTTTAAAATTCCCCACTGACAAAGGAGTTGGTGTTGTTATGGGAGACCAGGCTGACTTAAGAATTGTCATACTCCGAAAGCGAGCTTCTCGGTCGCACGGTGTCAATGATCAACCCCAAACCTTCAAAATTGGTGATTTCGTCTACGTAAGAGTACACTCAACACCATCGTGTGTGAAATCAACGTGGGAACGGCCATGTGTGATTAAAAAAAAATTCGGGGATGACCTGTTCTTGCTGTCAACATTGGGCGGTCCAATTTTGCTAAGATCTTGGAGAAGCAAGGACCTTCGGCATTGTTACGCATGACAGGCTTTGTTCAATCTATGAATACTTTACAATTTTCTTTATATTCTGAAGTTTGAACTTGTAATAAGGCACTGACTTTGCCATATTTTCTTATTTCAGCAATAAATTATTATCTCTTCAAGCTAGAACTGTGATTCACCAAATACAACGTTCAACAATCAGAACACACGAAGAGATAAATTCCATCAAACAATGGAATTTATTCAAATAGCGAGTGACTGTGATACGACCGACCACTCGCTAAGTGAAACCCACGGCCACTCGCTAAGTGAAACCCCAGCTCAGGGTCAAGCCATCACATCAAAGGCTCAATAGGACCGACACACGGCAGTCCTACAACTAACTCCAACTTCCCAGAGCGCGAATTGGAGGATAAACATCATACAAATCGTTCCCACAGCGCGAACGGACTCCAACTTTCCAGAGCGCGAATTGGAGGATAAACATCATACAAATCGTTCCCACAGCGCGAACGGACTCCAACTTTCCATAGCGCGAATTGGAGGATAAACATCATACAAATCGTTCCCACAGCGCGAACGGACTCCAACTTCCCAGAGCGCGAATTGGAGGATAAACATCATACAAATCGTTCCCACAGCGCGAACGGACTCCAACTTCCCAGAGCGCGAATTGGAGGATAAACATCATACAAATCGTTCCCACAGCGCGAACGGACTCCAACTTCCCAGAGCGCGAATTGGAGGATAAACATCATACAAATCGTTCCCACAGCGCGAACGGACTCCAACTTCCCAGAGCGCGAATTGGAGGATAAACATCATACAAATCGTTCCCACAGCGCGAACGGACTCCAACTTCCTAGAGTGTGAATTGGAGTATAAACATTCAATAACTCGTTCCCGGAGTGCGAACGGACTCCAAATTCCCAGAGTGTGAATTGGAGTATAAACATTCAATAACTCGTTCCCAGAGCGCGAATGGACTCCAAATTCCCAGAGCGCGAATTGGAGTATAAAACAACTCGTTCCCAGAACGTGAACGGAATATAAACATAGATTACAAGTTCCTGAAGTGTGAACCGAAATATCAATACTAACTCCAAGTTCCCAGAGCGCGAACTGTGTTACAAGTATCGATAACTCTCAAATTCCCGGAATGCGAACCGGATTATCGATCTCAAATTATCCTAAGTCCCCAGAATGTGGACATGTGCTTATGATTTGCAGAAAATGCGATCAACCACCAAAGTACAAATGTTATTCCCCGAGACTAGGGGGTAGAAAAATAAAGAAAAACAAACACTGCAAAAACACTTAAGTAAAAGAAAAGAACAACTTCCCATTCCATCAACTGACAAAAACAAGTTTGATTACATGGCAAGTCAAAAAGTTTCAATTAAGTGGAGGCCGAATCCACATATATACACGGCTCCAAAAGAACAAAAGAAGAGGCAAAAGAATTGTTGTTCACAGCTGCATGATAAAACAAGAAGCTCACTCCTTCTTCTTCCGAGGCCTCTTTTTCGGAGTCGAGCCGCTGGACCCACTACCCGGCTTCCTACGGGATTTCTTGCCCTTCTTTGGAACATCCTCCGAATCTGGCATAATATCAACATCTTCCTCAGAGCTGGAAGGGACAGAGATCCTTTTTGGAGGACGAACTGAAGACATGGGAACGGTGACAGGTGTTTGTCCAGCAACGCTCGAGACGGTTACCGTGCCACCGGGGGAGATCACCATTAGAGAAGATAAGCTTGAGGGGCCAGTATCGCTACCTGAACCACCGACCATTACCATCGTGGCCATTTCAGCACTTATCTCAGCTAAAATCTCTTCTTCTCGAGACAACTGAGCTGCATGGGACACGCTGGTGGTCGTCATGACAGAACTGAAAACTGGAGCAACCCCACTCATCGCAAAAGAAGGATCAGGAATGGGGTCAAGAGATTGACCAAGCAGCTCTTCTATCATTTGAGCATCGAATGACATCGAGCTCCCCTCTCCAAAATCACCAGCCATGGCAGCGGTTGAGATCGCCTCGGTGACAATAAATCCGCGCGTAGGATGTAAAACTGGAGGAACTGGGGGCACGAATGCGACGCTCTCAGTCACTGAGCAAAGAAAAACGAAAGTAATCAGTCCAGGAAATTCTCTCGAAAATCGATACTTTAAAGCATGAGGGAAATAATCAAAGTACCTTCTTTACCTTGCCTTGGAGCTTGAACAGGCTCGGAGACAGCAGTCTTGCCAGAAGACAACTCCGGTTGGTCCGGGTTGTAAGCAGGAATAACTTGTGGATCGACCACAGCGATAACTTCGGACGAAGTCGGGATAGGGACTTCGATATTCTCGATATGATGCGTGACACCCGAACCTTCTCCGATCTCCGTTTGGTGGATGCCAAGTCTTTCCTTCTCAACAGAAATTATCGCCTCGTGAAGAGTTCTCCTCTCATCCTCGCTAAGCAGACGTGACTCGAGCTCAAACTCATCCAATACTCCATCCAGGAAAGACATCCTCTTGTTCTCTAATAGTTTCTTCCAAGCATTGTAGAGAAGCATCGAGTAATCTCCTAGCCAGGAGAGATTTCTATACTCTAACACATTGGCATTATATGTGTCCAAGAGTTCGTCAAATTCGGCCTCCATCTTAAACCTCTCTGCCTGAACTCTCTCCTCCATCTCTGTTTCAACCTCCTTAACCCTTGCAACTGCCGCATCACGCTCATCTCAGAGAGACACAGCTTGCTCACACGCTTCTTGCGCGGCCGTATTAGCATCGTCTTTTTCTTTGTTCATATCAGCAAACTTAGCCTTTAATTCCTCTAGTTCTTTGACTGCCGCATCCCGCTCGGCTTCAACATTTTTGTATCGATGGCCCAAATCTTCAACTAAAGTGCAATGTGCCTATTGCATCTTCGCCATCTCAACTAATGTCTTATTAACCTTTTTTAACGACTCGGTTTCGGCCTTACGGGAAGATTCCGCCTCAGATTGGAGTATGTCAACAATGCGATTCTTCTGAGCCAAGTCGGCTTCCAGTTTCTCGATAATTTTGGCCCGGTCAAAGGCTGCTTTTGAAGCTTTAACAGCTGCTTTATACCATTCTTTGTACTGAGCATAGAAATCGCGGATGTAGCTAAGTGTCGTGGTCACGGCGTCTTCGAGGATTCTTTTAAGATTAGGAGAAAAAATACAAGCGTCGAAGCAAATCTCCAGAAAATCCCTCTTCAATTGAGCAAGTCTTATGGCCCCTTCACCAGATGGTTCAATAGGGGCCTCCTCCGCAGCCATGGTCGTAGCAACCTCAGTTCTAGAACGGTGTGGCTCGAACCTCGAAACCTGCGAAGACGGTTGATGTCGCAGAGGCTCAGACACGTGAATATGGCTTTGGTGTGGCGGAGGAGAACGAGAGGAGGAGCGGTGTCTCCGATCTCTATCCGATCGCTCCTGACTGGAATAACTGCGATGATAATCCCTGGCATAATATTCCTAGCCACGATGCCTCTGTTCACGATCGCGATCGGAATCTCCACGTCGAGATTCGTAATAAGACGAAGGGTGATGTACTCGTCGGAGTTTGTCCAATGTAGAGTGACGGCCAGACATAGCACCTGAAAAAGGGAAACAATTCAGTTAAATACTAGGAGAAAGCAATACGATTTGTGCAGAAGTCGTGTAGTGTTATGAAAGTGTATGCAAATGTGCAAAACCCCCGACCAACCAGAAGTGTCGACTGCACTAACAGGTAAAGGCTCGCTTATTTCTAAAGCTTCCCGGAGTTCATCCAACCCGGACTCGTGGTGGAGAGATACGTATTCCGGGATGGGAATGTCATCCAGTCCTATAAAAATGTTTCCTGATTGACAAAGAGCAGCGTCAGAGGTAGTAATTTCGGGGATCAAACGAGATACGACTACCGACTTCCGTCTCTTAAGTTTAGGGACAACAGCCTTGCCTTTCCGCTTTTCTTCTACCCGGGAAAGATCAGCCGCAAACTCGATATCAGTAGGCGTCCTCTCATCATCTCTCATTTCTCTTATCATTATGCCGGGTTTCCTTTTCACCGTCTTCTTCTTCGTCTTCGAAGCCGATTTCGCCAACCCCTCGATGACAATACTCTGATTCGTCTCAATTAAACCCAGCATCCTTAAGTTATCATCAGTTAACACCGAGTCGATGTGCCGCAAATCACTCGGGACCCCTTGTAAACTTCGGACAACGCCTTTGTAGTGACCACCGTCAGGCCTTGAGATGATAGCTGCAAGAAAAACGCCTGATATTAGTTAAAGTGTTGGCAACGACTATTAAAGAAAGCTTGAGCGATTTACGACACTTACGTCTAGACAGCCATCGCCTAGCGAACCCTAGGGGGCATCGAACAAAAAACCATTCATTCTTAAAATAACTGAGTCGGGTCCAGGCTCCCGTCACGATCTGGCAGTTTCTAACTGCTTCCAAGAAGGTGAAAGATGGACTATCGCCCCTGCTCTTGAAGTTGAATATGTGTCTAATCTCAGTTGGCCTTGGCGGACGAAAAAGATGATCCATAAATAAAACGAAAACACTGTTCAGCAATGCGTGTCCATTGGGATGAAGTTGTGAGGGGGCGATTCCAATGAACGATAACATCTCCCTGATATATTGGTTAAATGGAGGGAGAGCTCCAGCCGCGCAGGCATGGCGATAGAAAGCAGTATACCCCTCGGGCGGATTGTGAGGTCTGTCATCAACGCCCGGTAGCAAAACGTCGTCTGGGGATAAGTTATGTTTCAAGCATATCCGACCCAATAATGCTTCGGAGATATTGGATTGGACGGAATCAACGGTGTCCTCGATAAATAAAGCCTCCGGCAATTCGTCCGAGCCGGATCTATTACTTCAGGAGGGATTTCTGGAATCTCAAGCACTGGAGGAGGCGAGCTTTGTACCTCTTGTTGTTGAGAACTTGAAGACTCCATAATTAACTAACTCACCAGAAAGCAGCGTTAAGTACAAAAGAAGCCCGTGTATTCCCCGGTGTGAAATATATGAATATGTCGTGCAGTACAAGTGCTGTGCATAATTTAAGCAGATTTTACAAGTTGGAACAAGATGTCCGAACGACGAAACTTTGGAATTTGAGAATGAAAATGACCGTCATCGCTGACCGTCACTTCCACGCCACCCAGATGCTACTGACCAATTCAAGTACCATTCTGTTATATTGTTGGTTAAGTCACAGTTCCATCGACGAGCTTCAAAAAGGAGGTCAAGCCAAATTCGATTATGCAAGGCCGAAGCTCGCCGGAGTCAAGTATGCTAAAGTTCAGTGAGTTCGTTAAAGTTCAAACTTGAAATTGGTCGTAGTTCCGATGTTGGAGCAAATCAGAATATCAGAAGTTTCAGATGTCAGAACGTTCGAATCGATCGACTCGAATCGATACGAGTCGAATCGAAGGCGTTCGAATCCATACACCTCGACTCCATTAAAGGTCGACTCGGTGAAGCCTTAGGGTGGAAGAGCACTTCGAATCCATAAGTGCTGCATAGCTTCGAATCGATCACATTACATACCTTCGAATCGATCAGGGTATCACTGCTTCGAATCGAAGCCTCGCGCTTGATATCGATTCGAATAGTTCATTCCTGGATCGATTCGAAATCTTGCATTCTTGGTCGATTCGAACTACCCATGCTCAGATCGATGCGAAGCAAGGATGCTTCTCCATGATAACACTTAAGATCGAAACGACTTGGATGGTTTCGCTCCCCAGATCCATCGAGTCGACCAACTCCATTCAGATCTCATGACTCTTCAGATTTGTCAGATGAAAAGAATTGAAATCGATGATGAAAAGTCCAGTTTCATCGTCCTACACTCGAGTCAAATTCCTGAATTACCTAGCTGGATTCGATTAACAGACGAAAACTTGGAAAAATTGGATCGATTCGTGCAAGATGCAATTGTCTCTGGCTCTAGAGGATCGATTCGAAGATACGGTTAAAGCAATAGTAAAAAAGTAAAAAATAAAAGTAAAGTTGGCCTTGAGTATTTATATGGGTTCCAAAGAAAGCGTATGACTCTTCGACTCCCGGTTGTGGTGACTTTCTACCACTGGTCACTCGCCATGCTCCATCGATTCGAACGACCGCTCAATAACCCGCTATGTTCGAATCCATCCCAGCGTAGAGCCGTTGCTTCGAATCCATCACATGGCTGAGTCCATACTTCACTTCGAATCCATTACCTTCCTATCCTTTACACGATCGAATCCATCCCAACTTTATCGATGCGAGGCATCATCGATTCGAGGAAGCACTAAGCAAAGGCTGGATTAAAAACCATCGACTCGAAGATGATCGATTCGAACATACGTGACTTCGAATCCATCAAAGGACGTCGATGAGAGCAAACGAATCGCTATGATTTGAAAAATTACTTGTCTACCTTTTATACCGATTCAGGAGAGGATCGATACAAGAGGAGGATTACAAACAATCATAAAAACAGTGTTTTAACTCGAATCTCAAGATCGGTTCAGGGAAGGACCAATGCAGAATTCGATAACAAACCGAACTGACAACGACTTGCAATCACGCAACGTTAACCAAAGTCAAGGTGGTACATACATGCACATATGTCTGACTAATGTTTGATCTGTATTATTCACAGGGATCAAATGTCCATTTCGTCATGATGTAGACGACGAACAGCCGATCGCGATCATATGACGATTGGCTACAGCAATAAAGAATACAACTCTCAGCAAAGCATGTTCTAATTGTCCAACGATAAACTGCAGCTTTTCAAAGCACGTCATGTTTACACAAGACGTACTTTGGGGGGAAAATGTTATCCCGCCTTTTGGCAAGGCCGAGATAACCAGGAACTGACTGGAAAAAGACAAGATCACATGTCCTCAATTTGGAATGATTGATTGGGCAACTACAAATATCGATGAATTTTGCCCGAGTCCGGATCGGACTACGGGTATAAGACACGTCAAGCTAAGCTGTGGAAACCAGCGTTCCAAATTTCGGGGCAATCCGAGTTCGTATGCTCAAGTTGTTGCCATTAGAAAGTGGAAGGAGTAACATTGTTTCGAACCCAATAGAGCCAATCCTCGAGTTCGAATCCATCAATACATGTGTCACTTCGAATCCGTGAGAAGTGGTTTTGTTTCGAATCCATCGAGCAAGCAAGCAGTTCGACTCCATCCAAGTGGCCATGCTTCGACTCCATCAACCACGCATTGGTTCGAATCCATCCACAAGGCCTTGGTTCGAATCCATCAGTAGTCAGCCATGGTTCGAACCCATCAGAACACACCTTGCTTCGACTCCATCGAGCAAGCTTTAAGGTCGTATCCATCCCATTATGCCTTGGTTCGAATCCATCCTTATATGCCCTAGCTCGAATCCATTGGGGGAAAGTTTCCTCGAATCCATGCAAGTGAAGAAGCCCCGGCTCCATTCCAGAACTCGTCTTCGAATCCCCCAATTGAGGCAACCTCGAATCGATCAAATGCTTTGATCGATTCGAACGAGTACCAGTTCCATCGATTCGAAGGAAGCGTGCCTTCGAATCCAACTCTTCGAATCCATCAAATAAACGCAGCTAAAACCAAGGGTATGACCCAGAAAACTTGGAGAAAAAGGAGGATTGACCCGAAGCATACGCACCACGTCATCACTTTCACGTGCAGAAGCATGGATTCGACCCTATGGATTCGAACCATATCGATTCGAACGGGTCCCTGGGGCGAAAAACTCCAACTTGAATCGATCATAACTCGAGATCTACAAATGCAAATGCTATGAAATTTTTACAGGAGCTTGCATATACATAGAAGAATGCCCACGCCAAGTTTCATCACAACTGGACACTTTTTTTGATCGATTCGAACCAAGGGTCGAATCGATCCCAAAGTGGGCCCGAATCTACAGAATTCGGCCATGTGGGCCCCCACACATGCCGGAAGCGGTCTCCCTGAATTTTAGGCGAAATATCAGCCTCCTACACCTATAAATAGAGCCCCTGGTCATTCAGAAAAAAGGGAAGAGAATTTTTAGAGTAAGAGAACGCCCGGACGCTGCCGGAATTGCTTCAGAGCACCACCGCTGCCTTTGATTTCGAATTTTGGCTTACTATTTGCTGTACTTTGACATAAAAAAGTTGTATTCTCCGAATATCAAGAAATAAAGTAACAAAACTTCATAGTGGATGTAGGCAATACGCCGAACCACTCTAAATCGTTGTCTCTCGTGCAATTTACTTCCTGTTATTTGGAGTTTTTGTTAGATAATCCACATTTTAATTTACTTTCTTCATTTATTATCTCTTCAAAAACTTCCGACGAGTGTTGTGTCCAATTTTGACACAAACAGATACCTTAGTAATTAGTGATAGAAATAAATTAAAGTTAAGAAGATATACGGTGTGAGCACTATTATAGTAGAAAAATACTAGTACACTCTCTCAATGTGTCTCCCTCTACTAGTTTGTTTAACTTAAATCGGTTCACTTGGTCCTGAGTGTTGAACCGAAGTTTTGATACAAATGCAACAACCTGTCATTCGTAACACCCGAAAATCAACGTCGAACATCAATGCCTGACTTTCAAATACTACAAAAGACAGATTGTCGGGGTGAAATTAAAAGGAAACACTATACCAAGGCGTAACGATATAATCTCACTGCAGAATGAGAACATATAATATACTAAATATACATAAACATGTTAGGATGAACAATATATAAGAGATTGCACTATCGGAAGTAACCGATAAGTAAATATCAATACAGAAAGTTAGAGTAGAATGTCTAACACAATGAATCCCATATACAAATAACATTTGTTATATACCACTAAAATATAAAGTATATATATCCAAGTACCGTCTTCACCTCCAAAGCTCCAACTGCGCCACTCTGATAACATATCCCTAAAAGCACCTAACTTCCATATTACTCAATCGAGTACCTGAGTGTTATCGTGACATAAACTAACAAAGACAAAATACGAGTCAGACATAAAGCCCGGTGTGAGATGAAGTGTCTCAAAATACTATATATCAAAACTATATATCAAAACTATATATCAAAACTATATACATATATCAAATAGGAAGCTACTAAGACATATCTGGCCCTCTCTGCAAACATGGCTCGGGGTAAATTTGGGAAACCCATGAACAAGTAAAGTAAACTCATCACAAAAGTAGAAAATCTTACCAAACCTACTCTTCTCCTGTAATCAACGAATCAACACAAATAATATAATGTGACTAAACGTAACAACATACTGTGAGAAAAGTAACTCAATATACAAGTGCAAACTTTATATAAACATCAAGATATAAGCATATACTAGAATACACAACAACAATATTAGCCAACTAACATAACACACATGGTATAATGATAAGCAATAAAAAGAGAATATAAATTGGTACTCATCATTGGCGATGAGTGGAGTCTATGGTAGCCTCATGCCTAAGATAAATAGAGCCAGTACCTAATTGTATCATAAATTCTGAGCCGCATCCCGTGTGATCGAACTCATGCAGATCTCACAGTACCCCTATAACGAGCATAAGTGATATATGATCTACTATAGATATCTGAAACCTAAGCCTTCTTTGGACATCCATCTATAATTCAAATTATCACGATCCATTAATTCCCATCGAGAGTCCAAAATAAATAGGGTCGGTATCTAAATGTACCGTAGATCTTTTGCCGCATCCATCATTGATGGAACTCCTATAGATTCCATCGTACCTCTAAAACGAGCATAAATGATTAGTAACCTACTTTAGATATTTAAAACCTGTGTGGGTCTCACTGTACCCCTATAATAAGCATAAGTAATATGTGACCCAAGCATGGATGATCGTCATCACCTCTTCTAAAGCCATCATGGATATTTGAACAAACTCGCATAATGATTTTATAGAAGAGAACGACAACCTTATCCCATATAATATGCCATCGAGACCATAAAGGAACACCAATGCCATATAGATATACAAATCTAACATCATGTAATCGTAAGCATGTATGACAAATAAAGACCAATATCACATCATCGTCTATCTATATGTATGGTTGCTACTGAAAGACCAATAATATGCATGACCATTGATATAAGGCCAATACGATGTATCATCACTAATATAAGACCAGTGCCATATATGATCACTTATATAAGACCGATATAATTCATCGAACAATGCGTACCCCGAGGTGAACACCTAAAGGTATAGATTTACTCCGTTCAATCGTACACGCTCGTCGGACGTGATCATGTGACCAATCCTCATACCAATCTGACGCCTGATCACTATTGATCCCTTATAAACCACTCGACATTAGCATCTGGATCCGAGCTCCACCTTGCGCTCCTCCTCTTCGAGTAGCCAATAGTCTTTCTCAAAGTTGCGCCAAAGTTTTGCATGAACCTACATCTGAAACCAAGGAATATTCCCCATTTGAACGCACACTACTTGGGCTTTATTTCCCCGACTGGTGCACCGAACTTGCATCAGTGGCCAGCCACCGGTGGACCAATGGTGGCATGTACTAGGCAGTAAAGCCTAGGGCAGGTACAAACCATGCCATCGATCGCCGATTCAAGCTCCGTTTTCTCCTTTGCTTTGCTCAATGGGTTGCCTAGCTCCTTTAGCCTGCCTTCGCTGCATCGGATCTCTTCCAGATTCCATTGGTTGATATTTTAAAAGTAGTTTCTTAAGTATTTGAAAATCGATTTTGAAATGAAAAACCACTTTGTTACATATAGAGTTTCGCAGGACAATTCTAGCGACCCGGCCTCCTCTAACACGCCAAAATGGACCCAACCAACCTTCTTAGTTTATGTGACGCACACTTATGTGTAGGTATACCTACTTATGCACACATATGCACACAAGTACACACAACACATAAAATCTTCAGGAATCATGTTTCGGGCTTCACTGGAGCAATTACTCGACTATGTATTCTCTCACGCAGCTTAGCGAAACCGATATCGCTATGCTATGTGAGATTCCTCGTAACATGTTTATATACCACTGCAAGAAAACTGATTTTTTGTAGCGCCCAAAAAATGCCACTATGTATTTTTAGTGGCGTTCCGATAATCATTACGAAAAAACATGCCACTAAAAATCCTCGAGTATTAGTTGCACTTTTTTAAACGCCACCAAATTTGTTTTTTTGATAGCGTTTTTATAACGCCATAGAATTCCTTTTTTGTAGCGCCTATTTACCGCCACCGAAAAGGTTTTCTCCTCCATGATACTTTTTTATGGCGTTATCTAAATTTTTTGTAGCGCCTGTTTAACGCCACCGAAAGGGTTTTCTCCTCCACGTTACCTTTTCATGGCGTTATATACATTTTTTGTAGCGCTTAATAAACGCCAGCATAAGTGTACTTGAGTTTTTAATCACTCTTTTGTAGCGACATTTTAACGCTACCAAAATAAATAATATCCAGTAGCGTTTGTTTCCCTCCACCTGCTACTCCAGATTTACCCCTGATCTAGCATCCAATTATATAATAACAGAATACGCAAGCACATACACTTTTGAACACAATATATTAAACAACTACAAAATACGTATACGCATTGAAGATCCACAAGATACATAGACATTCATACATCCACATACATAGGTGTCGACAAAAAGCTACCCGTACACATACACAACCAAACTACCATAAGTGTTATAACCAAACTACCATAAGTGTCATAACCGTACATATACATCTGAAATAAACGTCTGAAATAACCAAAGTACCGAGCAAAACCCGAATCACCATAAAAACCTAAACTACCTGTCATTGCTGATGTCTTCAAAACCTGAACTACCTGTCAACAAAGAACAGAACAAAAGAGTGAGAAAACAAAACCTGAACTTAAAATTGCATCATTAACATTCCACCACAATCCATACATAACTCCTCACATTCTATTATTTTCCCTCCCCTTAACCATACATACTAGTTTCATAATAGTTTCATAACAATTTTAATCAACCTAACTACATACATGTGCTGGTACCATACCAAAAACCAGTGCTGCTGCTTGAATTCTTCACAAACGTTTATCTACCTGTAAACAATAATAATCATGTTACTAAATATTTGTGAGGTGAAGGTATCAAAGATCAAAAATGGACAAATATAGAAGTCCTTAGACTATAATACTTCAAACAAATATGCCTCTGCCCATCCACTTCAAAACCAAAAACTGCCCATCCACTTCAAAACCAAAAACTGCAGTTTCAATTAACCATCTACCTACACACAAAACCATACATCCTATGCATTTATAACATACGAAACTGACCTCTATTGCTCTTCTCTCAATAGCTACTTGCAAACACTTACGTGTTAACTTAATGAATGAAACTGAAGTTATATAATGAAACAATACATTATTTATAAACTGAATTTAACGAAACTTAATGAAACTAAAGTTGTTGAAATGACTGCACCAATGAATGGACCAACCCATAATATTCGTTGTTCATACAACATAGAGTAACTTGTCAGGTACTTGTAATCATATTATTAATATGAAATATGAGTTTCAATAATATGTAAAAGCAAGCTAACCTGATCATCCCAAGCTTCATCCTTGTTGTAAATAACAACAGCTCCAAAACTTCTAGCAGTGTTAATCCTAGTACCAGCAATTGGAATGGTCTCCAGATGAACCATGAACACCGTAAACCCAATTAGAAGTGGAGCTAGTACCTACAACCCATTTATTACTTATAATTCTAGTTTAAAACTAAATAATTACAGAACATAAGAAATTTTATAGTATGACGCATAATTTATCACAGTTATAAATATAAATCAGGTTCTATTCTTTGAAATACAAAAGAAGAGTATCATACCGGCACATGAGTATCTCTAGCACCACGTTTAGGGTCGGTAGCAGCAAACACAGTGTATATCATTACCAACACAAAAGTGTCTATAATTTCAGATGCAAGCCCAGTTCCTTTACTGTACCAAGCGCTTATTGTAAAACATGGTAACTGGTCCTGCAAAATAAAGAAAATAGTGTTAAAACATGGTAAGATAAACCTTCTGGTAATGGCAACTGATTTGCAACTAATTCTGTAAAACAAATAAAATAGTGTTAAAACATGGTAAAGATAAATCAGGTTTAAATGCCCATGTTCTGTATACATAATGGATTTCACCAGTTAAAAAACTATTGTTAAGTCCTAAAGAAATAAGTTTCAATGTAGCAAACCTTTCATGCAGCATTGTCATCACAAAAGCTAAAACTTTCAGCTTCTGCAAAACAGGTGTTATTCTACAAATCCGTACTTATTTCAATAAGCCAAATAACCAACCTCACGAAGTTATTGTCACAAGTTGGCTCAAACAATCCGCTTCTTAATCATTTTCTTCAAAAAGCCTAGATGCAAATGGTTTCAACTGAATAAAATTCGATAAATTAATAGCTAATACCGATACAATTAATGTTTCTTCACTTATCTGTTACAATAGTCCAAAGCAAGCCATGTCTATTCTCATCCATAACCTTCTCGTTACCCATGTGCTGTCGAAAATCATGAATCCCCTTTATAGACCATCATAAAGATTGTTTGTTCCAGATCTGAAGCTGCAAGACAATTTCAGATAGTTTGCTTCACTACACTGCAATGTTCGAAGCCTGAGATATACAGAAGAGTTTTAACTTTGAGGAAATGATATTCTTTGAGTTTTATGCAGAAGAACCAACTAAAACTGACGAAAACAGGACGTGATGGATAGGTAACCAAACAATAAAAATAAATAAACACACACGACTATTATTATACACAATGATAAGAATATTTATAATTAAATGAAATCAATATTCACTACATGTAATAATGTATAATACATGCCTATACATATAAATCAAAATAAAATTGAAAATCCTTGAGCTGAAGACAAAAAACATAGAAAATTATGTTAGAAGTTTTACTATATTTCATCTAATATACATCATAACTAATGCTGTACATCTAGGCAAAACTAGGAGTGATGGACTTGTAACAGTATATAGATGGACAAAGCAACAAAATCTTGAGGTGCAAGTGCTAATTTATTTTCATTCATAAATTATACTTGCAAAATCTCAGCTATATTCTGGTAAATAGTAAAGTCTCATAACCGAAAGAACAAATCGCTTTACCCAAAGAAAATAAAGCAAAGAAGAAACCAGAAAGAACAGCAAAACAAAAATCTTCAGTTCTTTACAGTGAAAAAAGTGAATGTCTTCTCAGCCTAACCTTCTATAGATGAAACAGCACTCAGACCATTTAAACAAGTTTTTCATAATTTCAGATTAACTAAGATGCATTAATTCTAACAGATTCAGCCTATGTTTGCGCACAAATAGATTTTCAATATATACAACAAATTTTTTTTAATTCCATCCAGGCACATACATCAGACAGTTCAATTTTTACTAAAATTAAGTTACCTTGATGATCCCATATGTGACATGTTTGACACGGTTGTGCTCCTCTAACCGTCGTCTCTTCAGCCATCTTATTTGCTTCAGGATATACATGAACAAATGCCTAATTTCTCCCTCTTCTTGCTTTGTTTATTTCATTTAATGCCTTTTCATGTTTGCAGTCACCAGGAAATAGTCCATTACTCCATAATACAAGCGGAAGAGAATCCCCTGCAACAATAAACTTCTTAGTTTTATTGCTTATCAAATAAATAAATGATAATACAAATACACAGAAACCTCACCGCACACACATTTAAACGGTTCAACATAACCTCAAGCAACAAAGCACAAATTCAATGTAGTGCGACAATCTCCATGATCAATCACAACCGCACAAAGCATTCAACTGCCTACACGACAGTGCACATTATCACCAAGACCAAACAACTGCTCTACAACCTCCAACAACACTACCATCCCACTTTATCACAACATTTCAACAGCCTCAAAACTGTTGTTCATATCAACTACATTTCTGCTGTCGAACCACCCCACCATAGCATTGCAGTGCACTTCAACCTCGCCTGGAACCCAAAACTATGCTACAACAGTCATCCCTTCTCATTGCCATACATCCGCTGCCATCATCTTTTAAACAGCATCACTTCAACGCATCCTCCCCTACGTCCCACTGCCGCTAGTATCAACAGCACCAAAATAACAGTGCACAACTCCCGGCCAACCAATCACCACTGTTTGCCACAATCCACATAGCAACCAATACACATTCATACAAGCATCTCTACTTGCTTTTATCACTGTAACCATTCATACACATTGCTTGCAACCAATACATCCATACACTGCAGTTAACATTCAACTCCTAATTCATACTTCTGAACCAAGTTTCCAGAACACTACTGCTTTCCAATCTCTTTCCAAATGCGACCACATCAGTCGACCACACTGCAACCACTACCATCATCGGTCGCAATCCCAATTCCTTCAACCCTAAATTGCCAACCCGAAATCCCATCGCAAATCGAACAACCTTCAACCCGAACCACACTACGACCTCCATCACTTCTCAAAACTAATTCAACTGCCAATTTTCACTTACCGCTACCCCCAATTGACAAAGTCCCCAAATCGCAGATCATGAAATCGAACCACTACCTCCACAAGAATCCCAGAATCGAACGTCTGATTTTATTTGATTTTGATCAAGAATTTGGTATTGTGGAACTTGATTTGGAAACAGTCGATTTTATTTGTTTCTTTTCTTTTCGAACGAGAATTCAGGAATAAGAATATGAAAATAAGAATTTGAGATTTTTTTTCCTTCGTACTTTTTGGAAGGAGGATGGGAAAATGTTAATTGTTAAAATAAGCTATGAGCGGTCACGGAAAAATTTAGCTAAATTTTCATGAATTGTTGGCGGGAACCCATTAGCCGCGTTTATTGTTTATTTTTATACTAAAGAAGTTCCAACGGTTGCATATGGTTATAAACGCTACCAATTAATGCAACTAAAAGCAGATTTTCTTGTAGTGTACATACATACATACATACATACATACATATATATATATATATATATATTCATACAAATAAATAATCATTATCAACAATCCAAACCATTCAAAAATCCTAGCTAAATACTTGAATTGTTTATATAACTTCAAATACGCGTATATAATACGTGCCCATATAAATATACATACACGTATATTTAAATAAGTATTTCAATTATTACTTAAGCGAAAACTTACTTTTATGTACTAAATCTTTCCAATAAAAGTAAAATATATTTTCCTACTATTTTATAAAATCATTTCATTTCTTTATAAAATACCAAGTTAGCTTATAAATCATTTTAAGCCTTTATAATACTTAATTTCTTCACTAAAATTAAGTATTCATCTTGTAATTATTTAAAGAACCTTATAACCTCTTTATAAAATAATTCCTTTTTACTATTTTATACAATCTTCACTTTTATAAAATATTTCTTTTATCATCTTATAAAATCTCATTCTATTTATTGTTGGTAAATTGAAATTCATTAGAAATTTTTTGAAAAAATGGAATAAGGAAATTTTTGGGAATATTAAATTGAAAAAGGTATTTCTTGAAAAGGAGATCTTAGAATTTAATTTAATTAAGGAGATGAGATGTTTAATTGATGAAGAAAAGAGTAGATTACTTTTAAATGAGAAAGAACTTTCAAAATTGATGGATCGGGAGGAAATTTTTTGGATGCAAAGAGCTCATACACAATGGTTAAAGGAAGGGACAAAAATACTAGCTATTTTCACAGAGTGGCCAATGGCAGAAGGAGGTCTAATAGGATTTGTAGTGTTTTACATGAGTATTGAGATTACAGAGCAAGTGGAATTAAGTGTAGCTTTTACAAAATATTATCAATCGATTCTTGGTTGTTGTTTGGAAGAGAGAGTCAGTGCTGATTGAGAGGTGTTATATCCTAACACATTGGATTTATCTGAACGGATGGTCCATTTTTAGTGGTAGAAGTGGAGGTTGCTCTGAATGATATGCCTAGAGACAAGGCCTAGGCCCAGATGGTTTTCCAAAAAATTTCTTTGAAAAGTACTGGAGTTGGATTAAAGTTGATGTCATGAAAATTTTTGAGGAATTTTATGATGGAAATTTAATTTGAAGAAATTAAACTGTTGTAATATAGTTCTCTTGCCTAAGAAAGAAGGTGTGATGGGTTTAGCAGACTATAGACCGATTAGTCTTTTAAACTGTACATATCAGCTTACTACAAAAGTTTTAGCTAATAGAATTAAGGCTAAAATGGACTCTCTAATAGGTGAAGCTCAAAATGCATTTATACAAAGGAGGTTTATTCTCGATAGGGTGGCTGTGGTGCAAGAAGTAATTTCTTATTGTGATAAGAACAAGGTGCCTTGTGCTGTTTTAAAACTGGATTTTGCAAAAGGCTTTTGATACCGTTGATTGGAATTTTTTTTTGGATACTTTGGTGGCTAGAGGATTCAGTAGAAAGTGGGTTCATTGGATAAGAGATTTACTATGGTCTAGTAGTTCTTGTATTTGTTTTAATGGTATTCCTGGAAAAGTTATTGTTACTAAAAGGGGTTTAAGACAAGGAGATCCACTTTCTCCTCTTTTATTTGACATTGTGGCTGATGTTTTCACACAAATTTTGAGCGTGGCTACTGCTAATGGTGTGATTAAGTATTTTGGAGATGAAATTATTTCAGGGGGTTTTACTTCCTTACACTATGCTGACGATACAATTCTGTTTAGTTCTCCGGACTGTAAATATATGGTGGCTCTAAAAATACTCTTATATTCTTTTGAAAAGCTATCGTGGTTGAAGATTAATTTTCATAAAAGTTCAGTTATTACTTTGAGTATTAGTATTGGTGATGACATTAAAATAGCTAATTTGTTGAATTGTAATGCGGGTAGTTTTCCTCTATCATATTTGGGTATAACAATCAGGCCAGGTAAATTGCATAAGGAAGATTGGAAATCTTTAGTGGAGAAATTTGATGTTAAACTTGCTAGATGGAAAAGTGCTTCATTGCTTAAAGCAGGTAGATTGGTATTAACAAATTCATTTTTATCAACAGTTCCTTTGTATTGGTTATCTTTCCATTGATGTCTCAAATGGGTTTCGAATAGAACTGATAGTATTAGAAAAAATTTATTTTGGCATGGTGGTAAAAATAGTTGCTCATTGAAATGTTTAGTTTCTTGGAATCAAGTATGTAAGTTTATTAAACAAGGTCATTTGGGTGTGTTGAATATTGCTGATATGAATAATGCTCTGTTAAGTAGATGGATTTGGGAGTTGATCAATAATAAAGATGTCATGTGGAGAAAATGGGTATTGAAATTATATTTCAACGATTGCTTTCATTGGACTATAGAGATTAAAGGTTGTTCAGTTTTTTAACGAATATTTGGCTGTTATCCCCTTTGTTCAAATTATGTCTGCAATGTGATTTGAAAAGTGGTAGAAATATACCGTTTCGGCATGATTGTTGGGTTCTGCCTATACCCCTTGCAATAGAATTTTATGATTTATATTCATTCTCTTGAAAAGTTTAAAACTATGTATGAAGTATTTAGAGGCAGGAGGCAGGGAAACTGATGCTAGATGGAATTTATCTTTCATAAGATTTTTGGAAGGGAGAGTGTTATTACAATTAATCAAGCTTATAGAAGTGTTAAAACATGTGGTGATCAATAGTAATGATAATGATAACTTTTTATGGAAAAGGAGCTTTACTGTTAATTCTTTTTATAATTTCTTGAATTTTTCGGGTAAGAAGATGGTTGGTTTCAAAAAAATGTGGGCTATCAAGTTGCCTCCGAAAGTGAAGTTATATATGTGGATATTAATGCATAATAGACTCAATACTATTTCCATGCCGAGGAAGAAAAAATTGTGTTTGACTAATAAATCCTACTTATATAATATGGAAGAAGAAGATTACAAGCATCTTTTTATAGAGTGCAATTTCGGCCATGTCTGGACAAAATGTTTAGTAATTTTGAAGTTAAAGATTGAGTAGGGGATGCTTATTGAAGATCAATTTAAATGTTGGAATTATAAAAGATTTCTTTTAGAAGACACTATGAGTAGAAATACATTTGAAATACTTAATCTAGCATTTTGTTGGGTCATCAAGATGTTTTCTTAATCAGCATAGATCATCTAATTCTGTTATATTTGCTATTCTAAAGTTTGTATACTTATGGGCAGTTATTGAGAAACTTGATATGATCGATGTTATTGATTCTGTAGCAACTAGAGTCAAGGAGCGCAGGGGATGATGGACTGATGCTTTGATCACGTTTTGCTACATAGTTTTTGCTGGACTGTCGCTATGGCTTGTTACTTTTTGATGGTCTACTGATATATTGTTTTTGTTGTTAAATAGTTTTTGATGGTCTACTGATATATAGTTTCTGTTGTGAGAATGTTAAATAGGTTTGGTTCAGTCCATTTGTGGTGGCTATTCTTAACATGTCATCTTGTGTTGTTATAATGTGTTTAGTTTTATGTCTTGTGATGTTGTATCGTGTGTTTCTTGTGATGTTGTGTTGTAAGTGTTGTAAGTATTATAAGTGTTTGTAGTGTTATAAGTGTTGTGTTGTAACACTTTGTTGTTTATATATATGGCGTGGTTAATTTTGGCCACTATCTTATTTATCAGAAAAAAATCTCATTCTATTTTATAAAATATATCTTCATTACTATTTTATAAAATCTCATTCTGTTTATAAAATATCTTTCACTAATAAAATTATTGTTTTTACATAAATAATATTTAAAAGTACTAAATTAAGCTTCGTTAAGTCTCCAATCACTTTAATAATAAGTGTAGAACTCATAACTCGCTTAGTTAGCTTATTAACTTCATTTTATAAAATATTCCATTACTTTATAAAATCATTCATTCTCTTAAATAATATTTATAAATACTAATCAAGCTTCGTTAGGCCTCTAATTGCTTCAATAATAAGTGTAAAGCTCCTAATTCACTTAATTAGCGTGCTAACTTTTCTTAAATCATTTCGAATGATTTAATTAATACTTTCTAATGACATATACATCATTATATCACATAATTAATTAAACAATAACATCTTACATCATCCAATTAACCCAAAATCCATTTTAAGGATTAGTAACATTTGAAACATGGTAATTAAGGTCTTATAATGGGATAATATATTAATGTTAATAACATGAATACATGCCTAAACCATAACAGAATAATCTCTAAATTATTATCCAACATTTCGACCAGGCAATATTCAGGCAGATCGGACGAATCAAACTTGGAGTTATCAAGGCAAGAATACCATAAAGATAGCCTAAAAGTCCAAAAGCCAAGCACGAACAGAGTCACAAGGTCAATATAAGACAACTCAAGGAAAGACAACCATAGAATCGCCTAATTAAGTTATGGGTCGGTATCGACCCCACACTACGGGCAAATACCATTCCTTATTTTCTTCCCTAATGGAGTTCAACTTTTTCCTATGCTCTTAACTCGATGCCAAAAGCCAATTTTCAATGTTTTTTTGTTAATCTAATGCAATTCTCCATCGATCTCCATGAAAACTTAAAGCAGCAATTCTGTTCTTTCATAACTCTACCATTTGGACCCAAAAACGAGTTAATATTGATGCAAACAACTACGGAATCATAAAGCTAACCATAAGACAATCCAACATGAGGAGTTGAAGGTAGCCGATTTGGAAATATTATGTACAGTACCGACCCCTAACCTTGGTATTGTACTGACCCATCCAACCCGATGAAGTGACACCCATATTTTGTGGAGAATTGATCTAAATCATGCATAACGGTCTAGAGATATTTTAAGCTAGATATTAGGCCCCTTACCTCTATATATAGGAGGGAATGGATCATTTTTTAGGATTTTTAGGCTCCAGTTCTTCTTTACTCTATATTCTTGTAATTTTGAAAATCTAAGTGTTGGAGTTGTATGACCCCAAAGAACTTCTACCTTCAAGTCAGATATAAGCAATAAAATCTTAAAGTAGACATATGTCTTGCTTTGCCAAACTAGTATAAATGATTATGTCTCATTTATTTATCATTTTCATTTACATTTCTTCTTATTTTATTGTCTATATAAACTTATGGGTGTTTGTGTTATTTTTGATTCAAAATTTTAGTGCTTTCACGGAAAGAGATAATCTTAGGCTATTTGGATCGATTATCTATTATTGGATTTCCCATATCTGAGAGATAGATCCAATTTCTTTACCTTTTAATTCTACAACTCAGATTTTCAATGATCTACTAGAAGCTTTCTACCATGGGCCCACAAAGGAAAGAACCACGTACCATAACAACCAGAGCTACCTCGGTGACATTGAAAATCATAATCCTTAGCATGTGGATGAAGTTGTGCAACCGGAACAAACAGAGATCCAGACTCCAATTGACATCGTGACCAGAATAGAGATGGATATGATGAAGAAGAAGATGGAAGATATATTACAGACTAGTCAAAATGAGATGAATCAGAAGACGCTATAAAGCTTGAGATTGTTGAATGAGCTAACTCAAAATAGCCATAGAAGGAGAAGAAGGGATCCTCGTTCTTCATCCAAAAGTTCCTCATTGTTCAAGCAGAGACGGAGGGATATGAAGCAGAAGTTGGTTCAGAATGCTGTTGAAACATCGTATCAAAGGGAAAGACGAGCTTCAAGCTCAACCTTAGGGATCAGTACTGACCCAAGGTTAGGGGTCAGTACCGACCCCTCTAATAGTGGGCTAACATGTTGGTGCAATAAAACATGCAGAAAGTGAAAGTTACTTTGTTGTTAAAGATGGGACTCCAGCAAAACAATGCCAAATGGTGACTGACGACATTGTTTTTCAAAATAGAGATGCTGATGGAGTGGGTGCTCCAACGATCAACCCACTCGTGATTACAGCCTAGATTGGCCCTACAGTTGTTCGGAAGGTGCTGGTTGACTATGGAAGTTCAGTCAATATTTTATTTAAGAGAGCTTATGATCAAATGATCTTAGAAGAGAAGGACGTAAAATCTTATAAATCTCGAATATAGGGGTTCAATGGGATGGCTACCGATGCCATAGGATATGTTGCATTACCGGTGGTACTTGGCAAGGGTAACCACAAGCGAGCGCCAGTCGTGCCTTTTTTGGTGTTGGATATTTACTCAGTGTACAATGCATTTCTGGATTGATCGACCGTTGCTGAATTTAGAGCAGATATTGTCCTTGGTGTTTGAAAATGAAGTTTCCTACAGAGAACGACATATGGATTGTCTAGGGAGATCAGGTGATTGGCCGCGAATGCTACGTCGCGGAGCCAAAGGAGGCAAAGAAAAAGGAGAAAGAAAAATTATGGAGGGTAAACTCTACATCAAGGCTTTGGATGCGTAGTAATTACCGCCTGAGCCATGGCTCGTGCAGCCCAATAGGTTCCACGATAACATAGACCGACGTAAAGAGCCAGAAGGTCGAAGAGCAACTCCAGTCGAGTTGGCAATCATTGTTCCGGTTAGCTAAGATGATTTGAATCAGATCCCAAAGGTCGGATCACAACTCAGTGCAAGAATGATGAAGGAGTTGGTTGGTTTTCTCCGGACAAATCTTGACGTGTTTTCCTGGGTGTAGGATCTAGATTAACCCTAGAGGGGGGGGGTGAATAGGGTTATAGCAAATTTTCTCGATTTTAAACACAGAAATAAAAACTGCAGAAATGTAAATCACACAAAAAATTTACCCAGCTTCGGCAAACCCTGCCTACTGCTGCATTCACAGATTTCTATTAGAATTAAACAGTATCACGCTTACAAACACTATACTAGACTCGCAGACATTTGCTCCACGCTCACAAACACTCTACTAGACTTGCACACCCTGCTCGCAAACATTTGCTCCCGCTCACAAACACTCTACTAGACTCGCACACCCTGCTCGCAAACATCTGCTCCCGCTCACAAACACTCTACTAGACTCGCACACCCTGCTCCGCCTATAGAGTTTCGATCACTCGCAAACTTTGCCTCCCGCCTATAGAGCTTCGATCACTCGCAAACTTTGCCTCCCGCCTATAGAGCTTCGATCACTTGCAAACTCTGCTCCCGCCTATACAGCTTTGCAAACTCGTACACCCTGCTCACTGAACTAATTCTAACTAGACAATCTGACACTACCTTAATCCTAGGTGGTGATTTACCAGTTTTCGTTTTGAAAAGTAAAAACAAAAACAATTAAAACAGTAATTAAATAAATAAAACAACCCTAATTAATTTAAACCCTAAATAAAAACAAAACTTAAAAACAAAACCCCTTTTTTAATATAACCAAGGCCGGCCCTCCTTTTTCACTTCAGCCCGTCTCTTTTATTTTTCGTTCGTGAAAAAAATGATGGCCGCTCCTCTTGCTGATTTAGGGCTTCGTCCCTTCGATCCAATTTAGCGCTTCGTCCCTTGATACAATTTAGGGCTTTTGATGGTTGATCGGCCGACTCCTTGTAGCTTGCTTCGGTTGCTTCTCTGATGTTCAATTCTCGCTCGTTTGCAGCTACTTGATCGAGTTCGTTGATTATGACTTTCTGGTATGTGTTGTTTCCTTTTGCTTTTCTGGTTTGGCTTGTTCGAACTCGATGCTTTTGTGCCGATGATGATTTTGGGTATTTATATGCGTTCGAACTCCTTTATCTTCGTTCGTATAAAATCATTTGAATTTGTCAATAATTCATCTCGGCCACTTTATTATTCTTGAACGATTGAGATTGATTCCGACTAGTTCATAATCATATATTTGATACTTGATGATCACGGCTTGGTTGACACGGTTTTGATTCACGCGTTCGATATTGACTTCGGCCTTTGAATTTTGAGATGCTTGATATTCACGGCATTGACTCATTCTATTATGACCATGGCTTGAATCTGACTTTGATAAAAGAAAAAAAACTTTGACTTGATTTAAGCATCACCTGACTTGATTTGATTCTGAACATTTTGAACTGAGTATTCTTGTATCATGTTTTCTGATAACTTGATACAGTTCGAACTTGTGTCTGGTTGTCTTCGACATTGGCTTTGCTATGCATCCACGGCTTGGTTGTTTGATTATTTTTCTGACCTTTATTTTGACACCCACGGCTATGTATATTGATACATTTGGCATGATCACTTGTTGGCATTTTGGGCATTATTTCATCTGACTTTGGTCTTGATATTTGCATACTGATGCTTGTTGTACTTGGTCGAGTTTATTCCCATTCTGTAGACATGAACTTTATATCATAAGTATATGTTCACTATTTTCTGTTCTCCTGCATGTTTCATTTTATAATTTGTAGCATGGCACTGTGACTCGAGTTTTCACTGTCATGTTATTTGCAACTGTGCTTTATTTGGCACTGTTTAATTGATGCTGCATCACTTGTAGCTTTATGTATTCATGTGCTGAGTTGATCATGTTTCTGTCATGTTTGAACATAGTTGCATTATGTTGGTCGTGTTGCATTCATGTGCATATATGTTTCTTAACTTCATTGGTCTCTGATCTTAGTTCATGATGACTTGAGCATTTGGTCTACTTCTCAATTGCCTCTGTGTAGTTACCACTGTCCACTGTTTCATTTAGTTGGTTCACCATAGTTTGTATTTGCCACACTTGAGTTCCCTGTTGCACATTGTTGTTGGTCTAACCATTCCTGTAGCTCTGGTGTCTGGTTTGGTTGCATGTCATGATTCATCTTGTAGTTGCATTTACTAGTGGTCTAGTCTGGTGAATCTTCTGGTCTGCACTGCTACAGTTCAACTGGTGCTTCATTTTGTAGCTTGAGTCTGGTCTGCACTGAGCACTTGAACTTTTATCTTTATATATGCACTGCATATTTGGATTCCACCTTTTCTGGTTGGTCTGGCCATTGTAGCTGTGTTGGCTGCATTGTAAATTGATTTTCGAGTTTGCACCTGTGTTGAATCCAGTTTCACAACTCGGGTTTGACCTTGTGCTCGAGAGTTGTGACTTTTATGTTATTGCACATGAGTTGAACCCGGCTTTTTATTTGGGTTTGACCTGTGCTCACCTGTCCCTGTAAATCAATCAAGTGTATATATCGGTGTGCACGGCCTTGTGGCATATACAGTAATATACTGTGTATGTCACAAGTTGTTCGTATATGATGAATTCAAATTTAAATTATGACGAACATCCCAAATAACTGAGGCAAATAATATTTTCAAAATCATCTTTTATTTTTGAATTGCAAAAATATTTCTTTTTCAATTTTACTGCGTTAGTGTATATTTTTGCAGATTGCTCAGATGCTGGATTCAAACTGGATTGCAGTTGAAGATAAAAAATACGAGTGTGAGTGGTATGTAGTGAGGTGAATATGTAAATGAGAAATGTGATGTATTGTAGTCAAAATTGTATATGTATAGTGAGAGCTTGAAATTGTACTATCAAAGTTGTAATAAATATTTGTTTGAATAAAATATTCATTTGAATTCAAAAACTGTGTTATTTATTTCTATTCAGCAAATATTTATTTATTCTGTGAAAATTAAAATAGTACGTTAACAAATACATTTAAGTGAATGTATATATGTTTATTATCATCAAACAAAAATCATATAGCGCAAAGCGCATATTCAACAATCTCCCCCTTTGATGATAACAAACATATATTTAAGATTTTGAATATTTAAATGTATTTGATAATTTCAATTGCTCCCCCTATTTGAATGCTTCCTTTCTATATGATACTCCCCCTACATATATGACTCCCCCTACATACATGCATACAAATAAAATTATGTGAATGAGCCTATATGCAAATGGAAAATTGTTTGACCTTTGCTTGATTCTATTTGACAAAATCTTAACTTTTCTCTCCCCCTTTTGTTATCAGCAAAAGAATAATAGTAATAGAAAAGTAGAGATATAGTGATCAATATTAATTCAACATTAAAACTCAATTGAATATAAAAATTAAATTTCGATAAAAAATCAAACAAAAATCATAAATCTTTTAATTGACGCATATTCCACTTTAGAATGGTATGAATGATTTCATCAAATAAAACCATATAGTTGTGTCTATTTGTGGTATATTTATTTCAGGAAATTTGAATATCTACTAACCATGCATAACCGTTAGGACTTTTAAATGAGATTAGTAGTATTCATAATTTTTATTTTTATTTTTGAAAAATGAATTCAAGTATCTTCTAACCACGCATAACCGTGAGGACTTTTAAATGGGATTAGAATTAACTTGTCTATTTAACCAATTAATTTTGATATGTGTTCCATACATGCATAACCGTGAGGACTTTTAAATGAGCATGGAAGCACATAATCAAAAATCTAAGTAATTCACCCATGCATAACCGTGAGGACTTTTAAATGAGAGTGAATACTTTGGATATTTTTTTTTATTGCTAAAGATATAATAAATTGAAGCACAAATGATTTCCCGTTTAAAATACCACATATTGACATTAATATACAAAATTTTGATGAGTGATGGTCGATTAGAAATATGATAGAAATAGAGATGGTCATGGAATTTTTACCAACAAAAAAGTTTTATAACTCTCGTTTAAATTTCTAAAGAAATTTACTAATTATACCGTCTTGAGTTATAATATATAATTAATATCAACACTCATCTTATTTTCAATCACTATACATCTTTTCGATAATTATTAGGGGGTCAGATTAGTTAATATAGTTATTTAAAAATCGATCTCAAAATTAGTTATAAAATCAAGTTTTCTTAAATAACTAATCTGATACAAGGTCAACAATGTTTTTCTAGAAGGAGTTTTCAAGAAAAAATTTCTGCTAAAAAAATTTATTTCAAATGAAAAATATGCAGACATTTTCTTTGAAAAAACGATGCAGTAAATGAATGTGTCAAAAATTAATCACGTTCCACTAGTAATTTTTCTATCAACCATATTACCAGTGTAATCTGCATCTGAATTTAAATTTCACTCAAAATTCACTCGTTGAATGTCAAAGACCAGATTATGAAATTTCAACAAATTTTCTCATGATTATTATCAACAAATTTTAAATGAAATTCTCTTGGATTTGAAATTAAGACCGTGTCAACAATCAAACATATATTAAAGTGTCAATTTTAGAAGCCATCAAACATCATTTTTATTTCAAAGCAATTTCTTGAAATTTCAAAAATTTCTTAAAGATTTCAACAACTTCAAAATTTTCTTAAAATCCTTTTTACAATTTTTTTTTAAAAAGGTTTTAACAATTTCAAAAATCTCTTAAAATCCTTTTTATAATATTAAACAGAATTCTTTAGGATTTTAAATCGAGGCCATGTCAAACCATGAATATAGATTTAGCCAAAAATATTATAACAAAAATGTTATTATCCAATCAAAACACTATTTTTCTCCCAAACTTATATATCAAGTAATTCTAGAAAATTTTATAGTGTTTTTGGCACATGAATATAATTGGCTAACAATTTTGAATAAAAAGTTAGAATCAAAATCATCATTAAAATCATCATCATATCAAGATCATATAATTGGCTGATTTTATTCAGAAAATGGTGCAGATTTTCACAATTAATATATCGTTCAAAACAAATTTACCTGTTTTACCTTTACGATATTTTCTGTTGTTGCCCATTGTGATTCTGTCACCTTTATACTAGGCTAAGGAACTTTGCTTTATCGCCCGTTGTGTTTCTGGAACAGCCAAAATCCAGAGAACACCGTTGTTGTTCCTTAGCCTGCCACCACACCTACACGGAAAAAGATTTATGTGACCTATTTATAGGTCCATGGTTGTTAGTGGCAGAATATGTAAAATATGTTTGTGGAGACCCAAAACTATTTATATAAGTTCCTTTTGGCACCCAAATTTGTTTGACTTTCAATGATTTTACATCTGTGCCTTTTGGAACCCAAATTGGTATATTTTTCACGTGTTTGGGTCTATACCAACAATTATTTTGATTATGTCCAAATTTTCTACAAATTGTGCACATTGAATTGACTCGATTTGTGTTCTTGTTCATGTGACTATAATTTTCAACACAATGTCCAATTATTTCCGATTGAGCAAAGACACTCTTTTCTTTTGCATTATCATCAACTTGTGTTTTTCCAAAACCTAGTCCTTTTCTGTTGTTAGCAAAAATTTGATTTCCCAATAACATTTTGAAAGATTTTTCTCCTTTTGAAAAGTTATTCAGAGATTTCTCAAGATTTTGGACTTTGGTTTTAAGAGATGTGTTCTCAGTTACTAGTGAGGTGCATCTATTTAAAAAATCCTTTTTCCTAGTTTCAATATTTTCCTTAAGATTCAAATTTTCTTTTTCCAGATTCTCAATGTTATTCCTAAGTTTTGAAAATTCTGAATCTAAGATCTCACAATTTTTACAATCTAGGTTTTGAATATTTTCAAGTTCTGTTTCTAGCCTAGAATTTTCATGGGTGAGTTTCCTCCTTTCAGATTTTAGTTTTTCAATTTTTGATTCAAGATTATCAACTGTTTTAGTTAGATCTAAACACATAAAAACGAGATCTCTATAAGAATACTCACCTGCCTCACTAGATTCCTCGGAGCTTGCTTCTGAATCAGATTTTGCCACAAGACACAAGTTAGCCTCCTCCGAGCTGCTATCTGAAACTTCCTCTCCTTCTTCATCATCCCAAGTTGCTGCAAAAGCTTTCCTTTTCTTTTTCTTTCCTTTGTTGTATTTGAGAAGTGGACAGTCTGGTTTGATGTGGCCAGGCTTGTTGCAGTTATAACACGTCAGCTCATTATCGGAATTGTTTGAGTCTTTTGACTTATTAGCACTTGTTTTCTTCTTGCGTGGCTTGAATCTTGACCATCTTCTAAGATTATTGACAGCCATTGCAAGTTCTTCAATTGGATCTTCTTCATCTTCATCGCTCTCTTCTTTGCTCTTTAAGGCAATTGTCTTCTTTTTTGATTCAGAGTTGTGGCGTTCCTCCTTCGCTTTTAGCTCAAGTTCATACGTCATCAAATTGCCAATCAACTCCTCCATGCTTAGTTTGCTCAAATCTTTTGATTCTTGTATTGCCGTGACTTTTGCCTCAAAGTTCATTGGTAAGACTCGTAGTATCTTCCGCACAAGCTCCACTTCAGTAAATACCTTCCCAAGCGCTCTAGCATTGTATATCAAGGTTGAAAAGCGTCCAAACATATCTTTTATGCTCTCGCCTTTGTCCATCACAAAGTTTTCATATTCGTTGCTGTATAGAGCTAGACGAGACTCCTTGACTTGAGAAGTTCCTTCGTGTGTCACCTCCAAAGTATGCCAAATTTCCTGTGCTGTTTCACAATGAGAAATTCTATTAAATTCATTTTTATCAAGAGCACAGATTAAAGCATTCATGGCTTTAGCATTTATGGTTTTCAATCTCTTATCGTTAGCATCCCACCTATCCTTAGGTTTAAGAATTTCAGTACCACCAACAGTTATAGTAGGAGGTTTATAGCCAGTTTCAATAATATCCCAAACATCGTAATCAACAGAACTAAGATAAATACCCATCCTAACTTTCCAATAAGCATAATCGTTTCCGTTAAACATGGGTGGCCTAGCAATAGATTGCCCCTCAGAAAAAGCATTGGTTGATGAATTCATGACTCTAGAGTTAAAAAAAAAATTACCTCGCTCTGATACCACTTGTAGGATCTAGATTAACCCTAGAGGGGGGGTGAATAGGGTTATAGCAAATTTTCTCGATTTTAAACACAGAAATAAAAACTGCAGAAATGTAAATCACACACAAAATTTACCCAGCTTCGGCAAACCCTGCCTACTGCTGCATTCACAGATTTCTATTAGAATTAAACAGTATCACGCTTACAAACACTATACTAGACTCGCAGACATTTGCTCCACGCTCACAAACACTCTACTAGACTTGCACACCCTGCTCGCAAACATTTGCTCCCGCTCACAAACACTCTACTAGACTCGCACACCCTGCTCGCAAACATCTGCTCCCGCTCACAAACACTCTACTAGACTCGCACACCCTGCTCCGCCTATAGAGTTTCGATCACTCGCAAACTTTGCCTCCCGCCTATAGAGCTTCGATCACTCGCAAACTTTGCCTCCCGCCTATAGAGCTTCGATCACTTGCAAACTCTGCTCCCACCTATACAGCTTTGCAAACTCGCACACCCTGCTCACTGAACTAATTCTAACTAGACAATCTGACACTACCTTAATCCTAGGTGGTGATTTACCAGTTTTCGTTTTGAAAAGTAAAAACAAAAACAATTAAAACAGTAATTAAATAAATAAAACAACCCTAATTAATTTAAACCCTAAATAAAAACAAAACTTAAAAACAAAACCCCTTTTTTAATATAACCAAGGCCGGCCCTCCTTTTTCACTTCAGCCCGTCTCTTTTATTTTTCGTTCGTGAAAAAAATGATGGCCGCTCCTCTTGCTGATTTAGGGCTTCGTCCCTTCGATCCAATTTAGCGCTTCGTCCCTTGATACAATTTAGGGCTTTTGATGGTTGATCGGCCGACTCCTTGTAGCTTGCTTCGGTTGCTTCTCTGATGTTCAATTCTCGCTCGTTTGCAGCTACTTGATCGAGTTCGTTGATTATGACTTTCTGGTATGTGTTGTTTCCTTTTGCTTTTCTGGTTTGGCTTGTTCGAACTCGATGCTTTTGTGCCGATGATGATTTTGGGTATTTATATGCGTTCGAACTCCTTTATCTTCGTTCGTATAAAATCATTTGAATTTGTCAATAATTCATCTCGGCCACTTTATTATTCTTGAACGATTGAGATTGATTCCGACTAGTTCATAATCATATATTTGATACTTGATGATCACGGCTTGGTTGACACGGTTTTGATTCACGCGTTCGATATTGACTTCGGCCTTTGAATTTTGAGATGCTTGATATTCACGGCATTGACTCATTCTATTATGACCATGGCTTGAATCTGACTTTGATAAAAGAAAAAAAACTTTGACTTGATTTAAGCATCACCTGACTTGATTTGATTCTGAACATTTTGAACTGAGTATTCTTGTATCATGTTTTCTGATAACTTGATACAGTTCGAACTTGTGTCTGGTTGTCTTCGACATTGGCTTTGCTATGCATCCACGGCTTGGTTGTTTGATTATTTTTCTGACCTTTATTTTGACACCCACGGCTATGTATATTGATACATTTGGCATGATCACTTGTTGGCATTTTGGGCATTATTTCATCTGACTTTGGTCTTGATATTTGCATACTGATGCTTGTTGTACTTGGTCGAGTTTATTCCCATTCTGTAGACATGAACTTTATATCATAAGTATATGTTCACTATTTTCTGTTCTCCTGCATGTTTCATTTTATAATTTGTAGCATGGCACTGTGACTCGAGTTTTCACTGTCATGTTATTTGCAACTGTGCTTTATTTGGCACTGTTTAATTGATGCTGCATCACTTGTAGCTTTATGTATTCATGTGCTGAGTTGATCATGTTTCTGTCATGTTTGAACATAGTTGCATTATGTTGGTCGTGTTGCATTCATGTGCATATATGTTTCTTAACTTCATTGGTCTCTGATCTTAGTTCATGATGACTTGAGCATTTGGTCTACTTCTCAATTGCCTCTGTGTAGTTACCACTGTCCACTGTTTCATTTAGTTGGTTCACCATAGTTTGTATTTGCCACACTTGAGTTCCCTGTTGCACATTGTTGTTGGTCTAACCATTCCTGTAGCTCTGGTGTCTGGTTTGGTTGCATGTCATGATTCATCTTGTAGTTGCATTTACTAGTGGTCTAGTCTGGTGAATCTTCTGGTCTGCACTGCTACAGTTCAACTGGTGCTTCATTTTGTAGCTTGAGTCTGGTCTGCACTGAGCACTTGAACTTTTATCTTTATATATGCACTGCATATTTGGATTCCACCTTTTCTGGTTGGTCTGGCCATTGTAGCTGTGTTGGCTGCATTGTAAATTGATTTTCGAGTTTGCACCTGTGTTGAATCCAGTTTCACAACTCGGGTTTGACCTTGTGCTCGAGAGTTGTGACTTTTATGTTATTGCACATGAGTTGAACCCGGCTTTTTATTTGGGTTTGACCTGTGCTCACCTGTCCCTGTAAATCAATCAAGTGTATATATCGGTGTGCACGGCCTTGTGGCATATACAGTAATATACTGTGTATGTCACAAGTTGTTCGTATATGATGAATTCAAATTTAAATTATGACGAACATCCTAAATAACTGAGGCAAATAATATTTTCAAAATCATCTTTTATTTTTGAATTGAAAAAATATTTCTTTTTCAATTTTACTGCGTTAGTGTATATTTTTGCAGATTGCTCAGATGCTGGATTCAAACTGGATTGCAGTTGAAGATAAAAAATACGAGTGTGAGTGGTATGTAGTGAGGTGAATATGTAAATGAGAAATGTGATGTATTGTAGTCAAAATTGTATATGTATAGTGAGAGCTTGAAATTGTACTATCAAAGTTGTAATAAATATTTGTTTGAATAAAATATTCATTTGAATTCAAAAACTGTGTTATTTATTTCTATTCAGCAAATATTTATTTATTCTGTGAAAATTAAAATAGTACGTTAACAAATACATTTAAGTGAATGTATATATGTTTATTATCATCAAACAAAAATCATATAGCGCAAAGCGCATATTCAACACTGGGCACACTTAGATGTGTGTCGAATCTCACCAGAGATAGCGAGCCATGCATTAAATATAAATCTCATATGCATTCCTATGAAACATAAACATCACAGCTTGGGTGCGGAAAGATCTATTGCACTCAAAGAAGAGGTGGATAAGCTAAAGGACAATGTATTCATCCACGATGCCTTATACCCGAAGTGGGATCTAATCCTCTCTTGGTGTGGAAAGCGAATGGGAAGTGGAAGGCATGCATCGAATATTCTGATTTAAATAAGGTATGCCCGAAAGACAGCTCCCGCTTCCGAGGATCGACCAGTTGGTGGATCCGACAGTTGGACATGAGCTACTTTCATTCATGGATGCATACTTTGGATACAATCAAATCCCGATGCACATCCCAGATCGTAAACACACCAGATTCATAATCGACCTCAAACTATATTACTATATGGCCATTCCCTTTGGATTAAAGAATGCATGGCAACTTACCATAGGCCCATAAACTGTATGTTCAAAGATCAGATCGGACGTTCAATGGAAGCATACGTGGATGGCATGCTCATGAAGTCGCGGCGTTTGGTGAACCATGTTGATGATCTGGTAGAGATGTTTGGCGTCCTTCGAAAATATGGGATGAATCTCAATCCCTTGCATTGGGAAGGTCGTTACCCTAAGTCGGTTCATCTCCAAAGCCATAGACAAATGCATTCCTTTCATTGACGTCATTAAGAAAGAAAAAAAGGAATTTCGAGTGGAATCGCAAGTGTAAAGATGCATAGCAAGCTTTGGTGGATCACTTGGATAGACCCTCATCCTCCCAAAGTCATTGGATAACAAAGTCATATTTATATACCTGGTAGTGTCTGTGCATGCTTTGAGTGCCGCACTCGTATGAGAGGAATCTCACATCCAGCGACCGGTCCAGTAAGCGATTGACGAGAGTCGAAAGAAATTAGTCGAGGCTGGAAAAGCTCATGTAATGCCTGCTGATCGCTTTGAGAAAGCTTTGCACTTACTTTCAGGATTATCCGATCAAAATTCTCACCGACCAACCTGTGCGACAAGTCTTGCAACGACCTAGGACTTTTGAAAGGCTATTGAAATAAAACATTGAATTAAGCCAATACGACATAACCTACCCCTCGAAGAGCTATCCAAGGTCAGGCTTTGGTGGATTTCATGGCTGAATTCACTTTACGAGATGATCTTCCGGAAAGCAGTAGTGAGAAAGATACTAGGTGAAAGATGTACACAGATGGCGCATCTAATGATAGGTGTTCTAGTGCTGGGGGTTTACTTGTCACTCTTGAAGAACATCTGATCTATTATGCATTGAAACTCGATTTTTCGACAAAGAACAATGAAGATAAATACGAGGCCTTGGTTGTAGGACTCAAGATTACCAACGAGCTGGGATTAAAGACTTTATGCATTTTCTATGACTCCCAACTGGTGGTTTTCCAAGTTTGGAAAGAATTTAAGCAAAGGGAACGAGATTAGCTGCTTATCTAAACCGGGTTCTTAGGCTGCTTAATGACATCGAATATTGCATGATCGCTCATATTCCTAGAGAGGAAAATGAGAAGGCCGACTCACTGCTAAGTTGGCTAGTTAGGGATATGCACAACTCATGGGCCTAATCCTTGTGGAAGTATTATCAACTCCGACTATCGACCAGATGATTGTCAATTGGATCTTGGAGGTTGTACCCGAAAGGGTGTCATGGATGAATCTAATAAGAGATTATTTGCAGAGAGGAATACTTCCAGAGCGAATGAATGAATGACGAAAGCTCCTTCACTAAGCTTTGAGATATATCATGCAGGAATGAGTACTTTATAGAAAGGGTTTTTCTGTCCTTATGCTTCGGTGTGTCGCCTACGACGAGGCCAAGAAAGTTCTCAAAGAACTTCATGAAGAGGCTTATGGCGACCACACCAGGGGAAAAACCCTAGCAAAGATCCTCTACTACGGATACTTCTGGCCAACTGTCAAAGCTGATTACACCCGAAAGTGTGATAAGTGCCAGAGATTTGCTAAAATACCCAGAGCCCCACCAACGAAGATTACTTAAATGGTCAGTCCTTGGCCGTTTGCAGTTTGGGGAATTGATATCATTGGTGTGTTGCCAATATCTAAAGGTGGAGCGAATTGCGCCATCTTCGCAGTTGACCACTTCACTAAGCGGGCTGAGGCAGAGCCATTGGCCACAACTACCATAAAGAAAATAGCCGATTTTGTTGTTCGGAATATCATTTTTTGTTTTGGATTTCTACAGGCAATCGTTACCAATAACAGGATCTAATTCGACTGTGTCGAGTTTAAAGATTTCTACCGTCGGCATCGTATAGAGAAAATATTTGCTGCGGTGGTGCATCTCCGGCCAATTGACAGGTTAAAGCTGTAAGTAAGATTATCAAGTCCATTCTTAAGAAGCGGTTGTAAAAGTCCAAAGGCATGTGGTTTGATGACCTTCCATTAGCACTATGGGCTTATCGTACAACTCACAAGTTAGCAACTAGCCACTCTCCATTTGCCCAGCCTCCGGATCAAAGGCTATAATCCAATTGTACCGAAAGTACCTTCACATCGAGTGACTCACTACAATCCATGGACTAATGAGCAACTCCTGCTAGTATCTCTTCATATAATCGATGAGAAACATGGCACAACTGAGTTGAAGGCAGCTACACTTCAACACCAAGTCGCATGATATTACAGCATTAAGGTCAAGAATAGGACCTTTGAAGTTGGCAACTTGGTTCCCAAATGAATCTTCCCTAGCCCTAGTGTAACGAACTGGATTTTTGACCCTAAAATATGACACTAATATGTTCACTATATTATAGGCTGAACATTCAAGTGTCGAAAATACTGATTTGTTAGGGTGAAAGAAGGTAGAAGATAGAAGAAAAATAAACAACATAGAATCTCACAACGCAGTGACTAATATATAATACAACAATGATCTTTACAAAAAGGAAACATCCTTATTCATATATACAACATTAGAGTACACTAGACTTATTCTAAATTTGGATAGTTATAGAAAGCTATCCTTACATTGACAAACATACAGACTCTATAATACAGTCGAAGAAAATATACGTGAATATGTTTTGACCATCCAACTTCTCTTCAACTCTAAAGTATCCAGCAAACCTGGGAAAAACATGCTCGGTCTGACCCGAGCATTACACGGAATAATGCTTGGGTCAGTCTGGTAAATCAGCGTAAGTAAAACTCGATAACAAGTAACAACCAAACAGATTTCTATATTTGAAAACTTTTCACAAAGGGTATCTCATAAGACAATACCACACATAAAAACGGATGGGTTTTTACCTTACGATAACCAAAACATTTTATATCAAAATCTAGCGATATTATCATGGTGTCTAGGTTTAAAGTAAACAGATAAAATAGCTGAAATGCTTGCATGTCACATTCCAACATTCTAGACTTTACAATTAAAAACGGAAGGCACGTATTAGAGATTGGATTGATGGCAAGGTAAGGGACTACCTTCCGATACACCTCTAAAAAATGCACGGTTGCTAACACAGAGATGGCTGCCCCTTAAAATGGCAGACCGGATTACCTCACCTCCTTGATACCGAGGCCTTATACTACCATAGTGTTTGCGTGAAAACCAACTTTGAAAGGGACATCTAGAATGGGGTGACCGCTCCTAATGGTAGCTAACCATATAGCTCTGCCGCATGCCCTGCTTTTGCCATCCCTTCCGGTTGTTAGGCTTGAGGCTACGCTTTACCTTTTTGAATATCAATCCATCCTGAAATGCTAACACTGCCCTTCAAGCATCAATGCAATGCCAAAATTCATCCATATAAGTTCGTTCTGGATCTAAACGAAACCAAAGGCACTAACTCTACTACATCCATTTTGGAATCACCCTCAGGATTAGTTGTAGTAGCCCTTGCATTTCAAAGAGCACCGTCTTCAATCATCATCAAGTTGTCTTCCACTCAAACATACATGCTGGTTTGGAGTGGTTTTTGGATATATAAATCCGATCCCAATCTCTCCGTACCAACAACCGATAATTTTCGGTTGACTCATTCCTGATTCTTTTGGAAGAAAGTATACGAGTCCTCACCATAGAACTCGAATTTATGCTCATACTTCCTAATTCAAATTAGGTCAAAATTAATAGTCGGTTGTTTAACTATCAAATAACAATAACAAAATCTAGATATTTAATTACCCAAAGTAATCACTAAGCCTCAAAACCATTTTTTATTTATTAAACCTCTTTTGAGTTAAATAGTAATAAAGTGGTTGTGAAAGATAATAAGATGATTTAAATGGATATTATTATTTTAATGTAAATTAGTATTATTTATTGAATAACAATTTTTTGAAATTTTTGAAGTAGTAAACGGATAATGAAGAATTTTCGAGGTATATTATCATTTTGAAAAAATATTATTATTTTTAGATAACAGAAATAAAAGTATTTTTTTAATAAACATAAGAAGATGACTTTATACTTAAGTGGAAATAACAGATATGGGTATATTATTTTGGCTTGTTATGACATATGTGTTAATTGTTGGTTGGAGTTATCATATATTTGGCCGTGTTGAGATGGAATCACATTTAGACAACAATGTTTTACCATTATTACAATGCATGTTGTTTACTCTATTATGGTTTTGATTTATTAGCAACGTTGATGTTTGTATTACTAAAATAGAGTAGTTAGTACAAATTTGAGGGGTCTAATGTTTGTTTTACTAATATGAAGTGATTAGTGCAAATTTGGTGGATTTATACTTGCATTTATGTTACTGATGTTGTGTTATTAATGATGGATGAATAGTACACTTATAACGATATTCGTTGTTGTTGATTTATTTAATAATTGGGGTTAACATTGAGTTTTGTTAAATTTGTGTGATGTTCAATGGCTATATGTTGCTACTATTATCATATACCATATTTGTGATGATTGATTGTGGTGGCATAATAAAATGTGATGTTTTCTGCTTATATTGGTTTTAAGTATGCTAGTGCTATGCAATGTTAGGTGCCAACAAGTATTTTTTATTGGGGAAGTGCGGAAAGCAGAACTTCATGGGCTTGATCCCTAAAGGGCATGTAGGTAATCCTTTTATATTCAATAGCCAATGGATCCTTTAGGTTGGGATGAGGTGCATATAGTTAGGCACAACCCAAAAAACATTGATCACCTTTTCCTTTTTTATTGTACATGTATTTGTGAAGCTTACTAAACTCAAAATGATACGAATGCATTGTGAAAAGAAATGATTACTTTTTAATCACTGGCCTTAAAATAGAGAAGAGGTTATATGCACAGATGAAAGGTAAATAACACAAGATATAGAGTGGTTCAACAAATTTGTCTATATCCACTATGAAGTTCACTCACTATATATTTCTCTTACAACTACAGAGAATTATAGGAGAGAAAAAAGAAAAAAATGGAAGCACTTAGGATTAACAAATTTATGTAATCTTAAGGACTTATGTGATAACAAAAGCACTGAATTATGCATAGTATTTAGAATTCTTTATTGTTTCAACTATAGCTCAACCCCTTTGAAGTTGTAAAGCAGGGGGAATGTTGCCACCAATTCTCACTTCAACCTTATGGAAACCAAGATGAATAGAAAAGAAGGATGTACAATAAATAATAGCATCAACAAAGCCTTTCGAAGGAGTTGAAGGGGATGCTAAAGCCAAAAGTCAGATGTGTTACAAGCTTTTTAAGGGGCCGAAAGGGGCGAAAGCACCCTTCGCTTCAATTGCTTCCTTTCAAAACAGATGCTTCTGCTTATATGAAGATATTTAGAATAAGTTGGGGAATATCTTTCAAGGAAACATATTGCATCCACATGCGTGCCAAACCTTTCAAAGCTAAAGTTCTGCCATGATTCATATTCTACAGAAGGATATTGTGTCGAAACAACCTCTTCGAAAGCATAAATACAATTTTCAAACTGGTCGAAACCATTCACAATTAAGAAAGAGACCTTCCGCCTTAAAAGCTTCAGCGTATCAACTCCTTTGAAGCTCCAAAGATTAACCTATTGGCAGAGTCAAGAGCTCATACTTTTCTTACCTACAACAACACGACAGCACAAAGGGGAGAGGTGCACCTACCCCTTTCGATGAAGTCGAAAGAACTCAAATGCATACCAATGCGATGCAGAAGGATGCGCAAGTGTTAACGACGATGAAAGGTCTCTAAGGCCACCTTTCGACCAAGACGAAAGCATTGATTCGAAAGGTGCCAACCCGCATCTATAAATAAGACTCTAGGGGTCTGGTTTTAGGGATTCAGATTCTTTCACTCCATTCCTGTATTTCTTAAATTTGTAAACCCTCATTTAGGAAATCAAATTAGGGACTTGATCAATTTGTACAACATTGGCTTAAAGAAAGAAAACTATGATACTTTTGAATATGCAACTGTTTTGAAATTCTTATTGGATTCAATTATGATCTGCTTGTGTCGACTAGGTTGAAGGGTCATCTTTTAAACGAGTCTAAACCCTTAGCTTAACCAATATTCTTAGGATCTTAGCTCCTAACCTCAAGATACCAAAAGGTCACCTTACAAGTGAGTCGAAACCTTTAACTCAGCTTATTTCCTTAGATTTGTAAGACAAAACCAAAGCCATCAAAGAGGCTAACTTTCGGCAAAGATGGAACTTATCCATTTAAACCACATCTTTGAATCATTAGAGCCAACTTTTAGAGCATCATAACTATTTCGAAAGAGGGTTTTGAAAGGATAACTAAACCAATCGAGAAATTTTGAAAGACTTAAGAGAAAGGAAGATAGGACTTTCGGCTGAGTCGAAAGGCTGAATAAAGAGAAGTTTATCCAGCAACGACCTATTCGAAAGGTAGATTAAAGGAACTAATAAGGTTCTAACTCCCTCCATTTAATCAAAAGGGGGTTTCAAAGGGGTCTCCTACATTTTAAACTCCACTCTGAGGTGTTGACAAGTTTTCTTTTTAACATTTTTGGCGCTAGAAGTAGGGGTCGAACCTCCGATCTTGTTGAACTTCCAACTCCACTTTCCTCTAATCCAATTCTATTCCAAGCTTACCTACTTAGACTATACTTCATCATGATTAGCAAAGTCAAAAGATCCAAGCAAGGATCATTGGAACCACATCTCTTATGGAACGGTTAATGATTCAAATCTACATGAAGAACAACTGTTAAGAATGGAGGCCTTAAGGATCATAAGGAAAAAGAAATTTGAATCCTATGATCCAAATAAATGGAGTTTAAACCCTTTTCATATGGGCTGCACCTCTATCTTTTCCTTGGGAGGAACACGGAATGAAAATAACAACTTGTCTGACCAAATGAGGAAAATAATTCAACTCTACACCAAAGACACAATATTTGAAGAGGGAATGATGGGTGATTAGAATGCCTTTGCATATAAGTGGAAGCAAGCAACAAGTGGGACATTGCCTACATATGAACTTCAAAGGGTTTTAAAAAGAAAAATGGTCGTTAAGGGTAAAGCTCCAAAACCGAGTAATAAAAAAAAAATCTAGAAACCATCCTCATAAGACAAGCTTCAAGTTGAGATTCCCCAAGGAATGCAATTTAACAACATCAATCGAGAATGTTTACCTATTAACCAAAGAAGAGCTTAACTGTTCTCCACCATAGAAGAAAAAGACTAAATATGAAAGGAATCTTGGAGGATCCTATTATCACCACCACATGATGAACGGACATGAGACAAATCAATATAGATCATTAGAAAGAACGACGATTAGTTTCTTCAAACAAGGTAAAATCAATGAATTTGTAAAGAGATCCTAATTGGATTCAATAAAGAACTGATTTGCTAAGAAAAATCTACATGGTTGGGTGTAGAATTCTCCTTGCACGTGGACATTACCTTAAACGGTCAAAGCCTTTGTCCACGTTGAGTTGGCCAGGTCAAAGCGCCTCCTGAAGATAGGTTAGAGTAAGCATTTATCCGTGCCACGTTATAGCCAAGATAAAGCATCGACAAACCCTTGACCGCGCCACGCTTTGGCCAGGTCAATACGCCTTTTGAAGGGAGGATAGAGTAAGCCCTTGGTCCCGCCATGCTATGGCCTGGCCAAGACGCCGAATAAGCCCTTGATCGCGCCACGCTATGGCCAGGTCAAGGCACCTTCTAGAGGGAGGACGGAGTAAGCCCTTAGTCCCGCCACGCTATGGCCTGGCCAAGGCACCAAATAAGCCCTTGATTGCGGCATGCTTTAGCCAAGTCAAGGTGCCTTTTGGAGGGAGGTTGGATAAGTCATTGGGTCATGCTTGTGGATAAGCTAACCAAGTGCACCAGACAACAATGACTAAGACGTCCAAGCCTGAGAAGCGGCATATCAAACAACGGAATAAGGCATCTGAGCCCAAGAAGCGGTATATCAAACGATGGACAAAGACGTCCAAGCTCAAGAAATGGAAAATCAAACAACAACTATATACAGAGCCTAAAGGCTTAACACAAGTCAAATGAGTCAAAACACAAGAAGCGGTACATAACAAAAGGCCTCAATAAGAACCCACCACCTTCAAATAATTATGAAAGAAGAATTTTATGTATGTCACTTATTATACTTGAATCTGGATTTCGGATCGTTCATTATTAAGTTTGAGACTTCACTTATTAATACCCAAATTAGGGTTTCAGGTCTTTTAATCTACGGTCTTCATCTTACCCGAATCTGGGTTTCGGGACTATTACTATTAATTGCTGAACTTCACTCATTAATGCCCGAATCTAGGCTTCAGATTTCTATTAAAAACATTATTATTATGGACTTCTGATTATCATCCACTAATACCCGAATCCAGGTTTGGGATTTTCTAACTTTTAAATTTCATTTATTAATGCCCGAATCAGGGTCACTGGACTTCTACTACAAACTTTCAAAAAAAGATTTCTGAATTTCTATTACACGATCATTATCGACTTTCTATTAGCTCTCCATGGAAGATGAATTTCTGAACATCGAAATTAAATCTGAAATTGAATTTCTGGTTCTCTATCATTGGATTCTGGGATTCTATCAATATAATTGAAGTTGAATTCTTGATTTTTTTCTCATCATTACCGAAGGGAAAAGAGATTGGTAAAGAGGATTGAAAAATCTAGCATATATAAAAGTCATAGCACAAGTTATCAGAAAGCTGATTCAGAAATAATATTATAAGAAAATACTACAAACCAGGTGATATTTACAAAACTATCATAATTTACATAATTTATTAAAGTATTTACAAGTATACAATACAAATACGTGCTTCACAAATCTTGAACAGCCTTATCTAGGCTCTTGGCAATTAAAAGATCAACGATGTGACGACCTGCAATACGAAGAACTTCCTTAAGCTTCTTCTCTTTTTTCCTTATCTTATCGGCATCATCAATAGAATCGATATGGGACTTTAAAGTAAGATTAAAGGCCTTGTTTGCACCTTTGAGAGTTTTATTTTCCCTTTCTAAATCAGCAATATGCTTCTGAAGAAAATACCTTTCGCGTTCAAGTTTCTGAATCCTAGTTGCATACTAATTTATGCGTTGCGAGTACTTTACTTTATGTTATTCATCAAAATATTTCATCATCTCAAATTTGACTTTCTTGCACCATTCTCCTACTACCTTCTCGTCTAAGCCAGGAGGAGGATTAGTCGTAGTAGGAAACTGTGGATGGAAACGGAAGAAAACCTTGTTAATTTGGAAACATATGGAATAATGGGAGAAGTTGGCAAATCAATGTTTGAAATGTTATTCCCCATAATGGATTCTAGCAATTCACATTGAGCTTGACTTTCTTTTAACTTAATCTCCAAATCACTTATTTGTTTGAGGAGTTCGGACATCGTATGGTTAAAATGAATTGAAGGATTTGATTTAACTTGATGCTTTAGTTGAGAAATTGTTTCACCCTTGCTCTTGATATCCGCTTCAAGACTTGTAATCCGATCATTAAGGCCTCTTACGATCATCTTCTGAAGAAAAAATCTCCTACGCCATTCTAGCGCTTCAATGTTGCCTTGGAGTCGAGTAGACAAAGGATCGCCAAGAAGCTTTCTCTTTACAATATCTGTTAATAGCCTATCTCTAATACTGATAGAGCAAGATGTTGAATCTAACGAGATAGACATTGCAGATAATTGTAACTCATATTTAAACAAATAAAATAAAATAAAGTCAGGACTCGAATAATCAGTCTCTTTTATTATAACAATAAAATATTACAACTCAAGTAGAATTGAAACAGACTAGTACAATTGGACATTTGTTTTACACTTAAAGTAAAGAAAGTGCATTTCTTACTTTACTCAAGGAATTAACTAAAAGAACAATTGTTGAATCAAAAGGAGCATTAAATCCTTCCAGGGTAATAACTGGAGGGTATTTGCTATAGCCCCACTCCCCAGCAGGAGGACTATCACGGCCATATATCAATTTGGTATAATATATCTGAATTTCCTTAAGCAGCTTTCCTTTTTCTTCGCTAAAAAATTGAAACAAAGACGAGGATGTTCCATGTAAAATCTTTGCAAATCTATAAGAAAGCAATATCAGGCTAATTTTGAAGATTTCAAAAGTGAAGCTTTTTCTAGATAATCTCTTCTTAGTTAAACATACTTCCTTAAATAATCTCTAGAAACAAAGCTACCTGGGGGACATTCATTCTATGATAAGGTAATAAAATACAGTTGAGTATAAAAGGAAACTAGAGCAAGAAATTCACAAATCAATATTATTACATAATTATGAATGTTCATTCGGTTCATACAAAATTACCTTTTGAATAATATAAAAGCGAATTTGTCCTCATAATTTTAAGTTGTTCAGGAGGAAACTCATAGGGAATCGATTTGAATCGAGGTAAGTTCCAGCAGGCTCCAGGATGTGGATCAGATCCAAATTCATCCAAATATTTCTTGTGTAAACGCGTAAGTAGAGACCCACTAACATCACTTAAATATGAAAAATCTACGGTTGGATGTCTACAGTAGGCTTTGTATAGGAAGTCTACAAGGATGTTCCTCTCCTCAACTAACATTTAAATGAGCGTAATTAACTCCCGATTCTCTTTCAAAAGGTTATCGCATCGACGGCGCGCCCTCCTCAGTCGTGGGGCAGCTTCTTGATATTTGAAAGACGCTAATACTGCCACACTTCTGTTAAGCCTATGATACTTGTTGTAGAGGGTATTGTATTCTTTTAACTGCTTATCTAATTTCGTATATAAGCTATTTATTTAAGCTTGTTTTCTTTAAAGTTTGGTTTTATAAAGGTGGATGGATTTCCTCCTTATCTAAAATAAAAAATGTAAACTATTATTATCTTGGAAGTGAAAGCCATTTATACAAGGAATCCCATACCTGAGAAACAGGAATAGTAGTTTGAGAGATCTGCTTTTTCTCTCTTTGTTCTTTAACATTGATTTCACAATCTCCTCTTGAAGGTCAGAAGGCTCTGGGGATATAGGCGGGCTTCCTAAATGAATACTTGGATCAGGGTTGACCTTTTTCTAATGCCCTGGTGATGTCATCATTGTCTTTTTCGTGAACATCGGTTTGATCATCTTCGTTACCACCAGAACCCTAGCCTCCATCTTTGTTATCACTATCATTGTCATCATCATTATCATTGTCATCATCCTCACTGTCGCCTTCTTTGTCATCATCATCATCATCATCATCATCATTATCATTGCCATCCATCATCATTATCATTTTCAAAATCCAAAAGAAATTCTAATCCAGGAGGATTCTAACGAAGAAATTCAAACTCAGACGAATATGATTCTATAATTCATTCTACTCATTCTAGGGTATCATTATCCTATCTCTAATGAATTTTTACTCCATATGCTAAGAACCATTCGAATCGACACTCATCTACTCATATCAGACTTGAATTGCTCAAAACAATAGATTGTTAATTTATATTTGGAAAAACTCAGTATATACAATAAATAAATCAGTCATAGAATCACAGACACAAAGTAATATAACAATAAGCAGCGGAAAAGATAAATAGTAGTTCATGAAGCTACTACGAAATCAGAGTCTGAAACAAAATACAATAGAAATCTTAAATACATGGAAGTCACTAATACAGAAGCAACTGACTAGTCTGAACATAAAATGGAAACAACTGAAAGCTAAATAGATAACAGAAGATCTTCAAGTAAAGCTCCAAGCTTCAAAGGTGTGTTTCAAACGCTGTGACATCAGTCGGACCCGAACATAAAGCAAAACACAAAACACTTGAATCGGGATTAACATTCTTATACTAGTAAATTCAACTCAAGTGAAATATCAACTAAAATTCAATATAACTTAGAGCATATTAGGATACCCGTCCTCTAAGGATCCGTTAAACTATATATGTACATAGTACAATACGCTGCATATATAATGTCTATAGTAAAGTAAACTATTAAAATAGCGTTAAGGCGTTACCCATATCCCTCTTAACACATTATATATATATATATATATATATATATATATATATTCCCATAGTCTATATAGCACTATAAGCTCCACCAAAATGTTGATTTACTCAGAGGGCACTCCATAGGTACGGTACAAAAAAACTTGTAGAGGGCGCGATAAGGAATGTGACAAGTCATGCGAGGCAATACCCAGGGTAGGATACTACCATTTTGTGGATCCGGACTGGTGGTAACGCATAACAGCAACTACTGCCCACCTCGAGACACACTACCAAAATCAAAGGTGCACCCAATCAAATCACAAAGTAATAGAATTATATCGAAGAAGCTTGCTCGATCGGAGGTACGACGTTACTTGGCCCGGTGTGGCTCCCATTTTAGTCACATCAAGCTGACTCGCGGGAGTTGGAGCTGCGTTAGTACCTCATATAGAATCGTCGACAAACCATCCTACTTCGTTCTGGAATCTCCACCATTTACACAGTTGTTAAAGTGGTTTTCGATAATGGTAGAGAGTATGACAATATCCGATCTTGGTCCCTTTAACAACCAAACGCTTATTTCATACCGTGGTAATTTATATTTCAAATTGTTTATATATCAAAATATCATATTCTTTCAAAATCATATCACTTTTGAAATCGTATTTACTTTCAAAATCATAACTACAAAATAGTTTGAACCATCTTATTAAATATTTGCATTTAAATCCATTAAATCTTAATCACAACATTTCCCATTTAAACAATTTGAATATTTAAAAGTAGTTGTTATATATATTAAAATAATTTATATTTAAAATAGATTATAGATAAAATATTTTCATATTAAAAATAGTTTATATTAAAAGAGTTTATGTCAAAAATAGTCTCAAACTAGAATTGTTTTGTCTAATTCCACAAATCGGTTCAAATCAACTTTAGTTTCAAAAATTAAATTTAAATCAATCTTAGTTCATCAGTCATAATTCAATTCAAATTCTCAATAAAACCATTTTTAACTTATATCGATTTCACATACAGATTTAAACTAAAAATCAAACCATTTCAATTTCAATAGGTTTCAAAGTTTAAATCTCTACATATTTACAATAACTCAATATGATAAATTTTGTTTATATTTAAAAATTCAAAATTAACTTTATTAAATTAGAAATATTCACTTAATCATTTATAATATTTTTTTATGAGAAAAACGTGTGATCCTCTACAGGAGAGGATAGCACACATGTGCATATATATAACAACAATAGTAAGGAGCTGCCAACAAGTCTGGCAGGTAGCAAAAGAAACCCCCTTACAAACTCCTAAAAAAAAACCAACCCTAAAAATACAACACCAATCTGTAACTTCAGTCAAAAGCGACACTAAAAAAGCAACAACCAGCTGAAAAAATCCACAACTACTAATGCACCTTGTGTCGTACAAAACTCGTGAACACATTTAAATCTGACATACTTTTTAAAACCAACTAAGCTATCCAAATTAAACTCAAAATTATCCTTGATTGACTTATGCATAGAATCAGTCGACTCAACATTATCAAAAGTGGATCCATCATCTTTTTCAAATCCTGACAGTCCTATCCATTCAGATGAACAAAGTTTCATAGAACAAGAATGAACGCAAGGAAATTTCTCTAAACCGCAACCTTTGATCTTATTCCCTTCCTCGTTGCAATCTAAAAAATAATTCTTACTATCGGTTATAGAAAAACATTTGCGAAAACTCACATCGACCATAACCTGTTCATGATCCTCTTCAGCCTCAACACAAATACTATCAGTAGGAACAAAATCATCTACAAAATCACATCCTATAACACGACAACTATCAGTAGAAACAGGGATAACTGTAACCTCATTGACATCCATATCAGTTGAGCTTGAAAAAGTTGAACCAGAAAATTCGCAAACAAATATATTCACCAATTCAGGATAATGAGAATAACAACTTCTGACCTCAGGATCCAATAAAAAGATATCAGCATGAAAATCATTATTCAAGTCAGATGCATAAAACTTCACGGTATCATTCCTATGCAAATCCTCCCAATCATGAACAAAATTGCTACTAATCGAAAAATCTTTAACTTGAGAGCCATTCCAATTATCGAAATTCGAATACTTACCTATGTTGTCGGCAGTCAAGCAATCGAAGTGCCAAAATACTTTGTTGAACAAATAGCTACATTCAGCAATATTTCCAACACAGCATTCCAAAAACAGACCCCTTAATCTCAAGAACTCAAGAACAAAATAAAAATGATGATCTTTCAGACTCAATGGCTTTGAATGAATACGATTAGAATGTGGAAAGACTGGCTCAGAATTAAGAAAAGGATTGAACAACGAGGGGAATGACGATCTTTTATGACCAGCCACTCCACAATTGAAACATTTAAATGAATTAAAGCAGTCTTTAATCTTGTGATTTTTATCTCCACACTGGTAGCAATGAAAACCCCTTTTCCGATTAGAGTTGGAATATTTTTGAGATCGATTTTGAGAATGAGGAAATCTATCTTTTCCATTAATCGAATAAGGGAAGCGAATAGAATTCGCTTGACGAAAAGATGAATATGGAGCTCTGTGATCTGGATGGGAAATGAAAGGATAACCAGGACTTGAATATGGAGCCATTTCCATAACCAAAAATTATTAAAAACCCCAAACAACGATTTTCTCAAGATTAGCAATTTTATTTTTGAAATCAAATAACTATTTACGCAATTCCAGCAACCAGGACTTGAAAATTAGAGGGTTGTTCGATTCGCTGCAGTTGATTGGGGACGCAGTGGTTAGTTCAATTGGGTTGGTTGCGGAATTGGGTTGGCGGATAGTTTGCAAGGTCTGGTAGTGGTTGAATTAAAAATATAAATAAAATAAAAAATTAAATATCTAACTTCAATTATATTTAATTCTAAAATTATTCACTTAATCATTTTTAATAACATTTGAATAAAATCTCCAATTACACGTTTAAAACAAACTAAATATTCAATTCTATTTATTTAAATTTAAAAATATTCATTTAATCACCTATAATCAAAATCAAGTTATAAAATTATATTTTTTAAATCTCAAATTCAGTAAGTTTCAAATCAATTTTTTATATTTAAATACAGTTCTTAAACAAATACAATTTCAAATCAATTTCAATTTATCTTCCTAACCTTAATTTATTAAAGTTAGCACAAAATCTATTTTTAAAATATAATTTTTAAATAAATACTTAAACATAATATATATTAATTAAGTTAAATTTAATTAATTAAATCTTATTTTATATATTTTTAAAATAATAAAGCTATAAGAAAAATCTTTAAAATTGTATTTTCAAAACTAACTTATAAATTTAAAATTTCTAAAACATATAATTTTAAAAATATAAATTTACACATGTAAAAAAATAACATTTATATATTATGTGTTAAAAATCAAATATTTATTAAAACCCATATATTTCCTTTCAAAACTTTGGAAATCATTTTCAAAATATAGACCAACAGTGTTCGTATATAATTTTCTATCCTGTGGTCAAGTGATAAGGATAGCTATCATTTCAATTCGTAATAATTGAATATTTACGGGTATATATCATTTCACCTCGCAATCCCAAAATTTCACAATTAATGAAAATCGCTTGGGTTTATCATTTCAACCCATAATGATTTCTCCTAATCTATAAAATCGTTCGGGTATGTATCATTTCAACCCATAGGGAATTTCTAAACTACAGGAAACTTGCAGAGTGAGAATCAATAGATAATATCATAAAACGACATAGCATATCATACACCAATTTAAGTATACTATAAACAACAGCTTATGATGTCATATGTCATAGATGAACAATTACAGACAATGGCATGTCATATTTAAAAAATTAAATAACTCAACAGTTCAAATTTAATAGCATATTTCAATCATCATTTCATGTGAATTAAATTTACTATATATAAGAATGTTAATCGTGAGTGGTCGCTCACCTTTCAAGACTAGAGAACAACGATGGCGAAGATGGTGACATAGACACGCACATGGATACGGACACGAACAAAGAAAAAGCTGCTGCGACCAATTTTTGATGGGATGAGACAGAAGCAAAGCACGATGAACTGGATTTGATGAAGATCAATTATATATGTGAACCTATATATATAAACTATATATATTAAAATCATTTTAAAAATAAAAATCTATATAATTATTTTAATTTAAAATCAAAACATACATTTTTTTCATAAAATCAATATTCGACTTAAACACATACTAAATCAAATACCCATATATTATAGTTTAAAAATCAACATTCGAATTAAAACACAAATCAAAAATAAATTAAACCAATAAACATTTTTGAAATATCAAATGCAATAACAATAGAGAAGAGCAGCTTCTTCGCAAGCTAAAATGTATATGAACCAAACACATATATAAGAAGTTTATACATTATTATTTCCTTTTAGAATATAAACATTAAAATATTTATATAATACGAAGTAAACATAGAAATGCAAAGCAACCAAAATGCCTGTAACCCACAGAGCAAAGCCGAGAAATATTTTCATGCACTGATTTAGTTTAAAAATACACACACACACACACACACATATACACATGTGTGTGTGTGTATAGTGCATACATTACTAGAAGAGGAGCAAGCAAATGAGAACTGCACATATGAAAGACATAGTATATATATGTTTCGAAACCATAATTTACGAATACACTTTAAGCTTATAAACTATTAATAAAAAAATCTATATATAAATATAATAAAGTATCATAAACTCCCTTTTTTTCTTCTTTTGTTTTTATGGCTGCTAGCATGTAGGGAAGGGCTGGCGTGGGATTCTGTAACAACCCAGTTTTTCAGTCATCTGAATTTAGAATATTTAATTGAATTTAAATATTTAAAAGTAAAATTTTCAAGTTATATTTTGAATATAGTGATTTATTTGGATAATTAAATTGTTTAATTTAATATTTGAATTGTGTAAATAATTTAATACTGAATCAAATATGAATAAAAATAATTTCTAACGTTGTTTTAAATTCTATTCTCGTTAGAATAGAGTTAGTAAACTTTTAAAATTGATTTAAAAGTTAATTTACAGAATTTGGAAATTTTAATATTTAATTAACGTGTAAAAACCGTCATTTTCAACACTATCTCAGATTTCAACAAAAGTAGTTTCATTAGATCCGTAATAGTGATTATTATAGGATTTCAAATTTCGTATCAATCGGACTTACGGTTTGTTCATGCGAAGCTGAAATGCGCAGAAATTTATTTAAGTAATTTTAATTAAAATAATTCGATTCGAAAAACTATCTTCCAAATATGATGGAATTGGCTTTCGATATATATTCCATTGTATTTGGAGAAGGGGTAAAACATTATAAACGCCAGACGACATGCTTCGTTTAGAGTTCTAAATTTTTTCGGATAATAGTGTCATGAAATTTTATACAAAAGGCCATCACATTCACCAAATTGCAACGACCCTAGGGTTTCAAACCGTAGTTGCCGCCATTAAATTTGATGGCCAGAAATGCTTCATTCTTCTACCCTTAAATCCTCTAAATACATAAACAATTAGTGAAAATGCTAAACTACAAAAACGGAGAGCGCGACGGGAGCTTCGATTTCAACGGTCAAGATTTAAAATGGCAGCTAGAAGCCCACGTTCATGCCGCGTTTAGGGGAATTTTCTGATGTGATGGGAAGGCCGAGCTCGGCCAGATGCCAGGTATTGATGGAGTGGTGGATGAACTTCGAAGTGGTGGCGCCTGATCAACGTCTCGATCGATGGTGGACGAGCGACTTGTAAAATCTTAGAACGATGATAGGTTTTTGTTCGAACAGGGAACGAATGTGAGGGAAGAAAGAACACGCAGCCTAAATCTTGGGAATCGAAATGAACGGCCGAGATCGAAGTTCAATAAAAATAAAATAAAAAAAGTTTTAAATTATATATTTAAATTCGTGTAAACTTTGAAAATTCATATCTTCTTCATACGAGGTCGAAATTGGACGAAACAAGTTGTGTTGGATTTGTATTGACGAGCAATACATTTTAGAGCTAGATTGGATTTTATAGAGCTAGAGAAAATTTTGGTTAAAATTAAATGCTCGTTTAATTTTAATCGAAATTAACCGCTGTTACGACGACGACAAGCAAAGTGAGTAAAACTCACTCTTTCTGACTCGCTTATATTTTTTATATAAGTGAAAATAAATTTTATTTATGATGATTGATGATTTTCTGGGTGATATATGATATTATATATATATATATATTGATTGGTTTGGATATATTTCCTAATATTTTAACGGATGAGACTCCATATGTTCCCGTGTATGAGTAGATGACCCTTTGTACGCGCATCTTCCTCGAAGCGGACATTGTACATATTTTCTCATTTGTATATTTTTCCAGGTTATAGGTTGGAGGGATCCAACTGGATTCCTCACCTGATTTTTATTTATTACAGATATTGTTATATATGTTGTTATCATGTGGTATATGATGTTTGGATGCCATGATTAATACGAGTATATATGCACGTCTAGGTGGACCTGCATCTAATCACAATATCTTGTTGCTAGATCACCTCCTCGTCCTTTTTAGTGCTCCATGATCAGTAGTTTCTCATATATCAGTTACGTTGTATTTCTTCTTTTTTAAATTCACATTTTATTGAATATACTCATTAATGTTTTTGTTAAATTTGTGATTGTGAAAAGATTACACATTAGATGATAAAAAAATTCCAAGTTTAAATCAAAGAAGTTTTTACTTTAACCTTATGATATCATAATTTGTATAAGGTTAGAAAGTTAACTTTTATTTGCCAGGCTAATTCTTCCTTAAGTAAATGGAATGGCAACGCTGTTCAAAACGAATGCAAGCTCTCATACTTCAAGAAAGGTAGATACTTTACGGATTCTCAATGCAGCATAAGGATTTATATTTTAGTAACCTGAGTTAATCACATTTCAAAAGAAACTTTGAAATAAAAAACCAATCCGAAAAATTAATCAAAACCTCTTAGTAACCAACCCAAAAATATTGAAACCTCTTAGTAATAAAAATTACTGTTAGATAGCCTTTAAGCCAAAGTATCTCATCCTTCTTCCTGCTTCATGTGAGTAGCGTCCTGAAGTGAATATATATCTTCTTCAGTCTTCCTGCTGGACCACCTGCAACATATTGCAAACAAATAACTTCTTCGGTCTTTTATTACTTAGAATACTGCATACTCATTGCGTTTGTATCATCATGAGAGAATAATTTAAACAATATATAATAATATATATCATCTGTAAGGTTTTGTTTGGGTAAGGAATAAGAGTTCATCATGCACTTGGCAATATATCATAATTTGAGTTTGATCGAACTTAGGTTAGCTTGGGTCAGGTTTATGTTGTTTTTGAGAAATTACCGTTGTTTTTGCTTTGATTCGGTAAAGGTAAAATATAAAACATAGGGTGTGACCCGTGCTACGCGCACGGGAATGGGAAGTGTCTAATCATATTGTGATATCAGCTTTTGGTGATGGAAAGTATAAACCTTATTTATTATTTCTCATGTTCCCATTTTTAATGTAGCACAAACTGCATTTTGAAAGGCTATGATTGATCTGTGTGATCTGTACTTTGTGTATCGTGGAATATGATGTTTTGTAAATGTTCTTGTTTGAGTTTGATTGTGGCTATTGTTGAATCTTCTCGTTCTTGTTTAAATTTATTAAAACTTGTGAGTTAAGGTCATTTTCAAGAAGGGATTCGGTTGACAATTTAGTTAGGAAGATTACAGTAAATTTTATTATACCGAGCAATACTTTAAACTCTTACATAGTACTTTAACAATATGTTTCTAAGTAGTTGGGTTTACTTTTAGATATGGTAATCATGTACAAAAATTTCAATCGACGTGTTAAGCTGAAATGATCAGTTACAGCTCTTGATAACTAAAGTTCAAGTTATGTGTTATTTGATTGAGTAAGAACCAACAACTAATGACTTGATTTCTATTAATATTCTAACATGGATATGTTATTTTTTAACCAACTTAAAATAAATTGTGACAACCAAATATTTAAACCGCGACACCGGAAGACCTCAAATAGTTGCATAATGGTCTTGTGAAAGTATTTGTAAATGGTAGGCATACCGTTAACCAAAAATAAATTCTTATTATATTTGGCCTTATTCAAATGCACTTAGTGGCTATATTGTTTTTGAAAGGTAACAATCAGATGATGCAAAATAGAACATATGAATCTAGGGAACTTCATACCAATACCATATCATAAGTACTCGGTAAGCATTTTCAACTGCATGAGGGTTGAGAAATGGTAAATAGATAGCTGAGAAATGAAAAACATAAACTACATAGGTATAAACATTATCGAACAAAAATGCAACATGCATATAGTAACGTGATCGTTCATTCTTATTCCCTTTTGCCAAAATTGTGCACATAAATTGAGTATTTGCTTTCCTCTACTAAATAATAGTAACTTTAACATAGAGTTTTGTAACATGATCAGCTATACAACTGAATTCAGGCTATTGCTACCAAACATTCATTATGAAAACACAAGATACTAAATAGAAGAGATCTTGGTATAACTTGTTTGAGTCAACATGCAATACAAAACTGGTACATGATTGGCTCAAAAAGGAGGCGTCCAAATTGAAAAATAAAACATACAATTTCAGAAAGCTATGCGCTTGTCCATGAGGTGCTTAGTGGACTTCATGACAGTAATATCACTTTTAGGCAACTCAAAACCTTTGATCCCAACCACGACCATCATTATCCTTATCATAAGCCTATTGAACTTGCTGATGTTGATTCCTGCACCAACACTGTAAATTGACATCATGCATTGTGCTTTTTTCAGAGTCTTCAGTTTCCAAGTTTGTGAGTTTAGATGTGCTTTTAAAACAACACACGTTTTCTATGTTAATCAGGAAGTATTGAGTCTGGAAATTTGAATAAATGTGCATTTAATATAAATATAAAATACATTACTTCCGAATATAATTAAATAAATTATAACATGGTACTTGATAATATGCAAGACTGATGTAGAATACACACACGGAGGCCGCATTTTGCAGTTGTAATGTTATATTGAATATGATTGTATGATATGTTTGAAACCTTACATGGTTGTGAGTCTCTTTGTTGTTTTCATTACACTAACCTCTGTTAATTAGAATGGTCCATTTTAATCTACTAACATACATATAAATTGTTGTTCCATGCAAAAATAGAAATAACAATGAAATATAAGTTAAAAAATGATCAGAGTACAACCGACTGACTATTACCTCAAACAGTAATCATAGCTCTCTTAAAGCTCTACAATTCAATTTAGGGGTCCATGCATGGATAAGAAAGTCCGTTGCAAGAACATGTTGTTCAACAGATTAGCTAAAAAAAAAATAGGCCTACATCGATGTTTTTAGCAAGCCATCCCATCTAAAACGACCTATTTACTGATTGTTCTTTCTTCATTGACCTGGATCCTTTAAGCAAAACGATATGCAAAAGTAGTGGGTATAGAGGACCTGATAAAATAATTTAGATAGTCTTTTATGCAAGTTGATTAATGCAAAGTAGAGAAAGTGGATCGTCTTCAAAACTGAAATAATACCATGCTATAAACATAGTTGTTTCAAACTGATTATTTCAAGATTCCAATAACTTCAAGATCCAACATTTTTATTAAAATTGGATTTGTAATAAAGACAATACCTTGAAAGTATCATTTTTGAAAAAAACTTGCTTCTTTTGCTTCTAGATATGGTTCATCACGGTAGTCCATCTATCTAACTTGTATTTCCTTAACATTTTCCACTTATGGTACTCTTCCACAGTAACATATTGAGGATTTTCATAAGTTTGATTCATATACTCAAAAATCCATTGCAATTCATTTTCATCTTATCATGATCAATTAATACTCATTATTTATTAGAACAAATCACATATGAACACCTTTCAAATTTTCTTCTATTTTCTTTGTTTTTTGCATAAAAGAGCCAAAAAACATATATTTATGTTAAAGCAAATCCATAAACACAACCCTGAATATCGTCTACGCTCCGGAGGAACTATTTTAAGCGAGATCATGCTTGCCGAATGAAATAATTGTCTCTTGTTAATATTTTTTAGATAACTGTTTCACATAACTAAACATGTTTTATTTGGGTAAACCTCCTTATATACCATTTCTAACTATGTTATTTGTTTCTCTATAATAAACTTGTTTAGCAAAGTGTGGACATCCTAGTTTTATTATGCAAAGACTATAGATGCATGTTTCCTTAATGATTTCATCAATCAAGATTGATTAGTATCTCTATGAAGTTTGAAATGGAAATTTTACTAAAACTAATATCTAATATTCCATGTTCAGAGAAATTAAGAACCAAACCAACTAAGAAAATCATTATTTATTTGTGTCAAAATTGGTTTGTGAAACTTACCCTTCTTCAAAAATTAACTATTTACAATGCAAAATACGTGAATAATATTCCTGACATGAATACTCTACAGAGTCTGCAGTTACTATTAGTTACCTCTTATTTTATTATCTAATGTAGGAATAGTTTATGTTTCCTTAAAATAAATGCTTTAATTTTATAGACATCCGAATATCTTGAATTTTATATTACATATTAATATACCATTTTTAACTATGCTATTTGTTGTTATAAATAAAATATGTAAAAGTTTACGCCTTAAATTTTGATGCAAGAATGATAAATAAATGCATATTTCCTTAATAATTTTAAAGGCAAACATGGACTAATAATTATGTGAAGTTTGACATGGAACATTTTATTGAAATTAATACCTAATATCCCGTTTTTAAAGAAATTGACAATCAAACCAACCTAAATTAAATCATCATTAATATGGGTCAAATTTCTTTTGCGAGACATTCTTTTTTAAAAATATACTGATTTGGAATATTTACATGAATGATATACTTAGATGAATATAGTTAAAATACTATTGTTCCCTTATATTTTATTTTATACTGGGGAAACATTTTAGTTCTCCTCAAGATAAATGTTTTAATATCGTAAACATCTAAATATCTTAAGTGTAAATAAAATATGTTTATTCTGCATATCTGAACCCGTTAACAAAATTACAAATGTATACTTTTTTGGCTAATAAGAATGCCACTGTTAGTTGTAGTTGTTATTCTGTTTGCAAATAAATATGATATTATAGAATTAATATTATTGTGGGGATGTACATTTATGCTTTTGTATAGAGAATCATGAATCTTAACACCATTTACACAACTGCTAGCTCTTTTTAACAAATAAAGAAAAGAGAACTAAACAATCTTTTAGTTTTACATAACCTTTGAATATATGTAGTTGAGATACATTTTGATCCCAAATAACATTCTAATACTACTTAAGGACTCATATAACAAAAAATCTAATTTACTTTGGCCACCCTTTTAATTGCATTAAAGGAAAAGACAGTGGTTGGTAATGGATATTTAAGCAACAATAAAAAAAACTAATGCAGTAGTTGAGTCATCTAATTGGTTTGAAGAAAAATATTAGTTGTTCATAGTTAGAATAAGGCTGGTCCGAAAATCATAGAGTATTCTTCAAAAATATGTAAAAATTCAATCCGGTGAAAAATTTTCATGGTATTTTGAAATATTATTTTTATGGAACACCCATAATATGAGATTCTGTAAATTGATTTTAAAAACATTAAAATTCAAAGATGAGGTCAACACATTAAATTGAAATTTTATTTTTATGGAACACCCATAATATGAGATTCTGTAAATTGATTTAAAACCATCACTTAACATTTATCTTCTGCTTCCAACTCACATTTTATCTATCCCTATATATGATCTCTTCAATCTCCTTATGATCACCATGAAAGAACATCAAAACTACAACCACTTTACCAAATGTACCTATGCCACTTCATCATCCTATTGTGTAATTCTGCTCAACTACATAGATGATCATCAGGAGGTAACTTAGGATCATACATTGTTCTTTGTAATCAATTGTCTGAAGTCACCAAAATATTTATATTATATTTTTGTCTTATTTTATAGCCAATAAATGGTTGTTACTCAAGAGGAGGATTAAAATTTAACCATGAATTTAATCAAACAAATAATCATGACTCAGTCAAGTAGATATCATCTAATATGAGGATTATGAAAAACATTTTGTAAATAAGCATAACAAAACCCAATCTTTGCAATCAATCAAGCAAGCACCAATAACAATAATTCAATAAGTGATATAATCAGAATCTGCTCCAGCTGCAAAACTACAAAAACTACTCTATGGAGAAGTGGCCCATAAGGCCCAAAGGTTAGCAAATTATTTCTATATATCACCTTAAGCCTGGAAGTATATTCAAACTGGTTATGATTGCATTGCAGTCTCTTTGAAATGCATGTGGAATAAGGTAGATGAAGGCAAGGTATGCAATGCAAGCAGCGGCTGGGAGATCAAGTATGGATCGCATTGTACCATTTAAGAAGCGGTTTAAGTTTGTGGGTAACTTATGTTGAAAAGATTAAAAGATAACATGTTAAATCCCAAAATTTAGTGTAAAAACTTATTTGTTTGCTTGTTGACAATAGAGATCGGTTGAAAAAAATGAATTTTGATTGTTGAAATAGATAGAAATAAAATTAGAGTAATCAATTTCTTAAATCAAATTGTGTGATGAAGAAATATAGAACAAAATATGTGAATCAATAGAACGAATATAACATCTTTTTCATGCATAGATTTGATGAAAACCTAGCTGAATATTTTAGGAATTTTAAATGTGCACATGAATTTAAGTCAGTAATATTCTAAAGCAAAAGTATTGGTGGAAACAAATTAAGTTCATTCCCATAATTGAGCCCACTAAATAATTACATATTTAAATGTGGTAATTGGTATTTTATGCATTTAAAACTTTGATTTGAGTAGTAATTATTAAAAATAATTAAAATAGATTCGAACACAATTTGGAATGAAAAGTGAAAGAATTTAATCTTTTGATTAAGTAGGGAAAACTGACACACATCTTTTAAGGAAAAAAATCGAAATTCAATTACTGACATGGCCAAAGTAAGAAAAATGAGATTTAATCTTTGACGAATGATGAATATAAGAATTAAATCACTTCATTTAAATCTAAAAATTAGGGTATTAACAAAAAATTATAAAGGATACTATTACAGTTCTAAGAAGAGGATGCAATAATATCACCACAGACATATAACTTGAGGCGTGCAATTTGGCAATCATTGTTGGAAAGGACTTTAGGCCCTTTAAAGCATTAAGAACCTTTACATTTCAATAATCAATATGGGTTTGAGTTTTCAGCAAGAAATCAAGATGGAGAAGTAACAAAAGGCTAAGAATATTTAACTCCGATCGAAAAAGCGGTTTTAGTGAATAAAAATATAAACAAAAATTAGTAAAACTCTACATATAGTATATACGCTTTGTTTATATATATACCAAATTAAGAATTATGATTAAATAAAATTAGAATAGGAAACAAAATAAAATCACAACAGTACCTACTTAAATAGTTAATGGCAATTTGGTTTTTATTATTGAATAATTCAAAACAGAGAACAATCTACAGATTAAGGATTAATTCAGCATATGAAAGTACATACAAAGAAAGTATGTAATCATGCTAAAACCTATACTCCCTAACCCAAAATTGATTGAAGCTTTGAGAAGAATAAAATATATTGAAATTATATCTGTATTAGTTGAATTGAAATTTAAAATACAAATAATTTGTTAAACTTTTTCCTACTATAACTTCATGACAAAAATATTAGGAGAAGGGAAAAAGATATTGAAATTGTATTTGCATTAATTGAATTGAAATTCAAGGGTAGTAATTACAAAATAACATACTTCTATCAACAAAATTTGAAATGAGTATTTCCATGGCAGACTGAATGAATAATGAGAAAGGCAAGAATTGTAAAATACATTATGTGGCATTATTGACTATCCATGCCCAGATATAGCCGATCCTGATTTATGTTACATAAGTAGGATTACATTTCAAAATTAACATATAAAATGTTAATGATTAATTTGATCATAGCGTCAAAAAATATGGTATAAAACTTTTTATTGCTTTCATTCCCAAAAGACTTCATTTACCAAGTCATAGAAGTATTAATAAACAAATGCTTACAAACTGTAAGAATATTAATGAACAATTTTTAGAACATCACCTTATGCAAAAAAATTGTATTTGTACCATAATAAAAACTGGAATAATATGAAAATAGAAAGTATGAAAATGTTTAAAATCACATATTCTAGTCATTATGCATTTGTATGCAAAATTCACCATATGGGATATGGAGAAAATGGAAACTGTGCAAAAAAATTGTAGTTAGCACAAATTTTAATTTCTTATTAATATGCATTTGTATTGTCTTTCTTAAGTTATAGGTTCACAATGCAGACTTGACTCCCAGGAATATGTCTTTCCTAAGTCATAGGTTCACAATATAGATTTGACTCCCCGAAATATGGCGAAGAAGAGTAAATTCAAACTCATATTTGCACACCTTCAAAATCAGATCTATATTTTGCAAACTAAATCATGATTTATGAAAACTGAAAACGCATTGACATTTGAAAGAGAGTTCATTTTATACTCAGTTTTCTCGTTATAGTACTAAAAATATTCGAAGTCCAGCTAAGAAGACTGTCATTAGTATATGAAGACGATTGTACCAAGTAAAGACCGTACAATTAAAAAGAATGATAAATGTCAAAACCGTTACAGTATATGTTAATAATTAGGAAGGTGAATTGTTTACCTTAGTTTTCCTCTAAAACACAAGCATCAAGATGCTAAGAGCAACATATAAGATCATGAGAGCTGCCATGTAAGATCAAGATGCTAAAATCGTTTGGTGCTAATATTCAATTGGCATGTATTAAAATTCCACAGAACCCACTACCAAGAGAAGAAGAATAGTAAATCAGAAACCCCAAAACTTCTCAAATATTACAAAGTACAATGAAGATCAAATCTATAAATAGTTGAAATAAAAATTGACCTTTATAAAGTCTGATGAAAGAACTAATAATTTGCCATGAACCACATGTCCACATCGATAGCGATGTTGGTGATGAAGATTCAGGAAGTTATATCTTTTTGTTAAATAAAAATTGCCATATCTTGGGTTCCATCTTAGGATACAGATCGTTGTTTGACGGAAAGTGGAATTCAAGCAGTAACATCAAATCCAGATTGACTTAAAAAATCATAGGTCAGTCCTGGGAGAAGGCATTTGGGGAAGACACTGGATCGTGAGTCAATTTGGATGTGGATGTAGAGCAACGTTTGTTTACAGCGAGTTTAGTATCTGGCTTTTTAGGTTTATTTATTCAGTGGGAGGACGATGTGAGACTTTTTAGGTTTTTTAGTTTAGGGGAAGACGAAGTGAGAAGAGTAGAATGTGGTGAGAGGAAGATGTGAAAGAAACTATCCGATATGAACAACGTCCGAAAGAAAAGAAATAAAAGGGCATTTTGGGGATTTCAAAAAGACACCGTGCAAATCAGTTCATGGATTTTTCATTATTAGTAGCAAAGATGATTGGTGTGAATTTTCTTATTTAGCGCTTTTGCAGCATTGGGCCATGAAATTTAAAAATATTAAATTGATGATGTCAATTTAATAAGAATTTCAAGTGATTTTGAAAATACATAATTTTTTAATGATTAAAGTAAGGGATATATTTTAAATAAATCAAAAGTTATAGTTTTTATGTTATAAAAATTATGGCTTTGAAATATAATCAAAATATGATTTTTGAAATATGAAGTTCATTATTTCATTAAAATAAGTTAAAATGAGAATTTTGAATTTAATATAAATGGTTTATTTATAAGATTTATAAAATTTGTTAAAATAAGTTAAATTGAGATTAATGAACTTATTATAAATGGTTTATATGTATATATAAGATTTATAAAATTGATATTTTATAAATAAAAGTAATGGAACTATAAATAGTGTTTTATAAATACTAGAAATGGAATTGTAATCAAATTTATATATGGATTTGTAATTGAAATTTAGAAATGAATTCATAATGGATTTATAAATAATAAGATTTGAAGAGAATGAATCTGAAAATAAAAAAGATTTATAAGTAAATTAACTTATAATTAGATTTTGACTTATAAATGAGATAGTGATGGGAATTTGTTAAAAGGAATTTTATATATGGAATGTTTATAAATTATAAATAGAATTCGTAAATACTGTTTTATAAATGTGAAATCAATTTAATTTGATATGTTAAATATGCAAGTTTATTAAAGGAATTATATTGACGATTTTGGATAGTTAATAATCCTTTAAATTAAAAGTGTAGAAGTAATGAATTTGGGAAAGGAATTATATTCACGATTTTGGACAGTGAATAATCCTTTAAATTAAATGTGTAGAAGTAATGAATTTGGCAAAGGAATTATATTCACGATTTTGAACCTTCAATAATCCTTTAAATTAAATGTGTAGAAGTAATGAATTTGACAAAGGAATTATATTCATGATTTTGAACAGTGAATAATCCTTTAATAAAATGAATATTTTAGAAAGTAATATTATAAAATGGAGTTTAAATGGTTTGATAATAAAATAAGTTTTGAATTTACTTATTATTAAAATAAGTATTTGAAAATGTTTTCCAATTATCCAATAAGCGAAATAGTTTTGAATATTATCTTTTTAGATATTTTGAAGTGAATAATTGGAAAGTGATTTGATTTATGAATGGTTAATAAAATTAGGCCCAGTGATTACTTAAGTGCTAGATTTTGTTTGTTGCTTTGATAGTTAAATAATCGACTACCAAAATTAGCCATTTTAGTTCCTTAACTTGATGAGGAAACTAATTAGTTGTACACTAGTACGTAGTTGAATGTGTAGGCTTGATTATCGTTTGTGTTGAGAATGTTGATTCGTGTAGTGCGAAGTGATTACTCCAATCTACCGATCTTCCTTTTTGGCTGAAGTATAGCAAGTTAAAAGTTAGAGACATGATAAGTCTATGAGACTTGGTTTTTGTGTGAGGTTGAGAAACACTTTTGCATTGTTGGTGCGAAGTGACCGTGATCGGATTTGCTTAGTGAGTTCATACATGATAGGGGATTCTCGCTTCTTGTTAGCTAGCGAACATATGACTCTTACTCCTACATGTCCCTAAGATCGAGTATCAGAAGGGTTGGTTTGCCAGTTAGGCTTACAGTCGAGAGGCTGGTCGTAAAAGCAAGTCGTAAGGTACCCATGTGAGCTATGGTCTAGTTTATCCGCTGTCCATGGTTGCAAAGCCTAGATTGTCACAGCATGGTATCAGAGCTTAGGTTTAGTATACTCCTAGCCTTTGATGCATACTCAGTATAGATAGGGTCGGTAGCACCCTTGATTGAGTTTGAGCGTATTATATATGTAAGCGCGTATTAGTTAGTGATTATAAAAATGTTTTATATTGTTTTTATTGAGCTTTTGATTGGCTTATGGGTTCTGATCGTTGCGTCTAGCTAACGTTATTGATAGGGATTTCTACACACTTGAACATGGAGATTGGACACAATATTGTTTTTGAAATTGGGTAAATAAAATAATTTTACCTTGATTATATTTTACATAGTAGTGTACAAGTTGTTTGATTGGTTGATGAATGGTAATATTTGATTGTTATCATTTGTTATTAATTGTTATGTTTAATAAAAGTTGTACTATTATAAATCCAAATAAGAAAAATAAATTTGCAATGAATCTATATAAGAAAGTGAAATAAGAAGTGAAATTATAGAAGTAAAAGATTTATAAATATGATTTATAAATAAATGGATTTTAAAAGAATATAAAGCATTGAATTCACTACCGTTGTTGGAAAATAATAAGGGTGATGACTGCAGCTTCATCAGTATCATTTTCGACTTTCTATGTGATTGATTTGCTACCACTAGTAAATTAAAAATTGAAGTTTTTTTGTGATAAATAAATTTGAATGTAAAATCCAGTTTGAAATTGATCAATATAAGTGAAATGAGTTTGGACTTATAATTTAAATTTAGAATTTAACTTTGATAAAGTTGAATAAATCTGAATTAGCATAATAAAATATATGATTTAAAAATGGTATGTATAAGAAAGGAAATTTCAAATTAAGCTATGAAATTAAAATTTTAACTTAAGTAAAATTTAAATAAAAATTAAGTTAGTAAAATGAATTATAAGAATTGGAATCTAACTTAAGATAAGTTAAAGAAATCGAATTGAAATTGGAGTAAATTTGATAAACAACTAAATGGATTGGATTTGGAATGAATAAGATAAATATATGAAATGAAAATGAACTTTGAAAAGGAATTTAACTTAAGTAATATTAAATGAAGTTGAATTTGATATTCAAAATGAATTAAATGAGCTAAGTGAGGAAATTGAAACGAATATGGACTTGAGTTAATAAATGAAATTCAGCTTAAGTATAAAAATGAATTGGATATAAGTTGAAAGATCGTATGATATAATTGGAAATAAACTTAAGTTGAAAATTAATAATGGGCATAAAGAAGTGTTGTATATAATTGTTGCAATGAACTTAAGAAAGAATCTATGTAATCATTATTAAGCGGATATAGTATTATAAGAAATATACTAAGCAATGGATGTAAATATAAATGAAATTGAATGTAAATAACAAATGGATGTGATGATTAATAAATTGTATGTAAACGAAAGCAATGGATTGTGAATAGAATAAAAAACAAATCAATTAAATGTAAATAAATTGAAAACCAATTCAAGTAGTGTAATAAATATTGAATGTATAACTGATTTGGTTATATTGGATGGATGGTAGTTGTTTGATGATTGCTTATGTTGCATATGTTTCATTTCCATATGATAGTTGTATGGTATATGTTATATATGTTGATATTACTTTCCATATATGTGTTCTCATTTGATTGTTGAGTGATTAGTAGGTGCAGGATGGCGTTTGCTTCGCATTTGGAGCACGCTTTCGTGCTATATTAGCCGTATATGCTCGCTAATAATATATAAGGTGCATATCTCGGATAAGATATCGTACTTTTACACTTTTTCCCTACGGGATGACTTATCCTCGAAGATGAGATGCATATGTGTGATTATATATATATAATGATTTTACTACGATCGAACTACGCAAAGGAGGCTATGGCGAAATTTTCTAAAAATTTAAGGCGTTAGAATTTTTGGAAAAAATTTGATAACAAAAATGTGATTTTTGAGTTATAATTTGAAATGAGATTTGTTGGTTTTTGAAATGATGTTAGTTGATTTATGGAATGGTATTAGTTAATAACTATAAATGAATTTGGAAACTTAGAAAAAAATCTATAAAAAAAAGTTGTAATGAATTGATTTTGTAAAAGTTAAACACTTAAAAGAATTGATAATCTATTTCAACTAAATTGTTTTGAAAGTTAATGGAGTCGTAGCATTTTTTTCTTACTTAGTAATTTCGGGGAAGAAATTCTTTTAAGGGGGGAGAATGAAACGATCTAGTTTCTCAGTCATCTGAATTTAGAATATTTAATTGAATTTAAATATTGAAAAGTAAATTTTACAAGTTAAATAAATTATATTTCGAATATAATGATTTATTTGGATAATTAAATTATTTACTTTAATATTTGAATTGTGTAAATAATTTAATATTGAATCAAATATGAATAAAAATAATTTCTGATGTTGTTTTAAATTCTATTAGAGTTAAATGGAGTTAGTAAACTTTTAAAATTGATTTAAAAGATAATTTACAGAAACTGAAAATTTTAATATTTACTTAATGTGTAAAAATAGACATTTTTGACACCGTCTCAGATTTCAATGAAACCAGTTTCATTAGATCCGTAATAGTAAATTATTATAGGATTTCAAATTTTGTGTCAATCGGACTTTCGGTTTGTCCGTATGAAGCTGAAATGTGTAGAAATTTATTTAAGTAATTTTAATTAAAATAATTCGATTTGAAAACCTACCTTCCAAATGCGATGGAATTGGCTCCCGATATATATTCCATTGTGTTCGGAGTAGGGGTAAAATATTATAAATGTCAGGCGACACGCTTCGTTTGGAGTTTGAATTTTTTTTGGATGAATAGTGTCACGAAATTTTATATAAAAGGCCATCACTTTCACAAAATTGCAACGATCCTAGTGTTTCAAACCCTAGCCGCCGCCATTAAATTTGATGGCCAGAAATGCTTTAGTCTTCTTCCCTCAAATCCTCTAAATCTATAAACAATTAGTAAAAATGCTAAACTATAGAAACAGAGAGCGCGACGAGAGCTTCGATTTCAAGGGCCAAGATTGAAAATGGTGAAGTGGATCGACAGCTAGAGGCCGGCGTTCATGCCGGGTTTGGGGGAATTTCCTGATGTGATGGGAACGCCGAGCTCGGCCAGGTGTCGGACGTTGATGGAGTGGTGGACGAACTTCGAAGTGGTGGCCCCTGATCAACGCCTCGATCGATGGTGGACAGCGGCTTGTAAAATCTTCGAACGTCGATGGTTTTTTGTTCAAACAGGGAACACATGAGGGAAGAAAAATACATGGCCCAGATCTTGGGAATAGAAATGAACGGCCTAGATTGAAGGTCAATAAAAATAAAATAAAAAAGTTGTAAATTATATTTTTAAATTTGTGTAAACTTTAAAAATTCATATCTCCTTCATACGAGGTCGAAATTGGACAAAATAAGTTGTGTTGGGTTCGTATTAACGAGCACTACCTTTTAGATCTAGATTGAAATTGACTGGAGCTAGTGAGAATTTTGGTTCAAATTAAACACTCGTTTAATTTTAATCAGAATAAATCGCTATTACGATGACTGCAAGTAAAGTGAGTAAAACTCACTCTTTCTGACTCACTTATATTTTTTTATAAGTGAAAATGAATTTTATTCATGATAATTGTTTTGGTGATATATGATTTATCATATGTGTTGATTGGTTTGGATATATTCCTGCTTATTTTAGAGGATAAGACCCTATACGTTCCCATGTATGAGCCAATGACACTTTGTACGCACGTCTTCCTCGAAGCGGACATTGTACATATTTTCTCATATGTGTATTTGTTGCAGATTGCAGGTTAGAGGGATCCAACTGGATTCCTCACTTTTGTTGATTTTTATTTACAGATATTGTTATATATGCTGTTATTATGTGGTATATGATGTTTGGATGCCATGGTTGATATAATTGATGTGAATTTTCTTACTTGGCACTTTTGCAGCATTGGGCCATATTTTGGAAATTTAAAAATATTAAATTGATGATTTCAATTTAACAAGAATTTCAAGTGATTTTGAAAATATATGATTTTTGAATGGTTAAAGAATTGGATATATTTTAAATAAAACAAAAGTCGTAGTTTTTATTTTATAAAAATTATGGCTTTGTGAAATATAATCAAAATATGATTTTTGAAATATAAGTTAATTATTTCGTAAAATAAGTTAAAATGAGAATTTTGAATTTATAAATGGTTTATTTATAAGGTTTATAAAATTGTTAAAATAAGTTAAATTGAGATTTTTGAACTTTTTATAAATGGTTTATATATATAAGATTTATAAAATTGATATTTTATGAATAAAAATAATGGAAATATAAATAGTGCTTTAGAAATGGAATGGTAATCAAATTTATATATGTAATTGAAATTTGGAAATGAATTCATAATGGATTTTATAAATAATAAGATTTGAAAAGAAAGAATTTGAAAATAAAAGAGATTTATAAGTAAATTAACTTATAATTTGATTTTGACTTCTAAATGAGATAGAGATGGAAATTTGTTAAAAAGTAATTTTATATAGGGAAGTGCTCATGAATTATAAATAGAATTCGTAAACATTGTTTTATAAATGTGAAATCAAATTAATTTGATAAGTTAAATATGCAAGTTTATTAAAGGAATTATATTCATGATTTTAGACAGTGAATAATCCTTTAAATTAAATATGTAGAAGCAATGAATTTGGCAAATGAGTTATATCCACGATTTTGGATAGTGAATAATCCTTTAAATTAAATGTGTATAAATAATGAATTTGGCAAAGGAATTATATTCACGATTTTGGAAGTGAATAATCCTTTGATAATATGAATATTTTGGAAAGTGATATTATAAAATGGAGTTTAAATGGTTTGATAATAAAATAAGTTGTGAATTTACTTATTATTAAAATAAGTATTTGGAAATATTTTCCAAATATCCAATAAGTGAAAGGGTTTTGAATATTATCTTTTTTAGATATTTTGAAGTAATAATTGAAGAGTGATTTGATTTATGAACAATTAATAAATTCAGGCCCAGTGATTACTTAAGTGCTAGATTTTGTTTGTTGCTTTGATAGTTAAATAACCGACAATCAAAATTGGCCATTTTAGTTCCTCAACTTGATGAGGAAACTAATTAGTTGTACACTTAGTACGCAGCTGACAATGTAGGCTTGATTATCATTTGTGTTGAGAATGTTAATTCGTGTAGTACAGAGTGATTATTCCAATCTATTAAGCTTCCTTCTTGGCTGAAGGATAGCAAGTTGAAAGTTGGAGACGTGATAAGTCTATGAGACTTAGTTTCCGTGTGAGGTTGAGAAACTCTTTTGCGTTGTTGGTGCAAAGAGACTGAGATCAGATTACCTGAAAACCACTTTGGACCAACATATAAACGACGATTGTGCAGGTTGGTCGATGATATTGATGTTTAGGATTTTCATAGTGAAGGACTGCTTGTTGATCATTCATGGTTAAAATCTCAATATACATATAGTGGCAGTAGTCTCTTTGTTATGAAATATCCAATGCAAGGACTATTCACTACTAATCCTAGGGATTTCCCGACAGGATGCGGCATAAAAGTACCTTATGTTTGTCATGTTCCTGGACAACTTGTAAGGACGAGTGGCTGACATTGCATTTCTAAGATTACATACATTGGTTTTTACAAACATACATCAGGTGGCAGCGCAGAAGGCAACTTCTCTTAGCTTAACACCCTCCTTAAGATGTACAAGCTCAAGGGTTGTATTTTTTGGAAGGCAATTAGTAGTCAACGGAAATAGCAATATGGCATTGAAAGATGATGTGATATGTGATATGTGAAAGGTAATCGATATCTCTTTGGTCTCACTCCTCGAAAAATGAATGAAACGGGGATAGAAGCCGCAAGGCTAAAATGTGTCGCTCCTGCTAGGAGATGTCATCACTCTTCTAGCTATATCTTTATACGCTATGACGTCGTGTATCTGATTATTGTTATGTATGCTTGTGGTCACGGATAAAGATCGGTAACGACCAGAGTGATGACATATTCGGTACTATCCAGTGTGAGGGGTAGGCCAGTCTTGTATTTGTCTAGGCGGTCAGTATCTTCCCCTAGGTACATCTCTCTAGAGGTGTATAATGTTGGTTCGGAAAGGTAGGCCCTTCACTTAGTCATTTGTATAGAAATCAAAAATCCAATACGTGCCTACCATTTTCTATTGCAGAAAGCCTTGTATTACAAGGTGTATTCTAGAATTTAATAATGTAACAATTTCGACTATTTTTATATTATTTGTGTACAATAGAAACTATTATAATATAAAGAGAATTTGATATGAGAAGTTTTGGTTATCGTAAGGTAAAAACCTTGTTGGTATTAATTTGCGACTCAGTCTTACAAGATACCTTTTGTTTTGATAAAAGAAAAGTTTTGATAACTTTAAAATTCAGTTGAGATGTATTTTTCTCACGCTGGTTTACCAGACTTATCTGAGCTTTCTTATCTTTCAATGCTCGGGTTAGACCCAATATATTTACAAGTTTAGGTTTGGTGCTTTTGGAGCTTCAGCAGGCGAGCTGGAGATCTTCATGTCGTATACACGTATCTTTTTATTATTCCGCTGCTTTGTTGTTGTTGTAAATTATCAGCATTTGTGAGGGCAGAATATTATAACTGTCCAAGCTCATGATTACTTGTTGTGTACTCTGATATTGATTTATGTATATTACAGTTTCTCTTTGTAAGTTTATTGATCTATATTATATTTTATTCCGCTACGATGTGAGATTCTGTATGTTTTGGTTCTGCTTCTCTTTTCTTCTTCTCTCTCTTCTTCTTTCTTCTCTGTTTCTTCTCACGCTCTCTTTTCTTTCTCATGATCATCTGCATTTGATGTGCTCTGGGTCGGACATGTGTGGTTTATTGTCGGATTCAGAGGGAGCTGAGTGCAGGTCATCATAGATTTAGTGTTAGCTGTGCTGGAGCAGATGGCGAATGGAACGGTCTCGATTTCCATGAGGCAACGCAGAGGCTAAAGGAGTGGGAGGTTCCAATGTTGTGAGAATGGAGGCTATGAGAACTATTAGGTGTAGGTGGTGGGTTGCGAGTTAGTGAGGATGGACCGTGGTAGTGGCAAGGAGTGGAACGAACAGTAGAAAACGAATGAAAGCTTTGATGCAGCTTCTCATGCAAACATATGAAGGCTTTGATTTTTTTTATATAAATGGGAAAAGAGCGAAAATGGAGGAGGAGAAAGAAAGTAGGAGAGCAGATTTGGAGATTGGGTCAGAAAATTCAAAAGGTGGGGAGGAATTAGAAATTAAGAGGAAGAGCATAGCTACAAAATATAAACAACTTTTTAAAATATAATTTTTTTTCATATAATTAAAGGACAGAATGAAAATGGGAACGAGAAGGAGTAATAGGACCGAACCAGCAGTATTGAAACTAGGGAATAATAAATTGGAATAGGGAATAGTGACAAGCAGAAATTTGAATTCAAGAATTATTAATATCAAGTGGCCGTTTAATTTGAACAGGTAGACAAATGAAAGGCCACCGTAAATCAAAAGGTTCAAAAACGAGTACCAATATGGCTAAACATTTCGCGGATTACGCCGCGTATAGGACACCAAAACACACAAAAGAATATTCTACGGAGATCAGCATGACGAGACGAGTAGAATGGTACATAGATATCAACGATACGACCATCCTATCAAATGTCGATATTTCGCTGCTAAACTGCTGCAAATTCATCGAAAATAAGATAAACGGGGCTAGAGAAATCCAAATTTGAGGAAATGAATTATGACGTCTCACATAGAAATTGATTTACATTTTCATTATTATAAAAATATTCCGGTTTCAAAAATATTTTATTTTCAACAATTTAACTGATTTGAAATGAAATTAAAAAGTACACAACAGATTTAACTTTCTTATTTACCAATGAAAATTTACAGTTTGCTATGTTTAAGTGGACATATTACAAATATCAAATTTTCATTGCTAAATTTTATTGTTTATTTTCAAGCAAAAATTCAGTTAATTACGTTATTTAAACCGCTAAAATTTACGGGTCGTTACACTCTCCCCTAATCTTAACTTTTCATCCCCGAAAAGAAATGAGGTAGGAGAACAAAAACAACAAATATGAAAGGTAGATTCAAAATACCTGGTATCAAATGCAACAATTAATTTAAAACCATATAATCTCATTAGTTTTTAAAAATTGATTTATGCTCAACTAATTTGATTTAAATCCATTTTATTCAATAAACAAACATTCATTATATTTACATTTGGTTGACTCCAATTCACTATATTTCCACTCAACTTGTTTGCTTTTGATTTATTAACATTTGTTACAAAAATTTACTTTCAAACGGAATTTGTTTTAGTTAGCTCATTTATTTAATCCATTTGGTTTTACTTAAGTTAATTCCACTTATAATTCAACTTCAAATATTCTTAAGTTCATATTTATTTACGTAAATATCATTAAATATTTATTATTCAATTTATTCACTTATATTTCTCATAATCACAAATTCATTATAACAACTCAACTTTATATAAAATTCCTTTAACAAAATTTCAAATTTGAACATCTTATTACTTACATGCTATATTGTATACTATTCAATCACATATACTCATTAACATTTAACTCTTCTCAGGTAAGTTATATTAATGCTTCTAAGTGCAATTAAACATTATACAAATTTACCTTTTATTCACAACATTTCTATTAAGAAAAAAATTAGTTTGAACATTATCATTACATAAGTTTCTCCTGTCTAACCTTCAATTACACTTCACCATTACATTTTAACCGTTTTGAAAATTTCAGGTAAATAAGATATATTTAAAAATGTAAGTGAGTATTATACAAATTAGTTTTATCCTAGCTCAACCGTTTCAAGTTGTTTTAATTTCATTTCTCCAATTGTTCAAATTTTATTTTATTTTATTTTTTTATTTCAATAATTGAAAACCATTACTTAACAAGATAATTAGGAGTAAATTTCTAGTTTCACTTCAAACCATTTTGAAATAAATACACATACATACATACATACATACATACATACATACATACATACATACATACATACATACATACATATATATATATATATATATATATATATATATTATACATCAAATAATACTCAAAAGGTACAAATCAAATCCATTATTTCCAAAAAAAGGTGTAGCAAAGCTACTATGAGGTCTCTCCACCTTGAGCCTCGAAAATGAATGTCGAAGATGCTGCAGTCATCATCGAAATTATTTTCCAACGACAGAAGAGGAGAGTACTAACTTACTTCTTCTAAAATTCCTTGAAAATAATTTCTATTCAAAAATACTTCAAAAAAATATATTTTCAAAACTTTTAAACCAAAAGAAAAACATTGGAAATTAAAATTTCAAATTATTAATTTTAATTCATTTCATTTGCAGGTCAATAAATGACAATCTGGTATTATCATTTCTAACAACCAATCATTTAACTACCAATTACAGAAAATTAACTTATATATAAAATATAATCATACAAAAATTATTTCATTTACTAGTTTTGACAACAATATTGTGTCAGCTTGCTCTGTTCAAGTGTTTTGGAATTCCTATCGATAACATTGGTCAAACGAATTGATCGAAACCCTAAATCAACCTTAACAACTCAAACAACACAATATAAAAAATTTCAGATTAACTACAAATACACTCCCTAACAGGATGATTCAAGAATGGATTCTGAAACAAGGTTAGAGATTCCTATTTAGAGGAACCCGAACCAAAGAGAATTTTGACTAAGAAGATAACTCGAAAGGAAGATAAGATATCAAATTGCAAAAGAGGAAAATGAATTGACTTATATCAATCATAAGTGACCTTAATTCGGTTAACGGAGACTTAGAAAAGATGAGAATATCATCAAAGAGAGTGGGGAAAAACTAATTGAGAACATCGCAGAGTACGCAATTCATAAGATCAACAAAGAATGCAGGAGCATTGGTTAATCCAAAGAGCATGACTAACCATTCATAGGAACCATTCATTTGGAAGGAAGGACAACAGGTCGAGCTCCAGTAATAAGATCGATGCAGAATTCAATTTCCCACTTAGGAAATAGTGGAGTGACTTCACCAAAACATCAAGATATTACCTGACTATTTGGATAGAGTTAAGATCACTAAGCTGAGTATCACGTAAGATAAACTACGTGCAAAATCCTGACGAATCGACATTGGATCATAAGACCTTGGTTGTCAACTAGGGTAACGATCCGAGCCTTGAAAGAAATAATAGCATCAAAATCGAGATGTAGAAATCTCCAATGAATCGATACATGTTGTAAAGGAGTTTCACCCCTTTACAAATCATACAAAGGTTGGCAGGACCGCCGATGGAATGAGTCACACGAAAGGATGAAGTTGCCAGTTGAGGTTGAAGCTATGGGATGCTCCAGTATAATAAGAACACGAACGTGAAAAACAAGAATGGATTTCAGAACAATGGGAAAGTTCCAAAATCTGAAAGAAATCCTAATCCAGGAGGATTCTAACGAAGAAATTCAAGCTCGAACGTATATGATCCTATAATTGACTCTACTCATTCCAAGGTATCACTACCCTATCTATAATGAGTTTTTACTCCATATGCTAAGTGTTAGCACCAGAATTGGCCACTAACACCCTTGAGTAGAGTTATTTAGAGCGATTAATGAAGTGAGTAAATTAGAACAGAAGAATAAGGAACAACAAAAATGAGAACATCGGATTTATAGTGGTTCGGCGTAATTGCCTACGTCCACTTTGAGTTCAATCTTTATTGCTTTCTCAATTACTTGAATACAAATACAATCCGTAAATCAATCACTTGAATACAAGTTTGAATTAAAAAGAGGAGAGTATAAAAAATGGCAGAGTCTCCCCAGTGTTTTCGTAAAAAGGTCCATTTCACTATGCCTCTGTCCTTCTATTTATAGACGAAGATGGGTTAGACTTCCCTCACGGGCCTAGGAACAAGGTATCTTGGCCCGTGGTAAGTAACTTCTGCGCGCCGAGCCAGGTATGCCGAAACATGTCGATTGCATCAAACCCTTATACCTTCAGGCTCTTCTTGGTCAGAATCTTGTCTAGTGCTAATAATAGTATCTTCAACTGTCGCTCTGTAGCCGGCCCAATGTGTCGGGTAACACTAAGTTTTGCCTAAACCAGAGCTCTAATATCAACTGTAACGACCTGCTGTTTTGAACCATTCGAATCGATAATCATCCATTCATGTCAGACTTGAATTTCTCGAAACAACAGATTGTTAATTTATATTTGGCAAAACTCGGCATATACAGTAAATAAATCAATCATAGAATCGCAAACACGGAGTAATATAACAATAAGCAGCGGAAACGATAAATAGTAGTTCATGAAGCTACTATAAAATTAGAGTCTAAAACAAAATATAACAGGAATCTTAAATACATAGAAGTCACTAATACAGAAGCAATGACTAGTCTAAACATAAACTGGAAACAATTGAAAGCTGAATAGATAACAGAAAATCTTCAAGTAAAGCTCCAAGCTACAAAGGTGAGTCTCAAATGTTGTGACACTTAGTCTGGCCCAAGCATAAAGAAAAACACAAAACACTCGAGTCAGGATTAACATTCTTATACTAGTAAATTCAACTCAAGTGAAATGTCAACTGAAATACAATATAACTTAAAGGATGTTTGGGATACCCATCCTCTTAGGATTCATTAAACTATCTACATACATAGTACAATACACTACAAATATAATGTCTATAGTAAAGTAAACTATTAAAATAGCGTTAAGGCATTACCCATATCCCATTAACACGTTTTATATATATTCTCGTAGTCTATACAATACCGTAAGATCCACCAAACCGGTGGTTTACTCGGAGGGCACTCCATAGGTACGGTACAAAACAAACTTGTAGAGGGCACGATAAGGCATGTGACAAGGCACGCGAGGCAATGCCTAGGGTAGGATACAACCGTTTTGCGGATTCGAACTAGTGGTAACACGTAACAGCTACTACCGCCCACCTCGAGACACACTACCAAAATCAAAGGTGCACCCAATCAAATCACAAAGTAATAGAATGGTTTCAAAGAAGCATGCTCGATCAGAAGTGCGACCTCACTTGGCCCGGCATGGCTCCTATTTTAGTCACATTAAGCTGACTCGTGGGAGTCGAGGCTGCATTAATACCTTATATAGAATCGTCGCCAAACCATCCTACTTTGTTCTAGAATTTCAACCACGTACACAGTTGTTAAAGTTGTTTTCGGAGAGTATGACAATATCCAATCCCGGTCTCTTTAACAACCAAACACTTATTTCACACCGTGATCATTTATATTTCAAACAGTTTATATATCAAAATATAATATTCTTTCACTTTCGAAATCATATTTACTTTCAAAATCATAACTACAAAATAGTTTAAACCATCTTATTAAATATTTGCATTTAAATCAATTGAATCTAAATCACAACAGTTCCCATTTAAAAATTTTGAATATTTAAAAGTAGTTGTTATATATATATATATATAAAAGTAGTTTATATTTAAAAAAGATTACAGATAAAATAGTTTTATATTAAAAATAATAAAAGAGTTTATATCAAAAATAGTCTCAAATTAGAATTGTTTCATCTAATTCCACAAATCGATTCAAATCAACTTTAGTTCTAAAAATTAAATTAAATCAATCTTAGTTCGTCAATTACAATTCAATTTAAATTCTCAATAAAACCATTTTTAATTTATATCGATTTCAAATACATATTTTTACTACAAATCAAACCATTTTAGTAGGTTTCAAAGTTTAAATCTTTAAACATTCATAATAACTCAATTCGATAAATTTTTCGTTTATATTTCAAAATTCAACTTTAATTTTATTTAGAATTTGAAATATTCACTTAATCATTTATAATAGCGTTTAATAAAATCTCAAATTAAAAATTTAAACAACATTAAAAATTAAATGTCTAGCTTCAATTATATTTAATTCTAAAATTATTCATTTAATCATTTTTAATAACATTTAAATGAAATCTCCAATTACACATTTAAATCAAACTAAACATTCAATTTCTATTATTTAAATTTAAAAATATTCATTTAATCACCTTTAACCAAAATCAAGTTATAAAATTATATCTTTAAAATCTCAAATTCAATAAGTTTCAAATCAATTCTTTTATATTTGAAAACAATTCTTAAACAAATATAATTCAAATCAATTTTAGTTTATCTTCCCAACCTTAATTTATTAAAGTTATTACAAAATATATTTCTAAAATATAATTTTTAAATGAATACTTAAACATAATATACGTATTAATTAAGTTAAATTTTATAAAATTAAATCTTATTTAACATATTTTTAAAATAATAAAGCTATAAGAAAAATCTTAAGAAATATATTTTCAAAACTAACTTATAAATTTAAAATTTCCAAAACATATAATTTTAAAAATCTACACATATAAAAAATAACATTTATATATTATATGTCAAAAATTTATATTTATTAAAACCCATATATTTCCTTTCAAAACTTTGGAAATCATTTTCAAAATATAGACCAACGGTGCCCGTATATAATTTTCTATCCTATGGTCAAGTGATACAGATATCTATCATTTCAGTACGCAATAATTTAATATTTATGGGTATATATCATTTCACCCTGCAATCCTAAAATTTCACAATCAATGAAAATCGATTGGGTCTATCATTTCAACCCATAACGATTTCTCCTAATCTATAAAATCGTTCGGGTATGTATCATTTCAACCCATAGGAAATTTCGAAATTACTGGGAACTTGCAGAGTGAGAATCAATAAATAATAGCATAAAATGACATAGCATATCAACAACAGGCATATCATCAGTAACAAATTTAAATATAATATATACAACACGTTATGGTGTCATATGTCATAGGTGAACAATTTTAGATAATGGCATAACATATTTAAAAAATTAAATAACTCAACAGTTCAAATTTAACAGCATATTCCAATTGTCATTTCATGTGAATTAATTTACTATATATAAGAATGTTAATCATGAGTGGTCGCTCGCCTTTCGAGGCTAGAGAACAACGATGGCAAAGATGGTGATACGGACACACATATGGATACGGACATAAACAAAGCAAAAAGATGCTATGCCAATTTTGGACGGCGGCAAGACAAAAGCAAAGCATGATGAACTGGATTTGATGAAGGTCAATTATATAAGTGAACCTATATATATAAACTACATATTAAAATCATTTTAAAATAAAAATATATACAATTATTTTAGTTTAAAATCAAAACACGCATGTTTTTCATAAAAATCGATATTCGATTTAAACACATATTAAATCAAATAACCATATATTATAGTTTAAAAAATCAACATTCGAATCAGACTTATATTAAAAACAAAATAAAACCTATATGCATTTTTGAAAAATCAAATGCAATAACAATAGAGAAGTGCAGCTTTTTCTCAAGCCAAAATGTATACGAGCCAAATACATATATAAGAAGTTTATATATTATTATTTCCTTTTAGAATATAAACTTTAAAATATTCATATAATATAAAGTAAACGTAGAAATGGAAAGCAACCAAAATGCGTGTAACCCAGAGAGCAAAATTGAGAAATATTGTCAAGCACTGATTTAGGATTTATATACATACATACATACATATATGTGTGTGTGCTTGTGCATACATTATTAGAAGAGGAGCAAGCAAATGAGAACTGCACATATGAAAGACATAGTATATATATGTTTCGAAACCATAATTTACGAATACACTTTAAGCTTATAAACTATTAATATATATATATATATATATATATATATATATATATATATATATATATATATATATCATAAAGAATCATAAACCCACTTTTTTTCTTCTTCTTTTTATGCGGCTGCTAGCATGGAGGGATGGGCTAACGTGGGATTTGGTGCTGTGCCGGAGCGGATGGCGGTGGAACGGTGTCAGTTGCCGTGAGGCAAGGCAGAGGCTAAAGGAGTGGGAGGTTGCAATTTAGTTGTGAGAATGAAGGCTATGCGAACTGTCATTTGTAAGTGGTGGGTTGCGAGTTAGGGAGGATGGACTGTGGCATGGCAAGGCGTGGAATGAACAGAAGAAAACGAATGAAAACTTCGATGCAGACTTCACATGCACACGTATGAAGGCTTTGAATTTTTTTTGTATGAATGGGAAAAGAACGGAAATGAAGGAGGAGAAGGAAGGTGGGAGAGCAGATCTGGAGATTGGGTCAGAGGATTCAAAAGGCAGGGAGGAATTCGAAACGAAGAGGAAGACACAGCTAGAAAATATAAACAACTTTTTAAAATATAATCTTTTTCATACAATCAATGAACAGAATGAAAATGGGAACGAGAAGGACAAATAGGACCAAATCATCAGTATTGGAACTAATGAATAATAAATAGCAATAGGTAATAGTGACAGGCAGAAAGTTGAATTCTATAATTATTAATATCAAGTGGCCTTTAATTTCAACAGGTAGACAAATGAAAGGCCACAGGAAATCAAAAGGTTCAAAAACGGGTGCTAATACGACTTACCCTTTCGTGGATTTCACTACGTACCCGACACTGAAACACACAAATGAATATTCTACGGAGATCAGCACGATCAGACAAGCAGAATGGTACACAGATATCAGTGATATGACCATTCTATCAAAAGTCGATATTTCACTGCTAAACTGCTGCCAATTCGTCGAAAATAAGATAAACGAGGCTAGAGAAATCCAAATTTGATGAAACAAATTATGAAGTCTCATTCAGAAATTAATTCACATTTTTATTATATAAAAATATTCAGGTTTCAAAAATATTTTATTTTTAACAATTTAACTGATTTAAAATTGAAATTGAAAATTACACAACAGAACTAACTTTCTTATTTATCAATGAAAATTTATTGTTTGCTATGTTTAAGTAGAAGTATTATAAATATCAAATTTTCATTACTAAATTTTATTGTTTTCTTAAAAAATTCAGTTAATTACGTTATTTAAACTGCTAAAATTTACGGGTCGTTATAAGAAGCTTCAACAATTAGACTCTCCGAAGTATTACGTATATCAGCAGCCTCAACCTCTTCTAGTGGTGGAGAATTTGGAACTTTAACAATCTTGGCCTTCTTAAGGAATTTTTTCGCCACGGCCACTTTACTCAAGTTTCTTTTAGCGGCCATCTTTGACCTAACAGTGGCCTGAGTCAAATATGATACACAAGATGTAGAAGTTGGGAGGGCCGGATCACTTATGATTGGTTCAACCCAAGGAGCAGTTATTGTAGATTTAAAAAATTACAAGTCAGTGAAGTAATTTAAAATGTAACACAACAACAAACTACAAGTACTATGTTTAAGCCTACCGGAGTGATCGGGGCAAATTGGAGACACTGGGGAGAAGTTCTTTGGATCGCCCAAAGATAGGAAGCGTTTGCTTCGAGAAGTGTGTTGAACAAGGTAAGGTTGACCAAGTACCCTTTGACCTGCTGGTATAAGGGAATGCTTTTGAAGGTTTGAGCTATTCAATAAAGTAAGCCTATTTCCAATGCAACTCGAAGCAGCAATCAATAGCTTGATAGTTTTCTTATCTTCGTCATTCAGATCTTTAGTGGAAGGACCTGACAAAAAAGCATAGATTAACAAAAGAAAGTAACTGAATAAAAATAAAGATTGTGATCGACTTACGAGTGGAAGAGAAGACTCCACTAATATTGGCAAAGCACATGACAAAGAAAAATTGCGTTTCATAATCTCTGAATTTGTTTAAACCCTTGGAAATTAGTTTTTTTGGGGGGATTGGCTCTAAAAATTCGATTGTTCAGGTTGCTGAGTTTAACTAATCGAACTAGATAATTCAGAACTTCGGCATTTAGTGACAGAATCCCTTACTCCAGAGACATAAGTTCCAAGGATAGAAGATATGTATATACATTTGGAGATAGTTGGACGGGAGAAATGACCAGGTGGGTCAGGAATTTGGCTAAGAAATTCGAGAAAGGCGGGAAGGCACCGTGCCAAATGTGGATAGCAATGTAGGCGAAATATCCTTCAGGAGGATTTTGAATGGTGTCGCTATCGTTCAGGGGAATGGCTTCTACACCAATGATGTCGAAGTCATTTAGAATTGTGTCCATCTCATCATGGGAGGATATTAAAGAATGTTTAGAAATTGCTTCAATCTTCTTTGGAGAAGAGTCCATTATTGTACTGTATCTTTTTCTAGTTTTTGAGAATCCGTATTCGCGCCCACGATCCTACCAGGTGAAATCATTTCAGTAAAAATTTATAATTCGTTATATAATCAACATTTTTCAAGGATATCGAAACCAGTTACAACAATTCAAATATCAAACAAAATATGAAATTTCAAGTCCTTGAAAGAATGTTAGAGTTAGTTTAGGAAAATGAAATTCGTTGAGCTTTCAATAGTGTCGAAAGGAAAAATGGAAGTAGACCTCCAACAAACACCCTTCAACAATATCGAAAGCTCAAGGAAAACTTTATGGTTGAAAGAAGTAGTTAAAGCCTACACAACTAACCTAGATATAAATATGCACTAATAACATTTAATAAAAAAGGAAAATAAACCATTCGACACTGTCGAAACCCATGAACGTTGTTTTATTAAGAGAATATGAATGCTGTCGAAACCCTGTATGCCAATTGAGTCGAAAGTTTTGGGTTTGAATAATATTAAGATAAATGAAAAGCTTTGGGGCGTTTCGACAATATTTTTATAAAATGATGGTCGAATCCCAATTAGATACAGAAGGTGTCGAGAAAGTGGAAAGGGGTATATGGTTTTGAAAGCATACCAACAGCCAAACTTGATTTGATATGGTAGGTTTCGATCAAAATCGAAAGGTTTGATTTGATTTTCAACTTAAACAAAGTATGCTTTTCTCAATCCAATTTGTATTAAAAAAAAATCTCTAACTCCTTACATCTCCTAAAATAAATTAGAAGTTGGCATGTGCTAGAGGTTTGGAAACCTATAAAATAAAAATTATGCTTTCGAAAGTATATACTATGTAATCATTTAGCGAAGCACATCAGGCAACTTCTTAGAAGGGTATCAGAATATACTAAAGCATACTTATGCTTTCGAAGAAGTCCACTTCATATTAACTACATCAACACATTTGCCAAGATCAATTAAGAGATAGATGCTGGAGTTCCTTTCGACCCCATCAAAAGAAGTTGAAGAAGTAAAACAAAGTTAGCCAACTTAACCCCTTTCAAACGGGTAGAAAGGTAAAATTACGACACCAAATCTTGATTCATACGGCTTAAACTTCTCCATGAAGTAACTGGAAAACTCTTTCTTCCCCAAATTCAATTTTAACCCAAAACTATAAAAATTATAAACAAAATTGATTTGAGCGTGGATTCACAATCAATAATCATAAAAGTCCCCAAAATGTAAATTCGAACCATAAAAAATGAAGAAAAAACCCAAATCAAATGAATTTTGGATATAAATTGATGTGGAAAATGGAAAAAATAAGCCATAGAAAGAAACCAAATGATACTTTCGTATGAACAAAAAAAATTAAAATATCTTTATGAATTAAGAATGGCAATTCAAATTCAAATCTAATGAATTTTAAAATAAAAATTTCAGCATGGAAATTTGGTCGAAAAGCAAGATAACAAGAACTTACTTTGAATATGAGATTTTGTTTGCTGGAAATAATAATTATTTAAGAAATTGAGAATTTTGATTTTTGTTGGAAGTTTCTTTTAATCACAGGTAAATGAAAGAGAGGAAGAAAAGGCTCGATTTATAATAAAAAGTCAGCATAAATAATAGACCATATGATCAAATTTAAATAAACGGCCAGGATTCACGCAAGAATATGAAAAGGCAGGAAATCTCAATGCGAAAATAAGGAGGAGCATCGAAAAATGACTTGAAAAGTCAAAGGCATCCTTCACAAGAAGGGGCAAGCGTTACCACCAATTCTCACTTCAACCTTGTCGAAACTAAGATGAGTATAAGAGAGGGATGCACAAGATATAATAGCATCAACAAAGCCTTTAGAAGGAGTCGAAGGGATGCTACAGCTAAAAGTCAGATGTGTTACAAGCTTTCGAAGGGGTTAAAAGGGGCGAAAGCACACTTTTGCTTTAATTTCTTTCTTTCAAAATAGATGCTTTCGCCTATATGAAGACATTTCGAATAAGTTGGGGAATACCTTCCGAAGGAAACAAATTGCAGCCACTCACATGCATGTCATACCTTTTGAAGCTAAAGGTTCTACCATCATTCATATTCTACAGAAGGATATTTTGCTGAAACAATCTCTACAGAAGCATAAATAAGCCTTTCGAAATGGTCAAAACCATTCACAATTAAGAAAGAGACCTTCCACCTTAAAACCTTCAGTGTCTCAACTCCTTCGAAGGTCCCAAGAGCAACCTATCAACAGAGTCAAGAGCTCATACCTTTCCTTACCTACAACAACACGGAAGCACAAGGTGGAGAGGCGCACGTACCCCTTTCGATGAAGTCGAAAGCATTCAAATCCATTCAAATGCAAGGTAAAAGGATGCACAAGTGTTAACGACGACGAAAGGTCTCCAAGGCCACCTTTCAACCAAGACAAAAGCACTGATCCGAAAGGTGTCAACCCGCACCTATAAATAAGACACTAGGGTCTGGTTTTGGGAATCTGGATTCTTTCACCCCATTCTTGTATTTTCTTAAATTTGTAAACCCTAATTTTGAAAATCAAATTAGGGACTTGATTAATTTGTACAACATTAGCTTAATAAAAGCAAGATTATGATACTTTTGAATATGCGACTGTTTTGAAATTCTTATTGGATTCAGTTGTGATCCGCTTGTCTCGACTAGGTCGAAGGGTCGTCTTCTGAATGAGTCTAAACCCTTAGCTTAACCAATATTCTTAGGGTCTTAGCTCCTAACCTCAAGATGCCAAAAGTTCACCATTCGAGTGAGTCAAAACCTTTAAATTAGCTTACTTCCTTACATTTATAAGACAAAACCCAAGCCATCAAAGAGGCTAACTTTCGATAAAGATGGAATCTATCCATTTAAATCACATACTTGAATCATTAGAGCCATTTTTTAGAGCATCAAAACTTTTTCCAAAGGGGGTTTCAAAAGGATAGTTAAACTAATTGAAAAAGTTTGAAAGACTTAAGAGAAAGGAAGATAGGAGTTTCGACTGTCGAAAGGCTGAATAAAGAGAAGTTTATACAACAGCGACCTAATCGAAAGGTAGATTAAAGGGACTAATAAGGTTCTAACTCCCTCCACATAATCAAAAAGGGTTTCGAAGGAGACTCCTACACTTTAAACTCCATTTTGAAGCGTTGACAAGTTTTCTTGTTAACAGATATTTATAGTAGTTGAAATGGGTAGAGGATAGTTGAGATTTCATTGTAGAGCTGGAGGGAAAGGGCTTCAAAGTTGATTTCACAGTAGAGGTGGGTGGTCGATGTTACCCGATGGCTTGACCAAGTAACAAGAGGCTTGGTGTAAAAGGGACGCTCGGCGTAAAGCATCGTTCGACATTATGAGGTCGCTCGGCATACGGTCTCGTTCGATGAACCACTCCTCATTTGGCATAAGAGCATCGTTCGGCATAAAGCCTCGTTCGGCATTGAGGGATCGATCAGCATCCAGGCCTCGCTCGGCATATAGCCTCGTTCGGCATCTAGCCTCATTCGGTATATGGCCTCGGTCGGCATAAGTAAGTCGTTCAGCATCTCCCTTCGACTGGCATCAGGTCTCGTTCGGTCTACACTCTTCACTCAGCGCAATGCCTCGTTCGGCATGCAGGTACCGGTCGATATGCCTTTCTCGAATGGCATATGAATTCCGTTCGGCCTGAATGTGTGGCTCGGCAATTGCCGCTCGGCATTTGTGGATCGGCACACAAAAGTCACTCACCACGGGCCGAGGTATCTTGTTCCTAGGCCCAAGAGGGAAGTCCAACCCATCTTCGTCTATAAATAGAAGGGCAGGGGCACAGTGAAATAGACCTTTTTTGAGAACACTGGGAGACTCTATCGCATTCAAGACTCATTCTTTTCTACTTAGCATTTGTATTCAAGTAGTTGGTGCACGGATTGTATCTGTAATCAATTGTTAAGTAAAGCAATAAAGATTAACTTCAAAGTGGACGTAGGCAGTTACGCCAAACCACTATAAATCTGGTGTTCTTGTCTTTGCATTTAATTTAGCATACAATTCTCTATTTTAGTTTACTTTCTTCATTAATCTCTCTACACAATCTTTCTCAAGGGTGTTCGGCACCAATTCTGGTGCTAGTATTTTGGTGCTTTCACTGAGAATTGAATTCTCAGGCCACTAAGATCTGCTTTGTAACTACTGGATTTAATAAATCCCCCGAAGGAGATCCCACTTATTCACAGGACGTCCGTTCAATCTACTCAGAGTTTCTACCAACAACTCTACTATGGGAAGACCACGTACCAGATCTGCCACTCATAACGTGGACGTCCATGAGACTGCTAGTGTATGACAGATAGGACCTAGCAATCAGCAAGTTAATCCTGGCGTAGAGACTACCGGAAACCATAACCAGACGGAAGTTGTTACTAGGACGGAGTTCAACGACCTGATGAGAGAACTCATGGAAAGAAGGAGACAACTTGTTGAACAAATTCAAGCTAACGCTAACCTCATGACTCAGCTAACTCAGCAACAGCATCATAATACTGGAGGTAGACCTGTTCCTTACTCTTCATCTGATAGCTCGACTTCATCCGATGAACCCCCCAGGCGTAGACTCCGTAAAACTGAAACTATACAGGTAGGTGCTGCTGATTGATCAACTAGGGATCACTTACATCTTGGAGACCACACCCAAGCTAGAGTAGGTAACTTAGAAGCTGGAGCACGTATGGAAACTGGATGCCCAGCTTACTGAGAACCTAATGAAGTTGGTCCCCAGGATACAAGTTTGGTAGACCGCCAACAGAGGAGACATCAACCCGAGCGGTCCCGTAGAATAGAGTCTTACCTTTCATCATCCATACAAACTCCGAACTTATCAGCTATGGTCAAACAATTGATGAGAGAGAACCAAGACCTGACAAATGAAGATTGGGGAATATCCAGGAGTCATACTCCCTTCGCAGATGCTATTCTACAGGCCGAGTACCCCAAGAAGTTTGGCATGCCGACTATCCCGGCCTACGAAGGGAAGAACGACCCCAGGCAGCACGTGATGAACTATGAATGGATGATGGATTCGGCTAGAGAAAATGATGCAACCAAGTGTAGATGCTTCCCAATCACTTTATCCGAAATCGCCACCATATGGTTCACTCGACTTCCCCCATGGTCTATATCCATCTTTGATGAATTGGCAACGAAATTTGTAGAACAATTCAGGATATATGTCACTCGTCCTAAGGATGTGATGTCCCTATCAAGTTAATCCAGGCTCCAGAGGAGTCATTGAAGGAGTATCTACCAAGATTTCATGTTGCGGCTAATGAAGTTTGTAACCCTAACGACCATGTAATTCTGATGGCTGTAATGCGAGGAGTGGATCCAAATTCAGAGTTTGAAGATTGGTTGGCAGGGAAACTCCAACTACGCTAGAACGTTTTCACTCAAAGGCTCATCAGTTCATAAGAAGGGAGGAAGCCAGGTGGACAAGGCGAGATAAGGCACCAGGGCCTGTTCAAGAGACCGTGAAAAGCAACATCGTTGTAAAACAATCCGGTGAAAATTCGGGGAAAGTTCAAGTTAATGTCTAGAACAAGCCCGGGCAATCTAAAGAATTTGAAGGCGGAAATCCCGGAAAGAAAAGGGAAGCAGAAAAGTGGAAACTGAGAATTCCGACTTATGAAGAATACACTCCATTAAATACATCACTGGAGAATGTATATCTACAAACCTGTGACACTATCGAATATAAGAAACCTGCTCCGAAGCAGTCGTCGAAAAAACAGATCCAAATAGGTAAATTTTGTAGATTTCATGAAAGCTACGGCCATAGTACAAATAAGTGTCGTCATTTGTAAGATCTCACTGAGAAATTGATAAGAGAAGGGAAACTAGAACAGTTTGTGTGGGCACCGCAGTCGAGAGGTGCAGGCTCATCAAATCAAAATCATATCCCAAATCGGGCAAGACAAGAGGAACCCGCTCGTACCAGTGGGAGATTAGTAGTAAATGCAATTAGTGGTGGTCCTCATCCAGCAGACCAAAGCTAGAAGGAAGAGAAATTGTACGCCAGATCCATTAGGCGTCCGGATTTCAAGTGTCATAGTAATTTGGTAGATAGAGCCCGACCAAACGAGGTAAAACGTTGACTGACGACATCGTGTTTTGAAATAGAGATGCTGATAGGGTTGGAGCCCCACCTATTGATCCACTGGTCATATCAGCTCAAGTAGGTCTTGTTTGGATGAAGAAAATTCTGGTCGACAGTGGAAGTTCTATGAATATAATATTTAAGCGAGCCCATGACCAAATGGAGATGGAGACCAAAGATTTGAAGCCTTGTCAACTCCATATTTATGGCTTCGATGGGAATGCAACCAGACCCATTGGGATGGTGGAAATGCAAGTAGAGTTGGGAACTACAGAATGCTGGAGAGTCCGGACGTTGCAATTTGTTGTACTGAATATAGACTCGCCATACAACACTTTTTTGAGCCGACCGGCCCTTGCTGACTTTAGGGCTGTTATTGCCTCGTGGTGTCTAACTTTAAAATTCCCTACCGCCAATGGAGTTGGAGTCGTTCAAGGGGATCAGGCTGACTTAAGAGCAGCTGTGTACAGAAGTCGAGTTCCCCGATTGCACATTGTCAAGGTCCGATCCCGAACCTTCGAACTCATTGATTTTGTCCACAAAAGAATCTACTCGGTACCTTTGCACATGAAACCAACATGGAAAGGGCCATACGTGATTGAACAAAAGCTCGGAAATGGTACATTTAAGTTAACAACCGTTGGCGGTCCTACTTTGTCAAAAGCCTGCACTAGCGAGGATCTTCGCCACTGCTGCACATGTCAGGCTTTATTTATTTAGTATATTAGTCATTTGAAATTTGTTTATCCATTTCGAAATTTGAATTTTTAACGAGGCAATTGACTTTACCATATTTTCTTATTTCAACAATAAAATGTCATCTCTTCGAGGCAGAGCTGTGATCTATTGATTATGTCATACAACTATCATAAAGCACGAAGAGCTAATTTCCATCGTACGGTGGGATTTTCTCAAAGCAAGAGTGGTTGTGATATGACCGGTCACTCGTTAGAATAAACCCAATCTTAGGGGCAAGCCATCGCACTAGAGAGTAAATTGGATTGACACACAACAATCCTCTTACTAACTCCAGATTCCCAGAGTGCAAACTGGAGTATAAGTCCATAAATGTGGTTTCAGGGAGGGTGGATCCGTCCTCCTAACGACCTCGCCCATATCTAGAACAAGTTCGAGGAGGATGGATCCATCCATCTATCAACCTCGCTTGCCAACTCAAGGTGGACATGAATCGACCATCCACGATCCTAAAATCTCAAAGTCCTCTAAGTGCGGACTGGAGTACTCTACGTCCCCTGAGTGCGGACTGGAGTACTCTGATTCCCTTGAGTGTGGACCAGAGTATAAACGACTCAAAATCTCCAAGACCCCTGAGTGTGGACTGGAGTACTCTGAGTCCCTAGAGTGCGGACAAGAGTATAAATGACTTAAAATCTCCAAGTCCCTTGAGTGCGGACTGGAGTACTTTGAGTCCCCTGAGTGTGGACCAGAGTACAAACGATTTAAAATCTCCAAGTCCCCTGAGTGTGGACTGGAGTACTCTGAGTCCCTTGAGTGCAGACCAGAGTATAAACGACTTAAAATCTCCAAGTCCCTTGAGTGCAGACTAGAGTACTCTGAGTCCCCTGAGTGCGGGCCAGAGTATAAACGACTTAAAATCTCTAAGTCCCCAAAGTGTGGACTGGAGTATTCTGAGTCCCCAAAGTGCGGACTAGAGTATAAATGACTTAAAATGTTCAAGTTCCCAGAGTGCGAACTGGAGTACTCTGAGTCCCAAAGTGTAGACTAGAGTATAAACGACTTAAAATCTTCAAGTCCCCAGAGCACGGACTGGAGTAATCTGAGTCCCCAGAGTGCGGACTAGAGTATAAACGACTTAAAATCTTCAAGTCCTCAGAGTGCGGACTTAGAAGCTGGAGCACGTATGGAAACTGGATGCCCAGCTTACCGAGAACCTAATGAAGTTGGTCCCCAGGATACAAGTTTGGTAGACCGCCAACAGAGGAGACATCAACCCGAGCGGTCCCGTAGAATAGAGTCTTACCTTTCATCATCCATACAAACTCCGAACTTATCAGCTATGGTCAAACAATTGATGAGAGAGAACCAAGACCTGACAAATGAAGATTGGGGAATATCCAGGAGTCATACTCCCTTCGCAGATGCTATTCTACAGGCCGAGTACCCCAAGAAGTTTGGCATGCCGACTATCCCGGCCTACGAAGGGAAGAACGACCCCAGGCAGCACGTGATGAACTATGAATGGATGATGGATTCGGCTAGAGAAAATGATGCAACCAAGTGTAGATGCTTCCCAATCACTTTATCCGAAATCGCCACCATATGGTTCACTCGACTTCCCCCATGGTCTATATCCATCTTTGATGAATTGGCAACGAAATTTGTAGAACAATTCAGGATATATGTCACTCGTCCTAAGGATGTGATGTCCCTATCAAGTTAATCCAGGCTCCAGAGGAGTCATTGAAGGAGTATCTACCAAGATTTCATGTTGCGGCTAATGAAGTTTGTAACCCTAACGACCATGTAATTCTGATGGCTGTAATGCGAGGAGTGGATCCAAATTCAGAGTTTGAAGATTGGTTGGCAGGGAAACTCCAACTACGCTAGAACGTTTTCACTCAAAGGCTCATCAGTTCATAAGAAGGGAGGAAGCCAGGTGGACAAGGCGAGATAAGGCACCAGGGCCTGTTCAAGAGACCGTGAAAAGCAACATCGTTGTAAAACAATCCGGTGAAAATTCGGGGAAAGTTCAAGTTAATGTCTAGAACAAGCCCGGGCAATCTAAAGAATTTGAAGGCGGAAATCCCGGAAAGAAAAGGGAAGCAGAAAAGTGGAAACTGAGAATTCCGACTTATGAAGAATACACTCCATTAAATACATCACTGGAGAATGTATATCTACAAACCTGTGACACTATCGAATATAAGAAACCTGCTCCGAAGCAGTCGTCGAAAAAACAGATCCAAATAGGTAAATTTTGTAGATTTCATGAAAGCTACGGCCATAGTACAAATAAGTGTCGTCATTTGTAAGATCTCACTGAGAAATTGATAAGAGAAGGGAAACTAGAACAGTTTGTGTGGGCACCGCAGTCGAGAGGTGCAGGCTCATCAAATCAAAATCATATCCCAAATCGGGCAAGACAAGAGGAACCCGCTCGTACCAGTGGGAGATTAGTAGTAAATGCAATTAGTGGTGGTCCTCATCCAGCAGACCAAAGCTAGAAGGAAGAGAAATTGTACGCCAGATCCATTAGGCGTCCGGATTTCAAGTGTCATAGTAATTTGGTAGATAGAGCCCGACCAAACGAGGTAAAACGTTGACTGACGACATCGTGTTTTGAAATAGAGATGCTGATAGGGTTGGAGCCCCACCTATTGATCCACTGGTCATATCAGCTCAAGTAGGTCTTGTTTGGATGAAGAAAATTCTGGTCGACAGTGGAAGTTCTATGAATATAATATTTAAGCGAGCCCATGACCAAATGGAGATGGAGACCAAAGATTTGAAGCCTTGTCAACTCCATATTTATGGCTTCGATGGGAATGCAACCAGACCCATTGGGATGGTGGAAATGCAAGTAGAGTTGGGAACTACAGAATGCTGGAGAGTCCGGACGTTGCAATTTGTTGTACTGAATATAGACTCGCCATACAACACTTTTTTGAGCCGACCGGCCCTTGCTGACTTTAGGGCTGTTATTGCCTCGTGGTGTCTAACTTTAAAATTCCCTACCGCCAATGGAGTTGGAGTCGTTCAAGGGGATCAGGCTGACTTAAGAGCAGCTGTGTACAGAAGTCGAGTTCCCCGATTGCACATTGTCAAGGTCCGATCCCGAACCTTCGAACTCATTGATTTTGTCCACAAAAGAATCTACTCGGTACCTTTGCACATGAAACCAACATGGAAAGGGCCATACGTGATTGAACAAAAGCTCGGAAATGGTACATTTAAGTTAACAACCGTTGGCGGTCCTACTTTGTCAAAAGCCTGCACTAGCGAGGATCTTCGCCACTGCTGCACATGTCAGGCTTTATTTATTTAGTATATTAGTCATTTGAAATTTGTTTATCCATTTCGAAATTTGAATTTTTAACGAGGCAATTGACTTTACCATATTTTCTTATTTCAACAATAAAATGTCATCTCTTCGAGGCAGAGCTGTGATCTATTGATTATGTCATACAACTATCATAAAGCACGAAGAGCTAATTTCCATCGTACGGTGGGATTTTCTCAAAGCAAGAGTGGTTGTGATATGACCGGTCACTCGTTAGAATAAACCCAATCTTAGGGGCAAGCCATCGCACTAGAGAGTAAATTGGATTGACACACAACAATCCTCTTACTAACTCCAGATTCCCAGAGTGCAAACTGGAGTATAAGTCCATAAATGTGGTTTCAGGGAGGGTGGATCCGTCCTCCTAACGACCTCGCCCATATCTAGAACAAGTTCGAGGAGGATGGATCCATCCATCTATCAACCTCGCTTGCCAACTCAAGGTGGACATGAATCGACCATCCACGATCCTAAAATCTCAAAGTCCTCTAAGTGCGGACTGGAGTACTCTACGTCCCCTGAGTGCGGACTGGAGTACTCTGATTCCCTTGAGTGTGGACCAGAGTATAAACGACTCAAAATCTCCAAGACCCCTGAGTGTGGACTGGAGTACTCTGAGTCCCTAGAGTGCGGACAAGAGTATAAATGACTTAAAATCTCCAAGTCCCTTGAGTGCGGACTGGAGTACTTTGAGTCCCCTGAGTGTGGACCAGAGTACAAACGATTTAAAATCTCCAAGTCCCCTGAGTGTGGACTGGAGTACTCTGAGTCCCTTGAGTGCAGACCAGAGTATAAACGACTTAAAATCTCCAAGTCCCTTGAGTGCAGACTAGAGTACTCTGAGTCCCCTGAGTGCGGGCCAGAGTATAAACGACTTAAAATCTCTAAGTCCCCAAAGTGTGGACTGGAGTATTCTGAGTCCCCAAAGTGCGGACTAGAGTATAAATGACTTAAAATGTTCAAGTTCCCAGAGTGCGAACTGGAGTACTCTGAGTCCCAAAGTGTAGACTAGAGTATAAACGACTTAAAATCTTCAAGTCCCCAGAGCACGGACTGGAGTAATCTGAGTCCCCAGAGTGCGGACTAGAGTATAAACGACTTAAAATCTTCAAGTCCTCAGAGTGCGGACTTAGAAGCTGGAGCACGTATGGAAACTGGATGCCCAGCTTACCGAGAACCTAATGAAGTTGGTCCCCAGGATACAAGTTTGGTAGACCGCCAACAGAGGAGACATCAACCCGAGCGGTCCCGTAGAATAGAGTCTTACCTTTCATCATCCATACAAACTCCGAACTTATCAGCTATGGTCAAACAATTGATGAGAGAGAACCAAGACCTGACAAATGAAGATTGGGGAATATCCAGGAGTCATACTCCCTTCGCAGATGCTATTCTACAGGCCGAGTACCCCAAGAAGTTTGGCATGCCGACTATCCCGGCCTACGAAGGGAAGAACGACCCCAGGCAGCACGTGATGAACTATGAATGGATGATGGATTCGGCTAGAGAAAATGATGCAACCAAGTGTAGATGCTTCCCAATCACTTTATCCGAAATCGCCACCATATGGTTCACTCGACTTCCCCCATGGTCTATATCCATCTTTGATGAATTGGCAACGAAATTTGTAGAACAATTCAGGATATATGTCACTCGTCCTAAGGATGTGATGTCCCTATCAAGTTAATCCAGGCTCCAGAGGAGTCATTGAAGGAGTATCTACCAAGATTTCATGTTGCGGCTAATGAAGTTTGTAACCCTAACGACCATGTAATTCTGATGGCTGTAATGCGAGGAGTGGATCCAAATTCAGAGTTTGAAGATTGGTTGGCAGGGAAACTCCAACTACGCTAGAACGTTTTCACTCAAAGGCTCATCAGTTCATAAGAAGGGAGGAAGCCAGGTGGACAAGGCGAGATAAGGCACCAGGGCCTGTTCAAGAGACCGTGAAAAGCAACATCGTTGTAAAACAATCCGGTGAAAATTCGGGGAAAGTTCAAGTTAATGTCTAGAACAAGCCCGGGCAATCTAAAGAATTTGAAGGCGGAAATCCCGGAAAGAAAAGGGAAGCAGAAAAGTGGAAACTGAGAATTCCGACTTATGAAGAATACACTCCATTAAATACATCACTGGAGAATGTATATCTACAAACCTGTGACACTATCGAATATAAGAAACCTGCTCCGAAGCAGTCGTCGAAAAAACAGATCCAAATAGGTAAATTTTGTAGATTTCATGAAAGCTACGGCCATAGTACAAATAAGTGTCGTCATTTGTAAGATCTCACTGAGAAATTGATAAGAGAAGGGAAACTAGAACAGTTTGTGTGGGCACCGCAGTCGAGAGGTGCAGGCTCATCAAATCAAAATCATATCCCAAATCGGGCAAGACAAGAGGAACCCGCTCGTACCAGTGGGAGATTAGTAGTAAATGCAATTAGTGGTGGTCCTCATCCAGCAGACCAAAGCTAGAAGGAAGAGAAATTGTACGCCAGATCCATTAGGCGTCCGGATTTCAAGTGTCATAGTAATTTGGTAGATAGAGCCCGACCAAACGAGGTAAAACGTTGACTGACGACATCGTGTTTTGAAATAGAGATGCTGATAGGGTTGGAGCCCCACCTATTGATCCACTGGTCATATCAGCTCAAGTAGGTCTTGTTTGGATGAAGAAAATTCTGGTCGACAGTGGAAGTTCTATGAATATAATATTTAAGCGAGCCCATGACCAAATGGAGATGGAGACCAAAGATTTGAAGCCTTGTCAACTCCATATTTATGGCTTCGATGGGAATGCAACCAGACCCCATTGGGATGGTGGAAATGCAAGTAGAGTTGGGAACTACAGAATGCTGGAGAGTCCGGACGTTGCAATTTGTTGTACTGAATATAGACTCGCCATACAACACTTTTTTGAGCCGACCGGCCCTTGCTGACTTTAGGGCTGTTATTGCCTCGTGGTGTCTAACTTTAAAATTCCCTACCGCCAATGGAGTTGGAGTCGTTCAAGGGGATCAGGCTGACTTAAGAGCAGCTGTGTACAGAAGTCGAGTTCCCCGATTGCACATTGTCAAGGTCCGATCCCGAACCTTCGAACTCATTGATTTTGTCCACAAAAGAATCTACTCGGTACCTTTGCACATGAAACCAACATGGAAAGGGCCATACGTGATTGAACAAAAGCTCGGAAATGGTACATTTAAGTTAACAACCGTTGGCGGTCCTACTTTGTCAAAAGCCTGCACTAGCGAGGATCTTCGCCACTGCTGCACATGTCAGGCTTTATTTATTTAGTATATTAGTCATTTGAAATTTGTTTATCCATTTCGAAATTTGAATTTTTAACGAGGCAATTGACTTTACCATATTTTCTTATTTCAACAATAAAATGTCATCTCTTCGAGGCAGAGCTGTGATCTATTGAATATGTCATACAACTATCATAAAGCACGAAGAGCTAATTTCCATCGTACGGTGGGATTTTCTCAAAGCAAGAGTGGTTGTGATATGACCGGTCACTCGTTAGAATAAACCCAATCTTAGGGGCAAGCCATCGCACTAGAGAGTAAATTGGATTGACACACAACAATCCTCTTACTAACTCCAGATTCCCAGAGTGCAAACTGGAGTATAAGTCCATAAATGTGGTTTCAGGGAGGGTGGATCCGTCCTCCTAACGACCTCGCCCATATCTAGAACAAGTTCGAGGAGGATGGATCCATCCATCTATCAACCTCGCTTGCCAACTCAAGGTGGACATGAATCGACCATCCACGATCCTAAAATCTCAAAGTCCTCTGAGTGCGGACTGGAGTACTCTACGTCCCCTGAGTGCGGACTGGAGTACTCTGATTCCCTTGAGTGTGGACCAGAGTATAAACGACTCAAAATCTCCAAGACCCCTGAGTGCGGACTAGAGTATAAACGACTTAAAATCTTCAAGTCTTCAGAGTGCGGACTGGAGTACTCTGAGTCCCCAGAGTGCGGACTAGAGTATAAACGACTTAAAATCTCCAAGTCCCCAAAGTGCGGACTGGAGCACTCTGAGTCCCCAGAGTGCGAACTAGAGTATAAACGACTTAAAATCTCCAAGTCCCCAGAGTTTGTACTGGAGTACTCTAAGTCCCCAGAGTGCGGACTAGAGTATAAACGACTAAAAATCTCTGTCCCCAGAGTGCAGACTAGAGTGCAAATGACTTGAAGACATCAAGTCCCCAGTGTACAGACTAAAAAATATTCTAAGTACCTGAAGCATGGAATAAGGGATGTACAACTCCAAAGAACTTCCGAGTTATATGAAAATGAATTGGGGTTTACATAACACACAATATCTCGGGTTTCGACCACAGTTATATAGAAAGCTGAACAACAAAAGTCATTTAAAGACAAAGAAACTAAACTTTATTTATTAATCCAAAATAGGGTTCTACTATAACTCCTCTAAAACTTGAGGTCCAAAGTCTATCTACATTGACTATGAAAATAAATAAAAATAATTACATAATCTAAGCTGACTCTCGTTGAATGAGTGTAACAGCTGCTTCTTAGATTTCTTTGATTTCTTTTCCTCCTTCGTCTTCTCTGAAGACTCATCCCCCACGCGTTTTCTCTTGGAAGTTTTTCTTGATATGGAGGTAACAACCGAGGAAGTACGGGGGACCTATAGTGGCCTGGACCCACCAGGGATGATGACCTTCAAAGGCTTGTTCAAAGGATCATCTAGGTCCACGACTCGGGGCTCGACTTTGATTTCATCTGTCCTTTTCTTTTCCTCTACGAGCTGCTCCTTCATGCTCATTTTTGAAGATTGTCCAAAGGCGCTTGTGATCTCAATTTCATAACTTTCTTCAACGGGAGACGAAGTCTCAGACTTGTCCTCATCAAGCGCCTCAATCACTTGATCATCTGGACCTGGAGTCTCTCCCGTGTGAGTAGCCCGGCTCGTTTTCCCTTTCTTTTCCTTGGCGTCATCGCTCCTTGGAGTTGGTCCAGGATCAGAACGGCCTGTGCAAAATTGCAAGAAACAAACATTAGAATACAATAGTCTCTCGTCGAAAACGACAGCTCTTTGAACTTTAAAAAGAAGAGTTTTGTACTGGCTTCTTGCTGGCTCTCAATTGTCCAAGGAGTCTCACCCTCTAGAATGGGAGATAGAACGTGAATACCGAGGCCAGGGTCTTTTGGGTCATAACCAGCGTGTGAAAGTGTACATGTAGTACTAAGGATCGTGTAATATGGTATATAAATGAGGAAACTGATAATAGCAGTAAAATAAAAATTAAAGTAAGCACACCAGGAATTTTTATACTGGTTCGAACTTTCCGTTCTACGTCCAGTCCCAGAATATCCACTAGATTTAAACTAAACCCCTCACTTAACCCGGAGGAATAGGTATACGACACCTGAGCGGCCGAACAGGAATTTTTCCGCCTCAACAGCCGAAGAGGACTTTAACTTCAATACAAATAGTTTGTTGACGAATGTGTTCTGAATAACACTGATTGTCTTTTGATAGTACAACTTTCTTATAATCAAATCATCAAGAGTATATATGTGTGTGAAGATTTAGAAGGAAGATAATCACGTAGAATCTAAGTTTATGAATTAAATCAAGGATTCTAGTGATATTAAATAAGAATGAATGCTTTTATTTGCAGAAGTAAATAGAGAATAGATTTCAGAAATATAAACAAGAATTGGTGATTGTAGTAGTGATTTGAACATGTTTATATAGTTGTAGAATAGTTACAATCTTTCATGAAGAGTTTCAATCAAAAGTTATGTCCGTACCTCTTGGATTGAGGGACATTCCTCTTCATGAAACAATCGCAACTCTTCAGAAAACTAGCCGTTATGTCCAGGTCGGTCGACCGGAAAAACTGGCCGGTCAGCTGAGTTTGAAATCGTGTATAAAACAGAGAGTATCTATGCACTGACTACAAGGTCGGTCGACCGAAGTTTCTGGTCGGTCAGCCGACCTGTAGTTATATGCACAGTGCACACTTATTTGTGTATAAATTAATTCGTGTGTGTATGTGACTACTTGAGGAATGATTTTAACAATATTCTAAGACTAAATACATTAAAATATTCATGCTAAACTCTGGATTGTAGTCTTGTCTCCTTTGTAGTGCATAATATACACTTATTCTCTTTTTGTCACTTTCGTCGTATGATATATGAAGCTTGTGTCATGAATCAAAACTCTTGAATCAACATTCTCCCCCTTTTTGATTGATGACAATACCTATGTGACGAAGTAGTATATATTGTAATTCTCCCCCTGAATATATGGCGACATTTTTGCAAAAAATTGTTAGCTTGCATATATTTGTCCCCCTTTGTCATCGACAAAAAGGAATACTTAGTGGATGTTTAAAAAATATGGAATATGTGATAGAACATAAGAAAACATCGACTTTTTAAATAATACATAGTCAACTCAAATAGGAATAGTTAATGATGTTTACCTAGTACATATCATCTAAAACATAAAAAAATATAAAATAACAGGTTGTAAAATATGAAAGATCATTCCTCATCATCATCTGAATCCCAAAATTCTGGACGAATATTTTCCTCCGGAGGAGCATGTTCCTTACCACGTCTTTGCGCGGTAGTAGCATGAGTTCCTGATGTACCGGAGCTTGTATTCTCTGAAGTGGAAAACGAGAAGTTTGGTGCTGGCCGTTTTCCGGGAGCAACAAACGAAGCACCTGCTTCGGAAGTACATGATAATGCATCCCATAGATTGACGAAGAAGCACTTGATTTTCTTAAAACGACCGTCAATTTTTCAAAGGCGGACATCTAAGGCTGTTTGATTTTGAGCCAAAATATCAATAGCCGCCTCTGTACTCATTCCGGGAGTTGGTCTTTGAACAGAGTTTGACGTGTTAGATGCTCCGGAGCATGAGTTGATGGATGAGGTGTAGATTGACTACGGCGTAGTTGTTCTCGAGGAGTACTCTGCCATTGGTTAAAGGTTAAAAATCTAGGTGGTGCATCAGGCAACTTTATTAGTTTTATGGTCCTTGAATCAAAAGAATGAACTTTGGAAGTTTCGGATTCCGAAGCATGTTGGATGAAGCTATTAATCAATCTCATTATGTATTCTCCATAATAGATATGAAGCATCTTTCCTTGATTGAATGTAAGAAACTCATCCATGAGTAATTGTGCCCAATTCACTTGTGTATTTGAACACAAAGCATATAAAGCTTTAAAATTCTCAGGATACACTAAGTTGTAGGAGCCACCTCTTGGTATAATTGATTTCATCATGAAACGATGAAAGAGTCGAGCTTTGGGTCTAAGTGATGATGTCTGTCTAAAATCCATAGCATCATCTTCGAAAAATAAATGACTTATGTGGTCACGACTTCATATATTACAGTCTACGTCGTGTAATGAAATTCCACCCGGTCTAGCATCTAATATGTGGTTAATTCGATCAATGGAGAGAAAGATTGAGGTGCCACAAACCGATGTCCAAACACAATTTTCAGTGTTTCTAGGTGGATTGACAAGATTTAGGTTAGCCAAAAACAATTTAACCATAATGTGGTTAATTTTCAAATTATTTTTTCGGTAGTCTAGAAAAGCATCTAACCCACTTCTAATTGCGACATCTTCAATTCGATAGGTAACGAAATCAGGATAACTTACGAATGATTCTTCAAAGATTTTGGCATCTTGAAGTCGTATCCATCTTTGAAGTGCTACGTCGTTGACTAGCCATGATGCAATTTGAGTATCAACGGGAGGTGTCGAAGATGAACCTCCGGCAGTCTTTAATTTCTTCTTTGGAGCCATTTGGTTTTTGTTGAAGAAAAGTTGAATATTTGAGAAAGTTTTTAATGGGGGCTAGGGTTAAAAACTGAAGTTGAAAAGCAAGAGTGAAGAGGTAAGTAAAAGGTGAAGGGGTGGGTTATTCATATGATGCAAACAGAAAAAGAAAACGCTGGAAACACATTCGGTCGACCGAAGTACCCGGGTCGGCTGACCGACATAGGAAACAGAGGTTAGCTGAAAGTTTCGGGAAAGGGCTCGGCTGACCGACTCAGAGTTTCGGTCGACCGACCCTGTTAAATGTGCATATTTGATGCTTGCGGCCTGGTGTCGGCTGACCGACTCAGGTTATTCGGTCGGCCGAATTGTTAGAAATGCACATTTTATTTAAAATATAAATTTTATATATATGTAGAGACATATAAATTTTATTATTATATTATATTTATACATTTTATTTAAAGCAATATACATACATATATATATATATATATATATATAAAATTTTAGCCACCATTCTTTAAAATTTACGCTCTCATGAGTTTGGAGATGGAACATCTTCTACAAGTGACCATTTTGGAGCTATTGGAGTTTGAACAGGTTTTGAAGAGGATGGAGTTCTATAGGAAGGTTCAGCAACATCATCCTTTTTTGATGAACAAACTTTCATGGCAATTTTTTCTAGAAAGCTTAGACGTCTTGCCGTTACTTTCTGTTCATAGTAGAGCTCTCGTTGCATACTCATTTGATGTTGTTGGTAATGGTTTTAAAATCGATGTGACAAAATCTTTTGTGCCAAAGACATGAATCATTTTCCTTAGCTATTAGACATAAATTTGAATCATTGTTAACATTCATATTTAAAATATAAATATTTTTATCTCTTATTCCTTCAAAGATAGTGGTATGATTTTTATCGAGAATATTACATTTATTTTCAGAGAAATTTATATTAAAACCTTTATCACATAGCTGACTAATACTTAATAAATTGTGTTTTAAATTTTTAACTAATAAAACATCAGTAATGAGAGGTAAATTAGAGATACCGTTGCTACTGACATCGCCTTTGCCGATGATATATCCTTTTGAGTTATCTCTGAAGATGACTGCTCCTCCATTTGAGTATATAATGTTTGACAACATTTCTTTGTTTCCAGTCATGTGTTTTGAGCAACCGCTATCCAAAATCCATTTTCCTCTCTTCTTATGTGATACCTGCAAAAATATTTATAAAAAGTTGGTACCCGTTTCTTTTTAGGGTCCTAAGAGTTAGAACTTAGGAAACCAAACCCATATGGGTTCAGAATTCCCTTTATAAATAAAGTTCTTGTTATTACGAACAGTTTCCATGAACATTTTGATATGTTTATTCCTTATCAAAACATTATTTGTTTTTGGAATCCATATCTTGATGGTTTTAGTATTTGGGTAAACTGTTTTCTTAATATCCCTCTTAATATTATCATTAATCCTACTTTTAACAAAATTATTTTGTTTCTTAAATCCTAGTCCAGATTTATTGTTAGAGGATTGAGAATTTTCTAGTATATTAGAAAGATTCTCTCTTCCTTTATTGAAGTTAGATACATTTTTAGAAATATCATCAAATTTTATCTTAAGACTAGATTTTTCTAACTCTAAATACATAATCTTAGAGTTTAAACTATTATTTTTGAAAAGTAAATCACCATTTTTATTCTTTTGAATTTCTAGTTCTTCAGATATTGATGAATTTTGAGATGATAAATTAGAATTTGACTGTTGAGAATTTTGAAGTTCTTCTTCTAATATTTTCTTCTCATCTTTCAGCATATCTACTTCTAAGACTGTTCTATCTAACTTTCTTTGCAACTCCTTATTTTTCTTTTTAAGTTGCTTTGCTACATTTACTAATTCGGAATTTATTTCAATTAAATCTTCAAAGGTAAAATCACTTACATCGTCTGACGAAGCCATGAAGCACACATTTGCTTGTTCATTATCACTCTCACTCTCTGAAGATGATGATGAGTCAGTGCCATCCCAAGTGACAGAAAAAGCTCTTCGTTTTGTTTTGTCCTTCTTAAAATTGCTCTTTTTACATTCTGGACAATCTTTCTTCATGTGACCTTTCTTGTGACATTCATAACATTCCATTGCTGAAGATGATGGTTTGCTGCTATTAGAATTGTTGTTGGAGTTATTTTTGTTTCCCTTGAATTTGTTTCTGTTGAATTTCAAAAACTTTTTGAAATTTTTAGCGATCATCGCCATATCTTCATTATCTGAGTCGGAATCGTCTTTTTCTGCTTGAAAAGCCACATTTTTCTTTTCTTGTGCTCCATTTCTTTTTGCCTGCAAATTTACTTCGTAGGACATTAAATTACCTATTAATTCTTCTGGTTTTAATGTTGACAAATCACTTGCTTCTTCAATGGCTAAGACTTTTCTTTCCCATTCGTCCGTTAAAGAATTTAAGATTTTTGTAACAACATCAAAATCAGTAAACTTTTGTTCTAGTGATAGTAAAGCATGATAAATATCCTGAAATCTAGAGTACATATCATTTATAGATTCGTTTGGTTTCATTTTGAAATTTTCAAATTGATTTTTCAACATAGAAATTTTGCTTAGTTTAACATTGTTTTTTCCCTCATGTGTTATCTTAAGTGTTCTCCAAATTTCATAACCAGAAGTGCACATGCTAACTCTATTGAATTCATTTCTATCTAATGCACAAAATAAGATATTCATAGCCTTTCCATTTGATGTAGCATCTAGTTTTTGTGTGTTACTCCAAGTTGAGTATTCTCTAGTAGGAGTTATGTACTCTCTTTGTATAACATTACAGATATCAAACCCACTAGCTTGTATATAGATTCTCATTCTAGTTGCCCAATAATTATAATTTATACCATTAAAAAATGGAGGTCGTGAAGTTGATTGACCTTCTGTGAAATTAATATTAGTGTTAGTGCCAAAATCGTTAGTTTGTGTCGTTTCCATATTACTAGAAATAAATATCAAATAACTTTGTGATGGTTATAGGATGACCTTGCTCTGATACCAAATGAAAGTGCACGTGTAGTACTAAGGATCGTGTAATATGGTATATAAATGCGGAAACTGATAATAGCAGTAAAATAAAAATTAAAGTAAGCACACCAGGAATTTTTATACTGGTTCGAACTTTCCGTTCTACGTCCAGTCCCAGAATATCCTCTGGATTTAAACTAAACCCCTAACTTAACCCGGAGGAATAGGTATACGACACCTGAGCAGCCGATCAGGAATTTTTCCGCCTCAACAGTCGAAGAGGACTTTAACTTCAATACAAATAGTTTATTAACGAATGTGTTCTGAATAACACTGATTGTCTTTTGATAGTACAACTTTCCTATAATCAAATCCTCAAGATTATATATGTGTGTGAAGATTTAGAAGGAAGATAATCACGTAGAATCTAAGTTTATGAATTAAATCAAGGATTCTAGTGATATTAAATAAGAATGAATGCTTTTATTTACAGAAGTAAATAGAGAATAGATTTTAGAAATATAAACAAGAATTGGTGATTGTAGAAGTGATTTGAACATGTTTATATAGTTGTAGAATAGTTACAATCTTTCATGAAGAGTTTCAATCAAAAGTTATGTCCGTACCTCTTGGATTGAGGGACATTCCTCTTCATGAAACAATCGCAACTCTTCAGAAAACTAGCCGTTATGTCCAGGTCGGTCGACCGGAAAAACTGACCGGTCAGCTGAGTTTGAAATCGTGTATAAAACAGAGAGTATCTGTGCACTGACTACAGGGTCGGTCGACCGAAGTTTCTGGTCGGTCAGCCGACCTGTAGTTATATGCACAGTGCACACTTATTTGTGTATAAATTAATTCGTGTGTGTATGTGACTACTTGAGGAATGATTCTAACAATATTCTAAGACTAAATACATTAAAATATTCATACTAAACTCTGGATTGTAGTCTTGTCTCCTTTGTAGTGCATAATATACACTTATTCTCTTTTTGTCGCTTTCGTCGTATGATATATGAAGCTTGTGTCATGAATCAAAACTCTTGAATCAACAGCGTGTTGCTCGAATGGATTAAGTATTGGTCGTTCAACTGGTTGAGTAAGAAAAAGGGATGGAGACTCGGTTCCAGACGGACCGGCAATGACAACTTTTCCTTTGGATGAGGGGGAACCAATGCAGTAGAGGGCCTTCGCTGCAGACAAGTCTGAAGGCTCGTTCCCCCTGAGAAATTCTTTCACCAAAGCCTCCTCATCAACCTCTTTGGTGCCCAGCTCGACCTTCCTAATCTTTATTAATGTCTCCCATGCCTCGGCTAGAGATTCAAGGTAGCCCACGCCATGAAAAGTTAAGTCCCGATGCATGAGGACACGGGCGTTGAATTCTGCTATAAGTGGATCAAACATGCACTTAATCTCCTTCCTGCCAGCCTCTGCAGCTGTCTCAAGGCGAGAGTCAATCTCCGCGGATGCTATTCTCTTGCCCTCTTCACGGGCTTCATCCTTCATCATCCTGACCTTAGAGAGCTCATCGTCGAGCTTTGCCTTCAGGAGTCGCGTAGCAACAATCTCGTCGCAATATTGTTGCGACTCTTCCTGGACAACAGTTTTTTCCTCTCTCTCTCTCTTTACGGAGTTGATCTTCCAACTCTTTGACTCTAAGGGCAAATGCATCCCTTTCCTTCTGAACTGAATCCTTCTCTAAAGCCAGGGCCGCGCATCATTGGACCGCTTCATCAATTTCTTTCTTATATGTCATTTCCAGATGATTGACGGCCTTTGTAGTATCTTTAGAACTTTATTGGACGGCTTCGAGCTGAGATTCGTATGAAGAGAGCTCTTCATCTTGAGCTTTGATAAAGTCTTTATCGTGAATGGCTTCGAGCTTCAGGCGGTCAATTTCATGTTGACGCTCCACAAAGACTTCCAAGACCTTTTCAGCTATATGGACAAACGCGTCATGTTGAACATAAACGTCGTTGTTGCAAGCAATGACGCTGTGTTTGACGTGTCTTGGAATGTGGTAGATCGTCGGGAGGAAATTCAGACCATCGAAGCAGATTTTGGGGAACTTAGCCTTAAGCACGTCTAGTCTCTTCGATATCGTCGGATCTGTTGCGGGAACAGTGGGAGATGGCTTTGAAAGTTCAATTTTCTTGTGAGGTTCCCGAGATGGCCGTGTCTGGATGAACCAAAGTGTTGATCGCAGGGGACATCAGATTGGGACCCCTTGTGGTCGTATTTATCCCTACCTTGCTTCGAGTGAGAAGGAGGATTATAATGGCAGGGAGGTTAATGATAAGTTTTCTTTTGAGATGATGAATCCCGGGAGTGATAATCCCTATCGCCATCATCATCTCTGTCCCGATGTCTTTCGGAACCTGAATCTCGTCCAGAGTGGTGAAAGATAGATGACCAGCGAAGACGATCGAGTCCGTGTGTACGCCCTATATCACCTGCACAGAATTTAAATAACGAAAAGTTAGCAAAGAGTAGAGCGATGGAAGAAATTTAAGTGCAAGGTGAAGTGCACGTGTTTATGTGTGCCCTAGTGTTCCCCTCCGACGGGCCAGTTTCTTTATCTTTACTAATAGGAGTTTTTTCTCTTTGGTTTTGGGCTTGAGCTCTTATATCGCCTCTCATGGGCGAATGAAGCTTAAGGGCCTCCGGATCGTCGAAGCCATAGTTAAGCAGATCATCAGGTATAGTGAGGTTCGACAGGCCTTTCGAAGAACTCTCTAAGTGTTGTGAGGAAGGCTCTCTCTCTACTGGAATAAGGGTGACCTTAGAGGTTCCACCCACTGTTTTCTTCCTCAACTTGTAGGTTAATTTCTTCTTTCCCTTCGAAGGGGATGGCGTCGTTTCGATATCATAAACCTCGCCTATCGGGTCCCGAGCGGGACTCACATTTTCACCCTGTACTTCGGGCGTTTTGGCGTCTCTAATCTCCCCCTCCTCTGGTGTGTCAGGGGCATTGCGTGCTGAAGACCCAACCTACTTTTTTCCTTTTCCCGAAGTAGGTCTGCTTATAGTGACGCCTTGAGGGAGGCTTATTCGGTGACCTTCCGCCAGCAGCCCAAACTTCAAGAGCGATTCATTTGAAATGAGAGATCTGATGTCCCGGTCTTCTATGAGGATAGCTCGGATAGCTTCAACAGCTTCAGAATACCCGGAGCTTTCGGGAATTGATGCCTATAAAAGTAGAGAAAGAGTTAGAAAATGTGCATTTTCCGCCAAACATGATGTTGATCCAAAAAAAAAAGACTTACTCCCTTCCACCCATCACCTCGTAAAGCTAGGAGGACAGCGCACGTAGAACCACTCCTGCTTATACTAGACAAATGTGCTCCATGCCACAGTCATAATTTGACACTTACTATGCAGCTCGAGAAATACAAAAGATGGACCGTCTGACCGTCTCTTGAAACGATAGATACAGCGGATATCGCGAGGAGTCATGAGCCTGAAAAGAACACTCATAATGAATGCAAGTGTCGTGTATGAATGCATTGCAGTTTGAATGTAATTGCGATGGGGAAATCCGATATACTATAACAGATCGCGGAGGAAGAAGTTGAACGGTGGCACGGTACCGACCCAACACATGAATCTATTGCAGGCCGTATATTCGATTGGGGGCAAGTGAGGATGATCATGTCCCAATGGAACCAACACATCTCGTCGAAAGAAATCCCGTGTACTGAGCATATACGATGGAGCCTTCTTTCGTTAATTCTCGAGGCTTGGGAATCGATCGGATCGTTTAAAAAGATCGCTGCATCCAAGGCATTGGGAGCCAAGTCGACAGATGCGATCGCGGAGCTCGGCATGTCTTGTACAGGAATAGTCAACGTATTTGAAGTTCCAACTACTTCTTGTTGAGAAGATGGCCTAGGTCTGTCCAGATTGTGGCAGAACTAGATTTCCTAGACATCTCTAGTGAATGTTGAATATGACAATACACCTGCTAGAACTATGCTTGAAAAGCAATCGACATTAGACTTAACAATAAAAATACTCCCCCCATGTGGTGTGTGAACTAGTGCAATCATTCAAGTATATGTTCCAAGAAATTAAAAGTCACAAAGTTGATGAAATAAAGTTAGACTTTGAGCTATCATCTTCGAAGACCGTCATTGTTGACCGTCCGTGAGAGCTTGTCGTATGATGGTTGCTATTCTGAACTCAACTTCGACACTATATGTGAAAGGTTATTAACTGTTTTAAACAAGTTAAGTTCTGGTTTATAGTTGTCAAAATAAGGGAGTTATCAGTCTGGATTGTCCGATATGCTTAATTGTTTAAGTCCGTCCTTGTTCACTATCATACGTTCGGGCATAAAAAGTGTGTTAAGTCAACAATGCATTGTGTTCAAGTTGAGATGGTCTTGACTGTCATATGTACACCATTCTTCCTCTTTTTCCTCTCCACCATTCGACATGTGGCAAGTCATGTCAAACCACAATCATGCCGAGCCGCATCGCTTGGCACTTTTCCCTTAACTCCAACCTCATTCCTACGCTCCCCCTCTACCACCAAGCACAAGTGGGTCGCTCGGCACTCTACCCATAACTTCTGCTTCTCTCCTGCGCTCCCTATTGCCTCGTTCGACATAAGGGAGTTATATCGATCCATGGTCACACCGAGCCACATCGCTCAGCACGATAGACCCAACTCCAACTTTACTCCTATACATCTCTCTATCATTCGGCATGAGGAAGTCATGTCGGGCCACATCCATACGTCTTCCTCCAACTCCTTTTTTCAGACAAATTAAACATCTTCCTAAATGGCCAGTCGACCACTACTTCAACTCGCACGCCACCCTCGACCAACATTAATTAACCTCACCAATTCCTACTGGGCTGACATCTTCTTCTTCTTCCTCACCATCTAATCCTAAGGCACGTCTAAAACTTTGAATCCACCTTCCGTATATACGTGACTTCCATTATTCATGGGTTATAGGAAGTTCGTAGATTCAAGTCTTGTCTAAAATCTCTATTCGGAGAGAGTCAAGTGAATGAAGATTTCATACCTAGAAGAAGGGATCGAGGTCTAATGGGGTGCTCGATTTAGAAGTGGAGTCCTCTCGGATTTGTTATTGAAGGCAGTCGAGATGTAACGTGTGGAACTCGGGAGTCGAGAAGGAGATTGAGGTGTTGCAAAAATCTGGAAGGAGGTATGTTCGCAAGAATGTTAGAGCGGAGGTAAAAGGTAAAAAGGGAAGAAGAAGGGAAGTACTGACTTTTATAGTAGGAAGGAAAGAAGGTGAAGAGACAAGTAACCGGTAGAACCGGTCAAGACACCTCGGTCGTTCGACATCAACATGTCGTTCGGCATTGAGGGGTCATTCAGCATCGCTTTGTCGTTCGGCATCGAGATCCCATTCGGCATCAAGGCCTCGTTCGACATTCAGGGGATCACTATAGAGAGGATATAATAAGGGCGTAAAGAAAAGTACGGAGTGCTCATGGTTCAAAGCGCATCATGTTCGTCCACATGATACATTTTGGGGGGCAAGTGTTACCCGATGGCTTGACCAAGTAACAAGAGGCTCGGCGTAAAAGGGGCGCTCAACATAAAGCACCGTTCGGCATTAAGAGGTCGCTCGGCATACGGTCCTCGTTCGGTGCATCTCTCCTCGTTCAGCATAAGAGTATCGTTCGGCATTGAGGGATCGATCGGCATCTAGGCCTCGCTTGGCATCTAGCCTCGTTCGGCATATGGCCTCGCTCAGCATAAGTAAGTCGTTCGATATCTCCCCTCGACCGGCATCAGGTCTCGTTTGGCCTACACTCTTCACTCAACGCAATGCCTCGTTCGCCATACAGGTACCGATCGGCATGCCTTTCTCGAATGGCATATGAATGCCGTTCGACCTGGATGAGTGGCTCGGCAATTGCCGTTCGGCATTTGTGGCTCGACACAGAGAAGTCGCTCACCACGGGCCGAGGTATCTTGCTCCTAGGCCCAAGAGGGAAGTCCAACCCATCTTCGTCTATAAATAGAAGGGCCGGGGCACAGTAAAACGGACCTTTTCTCGAGAACACTGGGGAGACTCTGCCGCATTCATGACTCGTTCTTTTTTACTTAGCATTTGTATTCAAGTAGCTGGTGTATAGATTGTATCTTAATCAATTATTGAGTAAAGCAATAAAGATTAATGTTAAAGTGGATGTAGGCAGTTACGCCAAACCACTATAAATCTGGTGTTCTTGTCTTCGTATTTAATTTAGTATACAGTTCTCTGTTTCAATTTACTTTCTCCATTAATCTCTCTACACAATCTTTCACAAGGATGTTAGTGACCAATTCTGGTGCTAACAGTCGAATACTATATAGTGTTCTAGAAGACTAGTGGTGGACGAGAAAGTACTCATTCCCTCTTTGTACTAGGTGTGAGCTTGCAATAAATGCGCATTTTAATGCCGATAGTAAGTCGCATTAGTTTAACTATCCAACTACGATGTTAAAATGGATGGAGGGACAGCTTTGTCATCCACTTGAGTATTCACATGGCTGAGCTAGCCGCCTGGCTGTCGAAAATACGAAAGAGACCTACAATCATAAATAAAATCATATGTAGAAGATGGAATCATATAGAGGATCATATGTAGAATACGGTTATACTTTTAAAACCCTTCTTAAAATGATATATGTACAGTAATTTACTTGTAAAACTTGATATTCAAATAAATAAGTCAAAAAATATTTTATTCCATAATATGTAAATATTTTCTAAAACCTATATATACTTAAAAATGTTTCAAAAATAATTTATAATACTTATAATAGGTTTTAAAACATTATTTCAATTATTACTTGAAAATGATAACTTTACAATTCCTTTAAAACTTGGGAAACAATTTTTTATTATAAAATCCGCTTCTTTAAAAATTCACAGCTAATTCTTAAAAACTCGTAAATATCTCAAACCACTTTTAAAATATTTTAACATAAGTTAGTACTTGTAAAAAGAATGAAACAAAATAATTTAATTTAAATATCTTTACCTTTTAAGTCCAAAATTCAAGGCTAAATAAGGAAGTTTAACACAAGTGAAGTTTTGGCCACTTTTCGAGATGCTATTTAACTTTTACTATCCAAGCATTTAATGGCAATAAGCATATATATATATATATAACACTAAAGTATTGCGAGAACTCCTAAGGATCTCTCTACAAAGTTTCATAGAAATAGTAAAAACAAGCCAATTCCGAATTGCATCTATAACGACTATCAATATAAATGCACTTTCAAATCCATGTCCAATCAAAAACAAAGTCCATATATAACCTATATGCTTTGTTTCAAAGTTTTGTCACATGTCATACAAGTCCAGTCAAGTCCATTTCAAATCCATAGACATAAATCACATATGCATCTTGTTTTTAAAAGAAGAATCAAACCAATGTTTTCAACAATGTCAACATTAAGTCAAACAACTTAACACGATCAAAACACAACATATACATATACATATACATACATACATACATACATACATAAATACATATATATATATGTATATATATTCTAATAGGTGTGTTAACTCACCTTTAACCTAGCAACAACCAAGGTCCAAGTTAACTAAGTGAAACCTCCACCTTGCAACACCTTTCCTTCCTCCTTCTACCTCATTTTACCTGCTTTTAGCCTCCCCTCCCACTTGATTGCTTACGACCATTGAGTATGGGGTGAATGTGGCTCCACTTCTTCAACTTCTAACTAGGTAGGATGATTTGCAATGTTGTCCCAAGGCCTCACTCCAAATTTGAGTTGATTTACAATTAATGTTCTTTAAAAATTTAGAGATGAAGAAGAATAAGAAGTCATGGATTTAAGCTTGTATTTGATTTGTCAATTAGTGATTTGTTCCTAGGGATATACCTCTCCTTATATAAGCTTCAATATGGTGTTGCTTAGCCTTTCTCCTAGCCTTCTCCCTACTAGGGGTGGGCATTTAACCGAGTTAACGACCTAACCGAGTTAATCGACCTTAACCGAATCGCTTTAACCGAAAAAATCGGTTAATCAAATGTTCAATCAACCGATGTTAACTGACCAAAATGGAGTTGGCTAATGTTTAACCATGATTCATATATCGGTTAACCGTTAACCAAACTATTTTTAAAATTGTTAAAAAACCCAAATCCACATCTATTCGCAACCCAGCCCACCCTTTTTTCCCTAACCCTAGATCTAATCGTATGCTTCAGGCTTTCAACCGCTGTTTCAAAATTCGTTCCCAAAACTATCTTGTTCATTTTCATTCCTCAATAAAAAGAAGAAAACCTACAGAATTCTCGCAACTAAACCTTCGAATCCAAATACAAAGCAACCTCCATGAATTAACTACCTCCTTGATCGTCGTTTTGAATTCTGAGCAATGGCGAGCAGGAAAAGGAAAACGTGAGTATGATTTATTTTGGGTAGTTTTAGTATTTTTCTATTTTATTTAAATTTTATTGAGCATTTAATTCGTTTATGCTTATGATAATAGAGATACTATATATGAGTTTTCTGGTCATTTGATGATAAGAAACTTACAATAGAGATAAGTATACGAGTTTTCTGATAAAAACAATAATAATCCAGCTAAGTATGATTGTTGATAGCTATGAATATTTTGACCATTTGAAATTTATTAAAGCAATTACATGTGAGTGTTGAGCTCCAACACAAGCAGCAGCGCCAATAGGTCTTCCAAAACAATAGAACACTTCATGAAATGTTTGGTTAGAGATGATAAAATGAAATGGGAATCACAGTGTCGGTAGTTTATTCACAAATTTGTGATATCAAGTGAAGACATCATCTTGATGCCAATGACAAAGTGAAAACAGTTATTATAGCATTCGTAGAATTGTTTGATGTGTATGTAAACATTACGGTCAAAATCCCTTTTCTTTCTTGGACTTGAGATATTTTTAAAACATGAACTAAAACCACTAGAGGGATTATTCATGCATAAGGATTGGCCAAACTAAGATTCATATTTAGTGTATAAACTAGAATATGAATGTCACAACTAACCATTGACTATTCATATGACAGTTCACACATAAACTTGAATTGATAACTGACTTGCATAGAGAAGTTACATGCAATGAACTCAATAATAGGCCACAGACTAGATCATATCATTTTGAATTTGAATTCAATTCAGGTAATTTTCATGCATTAAATATTTCTTATTTATAGATTTTAGACTAGATCACGTGATTCTTTATCTTCAACCAGTTACTAAATTTTCAAACTTGTTTTTGGTTTTCCTATTTAAAAAATCCATTGTCAATTTGTCCTGCGAAGAAAAAGGAATTTGTCTTTCCCTAATTGTAAAACAGAAGATGTTTGCGTTTTCATGTATTGAAACCTCTAATTCAAGAAAGTTTAGTACAAACTGATATGATTCATATGGTGTATAATATGAAATATAACTTAGCATATAATTTGGAAAGCCATGCTTATACAGTTTGGAAATGATCGTACATGTATAATCGTACATATCAATATGCTATTGATTTTTTTCTGTGTCATTCTTGGTTATGGCACCCTTAGATATTCATAATTTTATTTTTTTGATTACCCTTTAGAGATTTGAACTGATGTCTTTCCTTTCAAGAAAGAGAAAGCACTCGTTATTTGCATGTGTTATTTCAAGAAATTTTTTACATATCCCTTTAGATATATGGACATCACTTTCTGCTCAATAAGCGGGGGCTTATGCTTACCACACTAATAACTATATTTACAATTCCTTTTAAATTCACATAAACTAATTCTAATTTAATTATCTTTTGTGCTATACACTGCTGTTTAAAAGTGTACCTTAATATCATTTCATTACAATAGCTTCAGCTTGCATATATAAAGTCACAGTGTAACTTCACTGTATTGAGACAGACTACCGAGACTAGGTCCGTTTTCTTATATAAAAGTGTAGCTTACATCCATTTACTCATATTATTTTTATTTGGAGAGACTACTAAGAATAGGTCCAAAAGTGGAGACTGGGTCAGGAGACAGAAATATTGAGCTGAATTGCTTAAGAATGAAGAGTCAAGAGTGGAGACTACAGACTATGAGTTAAACTATTGTAATTCACTTCACTGTATTGTAGTTAAACTATTATAATTGGAGTTTATTTTGTAGTTGTTGCACTTGACATGTAGTATTATTGTAATGTAATTTGAATTTAAGTTACTATTGTAATGCTATGAACTATGAATGTATGAACTATGAAAATAACTACATATTTATTTAATTTTGTAGTATTTGCACTTGAGCAATGGTCGGTTAAACGTTTAATTTAACCGGTAAACCGACTAATTTAGACGGTTAACCGAACTGTTCAAATTAGTCGGTTAACCGATTAAATAAACTGGTTAACCATGGTTATTTTGACGGGTTCAGTCGGTTGACCATAGGCTAAATTAACCGAAACCGGTTAACCGAAGCCCCTCTAGAGGTTAACCGAAAATTTTAACCGATTGAGTCGGTTAACTGACCGCGCCCACCCCTACCCCCCACACCCAACCATGACATGAAAAACTCAACTCCCATCACTTCTCGTTTACATCACTTCTCTTTTATGCTAATTACATTTATATGCTTCTCGTGATAGTATCTCTTATCCTAATGGAAGCTTCTAGAATGTTCCATGCCTCATGAAGAGGTGTGTATGTGTTAATTAGTTGCTAATGTGTTCATTTGATCATTAAAAAGTGTCAAAGAGTTCGAACAACTTATATCGATTGAAAAGTTGTTTACTGATAAACCGATTTTCGATCAAATTATCGATTTTTCTTCGAAGAATATATTTTTGTAAAAAAAATTCAACAACAAATTTCTCATCATTATTCGTTAATTAAACAATATCTAACATGGTTATAAAATCATATTTATAACACTTAATTATATTTCAAACATTATGATATTCGAAGACTAAGTGTTCGAATTTCCAGGTCGCTGCATTCTCCCCATATATATATATATATATATATATATATATATATATATATAGCATACTACTGAAACTATATACAAACTAAACTACAAACTAGAATGCAAACTAAATGACTCCACCTCAAGCGGTGAGTAGACTATAAAAGATGTACAATACTAAGATAAGAAGGAAACCATAGTCTATTAGCGACTTTGGATAGAACTCCTTCAAGCTGTCCATCTTCTTGGTACCACTTTGAGCATCCTTGCTCCATGGCACTTCTAACCTTAATAAAGGAACAAGCACAAACCTACTCAAATAGCATTCACAATTACTAGTAACCAATGCTAATTCTTCGCTCGGTTTCAAAACTTTCCCATTATCCAAGGATGATGAACAATCTACTAAGCATACCATACACTCAACATCCTCAGGTCATTACTTAGACGATTATTCATGCTACCTCATAGTAAACTGAAGAGTTATTTCCCAACCTCTTCATAAGCCAATGAATATAGTATACAAATGTACCAAACTCCGTCTGATGTACATGTATCATCCGTACACAATATCCAATCTAATCACTTGTTCGATCACATAGATTTCACTTTCCAAATAGTATAGATCGTTTGACCACTCCAGTGCAGACCCTGATCTGGTTTCTTAGTTAGCTATTCTCCTCGCATAGCCATATACCATGATATAAAACATCAGGACCTTATCACGAATCCATATCAAGTGTTCAAGAATCAAGTGAAAAATCCTTGTTCGAATTGGTGTAAACCATCTTGAAAACACATACTCAAATATTGGATCAAGAATAGTTATGCAAATAAAACGATCTACGTACAAATTACATATTTATCCTATTGGTTTCTTAACTACACAAATTCTTTTTTTTATCACATTCATTTATACAGTTAAGATGTCATTCAATACTAAAACCATTTATAAATCATTTCATAAAACATAACTTCAAGTTTATCCACCTTTTATAACTTAAGTTCATGCTCATACAATGCTGCATTACATCCTCATAGTACATATAAACTCTAATTCATCTTACTTAACGAGGGTGGTCAACAATTTTAACTCGTTTTAGCTTACTACCTTTTCAAATTTAAGTTTTATATAACCTAACTTTATATTTTTTTAAACGCTTAACTACAAGTTATACAATAATTAAAAGTTTTCGACTATAAAAAACCACCGAAAATCCCACTTCATTTTAACAAACGAAACTATTGAAAAACATATCATATTATGATGCACATACCATACTTTCCTAATGGATAGGCTACATGTGTCCATGAAATAACTTATAAATAAAACTTTAGAACTAAACATCGATTTTCATTTCAAAACATTTTGAAATAATATATACATAAAACTTTTGTATATCAAATCATACTTTTGGAATTAAATCAAAATCCATTTTGGCACAACTTGTAGCATCCTACATTAGAAACCTGAAAATGAACGCCGATGATGCTGCAATCATCACCTAAATTATTTTCAAGCGACAGAAGTGAGCTCAGTACATCCAAACTATACTTTTGGTACTTAACCAAAATTATTTTAAAGTGGTATCAAATACTTCGTATAATAATACTAAGTATCATGACTTCAATCTCGTAAACCAATTTTTCAAATATTTACTTTCAAATAATAATAATATTATTTTCTCCAAAATCTTGAAAAGCATTTTCAAAGAACCAAGATTTATATTCTCGAAACTCCTATATAAAATCACTTACTTATATAAAATCACTTTCTTATATAAATCTTTCCACAAATATTTATTTCCAAATATTCTACCTTTTCTTTTGTTTATAGTAACATCTTTTACTAAATTTTAACTTCTAGCCCAATATTATCACCAAACGCCTTATAGTCAAACCATGAAACTTAATTCATAAATTGTACGTTTCGAGATATCCATAATTACTATCTACCCAACCTAAGATGTAGAAAGTTAGAACTGCTCATATATTGGTTGAGCACAAATCAACAACAAACAATAGTCTATGCTCCTAACATACCGAGCATGACTAAACAACCAAGATTATGGGATATTAAACTATGAGAAGCACTAGAGTCAAACAAAAATGAATAAGAAAGCCAAATAGTATACGCTTAAGAATCTACTTCCCCTTCTCAGTTGTAAAAGTAGCAAAGACCCGATGCTACTCCCCTTTCTTGAGCATAGGATAATCCCTAACAAAATGGCCAGGCTGATGGAAACTGTAACGACCTTTCAGTGCAAACTATGCCTCAAGCTTCAGAGACTTTTCAATCGATTATTTCACTATCTGCACTCTAGCCACCTAACCTTCTTTCCCCGACTTACAGCTCTAAGCAAAGTGTCCTTTTTACTTTCGTTTACGAAAAACTATACTAGGAATATGTCTTAGAGGTTGATACTTTCACTTGTTGTCCCCAGTTAGTGTAGAAATAGACGACTTCGGTGCTAAGCACTCAAACCTTAAATCCATGTTCACCAAACCAATAAAAGACCCCATGATGTGATTAGTCATATCTCTTTGGAATTCAAAGCGCATACCCATAATGAACAATCTCGTTCTTCTTCAGCGGTGTGTCTACTAATCCTAATCCAAACCGAGACAATGCAATGAACCAATTCTCATAATCCGCCATGATTATGGCCCCTTTTTTCAGATCCAAAAAACTCCTGAATAATAAAGTCTTTGTTTCTTTTGGAACAAACTTCATCTCAAACCTATCTTTGAATTGGGCCTAAGAGAAGTTGTTGTCTTGGACATCAGCTGTAATAGAACTCCACCAATCCATGGCTGCACCTATCAGATGTCGTAATGCCAACCTATGCTTCATTGCGTCCTCTAGCTCTATATCTTCAAACACCTGATCACATAATCCGAGCCAAGACTGAATTTCTATAAGAGTCTCTGTACCACTAGAACTCTTACCACCCAACCGCTCATAATCATGACAGAGTGAAGCAAAACTCATCTGAGGCATGACCTACACGACCTCCTCTATGACATTCACCCTTGGTTCCTCAACTGGAGAAACATTCATCGGTGCTTGATTCTCGTCGTTCGTGATAGTACTACTCCGACCACCTCTAACATTGGCAACTCCGGTACTCATAATTCTTACTACCTAACAAAAATGGAATAGCTTAGGAAACTAAAGAATAGAGTTACTCCAAATAGAGGGTTTTGAAGAAAGAGATATTCCTAAGGAATAATTTTAAAAGTCTAGTTTTCAAAATACAAATATGCTTTCATATGTATAAAATACTTGACTTATTTTGGGGTATCACTTACCTTCCTTCTAATAAGCCATACCAAACCAAATCTAAGGTGTTCGCTTAACTTTGAGCTCTGATATCAAATGTAATGTTACCCTCATTTTCAATGCATGACTACATGTGGTACCTTGTTCCTACTTTTACGGTGAGTCTCTCGCCTACAATCAACCCATAAAACAGGACGTGTAGGGGTAAGAGATAAAGCTTCATCACACATTCACCAGTGTGAAAACCTCCTATCACATAGCACCAAGAACTAGCAGGAAATACCTCGAGAGAACTCATTTTGGGTGAAACGTCTCTTGCTTCAAGGACATATATTCGAGATCCCCTTAGGCTCATATATCGTTTACTTACTTCTAAAAGAACCAAGCTTGAGTCGACCAGAAACTATCATTTGTTGGTTTGGAGAGATCGATATCGAATAAGCATGAGTTATCCGAAAACCACTTTGAACCGGGATAAGTGTTTAAATGGAAGACATCTTGAAGATGATGGAAATCGAAGACGTAGTTCTTTGAAGTGCAAGGGCTACTGGCTAATAATCCTAATGTTGATTCCAAAAGAATGTAGTGGAAGTAGTGTCTTCGATTTGTTCAGTCTCAGAATGACTTACATAGATGAATGCTAGCATTGCATTGTTACTTGTAGGGCACTGTTAGCATTCCAAGCGGGATTTGCTAAAAAGGAAAATCATTGCCTCAAGCCCCACATCAAGTAATGAATAAATAGTAGTTATGTCATAGGGCTATGTGGGTCGCTCCCATTAGGTATGGTTATTGCCTAATTTAGATCAGTATTTATAGATTTATGTATGCTTCAAGCCTAGTACGATTGTTAATTACAACCGAAGGATGATCATATTTGGTACTATCTAAGAAAAGGTAGGCCAGTCCTGATTCGCAAAGGTGCAATGTTTGTAGCCTCGATACATTTTCTATAGAGGTGTACTATACGAAAGGTAGTCCCTTACGTTATCGTTGATGGATTCTATTTTCCAATACGTTCCTTACAGACTTCATTGTATACCAAATATGCTGGAATGTGGGATGCAAGTATTTCGGCTACGTTATATATTTATATTTATTTTAAACCCTAGATATTTCTATAATATCATAAGATTTTCTAATGAAAATGGTTTGGTTATCGCAAGGTAAAAACCCATTCGTGTTTATGTGCGATGTGGTATTACGGCATACCTTTATTTTTATAGGGTTTGTAACATTAAAATTCATATGATTTGAGTTTCTCATGCTGGTTTACCAGACTGATCCGAGTGTTTTTTTCTTATACTGTTGGGGTCAAACCCAAATACATTTTCAGATTTAGCTATGGAGGCTTTAGAACTTTAGAAGACGAGCTGGATGCCTCCAAGACCTATTTATGTATTTTATTTTCCATTGCATTTCTTATTTTATATTTATCAGTATTTGTGAGGACGGGCTGTCTTAATTATCTAGGCTGATCAAAGGTGTTTGTACCAAAATTGGACACAACACTCTTCGGATGTATTTGAAGAGATAAAATGAAGAATATAAATGGAAAACAAGGAAGATCTAACAAACACACTATTTACTAAACAGAAAAAGCATGCAAAAACACATGGATTTGGAGTGGTTCGGCGTATGGCCTACCTCCACTATGAAATGGTTGACTTTTATTAACTTTTGCTTGCTGGTTACAATGAATTACAATAGTAAAATTCAAGTACAACAGTGATTTCGACAGAGTCTAGATGCAGAAGAGCCAAAAGTTCTTTTTTAATAGGTCCTGGGCCGCTATTTATAGGCGTGCAAATATCTCGCTCAGATCTCAAAAGACCTCTTCTCGCATATGGGTGGCCCACGGGATCGATCTTTGGCCATTTGGAGTCGATCTGTGATCGATACGAACATAATTCATATTGATCATAATTTAGTTCAATCGAGTCTGGATCAAACATGAACATTCTTGAAGATGTACGTAAGCTCCCGTGAAAATTTGGTGGCATTTGGACTTGTAGATTTTGAGTTATGATCGATGCAAGTTTTAGTTTATTGAAGGTTGTTGAGTTCGCATCGATCCACTTCGCATCGCTCTATTCGTATCGATGCCGAGCACGTGCTTGCTGGTTGACATGGCGCTAACTTCTTGGATCGATCCACTTTTCATGCCGAGTGACTACTTCTGTCATTTGAATCATGCTTTGTTCGTATCGACCTGGAATTATTCTTCGAATCCACCTAGAAAGCTCTTTTTGTATCGATGCTTCAGAGGCAGCTTCGTATCGGTATTCGTCATTGGCTTCGTATCGACAATTGTAGGCTGCTTCGTATCAATGGAAGGTGATGTCATTCGTATCGATTTGTCAAGCGCTCTTCATATCAATTATTGGTCGATCGAAATATGTGGATGGAAGGATCGATACGAAGTGTGTGGAAATGGAATCGATATGAAATGATGGACATTGATGGATACGAAAGGGAACGAGCTTGATGGATACGAAGAGAGGTGGTTTTTGATGGGTACGAAGAGAGCTACCTAGATGGATATGAAGTGGACTCACTTATTACTGATCGATACAAAACCATGTGCAGTTGATGGATTCGAACAGGATCGATGCGAAGGAGGTCTCTCTCTGATTGCTTCATGGATATGAAAGCGGCGATCACTAGAGTTGCATCGATCATATCTTGAGCATACAAACTCCAAATGATTTGAAATTTGGAATGTTGGCTTTCATGGCTTTGCTTGTCGTGTCATGTTAATTGTAGCTCAATTTGAACTCAGGAAAAATTAACCAGTATTCATAGTGAACCTGTGTATACCATTTTCCGAGATGAACTATCTTTGGTTCTCAGTCAATTTTTAAGCGTCACGGCCTTGCCAAAAGGAGGGATAACAATAGGTTAGTTACTATGATTGTTGTATATATATAAAAGTTTTCTTTTGTAAAAATTGTTAGGAACTGAGTTGATGATGTTTTGATGACAACAACCTTATATAGTCATTATACTTTACTTTATAAAATATATACTAACATTTCCATATAGATAGATATATGTATGTATGTAGGAAGTATATGCAGGTATCATCGAAGACTGATCAGTATAAAGACTCAAGCATCAAGATGAAGATTAGAGATTCAAGATTCAAGATTCTAGAGAATCAAGATTTCAAAATCTCAAGATAAGTGTCTAGTATTTTGTTAAAACTTCATAATAGCACTCTCATCTTTCTTCCAATTTTCTTTTGGGATGGAACCCAATTTCTATCGAAATCAGTGGCTTACAAACGCACGACAAGTAGCTTACAAACCTACGACAAGTGGCTTACAAACCCACGAAAATCAAAATCATTTAAACTACTTTGTACAAGTTCTCGAGTCCTATGGAGGAGCTCTGTAGGAAGGTTCTTGCAATTTCAGTTTGAATAGATTTTTCAAAATGTTTTTAAATCTGTTTTCAAAATGTTTTAGCTTTCAAAATCATGTTTTCAAAAATATTTTCAAACTTTGTTTTAGCCTTGAAATATTCCTCTATTCTGATTTTAAAAACTTCTATTTTTAAAACATCAAAACTTATTCTGATTTTAAATATTACTTATATAATTGACGGTCTATATCAATTATATATATATATATATTTAAAATAATTTTTTATATTCATTCTCTATCTCAAAATATTGTTTAAACACTTTACTTTGCTTCAGAGAAGTTTCAACTTGTTTTAAATTCAATTGTCTTTACAAAACAACATCTCTATAATTTTGAACTAAGGGATGTCGACATAAGGGGATACCCCATGTCGACATGGTGACAGTTGGATTCAAAATTCAATTTTCAAAATAAGTGTCAATTCGTTCGAAAACCTTTCGCCAATGGTTATGACTGTTGTGCATCTATATAAAGGCTTCCAAAACGAGTTTTTTTTTAAAAACAACTACTTTCTTATTTTCTTCATTCTTTCTTCTCCACCATTCCATATCCATAAAACTTCATATTTTCAAGACCGTGCCATCATTCTGCCAAATTCTTAATAGGAAATCATTTAGATACTCTCTCTATTTGATTCTCCATCATTCTACTAAAGATCAAAGTGCTATTTAGAGTTATAGGATTAATTTGTATTCAAAAAGTCCATAGAGTCTATCCATTCAAAAGGATTGTTATTAAGAAGTATTAGGGTGATCTTGTGTCCCGTAAATCAAGAGAATTTACCCCAGACTCGGAGATAGGAGGGTTCCTCAAGGCCTTAGAAATTGAGGGTTGTAATTTGGATATTGGCTTATAAAAATCTGTACAAGGATATTGCCTTGGTGCAGGACTGGATGTAGAACGATTCCGAACCAGTATAAAATCCGGTGTGTTCTTTCCTTTTACTTGCTTTACTTTACTATTTGCATTTGTTATATATTCTGTGATCATTCTGTGTTAGAATTCTATTTATATTTATGTTGAAAGTTTTAATTTAGTCATATAGTTCATATATTCTTTAAAACACTATTCACCCCCCTCTAGTGTTATTTCTGCCTTAAGATCCTTAATCTGCATCCCTAACAATTGGTATCAGAGCATTGGTTTTCATTGTTTTCATAATCTGAAACTTGAAAAATATAAAAATGGCATTTTTGGAAAATTGTGTTAAAACTGTTTTGAATCTATGCATTTCATCAAAGTATCATAAGTCACAAATATAGTTATTTTGAAAAATCTACCAAATTGGTGTGTTATGCAGGGACAGACATGTTATATGGCTTTTGACGAATCAACACCCAATGGGCAAACTGTGCAAATTGAGAAAGATAAATGGATATTTGATAGTGGTTGTTCGAGGCACATGACTGGAAATCCCGAGATACTCAAGGACATTACTTATCGAGACGGTGGATTAGTCAATTTTGGTGACAACTCTAAAGGATATGTGGTTGGCGTCGGCAATGTCGGTAACTCTAAAACTTTACTTATTTCTGATGTTTTATTAGTTAGGAACTTAAAGCATAATCTGCTTAGTATAAGTCAACTTTGCGATAAAGGTTTTAAAATTAAATTTGGAAAAGATAAATGTCACATTGAAGATGATAAGTCTAATATAATTTTTGAAGGTATTAGGAAGAAAAATATTTATATCCTTAGCATGAAAATTTCAAATGATAATCTATGTCTTTTGGCTAATACAAGGGACCCTTGGATTTGGCATAAAAGATTTGGCCATTTGAATTTCAAATTATTATCTAGGATATCAAAACTTGACTTAGTTAGAGGTCTACCCAAGTTAAACTTTAAAGTAGATAGTATTTGTGATGCTTGTCAATTAGGAAAACTTAAGAAAAGTTCATTTAAGTTAAAAGATGCTATTTCTACCTCTAGTCCTCTAAAATTACTTCATTTAGATTTATTTGGTCCATCTCAAGTTCAATCAATTAACCATAGTAAATATGTTTTTGTTATAGTAGATGATTATTCAAGATATACTTGGACAGTCTTTTTAAAACATAAAAGTGATGCTTTTGAAATATTTAAAAGCTTTTCTAAAAGAATTCAAAAACAACATTCTTTCAAAATTAAAACTATTCAAAGTGATCACGGTGGTGAATTTGAAAACGAAAATTTTGAGAATTTCTGTACTCAAAAGGGAATTACTCACAACTTTTCATTTCCAAGAACTCCACAACAAAAGGGAGTAGTAGAACGTAAGAATAGAACGATTCAAGAGTGTGCTCGTACAATGCTTTCTGATAGTAATTTACCTAAACATTTTTGGGCTGAAGCAGTTGCTACAGCTTGTTATATATTAAATAGAATTTTAATTAGACCATTAACAAATAAAACTCCATATGAATTACTTTATAATAAGAAACCTATAGTTGCTTATTTTAAAGTCTTTGGGAGTAAATGTTTTATACTTAATACAAAAGATAGTTTAGATAAATTTGAACCAAAAGCTGATAAAGGATTCTTTATTGGTTATTCTAATAGAAGCAAAGCATTTAGAGTTTTTAATTTAAAAACTAATACTATTGAAGAAACTATGCATGTATCTTTTGATGAAAATCTTAAAGATATTGTACAAATAGATGATGAAGAAGATTTTATAAATTTAAATCAATCTAATGAAACTATTAGTGAAATAAATCAACCTAATAAGAGATTTAAATATCAAATGATCATCCTATAGAAAATGTTTTAGGAAATATTGAATCTGTAGTAAGAACTAGAAATCAATTAAGTAGTATGAGTAATGTAGCCTTTATATCAACAATTGAACCTAAAAATCCAAAGGAAGCATCGTCTGATGATTCATGGATTCTTGCTATGTAAGAAGAATTGAATCAATTTACCGGAAATGATGTATGGGAACTTGTTCCTAAACCTAAGGATAAAAATATAATTGGAACTAAATGGGTTTATAAAAATAAAATGAATGAACTCAGTGAGGTCGTAAGAAATAAAGCTCGTTTAGTCGCGCAAGGTTATTGTCAAGAAGGAATTGACTATGATGAAACCTTTGCCCCCGTAGCAAGATTAGAAGTTATAAGAATTCTACTTGCATTCGCTAATTATAATAATTTCAAATTATATCAAATGGATGTTAAAAGTTCTTTTCTAAATGGTTTTGTAAAAGAAGATGTTTATGTTGAACAACCTCCACTTTTTGAAGATAATAAATTTCCAAACTATGTATACAAGTTAAAGAAAGCTCTATATGGTCTAAAGCAAGCTCCTAGAGCCTGGTATGAAGACTAAGATCTTATTTACTTCAATCTGGTTTTGAAATTGGTAAAGTAGATACAACACTTTTTATTAAAAGAAATAATCAAGATATTCAACTGGTTCAAATATATGTAGATGATATAATCTTTGGATCAACTAATAACATAATGAATAAAGAATTTTCAGATATAATGACTAAAGAATTTGAAATGAGTCACATGGGAGAATTAAGTTTCTTCTTAGGGCTTCAAATTAAACAACTAGAAAATGGAATTTTCATAAATCAAGAAAAATATGCTAAAGACTTAATCAATAAATTTGGTTTAAGCACCTCTAGTGGGAAACCAACTCCAATGTCAACAAATGTAGGTTTAAGTAAAGAAGATAAACAAAAGATATTGATCAAACTTTATATAGGGGAATGATTAGTTCGCTACTCTATATAACAGCGAGTCGTCCTGATATTATGCATAGTGTTTGTCTCTGTGCAAGATACCAATCACAACCTAAAGAAACTCACTTAAAAGCTGTTAAAAGAATTTTAAGATATGTAAAATACACTTTAGATTATGGTTATTTTATTCTAAAAATAATACTTTTGATTTAATATCATATTGCGATGCTGATTATGCTGGTTGTAAATCAGACTGAAAGAGTACAAGTGGAACTTGTCACTTTCTAGGACATTCACTGGTTTCCTGGTTCAGCAAGAAACAAAATACCGTTTCCTTGTCAACAACTGAAGCAGAGTATATATCTGCTGCTCTGGCCTGTTCACAAGTCATATATATGCAACAAACTTTAAAAGATTTTGGAATTAACATAGGTAAATCACCAATATATTGTGATAATACTAGTGCAATAAATCTATCTAAAAATCCAACTCATCATGCTAGAACTAAACATATTGATATAAGACATCATTTTCTTAGAGATGATATAACTAAAGAAATAATAACTCTTGATTATATAAATACTGAAAAACAAATTGTTGGTATATTAACTAAACCATTAACCGAACAGAATTTTACTAAATTTAGAAGAGAATTAGGTATTTGTTCAAAATCTGAAATATAAAATAATATAATATAATAATCAATAAAAATTCAAAATAAAAATTACACTTTTTTTGAAGAACATGTCGACATGCCCCATCTCATGATGTCGACATACCCAACAAAAATTTGAAAATTGAATTTCCCTCCAAAGTTAGTTATTTTGTTTTTTATCTATTTATTTCGTTTTCTCTCCTCTTTCTTCACTATATTCTCTGTAAATAACTTCTGAAACAATAAAATAATGGCCTCCTCTTCTACTAATGAACCCACTTCACCCACATCTCCTCATTCTGGTCCATTTCAACGAACTACGCACGCTCGAGTGATCAAATTGCAAGAGAAGATGAAAGATATCCTTCAATTGATGACTGAAATTCAAGTAAGTCAACTTAGGATGGCTAGAGAACAACAAAGGCAAGGGAATATTATTAGGAATGTACAAAAATTCCTTATGGATAACCGTACAAATCCTATTAATATTGAAGACTCTTCACAAGCCATGGAATCTGAGGAAGAAGAACCTATGGAAGAACCACAAGAAGACCAAGAGGAAGATCAACCTTTACCTCAACCCGAAGTCCCTATGAATACGGACGAGAGCGTTATTTGCGTTGGTGAGATCCTTGTTGATACTAATGAAACATAATTGAACAACGTGGAAACTTTTGTCTCCACTACCCCAATTATTCGATTCATAAGTCTCCTATAGTTAAGGATCGCCATTAAAGCGTACTTTCATTTTATTCTTTGTTTTAAATTGTTTTGTTTGATCGTGTTTATGTATGTTCTTATATATGTTGTACTAACTAAAATGTGTTCACTTATACTCATTGTTTCATGCTTGTTCTATACATATTATTTGTTCATACTAATCATTCTTGAATTCTTAAGTAGTTAATAGTTTTTGTTGATGACAAAGGGGGAGAAAATTATAAAAAAATATATGTGCTTGGTGTAAGAGTGAGTCATGGAGTAAGGGGGAGTTGTAGTTTTAAGAAGAAATCATGGAGTAAGGGGGGTTATGGTATGGTAAGAATATTTTATAAATAAAGTTTGTTATCATCAAAAAGGGAGAGATTGTTAGGAACTGAGTTGATGATGTTTTGATGACAACAACCTTATATAGTTATTATACTTTACTTTATAAAATATATACTAACATTTCCATATATATATATATATATATATATATATGTATATAGGAAGTATATGCAGGTATCATCGAAGACTGATCAGTATAAAGACTCAAGCATCAAGATGAAGATTAGAGATTCAAGACTCTAGAGAATCAAGATTTCAAGATCTCAAGATAAGTGTCTAGTATTTTGTTAAAACTTCATAATAGCACTCTCATCTTTCTTTCAATTTTCTTTTGGGATGAAACCCAATTTCTATCGAAACCAGTGGCTTACAAACCCACGACAAGTAGCTAACAAACCTACGACAAGTGGCTTACAAACCCACGAAAATCAAAATCATTTAAACTACTTTGTACAAGTTCTCGAGTCCTATGGAGGAGCTCTGTAGGAAGGTTCTTGCAATTTCAGTTTGAATAGATTTTTCAAAATGTTTCTAAATCTGTTTTCAAAATGTTTTAGCTTTCAAAATCATGTTTTCAAAAATATTTTCAAACTTTGTTTTAGCCTTGAAATATTCCTCTATTCTGATTTTAAAAACTTCTATTTTTAAAACATCAAAACTTATTCTGATTTTAAATATTACTTATATAATTGACGGTCTATATCAATTATATATATATATTTAAAATAATGTTTTATATTCATTCTCTATCTCAAAATATTATTTAAACACTTTACTTTGCTTCAGAGAAGTTTCAACTTGTTTTTAATTCAATTGTCTTTACAAAACAACATCTCTATAATTTTGAACTAAGGGATGTCGACATAAGGGGATACCCCATGTCGACATGGTGACAGTTGGTTCAAAATTCAATTTTTAAAAGAAGTGTCCATTCGTTCGAAAACCTTTCGCCAATGGTTATGACTGTTGTGCATCTATATAAAGGCTCCCAAAACGATTTTTTTAAAAAAAAACAACTACTTTCTTATTTTCTTCACTCTTTCTTCTCCACCATTCCATATCCATAAAACTTCATATTTTCAAGATCGTGCCATCATTCTGCCAAATTCTCAATAGGAAATCATTTAGATACTCTCTCTATTTGATTCTCCATCATTCTACTAAAGATCAAAGTGCTATTTAGAGTTATAGGATTAATTTGTATTCAAAAAGTCCATAGAGTCTATCCATTCAAAAGGATTGTTATTAAGAAGTATTAGGGTGATCTTGTGTCCCGTAAATCAAGAGAGTTTACCCCAGACTCGGAGATAGGAGGTTTCCTCAAGGCCTTAAAATTTGAGGGTTGTAATTTGGATATTGGCTTATAAAAATCCGTACAAGGATATTGCCTTGGTGCAGGACTGGATGTAGGAGGATTTCGAACCAGTATAAAATTCGGTGTGTTCTTTCCTTTTACTTGCTTCACTTTACTATTTGCATTTGTTATATGTTCTGTGATCATTCTGTGTTAAATTCTGTTTAGATTTGTGTTGAAAGTTTTAATTTAGTCATATAGTTCATATATTCTTTAAAACACTATTCACCCCCTCCCCTCTAGTGTTATTTCTGCCTTAAGATCCTTAATCCGCATCCCTAACAAAAATCTACTGTATAATATATATTACCTGTTAAGATATGAGATTTTGTTCTGTCTTTTCTTTTCTTTCACACTAATAATCCGTCTTTATGGTACTCGGATGCTCGACATGTGAATACCGTGTATATACTAAGTGTCGATTTTTGAGGATCAAAAAGGTTAGTCATTACAAAGAAGAAGCAACAATAAATTCAAGAAGAATATGACAATATGTAGTTTTGCTGCTGTGTAGTATCACATTTGGTTTTTTTAATAAGCACAATTATGTATATTTCTATTTATAATGATATTTTATAGTATCATTTTATAAATTATAGTGGTGGTTATGAATTGCAATAGTTTTTTAAAATTTGTAGTAGCAGTTTATAAACAATTGTAACAGCTTTTTGGATGTGTGTAGTAATGCTACTGTGTAGTATTTTTTTTCTTATTTAATAAATTATGTTATGTATATTTATATTTGTAATGTTATTTTATTGTATCATTTTATGAATTGTAGTACTAGTAGTTTCTAAATTGTATTAGTTCTTTTGAATTATAGTAACCGAGCTATCTTGGTTACAGATTGGTTTCCATACATATCCAATTAGGTAGCATCCAATTAGCTTTTGCATCCGTTTGTACCCGATTAGGTTGTGCATCCGGTTAGCTTTTGCATCTGATGGTAAGCTCGGTTAATCTATCTATCTCGGTTACAGATTATTTCCATACATGCCAAATTAAGTAGTACATTCAGTTAGCTTTTGCATCCATTTGTATCCGATTAGATTGTGCATCGATTAGCTTTTTCATCCATATGTACCTGATAAGGTTGTGCATCTAGTTTACTTTTTTGTTCGATGGTAAGCTCGGTTAATCAATCTATCTCGGTTATAGATTGGTTTCCATACGTACCCGATTAGGTTGTGCATCCGATTAGTTTTTGCATCCATATGTACCCGATTAGATTGTGAATCTGATTTGCTTCTACTTCCATATGTACTGAATTGGTTGTGCATCCAGTTTTCTTTTGCACCCAGATGTGCCCGATTAAGTTGTGAATCCGGTTTGCTTTTGCTTCCATATGTACCCGATTAGGTTGTGCATCCGGTTTGCTTTTACATATATATGTATCTGATTAGGTTGTGAATCCGGTTAGCTTTTTCATTCAATGGTTAAGCATGATTAACCAATCTATCTTGATTAGTGATTGGTTTCCACATGTACCCGATTAGGTTGTGCATCTGCTTAGCTTTTGCATCCATATATTCCCGATTAGGTCGTGCATCCGGTTAGTTTTTTCATTTGATGGTAAGCTCAACTAACTAATCTATTTCGCTTATAGATTGGTTTTAATACGTACCGGATTAGGTTGAAGTGCTTTGACGATGTGTAGGCAGCAAGTATAGATGAAGATACTATGTAGTATTATTTTTTGTTTTAGATGTGTGTAGTAATGCTATTGAGTAGTATCATATTATTATTTTCTAATAAATTAAATCATGTATATTTCTTTTCGTAAGACTGTTAATTTTATTATTAACTGCAACAGTTTCTGAATTGTAGTAGTTCTTTTAAATTATAGTAGCAGTTTATATTATAGCTTGTTTCTAGATGCGTGTAGTAATGATACTATGTAGTATCATTTTTTGTTTTTAAAAAAATATATAATCGTGTATATTTCTATTCATAACGTTATTTTATAGTAGTATTTTATGAATTGTAGTAGCGGTTTTTGTATTATAATGGTTTGTATAAAACTGTAGCAGTAGTTTATAAACATGTATCTTCTTTTTATATATGTGTATGATACCGTGTAGCATATTTTTTTTGTTTTTTAAATAAATATAGTTATGTATATTTTTGTTCATAATGTTACTTTATAGTATGATTTTATAAGTAGTACATAACTTTGTAAAGATGGTATTATTTTTGTTAATTTTTGAATATCTATTCTGTTGTTTCTCATAAATTATTTAATAACATTACTGTGTAGTATCAGTTTTGTATTTACCAAAAAAAAAAATACAACAATTATATTTCAATTTTATCGTGTAATGGTTGACCTACCTTTTGATATCATTTTTTGGTTAGATGATACGACTCGGTAGCATTTTATATTCGTTTTATTTATTTTTACCTCATATTCTCGTATAATGATACTGCATAATATCATTTTTTTACCTAGTGGTATTTTTTTCAGCAATTAATGATTGATGAGAAAGATAAGATGAGCAATGACGTTGTTATGTTCTGCAAGTTGTAGACTGAGGAAATGCTTGGTTTTGCTTTTTAGAGTTAGGTTTTTAAGAGGCGGTGGCTATGGAGGTCGCGTAAGATGAAGATGTGTGGAGTGTGACGGTATGAGAATTCGTGAATTGTCCTTCACGTAAAATTGTATTATTCTCGCTCAATTTTGAAATTGTTCTCCTAGAAACCAACAAAGTTTCGAACTATGTCCTTTAAACTAAACAGCCCTTTTTTTTTTATTTCTTTTTCTTCTTAATTTTTTTCCCTTCCTTTTTTCTCTTCAACCTCCACAACCACAAAACCCCCCACCCCCCTCCCCCCCCCCCCTCTCCCTCTTCCTCTTTTCTTTTCTTTTTTGATTTTTTGATTTTTGAGAATGAATATGTTCAAACGTATGTAATTGAACTGTGGTAATTGACGACATGCAAAGAAAAGAAAAACAGCAATAGCAAACCATATTGATTGTGTTCTGCGTATTTGACAGTAATCCCAGACGGCATTATGGACTAAGAACGGGGAAAGGAAAAGAAAATTATGTGATACCAATCTTTCAGCAAGAAACACCAAATACATGTAGAATTTGTAATATCAAAATGTGCACGATTCTCGAATTTGTACATCAAAACCGCCATTCAAGCTTCCTCAGGAAAAAGGCCACTCCTAGAAATAATTATAAATGAAATGTACCTCCACAAACAGTTCCACGTGTCAAAATTCTTTTTTGTCCCAAAATTTCATCAAACGTGGCAAAGTTTTCTTGCAGGTATCTCAGTCTAAATGACGACTATTACTAATCCACAATGCCCGAATACCATTCAAAATTCAAATGCAGCACACTACTCTGATATAAATTAAAGTTTTCCTTGCAAGCCATGTACACAATGAAGAATTTCATAACAAAAGAAGTTTGAAATTTACGTTGTAGTCATTTGATGCATACAAGTCAATCAATATAAATATCTTCTCCCAAATAATCCAGCAAACAAAACAATATTTTTGCCTAGTTCATTAATATATTACATCGTAAGAATGTTCAAAAGAATCGCTACATTATATTTATATATACGATGATATGATAGTAATACAAGTACAGGGGATATACCACCCGAAAATCTGACTCCAAGGTCAGGATATTTCTCCCTGCATTACCTTATAATTATACTCTTCTTTTTTCTATGTTCAAATGAATTGAGGTTTAGCAACAACATTATAGGTTTTTACTCCTGCACGATGAAGAGGATGGAGCTACTACCACACATCACGCAGATATCTTCCCTCAGTTTGTAGACTCTTTATTGTACTCTCAGCTTTCGAACTATCCAATGATCCCTGATTAATCCAAATTTAAGCTATATGAGTAATCGACTTTAACATATAAAATATTCAAATCATTACTGTTGATAAGCATGATTAATGGTTGAGAATCTTGAGTTTGTTGTGCATCTATCCGTCTTCCTTGTCTTCAACCAAAAATAGAACAAAACTACCCTCTATTTCGCAATAGAATTCAATAGAATAGGAAGGACAGTTTTGTCCAAATCAAAGGTCGAAGACATAAAACTAGTATAATAAAAACTTAGCGTCAGCTGTTAATGAAGACCATGAGATATACCTGCTCTTGAGCAATAGTATGAAGAGTTCTGTTGACATCTCTAGCCATTCCTTTAGCATCACCGCATACATAAATATATCCACCATTTAAAATTATACTCCACACCTCAGAAGCCTGTAATAACTATTGATTAGCAACTATAACAACGATGCCTAATTTATAAACATCATATCATAATAATTCAGCTTAAGAAACTGTTTTTTGGAAGGAAAAAAAAAGGAGCAAACCTTCTGAGTCATCTTATGTTGCACGTATTCTTTCTTTGGTCCTTGTCGAGAAAATGCAACAATCAGCTCAGAGAGCACCCCTTCCTTCACAAAATTGTTCAACTCATCCTCATATATGTAATCCTGCAGTTTATAGCATGGACTAATATAATCAGCTTCCAAAGCAATGTACTACTTCAAAAATCAAATGATATATTAAAGCTGCTATGTTGGTATCCTTGATAGAAATGCAAAGTAACTTGATCCTGGAGGGAACAAACTTGATGCAAATACAAATCTATGAAAACGGAATAAAATTGGCACAAAGCTAAGCTCCTACTTTTCAGTAGTCAAGAGATAAACAATTAACTGGGTAGTTATTTCAGATGATTTGAGTAAAAACATCTGAATGAACTGCAAACAGATAAGTATAACTGAAATTTAAGATTGTATTGGAATTAAGCAGGTGATAATAATCACATACCATTTTCTGATTCCTACATCCAAAGAAGAGAATAGCATGGCCCAGTTCGACTCCATCTTGTTTCAGAGCTAATCTTTCCTGAAATATAAACATGCAATATTAAAACTGTGTTGAAATGATGTCATGATTATATATATGTAGATGTAATTAAGTTAAACGCAGTTCCAACCTGCAAGAATCCCCGGAAAGGGGCTAACCCAGTGCCTGGGCCGATCATGACAATAGGAGTGGAGGGATCTGAAGGGAGTCTGAAGTTTGACTCTCGCACAAATATTGGAGCCCAACTGCATTCATTGCTTATTTCTTTTGGAATTGATTGCTGTATGAATGATATCTAAGTGTTACACATGCATAATGACATATGACATGTTTGGCTGATACTATGTTAAACACTTTTTGCACAATTGACACAGAATATTATATTGATAACACAAGTATCTTAATCCGTATATATGTTGCAAATTCTTGTATTGCATTGTGTTCGTACATTATTGGATTCTTTAAACACCGAGGTTAAATCTTAGATTGGCGATTGTACCAAGAACAAGGGCTAAGGCAAATTCTATTCGAAAATTACTTTACCTATACCGTAAATTTTTAATAAAATGAAGGACTAAATTGCTCTTAGTTAAACTAAAAAAAAAAAAAAATCAGTATTAAAGAATAAAAAATTCATAATATACAAACCCTCTTTGTTCATAGTGTATATAGTTAATATAATTTATTTCATAAACTAACTAAAATTTCTGTAGATCATCAACTGAATTAAATTGTAATTCCTTTCAGATATTAAATTCGACACATTCACTTCCAAGTTGTATTCATGCGTAACCAATTTTAATATTTTCACATAAAATTAAACGTAAAATACACTTTCAAATTGCGAAGTGGCTGTTTTCGAACTCAAACCTGAACGTCCAGATCATCATGCGGGTGACCTAACCATTACGTCATGCGTTGTGTATAAATAATTAAATAATTTAAATTATTTGAATTTGAAATTAAAAATTTGCCAAAACGAATTTAGGGAATTCAAGAATTAAATTTACAAATTTAATTAATACATGACAGAGTTAGTGAAATGAAGCTAGTGCTTAATTTGTTTTATTTCAAAACGATAGTAATTCTGCAACATGTATGTTGTATATTAAGTAAAGAACGGTGTATATAATTTTGAAATTTTTTTCAGTGGACGAACAGTAACCTATGGTGTATGAATAGAATTTGTTAAGGGTTAATGTAAAATAACGGACACAATATATCGAACTATTGATTCATTAAAATAAAATTGCAACTTGCAAGCAGAAAGTCTTCCTCAATCAATATATTTTTCAATGATATGTCCAACAAAGTTTAACCATCAAATAAGCATAAATTAATAGTGAAACAAAGGCTCAAGTCAAAGTTTTCAGATTTACTTATTAGCAAAGAAATCCTGACAAAGCAGAAAATGTCAATAAAAGCTCAATCAAGATTCTAGGAAATGAAGTAAATGAAACATAACATGTAAAGAGTAACATTGCAAACCATGTTTGAAAAAGTCATATAGCATTAAATAAAAAGAAAAAAATTCAGAAAAAAGGACAAACCTTCATCCAGGATGAACAGATTCCTTTGTGAATTCTTCCTGTGGGTGTAGGTCCGTACACTAAAGCGCAAGTTACATGAATCCTATTTGGTGCCATCCTAGATGAAAGAACACAGGAAAACATTATTATCTAGGATGTATGCACTGAAGAATACTCAGTGAAACAAGGATGCAAATAACTTACTTTGGTGAGGATGAAATTGAGTAAAACCTAGGCTGCAACCTAGGAGCTATTGCTGCAAAGAAAACTCCTAGCGGAGGCTTGGCTGAAGGAAATGCAGCCATTACCTCCAGTAGACTCCTTTGACTGGCAACTATCCATGAAGAATATTCATCCTATAAAGTGAAGAAAAAGATATGTGAGACAATTATAACCTAAAGTAATAGATAGATCATCATCTGAACTGTAATATCAGATGAGAGTATTACACGTATGATGTAAAAACAAAATGAACTGGGAACAGACTAACCTTCCCAGCAGGAGAAGCCAGAAATCTCAATCTTTCTGCTTCACTGGAATCAGAAGCTTGTGCAGCTAAAGCGAGTAAAACAGCCTGTGAATTCATGGTAGACAATTTTTAGTTAGATATTCGTCTTTTTAGTAAAAGAATCAAGTGCTCAAAAGGTAATTAGCACTTGCCTTTTTAGGAGAGTTCAGAAGATCAGCATATCGAGTGAGTGCAGTTCTTAGAGTGCATGGGGATGGAAAAGGTGACGGCAAAGTGCTGCTGCTTAATGGTTTCCCATCTTCATTGTCAGTATGAAGAGAAAAGAATGTGTCAGGTGATATGCCCAATAACTTCTCTGCTTCCTCTACTATCTCTATGCTGTTTTCAGAATACACACCTACATGATCCCCTGTTTCATATCTAAGCAAAGATGATCTATTAGTTAGTATATGAGTGGACATCAATATTTAAGAAAACATCGTAATAAGGATGAGTGATGATTTATTTTACAGCATATTCTGTACTCAAAAGGCTAAGCTGGGACTGCAGTACAATACTATATGTTCTTCATGGACGTATACAATTGGGAATCAAACAAAAGACATATGCTTACTTAAGGCCGGTTCCAGCAATGTCAAATTCGAGGTGGGTACAAGAACGGTCAGAAACAGAAGTATGAAGCTCTTTCCGCACAGCCACATCAGCTCTGAAAACCAAAATTTCAATGTGTCACTTGAAGATATCATTTATTGTATAATACAGATAATTGAAGGAAAAAAAAAACACAAGGTTTCAGTTTATACCTGCAAGGATGCTGGATATCATGCACAGTATGACCATTTGCCAGGCTCCATTTATTCTCAGAATGAGAATCTGATTCAATAAGCACAACTCGGTACTCAGGAATCACGGCTGTGTAAGTGGCACCTGACACGTCATCTTCATTTCGTAGCAACTGATCCAGTTCGGGCCATAATTGCTCTCTCCTGTAACATAAGTATTTTTATTTTCAGTTCAGAGTACTGATGTATAAAACCCTAGCGCAGTCCCTTTTCCATCTTTTCAACATTAAATGTTTTCGTATAAACTGAAGTGTGAGTGGTAAAAGATGGATAGAGAGAAGTGTTTTTGTCACCCATATTTTAGAAGGGAAACAGGGTGATTTTAAAGTTACCATGCAGTGAAATCGTCCTCAATGCATTGATCATCGTCCCCAAGACCAACTGGGATCAGGCGCTTAGCTCCTATAGAAATGAGGTAATGTTATTAAGTAGTAAACAAAATTCAAATGTTACAGAACTCATTTGATCAGGGATTGTCAGGGCCCAAAGGGTAAATATTCTAAATCCCAACCCCTACCCTTCATACAAGTCCCAAATTAAGTTTGTACATTTAATTCCTAATGTTTTGGATACATATGTATGAAAATATTGTTTATGCTTATCAATACTAATTGATTTTAGATTGTTTGTAATCTCCTATTTACTATATACTATTTTAGACTAAATATAAATATCAACTATAAACGATAAACGGTCAACTATTTGTATTTACCCAGCCTTTGAATTTTGGGAACTGGTGTCAAGTTTGAAACATGCATCGTAAGAATATATGAATTATGCTAACAGTTTTGTGCACATAGAAGAAATATACCTTGCTCAACTAGGATCTCATCCACCACTTTTGCAACCTTTACACAAAACAAATGTAATTGAGATAGCATACATTAGCAATTAAAATTAATGCTCAAGTTAATTAGTTATATAAAAGAATAAAACTTCATATCGTATTCCAATTTCCAAACCTTATTGAAGTGTTCATACTGCTTGTTTCCTAATCCAAATACAGCAAATTGGAGGTTTTCTAACCATTTCGCCTTTTCCTTTCCCTGAAGCCAATTGTTCCATCAATCTTCAGAAAATAAATATGCTTTTTTTTTTTTAAGAACAATATACAAGAACATATAAAAATTTGATACCTCGGTGAACCATTTGTAAAACCTAGCAGCATTATCAGTTGGCTCCCCATCTCCATACCTATAAAAAAAAATTGCAAATCGGTAAAGATATCGTCTAATAATCAAATAATAATAAATAGAAAGGTAAATTCAAGCTCACGTTGCTAAAAAAAATAAAGCTAGAGTCTCTTTCTTCATCTTCTCCTCATATTCATCATCATCAGCTGCATAATCATCCTAACGACAATGCACCAAAAGGACCAAAATATTTCAACATTTTCATATAATCAAAAATCGAAATGAAGGAATAAAGATTCCTTACAATGTCTACAATTTTGAACGTCGCTTTCTCGTATCTTGCATTCGCCTCTGCTGCCAAGGTCTAAATAAAATAAAATCAATTGATTTCCGACCAAGACCAATTTCTTTATAAAAAAAAATCGAGTGAGCAAATCGAACCTTGGAAAATCCTTCAGCAGTGCCAGTCTGAGTACCGAAAAAAATAGTAACCTTCTTCTTCCCATCTTCAACCTCCTTCTCCTTATTGATCACAGCCTGTCTAGGCATCTCCGCTGCCTTACTAGCTTTGCTGCTGGATCGACGCAAAATAAAAATTACAGCACAACCAACGAGAACAGCGATTGACGTCGTTAAGAGCATAAGAACATCGCGATCAGTGATCACTTCCAGTGGCACGCCGCTGTCGAACTTCCCCTTTAGCATCGTGAGTAGATCTAACGAAGATATCTTAATTGTAGCTTCCGTATTCATGATTTTACACGAAATTTGCTTTTTTTTTTTTTTTGATGATTAGGAATATACGTCAAGAAGAAGAAGAACGGGAAATTTGTTTAAAAAGTGGTTAAGAATGACTGGGAATCAGGGGAAGGTTGGGATTTATATCGAAGTAGTTTAAGCTCACCAAAATTAAGATTAGAGGGGTAATCTTACCGGGATAATCAGTATAAATTAAGTAGATATTCACACATGATATTAACGAAGTTGATTGCAGCTGCATTGATTTAAATATTCAACTTATTTTACATAAGTACTCAGATAAGAAAAAATAATTGCAACAATACCTCGGTCAAATTTTGAAGGCAAATTGTGTAATGAGTGAGGGCACCCAGACCGTTGAAGGCAGGTATGCATTAGACGATTATTCGGTGGGATCTGCTCACCGCTATGGCCTACGCGACATAACCAACCAGCGAGTCAGAAAACGAGGGCAGGAAACCGAAGGTCCAGTAACCGCCGTGGCAACAAGCGAACGATTTCGAACACATTCGTTGACCCACACCAAGCATACGAGTTACGATCGGTGAAAACACGTGTGCCGCGTGTATCAATTTAGAATACAAAATTGATGTGCGTTTAATATTTCGTCTACGGTAGGAAGCATCCGTCCGTCCACACTGGCAAGTGCAGACAACGGATACTAGGCATTTGCAGGCTATTTTATGTCTTATATAGCCTTACGATTTTGAAAAACTACAGGAAGAAAGAACCATGAACCTATCTTTAATTTATAGCGTCATGCTATCGTGTTCGATGCTTACTTTCTTACACATCATTTCGTACGTAAACCGATTGGTTATGTTTAGAGTAAGCTCACTGCACCCCTTTTATTATCAAAACCAAATTACTAAATCATCCTCCAACCGATCAATTACTGTATTGTTCACCTACCACCTCATTTCCCTCGGCCTCTCTTTTTTTCCAAGTAATTTGTAACAAAGTAAATGCCATTGAAAGCGTGAGATTAAAGAGAAATAAAAATAGATCGAATTTGAAAACACATATAAAAATAAAATATTGCAGATTTATATTTAAGAAATACTTAAATATTTTCACCAATAATTTGCATAACCGACACATAAACATAAAAAGATGTACATTTTTTATAAGAAATCACAACCACATGAAATAAAAGCCATTAAAAGAAATAAATAATAATTAAAACTCAAAACATACTTGAGTAAATTAGATGTTTGTCTTTATTTTGAATTAACACACCACAATCGATAGAAAAATAATAAATAAATGAAAAATAGAAAGAAACGGGGAAATAAGAAAATATGACAAAAGATTTTTATAGTTTGGCAAATCATCGGCCTATGTCTACTTTGGTTTTATTGTTTTTGTTTGAGCTAGATCTACCAATTTTTCAATGAAACTCAAAGTTCTACCTTAACGTGCATACAAGGCATACTTTCTCCTGCTAAACAAATAAGAGAAGCAAAAGTCCTAAAGTTCCCCTCTTGTTGACGACAACGGCCTATTTATGGCTAAATTAGGGTGTTCTAGACTTTCAAATTTATAAAATATCGTTTGGAAAGAGTTAGTCAACCACATCAGATATGTTAGAAAACAGATCATATCAAATTCAGATCAATTCCTAAAGATAAATAGATCAATGCCGATCTACGGCCTTAGTCCAAAAACTTGCACTTTGCTCCAAAATACCTTAGTTTACTTTAGAGTTTCAGGGGCAAAATAGTCTTTTTGATGGATTAGCACTGATCCATCATCCATACTCAAAAAACTTATATTTTTCTTAAAACGTGCTAGAGATCCATAGTACTTGACTTTTAGGGGCAATTTGGTCATTTCGACGGATCAATATAGATTCATCCACGAATCATACCAATCCGTGAAATTACCCAAATTTCCCTTATTTCCTTCTTTACTCTTTGTACATGACCATCTTCGAGTCTAATATTCATTCATTTATCATTTCATAGTCCAATTGCATCAAAATGTCGCTTGCGTAAAATGTCGGATAACGTTTACTGTAACATTCCCAGTTTTAAACCAAATATAAATCGGTAATTAATTTAATTTTTGAAATTAGATTGTGAATTTATTGGTAAATTAATGTGAAAATTTCCAATATATATATAAGTTTTAAATAAAGGATTTGATTTGGAAATCTAAAATATTTTTATTTTTATTTTGAATTTGAATTTGAAATTTAAAAATAAATGTTTTAAAATAATATATTGGATTTGGAAACTCTAAAATTTAATACTAATTGAAAAATTTTGTTTTGTATTTATAATATGATGATTTGAAAGTTTTATTTTGAAGTTAATATAATTTTATAAAAGTTAAATTTGAATATTTTCAACACTAGTATTGTTTATATAAAATTTAAGTATAATAACTTAAGTTTAACTTTAAATTTATATATAACTAAATGTAATTTGTATGTATATGTATACATTTAAAAATATCATAAACTAAGTTTAATATAGTTTGTAAATATATATAAAAGTATAAATAAGAAAACATGATTTATAAATAAGAATAAAGTAGGGGTTTAAAACAAAGTTATAAATTAATTTAAAACAAGGACTTAAACACAATTTAAATAACAAATGACTTTTGTACAATAATAACACATGCTTTAAAATAAGTGTAAACATTTTTCATAAATTTTTTACAAGTGTAGCTAATGAATACAAGTGGCTTAAATTCTTTAAATTAAAATATATAGGAATATATGCAAAGAAAGAAAAAGAAAAAGAAATAGCAACTTCATTTTCAGTCCAAAATTCTCAAATCATTTTACTCTTCATCTTCTCAAAAGAAAGTCAAAAAAAATCTAGTAAAAATGAAAACCAAAAACAAACTGTGATTTCAAGCTTTCAACTTGAAAATCAAAATAGAATCAAAATCAAAACAAACAACTACAAGCCTGAAGCATTTAAACATGAATAATTCAAAGTTTTAAGCAAAGAAAGCACAGATCAAAAGAACATATGTAAAAACCAAATTCATCTCAGCAATTCATGGATCTAAATTCAAGTCCAAGTTCAACCTGAAGCATCTTCAATCTGATCAACATCAACAGATCAAAAGATATCAGGATTCAGATCAAAAAAAAGAATCAAAGCTTCAGTTCAAAAAAAAAATTAATTCATCAATTTTTAGATTTGAAAGCATATCCAGCTCCTTTGTTCTTCAAAACAGGTGAGCAAATCTACCTGTTAAAAACTTGAATCTGTGTTATGCTTTGTTTGTGTGAAGTGAAATTGTTTTGTATGTATATAAACGGGATTGTATGCCTGAGTATTCAGAGATATGTCGGTATGCATGTATGAGTATGGGCATTTCACCCCGTTAAAAAGATATACAGACTTATGTTAGGATTAAAATTAAATTCCTCTTCTTCCAATCCTTTTTAGGATTTGAGATTTAAACAAAAAGTGATTAGATTGACTAGATCTTAGTTTTAAAAATACTGTTAAATATAGTTAGTAAGTAGTTTTAACCTGGAAGTATGAACTACGATAACAACTCAAAAGTATGACAAAATTTGACTTTAATGATTTATCGCTTCACTTATGTAATATGTTTTAAAATTGAAAGTTATGATTTTTAAGATCAATATCATGATTTTTAAGTACATATGTATGGAGAAATTACAAGTTGAACGTAAATTGGGTTTTGACGAAAATATGATGATCGGAGTAATGATAAATCTCGTGATGAAAAGGGAGCATGTTTGGAGGTCTAGGATCATCAGAAAAATGTTTGATGATTTTCTGGTTCGTCGTGGATGCGTGGCGAAGCTCTTTTAAGGTTTAAGTCAGGTTTGGGGTTGGCTGAGTTTTAATGGTCGCTGCGTCGTCAGGGATTGATCGGAGTCAATCGGGCTGGGGGAAAGAGGTTAGTTGATCATCAGAGCAGCTGTGGCCGGAGTTTCGACATTTTTGATGGCTTAAGGCGATGGGATGTAGCGATTGTAGGTGGTCGAATTGGTTCCAGAAGGTAGTTGAGTAGCTCGATTTTGGTTTCTTAATCGAATCGTCGATCTGGGTAGTCGATTGGGTAGAGGTGGTCGATGATAACTTGCTGGTGGTAGCGAAGTTGGTCGGAGGGAGGCTGATCATCGGTGCACGTGCACCTGTGCACATGGATATCTGGTTGTTTGAGTGGTTGAGGAAGAAGAAGAAATACTCGAAGGAGGTCTCGTGAATCTTGGTCGATGGCTTGGGTGGGTATACGGTTACATTCGCGTATGTCTAACTAATGACAAATTTTAAATTTTAAAACTAAAAACAAAGTAAAAAGAGGAAGGAAAGGAAGAAACTCAGGGGTTTACTCGGGTAAACCTACATCTAGCTCGGGTTTACTTGAGTTTTTCTCATAAACTTGTTTTATCCATTGTGAAATATAAATTGAGTTTTCTTTTAAACTTTAAACTATTGTCTCTATATAATAATTGTTTTTAAATTTTGGGTAAAGAAAAGTTTTAATGTTTTAAATTTAAAAGATAATAAAATGTTCTATTCATTTTGTTGATAACAAATTATTAAATAAGTTTCAAAAATGTATTTATGGAACAAGTTTTCAAGAAATTTCAAAAGTTGAAATTTTAAAATTATAATGTTTTTAAATTTGATTGATTTAAAATAAATTTTTTATTAATTGTTTAGATCCCCGAGTGTTTTTCAAAATAAAAATTCAATGATGTAATTGAAAATAATAATTAAGATAAATAGTTTATTTTAAGTTGATGGATGGTGGTTTGAGCTTATTGATGGTGTTACCTAGTTTGTTTTATTACATCTTGATGGTGGTTTGAGCTTATTGGATTGGAGTCTTCGAAGCTTTTGGGATGAGCTATTTGGTTTTGGAGCATTAGTGATGGAGTTGCAGTTTGGGCGTTGGATCTCTTTAAAGCATTTGTTGTTGGTGTTATCTTTTCCACTGCATATATTGTCTCTGATAGTGTTGATATTCATTTGTATCAAATATTGTATATCAATGATATTATTCATTTTCTTCCGCTGTGTTTGTTATACTTAATGTGTTATAAGCTCCGGCGAATCGGATTTGAACGTTTGAATCTGCGGTATTCGAATACGAGTGAAGTATGTATGTCGATTTTCGAATGCGAAAATCCAGGTCGTCACATTTGGTATCAGAGCTAAAGGTTGAACTTTAGCTTTTGGAGTATAACACATTAGGTAACTCATTAGAGATAGAGCGAAGCATACCCTAGAATGAGTATATCCCTAAGATAACTGTCCGCATGCCTCACTAAATTCTCTTACTATCCACTGATAGTGAGTATGAGTGCAAGAAGAGGATGAGGTAGGGAACATGGAAGTACCACTCCAATTGGTCGATACCCTGCAACAATAAGGAACAATCTTTTCTCATCAGTCTCTTTTGATCATCATTCACTTTCAATTCTCTGATGAATTTTTAGCCGCTACAAGAAGAAGCTTTGGTGAGAGATCATTATTTTGGCTGAATCAGAAGATAAATGAGAATGAGACATAAAATCCAGATAGAATTAGGAAATGTTATTTTGGATGAATTGGTTGCATTGGTTACCATGATATAACTGATAGGTATACTTTGGTCAAAAGTTTTTGGATTGTCGTCACTTCAAATTTCGAGGACGAAATTTTCTTAAGGGGGGAGTCTGTAACATTCCCAGTTTTAAACCAAATATAAATCGGTAATTAATTTAATTTTTGAAATTAAATTGTGAATTTATTGGTAAATTAATGTTAAAATTCCCAATATATATATATATATATAAGTTTTTAAATAAAGGATTTTATTTGGAAATCTAATTTTTTTTTGAATTTGAATTTGAGGTTTAAAAATAAATGTTTTAAAATAATATATTGGATTTGGAAACTCTAAAATTTAATACTAATAGAAAAAATTTGTTTTGTATTTATTGTATGATGATTTGAAAATTTTATTTTGAAGTTAATATAATTTTCTAAAAGTTGAATTTAATATTTTCAACACTAGTATTATTTATATAAAATTTAACTATAATAACTTAAGATTGATTTTAAATTTACATATAACTAAATGTAATTTGTATGTATATATATACATTTAAAAATATCATAAACTAAGTTTAATATAGTTTGTAAATATATATAAAAGTATAAATAAGAAAACATGATTTATAAATAAGAATAAAGTAGGGGTTTAAAACAAAGTTATAAATTAATTTAAAACAAGGACTTAAACACAATTTAAATAACAAATGACATTTGTAGAATAATAACACATGCTTTAAAATAAGTGCAAACATTTTTTATAATTTTTTTTACAAGTGTAGCTAATGAATACTAGTGGCTTAAATTCTGAAAATTAAAATATATAGGAATATATGCAAAGAAAGAAAAAGAAAAAAAAACTGGCTACTTCATTTTAGTTCAAAATTCTAAAAATCCTTTTACTCTTCATCTTCTCAAAAGAAAGTCAAAAAAAAAACTTGGAATAAAAATCAAAACCAAAAACAAACTGTGATTTCAAGATTTCAACCTGAAAATCAAAATGGAATCGGAATCAAAACAAACAACAACAAGCCTGAAGCATTTAAACATGAACAATTCAAAGTTTTAAGCAAAGCAAGTACAGATCAAAAGAAAATATGTAAAACCAAATTCATCTCAGCAATTCATGAATCTAAATTCAAGTCCAAGTTCAACCTAAAGCATCTTCAATCTGATCAACATCAACAGATCAAAAGATATCAGGATTCAGATCAAAAACAAGATTTAAAGCTTCTGTTCAAAAAAAAATTAATTCATCAATTTTCAGATTTGAAAGCATATCTAGGTCTTCTGTTCTTCCAAATAGGTGAGAAAATCTACCTGCTAAAAACTTGAATCTGTGTTATGCTTTGTTTTTGTGAAGTGAAATTGTTTTGTATGAATATAAATAGGATTGTATACCTGAGTATTCAGAGATATGTAGGTATGCATGCATGAGTACAGGCATTTCACCCTGTTAAAAATATATACAGACTTATGTTAGGATTAAAATTAAATTCCTCTTCTTCCAATCCTTTTTAGGATTTGAGATTTAAATAAAAAGTGATTAGATTAACCAGATCTTAGTTTTAAAAATACTGTTAAATATAGTTAATAAGTAGTTTTAACCTGGAAGTATGAATTACAGTAACAACTCAAAATATGACAAAATTTGACTTTGATGATTTATTGCTTCACTTATGTAATCTGTTTTGAAATTGAAAGTAATGATTTTTAAGATCATGATTTTTAAGTACATATGTATGGAGAAATCACGAGTTGAACGTAAATTGGGTTTTGACCAAAATCTAATGATCGGAGTAATGATAAATCTCGTGACTGAAAAGGGAGCATGTTTGGAGGTCTAGGATCATCAGAAAAATGTTCAATGATTTTCTGGTTCGTCATGGATGTGTGGCGAAGCTCTTTTAGGGTTTAAGTCGGGTTTGGGGTTGGATGAGTTTTAATGGTCGCTGCATCTTCAGGGATTGATCGGAGTTAATCGGGCCTAGGGAAAGAGGTTAGTGAATCATCAGAGCAGAAGTGGATGGAGTTTCGACATTTTTGATGGCTTGAGGCGATGGGATGTGGCGATTATATGTGGTCGAACTGGTTCCAGAAGGTAGTCGAGTAGCTCGATTTTGGTTTCTTGATCGAATCGTCGATCCGGGTAGTCGGTTGGGTAGAGGTGGTCAATGATAACTTGCTGGTGGTAGCGAAGTTGGTCGAAGGGAGGCTGATCATCGGTCCATGTGCACCTATGCATATGGATATCTGGTTGTTTGAGTGGTTGAGGAAGAAGAAGAAATACTCAAAGGAGGTCTCGTGAATCTTGGTTGATGGCTCGGGTGGGTATACGGTTACATTCGTGTATGTCTAACTGATGACAGGTTTTAAATTTTAAAACTAAAAACAAAGTAAAAAGAGGAAGGAAAGGAAGAAACTCAGGGGTTTACTCGGGTAAACCTACATCTGGCTCGGGTTTACTCGAGTTTTTCTCGGAAACTTGTTTTATCAATTGTGAAATATAAATCAAGTTTTCTATTGAACTTTAAACTATTGTCTCTATATAATAATTGTTTTTAAATGTTTGGTTAAAGAAAAGTTTTAATGTTTTAAATTTAAAATATGATAAAATGTTCTAATCATTTTGTTGATAACAAATTATTAAATAAGTTTCAAAAATGTATTTATGGAACAAGTTTTCAAGAAATTTCAAAAGTTGAAAATTTAAAATTATAATGTTTTTAACTTTGTTTGATTTAAAATAAATTTTATATTAATTGTTTAGATCCTCGAGTGTTTTTCAAAATAAAAATTCAATGATGTAATTGAAAATAATAACTAAGATAAACAGTTTATCTTAAGTTAATTGACATCTTAATTTAATTAAAAGATTAAGATTAATTTATTAAGGGATAAAGTACTTAATTAAAAGATAATTTGTAATTAAGAGTTAATTAATTAAAGGTTAATTAATTAATAATTGAGGATTAATTATTAGACAATTAAGAAAATTAATTAATTAATTAAGGTTAATTAATTACTTGAAGATAATTACTTAATAAAAGTAATTAAGGATAATTAATTAATAATTAAAGTTGATTAATCAGGTGATTAAAGAATAATAAAAGGACAATTAATTTATGTTATTAATTAATTAAGGTAATTAATTTGAGTATAATTAATTGAAGGTTAATTAATTAATTAATGAAATTGATTAGGGATAATCATTTATGTAATTAATTAAAAGGCAATTAATTAAGTGTTATTTAATTAATGTAATTAAGGTTAATTAATTTATTAATTAAGGTTGATTAGTTAATAATTAAAGGATAATTAATTTATTATTAAAGGATTAATTAGTAAATGATTAAAGGATAATAAGTTAAAATGGTTTGTAATTAATTAATGTTAATTATACAGGATTAGTAATTTATTCATAAGTAATTATCTGATTCAAATTAATCAGATGATTAATTAATCTACTTATGGATGTTTGGATTCCATTAAATGTTGAACTGTTTAATATCCCTGATGTGTGACGCTCTGTGATATGAATTATTTTTTATTTTAGCTATGATAAATGTAATTTATTTATCTGTGATCTGTGAATGAATATAAGCGTTGCAAAATTATACCGCTTATCGATATTGCTGCGTTTGGATTGTGATGATTGATGATGTTGCACTATTGTGTAAAACCCCTGAAGTACACCATACACACAAAAATATGGATTTCACGAGGAAATCGGTTAAGTCACAAATATTTTAAATTTAAATATTATTTTGTATAAAAGTTGAATTTTAAATCCAAATGGTTTCGGAAATGGAATTGGGTTGAATATGAAAAGTTTTTGAAATGGAAGTCTGAAATGGAAATTTATTTTGAATATAATATATCTTGTTTAAGATTTTAAATTGTTTTGGAAATTGGTTTGAAAGATTTATACAAGTTATATAATGTATATATATGAATTTTAAACCATCTTTAAAGTATTTTAAAAATATTATTTTGGGAATTTAGATTTAACCCATGTTTATACTTTAACGGCTATAACTTATGCGTATTTAATCAAATTTTTCCGAAATGAAAAGTATTTGTTTTCAAATGACAATGGCTTTCAAATAAAGAAAGGATTACCATTTTTTGTTAAAAAGGGTTACAAATTTGAAATGGAATTGTTTGGAAAGCTATGAATGAATCTTTATTAAAGATTGGTGAACTTTGTTTTGAAATTGAAGAGGATCTTAAAGTGTATCTTTTGTATAAAAGATTTGGAACTGAAATAGTTTTGAAAGCTATTAATGAATCTTTGCGAAAGATTGGTGAACTTTGTGAAGTGAATCTTTTTGTTTAAAGATTTGAAAATGGTAATTTGTTTAAAACATTTGAAAGAAAGGTTTTGGGCTTTAAGTTGTGACTTAAACAAAATTCCAATATCCATATGTTTTTAAATATTGCGCTCATTATTCGGTTTAGCTGGGAGAGGATTTTGTGTCATATAACCCATTCTGAATAGTGATATGATGTTATGGGTAGCATTTGAAGACTGGTGGTGAAGGCGAGTATTTTCGAAAGTGAAGGGATTACCCATCATGTCTCTGCACCAAATGGCCCCGGTATAGAGATTTGATCACCCTTTGTGATGAGAAGTCCGGACGTGATTAGGGATTATCCGGATTGCAAAGGGTTATTTGTGAAGTGCCTTCGGTTCTATTCAAACTCGGAACAGACTTATATGAATGTATGTTTGACGTTACACTTTGAGATGTAAAGTTGGTTTCTATCAAATACATTTCTGTTTGGTGGTGGAGAATTTATTCTCTTAGCTTAACACCAATTCTTTGAGAAATACGAGCTCAGAGGTTATGTAGTTGATGGCTATTAGTGATACATTTCCAATTTGGTAATGTGGCATACGAAATGCTGCTCATCATGTGTTGATCGAAGCATGGCTTTTGTGAAAAGCGTAGCTTTGTGGATGTGACATTGTCGGACCTCACAACCCGGGATGGTCGAAACAGGAAAGATGTAGCAAGGTTATTTGGGGGTAGCGCCCCTTGAGGGTATGTCCATTTCCTTCTGGATAGAGGTGGTATCATGGTATGGAGCCCAGATATTTAACCTATGTGGTTACTGCAAATACATTTCTTTGTGGTTGTTGGTATTAAGCGCTCGGATAAAGGTTAGTTACGACCGAGGGTTGGCATATTCGTGTAGTAGTTACCTAGTTACAGAGGTAACCGGCATTGTGTTGGCAGAGATCCGGTTAGGTTCTCGGGGCGTCCCTCCAGAGGCGTGCCCATGTGGCCTAGGAAGTTCCTTTGCCTGACCATTTATTGAAAATCCAAAAAAACAATACGAGCCCTTTACGATTGCAGTTGTATAACCTGCCACCTCCGGTGGTAGCTATAGCAGGTATAATATAATGGTACCTATGCTGGCTAAGATTAATACTATACTTTCGAAATTGTTTTCTGCACTATGCACTAATAATAATATTATCAAAAAGGATTTGCGTATCAAGCATGTTTGACAATCATAAGGAGAAATATCCCCCAAGTGTGCGATTGCATTGTGTGTGCCGGGAGGCCTTATGGTAGTTTCATTTTTCAAAAAGCATTGCGGATTTCTTTTAAATTCTTTTGTTCTTCTTTTGTTAAAGATAAACTGTTTTTGTTTGCTCATACCAGTCCTATGACTGACCTGGGGTTTATTGTTCCCAATCTAAACTCTGGGTACCCACTATTTTCCACATGGGCAGTCTAGAGTTAGATTTTCAAATAGTCAGCCAGTAGGTATAGCATTTGGAAATCTTTGGGGTCTTTTCCTGGATTTTGGCTATCGCATTCATGTTACCTAGTTTGTTTTATTACATCATGATGGTGGTTTGAGCTTATTATATTGGAGTCTTCGAAGCTTTTGGGATGAGCTATTTGGTTTTGGAGCATTAGTGATGGAGTTGCAGTTTGGGCGTTGGATCTCTTTGAAGCCTTTGTTGTTGGTGTTATCTTTTCCGCTGCATATATTGTCTCCGATAGTGTTGATATTCATTTGTATCAAATATTGTATATCAATGATATTATTCATTTTCTTCCGCTGTGTTTGTTATACTTAATGTGTTATAAGCTCCGACGAATCGAATTTGAACGTTTGAATCTGCAGCATTAGAATACGAATGAAGTATGAATGTCGATTTTCGAATGCGAAAATCCAGGTGATCACATTTGGTATCAGAGCTAAAGGTTGAACTTTAGCTTTTGGAGTATAACACATTAGTTAACTCATTAGAGATAGAGCGAAGTATACCCTAGAATGAGTATATCCCTAAGATATCTGTCCGTATGCCTCACTAAATTCTCTTACTATCCACTGATAGTGAGCATGAGTGCAAGAAGAGGATGAGGTAGGGGACATGGAAGTACCACTACAATTGGTCGATACCCTGCAACAATAAGGAACAATCTTTTCTCATCAATCTCTTTTGATCGTTATTCACTTTCAATTCTCCGATGAATTTCAAGCAGCTAAAAGAAGAAGCTTTGGTGAGAGATCATTATTTTGGCTGAATCAGAGGATAAATTAGAATGAGACATAAACTCCAAATAGAATTAGGAAATGTTATTTTGGATGAATTGGTTGCATTGGTTGCTAGGATATAACTGATAGGTATACTTTAGTTTCTTAAACCATAAGTTTTTGGATTGTCCTCACTTTCAAATTTCGAGGATGAAATTTTCTTAAGGGAGGAGTCTGTAACATTCCCAGTTTTAAACCAAATATAAATTGGTAATTAATTTAATTTTTGAAATTAAATTGTGAATTTATTGGTAAATTAATGTGAAAATTCCCAGAACAAATATATATATATATAAGTTTCTAAATAAAGGATTTTATTTGGAAATCTATTTTTTTTTTGAATTTGAATTTGAGATTTAAAAATAAATGTTTTAAAATAATATATTGGATTTGGAAACTCTAAAATTTAATACTAATAGAAAAAATTTGTTTTGTATTTATAGTATGATGATTTCAAAATTTTATTTTGAAGTTAATATAATTTTCTAAAAGTTAAATTTTAATATTTTCAACACTAGTATTATTTATATAAAATTTAAGTATAATAACTTAAGATTAAGTTTAAATTTACATATAACTAAATGTAATTTGTATGTATATATATATATACATTTAAAAATATCATAAACTAAGTTTAATATAGTTTGTAAATATATATAAAAGTATAAATAAGAAAACATGAATTATAAATAAGAATAAAGTAGGGGTTTAAAACAAAGTTATAAATTAATTTAAAACAAGGACTTAAACACAATTTAAATAACAAATGACATTTGTAGAATAATAACACATGCTTCAAAACAAGTGTAAACATTGTTTATAAATTTTTTTACAAGTGTAGCTAATGAATACACGTGGCTTAAATTCTTAAAATTAAAATATATAGGAATATATGCAAAGAAAGAAAAAGAAAAAAAAACTGGCTACTTAATTTTCAGTTCAAAATTCTCAAAATCCTTTTACTCTTCATCTTCTCAAATGAAAGTAAAAAAAAATCTGGAATAAAAATCAAAACTAAAAACAAACTGTGATTTCAAGATTTCAACCTGAAAATCAAAATAGAATCAGAATCAAAACAAACAACTACAAGACTGAAGCATTTAAACATGAACAATTCAAAGTTTTAAGCAAAGCAAGTACAAATCAAAAGAAAATCTGTAAAAACCAAATTCATCTCAGCAATTCATGAATCTAAATTCAAGTCCAAGTTCAACCGGAAGCATCTTCAATCTGATCAACATCAATAGATCAAAAGATATCAGGATTCGGATCAAAAATAAGATTTAAAGCTTCAGTTCAAAAAAAAATAATTAATTCATCGATTTTCAGATTTGAAAGCATATCTAGGTCTTCTGTTCTTCCAAATAGGTGAGAAAATCTACCTGTTAAAAACTTGAATCCGTGTTATGCTTTGTTTCTGTGAAGTGAATTTTTTTTGTATAAATATAAATAGGATTGTATGCCTGAGTATTCAGAGATATGTGAGTATGCATGTATGAGTACAGGCATTTCACCCTGTTAAAAAGGTATACAGACTTATGTTAGGATTAAAATTAAATTCCTCTTCTTCCAATCCTTTTTAGGATTTGAGATTTAAATAAAAAGTGATTAGATTAACCAGATCTTAGTTTTAAAAATACTATTAAACATAGTTAATAAGTAGTTTTAACCTGGAAGTATGAATTACAGTAACAACTCAAAATTTGACTTTAATGATTTATTGCTTCACTTGTGTAATCTGTTTTGAAATTGAAAGTAATGATTTTTGAGATCATGATTTTTAAGTACATATGTATGGAGAAATCACGAGTTGAACGTAAATTGGGTTTTGACGAAAATCTGATGATCGGAGTAATGATAAATCACGTGACTGAAAAGGGAGCATGTTTGGAGGTCTAGGATCATCAGAAAAATGTTCGATGATTTTCTGGTTTGTCATGGATGCATGGCGAAGCTCTTTTAGGGTTTAAGTCGGGTTTGGGGTTGGCTGAGTTTTAATGGTCGCTGCATCCTCAGGGATTGATCGGAGTCAATCGGGCCTGGGGAAAGAGGTCAGTGAATCATAAGAGCAGATGTGGCCAGAGTTTCGACATTTCTGATGGCTTAAGGCGATGGGATGTGGCGATTGTATGTGGTCTAATTGGTTCCAGAAGTTAGTCAAGTAGCTCGATTTTGGTTTCTTAATCGAATCGTCGATCTGGGTAGTCGATTGGGTAGAGGTGGTCGATGATAACTTGCTGGTGGTAGCGAAGTTGGTCGAAGGGAGGCTGATCATCGGTCCACGTGCACCTATGCACATGGATATCTGGTTGTTTGAGTGGTTGAGGAAGAAGAAATACTCAAAGGAGGTCTCGTGAATCTTGGTCGATGGCTCGGGTGGGTATACGGTTACATTCGTGTATGTCTAACTGATGACAGATTTTAAATTTAAGACTAAAAACAAAGTAAAAAGAGGAAGGAAAGGAAAAAACTCAGGGGTTTACTCGGGTAAACTTACATCTGGCTCGGGTTTACTCGAGATTTTCTCGAAAACTTGTTTTATCAATTGTGAAATATAAATCAAGTTTTCTTTTAAACTTTAGACTATTGTCTCTATATAATAATTGTTTTTAAATGTTTGGTTAAAGAAAAGTTTTAATGTTTTAAATTTAAAAGATGATAAAATGTTCTAATCATTTTGTTGATAACAAATTATTAAATAAGCTTCAAAAATGTATTTATGGAACAAGTTTTCAAGAAATTTCAAAAGTTGAAAATTTAAAATTATAATGTTTTTAACTTTGTTTGATTTAAAATAAATTTTATATTAATTGTTTAGATCCCCGAGTATTTTTCAAAATAAAAATTCAATGATGTAATTGAAAATTATAATTAAGATAAATAGTTTATCTTAAGTTAATTGAGATCTTAATTTAATTAAAAGATTAAGATTAATTTATTATGGGATAAAGTACTTAATTAAAAGATAATTTGTAATTAGGAGTTAATTAAATAAAGGTTAATTAATTAATAATTGAGGATTAATTATTAGGCAATTAAGATAATTAATTAATTAATTACGGTTAATTAATTACTTAAAGATAATTACTTAATAAAAGTAATTAAGGATAATTAATTAATTATTAAAGCTGATTAATCAAGTGATTAAAGAATAATAAAAGAATAATTAAATTATGTTATTAATTAATTAAGGTAACTAATTGGAGTATAATTAATTAAAGGTTAATTAGTTAATTAATGAAATTTATTAGGGATAATCATTTATGTAATTAGTTAAAAGGTAATTAATTAAGGGTTATTTAATTAATGTAATTAAGGTTAATTAATTTATTAATTACGGTTGATTAATTAGTAATTAAAGAATAATTAATTTATTATTAAAGGATTAATTAATAAATGATTAAAGGATAATTAATTAAATGGTTTGTAATTAATTAATGTTAATTATACAGGATCAATAATTTATTCATAAGTAATTATCTAATATAAATTAATCAGATGATTAGTTAATCTACTTATGGATGTTTGGATTCTATTGAATGTTGAACTGTTTAATATCCCTGATGTGTGACGCTCTGTGATATGAATTATTTTTGATTTTAGCTATGATAAATGTAATTTATTTATCTGTGATCTGTGAATGAATATAAGCGTTGCAAAATTATGCCGCTTATCGATATTGCTGCGTTTGGATTGTGATGATTGATGATGTTGCACTCTTGTGTAAAACCCCTGGAGTACACCATACACACACAAATATGGATTTCACAAGAAAATCGGTTAAGTCACAGATATTTTAAATTTAAATATTATTTTGTGTAAAAGTTGAATTTTAAATCCAAATGGTTTCGGAAATGGAATTGGGTTGAATATGAAAAGCTTTTGTGAAGGAAGTTTGAAATGGAAATTTAATTTGAATATAATATATCTTGTTTAAAATTTGAAATTGTTTTGGAAATTGGTTTGAAAGGTTTATACAAGTTACATAATGTATATATATATGAATTTTAAACCATCTTTAAAGTATTTTAAAAATATATTTTTGGGAATTTAGATTTAACCCAAGTTTATACTTTAATGGCTATAACTTATGCGTATTTAATCGGATTTTTCCGAAATGAAAAGTATTTGTTTTCAAATGATAATTGCTTTCAAATAAAGAAAGGATTTCCAGTTTTTATTAAAAAGGGTTACAAATTTGAACTGGAATTGTTTGGAAAGCTATGAATGAATCTTTACTAAAGATTGGTGAACTTTGTTTTGAAATTGAAGAGGATCTTAAAGTGTATCTTTTATATAAAAGATTTGGAATTGAAATAATTTTGAAAGCTACTAATGAATCATTGTGAAAGATTGGTGAACTTTGTAAAGTGGATCTTTTTTTTTTAAGATTTGAAAATGGTAATTTGTTTAAACCATTTGAAAAAAAGGTTTTAGGCTTTAAGTTGTGACTTAATCAAGATTCCAATATCCATATGTTTTTAAATATTGTGCTCATTATTCAGTTTAGCCGGGAGAGGACTTTGTGTCATATAACTCATTCCGAATAGTGATACGACGTTATGGATAACATTTGAAGACCGGTGGTGAAGACCGGGTATTTTCAAAAGCGAAAGGATTACCCTTCGAATGTCTCTGCACCGAATGACCCCGGTATAGAGATTTGATCACCCTTTATGATGGGAAGTCCGGACATGATTAGGGATTATCCGGATTGCAAGGGCTTCTTTATGAAGTGCCTTCGGTTCTGTTCGAATCTGGAACAGACTTGTATGGATGTATGTCTGACATTACACTTTGGGATGTAAAGCTGGTTTCTATCAAATACATTTCTGTTTGGTGGCGGAGAATTTATTCTCTTAGCTCAACATCCTTCTCTGAGGCATACGAGCTTAGAGGTTATGTAGTTGATGGTTACTAGTAATACATTCCCAGTTTGGTAATGTGGCATATGAAGTGCTGTCGATCATGTGTTGGTCGAAGCATGGCTTTTGTGAAAAGCGTAGCTTTGTGGATGTGACCTCATCGGACCTCACAACCCAGAATGGTCGAAACAGGAAAGATGCAGCAAGGTTATTTGGGGATAGCGCCCCCTAAGAGTATGTCCATTTCCTTCTGGATAGAGGTGGTATCATGGTATGAAGCCCAGATATTTAACCTATGTGGTTGCTTCAAATACATTGCTTTGTGGTTGTTGGTATCGAGCGCTCGGATAAAGATTGGTTATGACCGACGGGTGGCATACTCGTGTAGTAGTTACAGAGTTAACCCGGCCTTGTGTTGGTAGAGATCCGGTTAGGTTCTCGAGGCATCCCTCCAGAGGCATACCCATGTCGCCCAGGAAGTTCCTTTGCCTGATCATTTGTTGGAAATTCAAAGAAACAATACGTGCCCATTACGACTGCAGTTGTATAACCTGCCACCTCAGGTGGTAGCTATAGCAGACATAATATAATGGTACCTATGCTGGCTAAGATTAATATTATACTTTCGAAATTATTTTCTGTACTATGCACTAACAATAATATTATCAAAAAGGATTTGCGTATCAAGCATCTTTGATTATCATAAGGAGAAATCTCCTCCAAGTGTGCGATTGCATTGTGTGTGTGCCGGGAGGCCTTATGGTTGTTTCATTTTCCATAAAGCATTATGGATTTCTTTTAAACTCTTTTGTTTTTCTTTTGTTAAAGATAAGCTGTTTCTGTTTGCTCATACCAGTCGCATGACTGACTTGGAGTTTATTGTTCCCTATCTAAACTCTGGATGCCCACAATTTTCCACACGGGCGGTCTAGACTTAGATTTTCAGATAGTCAGCCAGTAGGTGTAGCCTTTGTAAATCTTTGGGGTCTTTTCCTGGATTTTGGCTATCGCATTCATGTTACCTAGTTTGCTTCATAACATCTTGATGGTGGTTCGAGCTTATTGGATTGGAGTCTTCGAAGCTTTTGGGATGAGCTATTTGGTTTTGGAGCATTAGTGATGGAGTTGCAGTTTGAACGTTGGATCTCTTTGAAGCCTTTGTTGTTGGTGTTATTTTTTCCGCTGTATATATTGTCTCTGATAGTGTTGATATTCATTTGTATCAAATATTGTGTATCAATGATATCATTCATTTTCTTCCGCTGTATTTGTTATGCTTAATGTGTTATAAGCTCCGGCGAATCGGATTTGAACGTTTGAATCCGTGGCATTTGAATACGAGTGAAGTATAGATGTCGATTTTCGATCGCAAAAATCCAGGTCGTCACATTTACTCTCCAATGTATGCTTCTATGAACACAAAATGTAACGACCTGCTATTTTGAATCATTCAAATCGATAATCATCCACTTATGTCGAACTTGAATTGCTCAAAACAATAGATTGTTAATTTTTATATTTGGAAAAACTTAGCATATACAGTAAATAAGTCAATCACAGAATCACAGACACAGAGCAATACAACAATAAGCAGCGGAATAGATAAATAGTAGTTCATGAAGCTACTATATAAATCAGAGTCTGAAATAAAATACAACAGAAATCCATATACATAGAAGTCTCAATACAAAACAAATGGCAAGTCTGAACATGAAACTGGAAACAACTGAAAACTGAATAAATAACAGATAGATCTCCATGCAGGCTCCAAGCTCCAAAGGTGAGTCTCAAAAGCTATGACACTCAGTCTGACCCAAGCATAAAGCAAAATACAAAACACTCGAGTCAGGATCAACATTCTTATGCAAATAAATCAACTTAAGTGAAATGTCCAAGTGAAATGCAACATAACTTAAAGGATGTTTGGGATTTCCATCCTCTAAGGATCCGTGGAATTATCTACATACATAATATAATACACTACATATATAATGTCTATAGTAAAGTAAAATATTAAAATCGCGTTGAGGCACTACCAATATCTCCTTTAAAACATTTTTGTATTTTTCCATAGTCTACACAGATACTGTAAGCTCCACCAAACAGGTGGGAGACTCAATGAGCACTCCATAAGTACAGTACAAATCAAACTCGTGGTGGGCGCGATAAGGCATGTGATAAGGCATGCGAGGCAATGCCCAGGGTACGATTCTGCCATTTTGCGCTTCCGGATTAGTGGTAACGTATAACAGTTACTACCACCCACATCGAGACACACTCCTAAATCAAAGGTGCACCTAATCAAATCACAAAGAAGTAGAATGGTATCGAAGAAATATGCCCAATAGGGGGAGCGATGCCACTTGGTCTGGTATAGCTTCTGTTTTAGCCACATCAAGCTGACTCACGGGAATCAGAGCTGCGTTCATACCTCATACAGATGTTTTCAAACCATCCTACTTCGTTCTGTATTCTCCACCACGTACACAGTTGTTAAAATGGTTTTCGGTATTGGCAGAGAGTATGACAATATCCGATCCCAGTCTCTTTAACAACCAAATGCTTATTTTACACCGTGGTCATTTTCATTTCAATTAGTTCATATTTCAAATCAAAATATCATATTCATTTCAAAATCATATCTCTTTCAAAATCATATTCACTTTCGAAATCATATCACTTTCGAAATCATAACCACAAAATAGGTCAAACCATTATACAAAGTATTCGCATTTAAATCCGTTTAATCTAAATCCTAATAGTTCCATCTTAAACAAATTTGAATATTGAAAGTAGTTTATATATATTAAAAATAGTTTATAATTAAAAATAGGTTATAGATTAAAATAATTTATATATTAAAATAGTTTGTATATTAAAAATAGTATATAGATTAAAAAGAGTTTATATTGAAAATAGTTTCAAATTTGAATTGTTTCTTCCAATTTCACAACTCAATTCAAATCGACTGTAGTTCCAAACTTCAATTAAACACGTTGAAGACTCAATTCAAATCCTTATTAAACCATTTTAAATTTACATCGATTTCAAATCCACGTTTGAGTTACAAATTCAAACCATTTCCAATTCAATAGGTTCCAAAGTTTAAATATTCAAAAAATTTACAATAACTCAATTTGATAAATTTCATTTATATTTCAATATTCAACTTAAATTTTATTTAAATTTGAAAATATTCACTTAATCATTTTTAATAACATTTAAACAAATCTCATATTACAAATTTAAATAAAATCAAAAATTAAATATCTAACTTCAATTATATTTAATTTTGGAAATATTCACTTAATCACCCTTTTATAAACATTTAAGTAAATTCTAAATTTATAAATTTAAATCAAAACTAAATATTCAGTTTCCATTTTATTTAAATTTGAATTATTCATTTAATCACCCCTGATCAAAATGAAGTTATAAAATCATATCTTTATATCTCAAAATCAATAAGTTCAAATTAATTCTTATTTAAATTCAATTCTTAAACAAATTAAATTACAAGTTCACTATAACTTATCTTTCCAACCTTTATTTATTTAAATTATTACAAAAGCCTATTTCAAAATATTAATATAAATTGTAAATAAATATTTAAAACATATTATATATATACTAGTTAAATTAAATTCTTATAAAATTTTATTATATTAGTTATTATTACATTAAATCTTACTATTATTAAATCTATTTTAAATCTTATTTTATATTTCTTTAAAAATAATAAAGTTATAAGTAAAATTTTATAATTTACATTTTATAACTTAACTTAAAATTTTAAAATTTTCAAAATATATAATTTGAAAATTTAAATCTTTCACATATATTAAAATAAAATATTTATATTATATTTGAAATTCCTTTCAAAAACTTTGGAAATCATTTTTTAAAATAGTCCAACGGTGTCTGTATATAATTTTCTATCCTACGGTCAAGTGATACGGATATTTATCATTTCAATTAGAAAAAATTTAATATTCACGGGTATATGTCACTTCAGCCCAGAATCCTAAAATTTCAATAAAATTGCTTGGATTTATCATTTCAGCCCATAAAGATTTTCCCTAGTATATAATACGTTCGGGTATGTATCATTTCAACCCATAGAGAATTTCTAAACTAATAGGAAACTTGCAGTAAGAGAACAATATAATAATAGCATAACATATCAATGATGATCATATATCATAATTAACAATTTAATAATAATATAAACACAACATGTTATCGGTGTCATATGTCAATTAATAGGAAAACAATTTTAAATATTAACATATCATATTCACCAATTTTATTTCTAACTAATTCAAAATTTAAAAACATATTTCAATTGTCATTTCATGCGAACTAAATTTACTAAATATAAGAATGTTAATTATGAGTGATCACTCACCTTTCGAGGCTAGAGGAAACAATAATGGTGACTTGGATATGAACATGACACTCAGATGTAGATCCGGACAGCGGCAAGCTAGAAGCTTGAATTCGATGACTCGAAAAAATCAAATATATATTTTAAACATATTATATATATATAATTATTACAAAAATCTATTTTAAAATAATAACATAAACTGAAATACTTATTATAATTAAACATATTATGTAAATACTTTAACATATTATACAAATACTTTAAACATATAATATAAATACTATGAACATATTATAAATTGAAATAAATTATTTAAACATAAATTGAAAAAGGTTAATGGCCGTCATGTGATGATGTGAGGAAATAAGGTGGCGTGTTGGAGGGTGAAGCTGTTATTCGACTGTTGGACGTGAGCAAGCGGAGAGGGTTGGTCAGGATTTACTTTGGTGGTGGTTATATGCGATGAAACGACGGGATTGGGAGGAGAAGTTGATGGGTAGGCTGCTCGAGCATGCAAATATTGGTGGACGAGGCTGGAGATAATATAGCGGAGAGCACTAGTGGGTGAATGATTACTATTGTGTATGGGTCGGATTTGAAGCATTAGATGGATGAAGTTGAAGAGGCGGGTTTGAGGAGATGAGCAGTGGTAGAGGGCCAAGCAGGTTTCAGTGAGGATGTGCTAGTGGGGATGCGGGCTTGCGTTGGGCCAGAGGCAAGGTTGATCAGCCGGTCGAGAAAGATGTTGGCAAAGGTAAGTAGATGGGAGGGGAAGTCGGACAGTGTTGTGGACGAGAGGTGGAGAGGCCTTGGAGGCCGACTGGGTGATCGGGTTGGGGCGAGCTGCAAGGAGCGTACGGGATGGAGAAGGATAGGGTCTAGGGCAGTTCAGGTTTGGTGGCGTGAGGGTGGAGATGGCGGGCTCATTTGGGGTGTGTGTGTGTGTGTGTGTGTGGCGATCAGTAGTGCAGTCGGGTGGATCCGGGAGAAGGGAGGCGGCTGCTCGGGAATAAAAAAGTAGGTTTGGTGGTGAGCTATCGACAGCGGAAGGAGGATTGGTGGCGCTCAAGGTGATTCAGTGGAGTTTCTAATGGGTTTGTTGTCACATGGGTTGCATCATGTGGAGGAACAAGGCTAGTAAGGTTAGGTAGATCAGGTTAGGGGAAAATTCACCGGAGGTGGAAGATAGAGACGAGGCTGGAGCAGGCGATGGGAGGAGGATAAGGTGATGGGTTGCGGCAGTAATGGGCGGAGGCAGGAAAGAGATGAAAGAAAGTTGGGGTTTCTAAAAAAAAACTGATTTATATATAAACTTAGATATATATTTTTTTCGAAGCTATGAATAGAAACAAAGAGAGGAAGAAATGAAAGCCAGTGAAAGGACGAACTAGAAAATATATATTGAAACCAGGGAATATTGAAAGTCAAAAACCAGGAAATCTTAGTTGTTGGTGTCCATTAGTTTCAACCGATGGAAAAATGAATGGACATAGAATATTCTAGAGATTCAGAATGGGTACCAATACGGCTAACCGTTTCGCCGATTTTGCCGCGTACTAGACACTGAAATACGCAAATGAATATACTATGGAGATCGGCACGACAAGCCGGACATAATGGTACACATATATATTAGTGATATGACCAACCTATCAAAACCAGATATTCGCTTCTAAAAATGTTGTTAAAATGTCGAAAATAATATAAAAGGAGCTATAGCAATACAAATTTGGCGTAACGAAATATAACATTTCACTCAGAAGATGTTAAACATTTTTATTATATAAAAATATTCAAATTTCAAAAATATTTTATTTTCATCAATTTAACCGATTTACAATTTAGATTGAAAATTACACAACAGAACAGACTTTTCTAATTTCAGATGAGAATCTGACTTTTGCTACATTTAAATAGACATATTTCAAATATCAAAATTTTCATTGCAAAATTTTATTATTTAATTTTCAATAAAAATTAGTTAATTACACTATTAAAAATCATTAAAATTCTCGAATCGTTACACTCTACCCTACTCAAAACTTTTCGTCCCCAAAAAGGAACGAGATAGGAGAATAGAAACAACAGAAAGGAAAGATAGATTCAAAATTCATAGTACCAGATACAACAATTAGTTCAAAACATATAAAATTTATTTATTTTATTTCATTCACATATTATATTTCCTTTAATGTCAATATTACTTAATTATTCCTTTAACAAATTTATTTAAGTTTCATATTAACATTCCATATTTATTAACTTAAATAGCATTTTCTTTTTATTCTTCAATTCTTTCACCTAATATATCCTGCAACATAGATTGAGGGTATAAACATTTGTTATAACAACTAAATTTATTTGAAATTCCTTTAACAAAATTTCATTTTTGGGCATCTTATTACTTACATTTATAATGGATACTATTCAATTACATGTCCTTATAGGTCGGTTTTATTAATGTTTCTGAGTGTAATTGAGCACTATACAATTTATCTTTTATTTACAATATTTCTATTAAACAAAATTTAGTTTGAAGATTTTATTACTTAAGTTTTTACCCTTCAGTTACATATTCACATTACATTTAACTCTTTGAATATTTTAGTTAAGTTATATATGTGTTTTAAAATGCAGTTGAGTATTATACAAATAAATTTATCCCGATTCAACCATTCCAAGTTGTTTAAATTTCATTTCTCGATTTAGCCACACCGATTATTCAAAAATTTGCTTTATTTCAATAACTGAACCATCACTTAACACAAAACTTAAGAATTAAATTTTCGGTTTCACTTCAAACCATTTTGAAATACATACATACACATACATACTTACATACATACATATATACATATATATATATATATATATATATATCATTTTTCCAAAACAAAGTGTAGCAAAGTTACTAAGTGGTCTCTTTAATTTGAGACTCAAAAATGAATGTTGATGATGCTGCAGTCATCACCGAAATTATTTTCTAGCGACAAAAAAGGAGATACTGACTTACTTCTTTTAAAATTCTTTGAAAACAATTTCCATTAGAAAATACTTTCAAATAATATATATTCTTTCAAAACTTGGAAAACCAAATTTTTAAAAGCACCGAAAATTAGATTCTCAAATCCTTATATTCATTTCATTTTCAAATCAAATTTATAAACTATGATTTAAAAATTTCAACTCCTTATAACATACAACAATAGTTAATGGTATAGGAATGTTAACAAACAATAGATGATAATCTAGTATTATTATTTCCAGTAACCAATTTATTTAACTATCCAATTTCATAAAATTATACTTATATATATAAAATATACTCATACATAAAATTATTTTATTTACCAAATTTCAAAGCAATATTGTGCCAATTTTCTATGTTCAAATGTTTTGAAATTCCTATCGATAGCATTGGCCAGACAAATTGATCGAAACCTAAATTCAGACTTAACAACTCAAACAACCCAATATAAAACATTTTTTTTTATTAATTACAAATACGTTCTCTCATAGGATGATTCAAGAATGAATATTTAGAATAGGGATAGATAACACATTTAAATATCCTAATAAATGAGAATTCTAACTACAAAGATAGGCTCGAAAGGAAGATAACACGATTAAATTACAAAAGAGGAAAGATAGATAGATCTATATTAATCGCGGTGACCTTAACCAGGTCAACCGAGACATAGAAAGACAAGAATAATATTAAAGAAAACGGCGACAAACTTGTTGAGAACCACGTGGAAAACGCGATTCATGAGATCAACAAAGAAGGCAGGAGCATTGGTTAATCCAAATAGCACGATTAACCATTCCTAGAAACCATTCATCTAGGAGGTAGGACAACAGAATGAGCTCCAGAAATAAGATCGATGTGGAACTCAATTTCCCGCTTGAGAGGGAGAAGTGACTTCACTAAGAACACCAGGATAATCCCTGACTATCAAGGTGGAGTCAAGCTCACTAGGCCGAGAATCAAGCGGAAAGATGCAACTGCTTGCATATTACTAAGGCATTTGACAAACGATCATAAAAGAATTACCCTGGTCGTCTGCTAGAGAAATGGTATAGGCTGTGCAAGAGATAACAGCATCAAAACCAAGGAAATAGAAATCTTTGGTGAATCGACGCCTGTTGTAAATGAGTTTTGCCCCTTTACAAATTATACTAAGGTTGAGGGAAGGAATTAGTCACACATAAGAACGAAGTTGCCAACTGATGTGGCAGGATGTGTTTAAATTTATCACAGAGATCAATAGAAATAGAAATAGAAATAGACAAGAATGAATTTTAGAAAAAAGGGGAAAGTTCCAAAATTAAAAAGAAATCCAAATCAAGGAGGAACCTAACAAAGAATTTTAAGCTCGAACGAAGATGATTTTATAATTGATTCTGCTCATTCTAGGATATCACTACCCTATTTCTAATGAGTTTTTACTTCATATGCTAAGTTTTTCCTAAAACTAGAGCTCTGATGCGAACTATAATGACCTGCTATTTCAAACCATTCAAATCAATAATCATTCACATATGTAGGACTTGAATTTCTCAAAACAACAGATTGTTAATATTTATATTTGGCAAAACTTAGCATATACAGTAAATAAATTAATCATAAAATCACAGACACGGAGTAATATAATAATAAGCAGGGGAATAGATAAATAGTAGTTCATCAAGCTACTACATAAATCAGAGTCTGAAACAAAATACAACAGAAACTCAAATGCATAGAAGTCTCAATATAAAACAAATTCAAGTTTAAACATAAAACTGGAAACAACTGAAAACTGGATAGATAAAATATAGATCTCCAAGCATAGCTCCAAGCTCTAAAGACGAGTCTCAAATGTTGTGACACTCAGTCTGACCTGAGTATAAAGCAAAACGTAAAACACTCGAGTCGGAATTAACATCCTTGTGCAAGTAAATCAGCTCAAGTGAAATGCAATACAACTTAAAGGATGTTTGGGATTTCCATCCTCTAAGGATCCGTGGAACTATCTATATACATAGTACAAAACACTATATACTAATGTCTATAATAAAGTATAATATTAAAATAGCGTTAAGGCGTTACCCATATCCCCCTTAACACATTTTGTTATATTCTCGTAGTCCATACAGATACTGTAAGATCCACCGAATTGGTGTGATACTCGGTGAGCATTCCATAGGTACGGTACAAACCAAACTCGTAGTGGGCACGATAAGGCATGTGACAAGACACATGAGGCAATGCGCAGGGTAGGATTCTACCGTTTTCCACTCCCGGACTGGTGCTAACGCATAGCAGCTACTACTTCCCACCTCGAGACACACCCCCAAATCAAAGGTGCACCCAATCAAATCACAAAGTAATAGAATGGCATTGAAGAAATATGCCTGATAAGGAGAGCGACCCCACTTGGCCCGGTATAGCTCCTGTTTTAGACACATCAAGCTGACTCACAGGAGTTCGAGCTGCATTCATACGTCATACAGACATTATCCAAACCACCCTACTTCGTTCTGGATTCTCCACCATGCACACATTTGTTAAAGTGGTTTTCGGTATTGGCAGAGAGTACGACAATATCCGATCCCTGTCTTCTTAACAACTAAATGCTTATTTCACACCGTGGTTGTTTTCATTTCAAACAGTTCATACTTCAAATCAAATATCATATTCATTTCAAAAACATATCTCTTTAAAATTATATTCGCTTTCGAAATCGTATCACTTTCGAAATAAAATCACAAAATAAGTCAAATCATTATATCAAAGTATTCACACTTAAATCTATTTAATCTAAATCATAACAATTCCAACTTATACAAATTTGAATATTGAAAGTAGTTTATATAAAATAGTTTATATTTAAAAATAGGTTATAGATTAAAATAGTTTATATATTAAAATAGTTTGCATATTAGTAATAGTATATAGATTAAAAATAGTTTATAATGAAAATAGTTTCAAATTTCAATTGTTTCTTCCAATTTCACATATCAATTCAAATTGACTCTAGTTCCAAACTTCAATTAAACAGGTTAAACGCTCATTCAAATCCTCATTAAACCATTTTAAATGTATATCAATTTCAAATCCATGTTTGAGTTAAAATTCAAACCACTTCCAATTCAATAGGTTCCAAAGTTTAAATATTCAAAAAATTTACAATAACTCAATTTGATAAATTTTATTTATATTTCAATATTCAACTTAAATTTTATTTAAATTTGGATATATACACTTAATCATTTTTAATAACATTTAAATAAATCTCATATTAAATTTTTTAATAAAATCAAATATCTAACTTCAGTTGTATTTGATTTTGGAAATATTCACTTAATCACCCTTTTATAAACACTTTAGTAAATTCTCAAATTACAAATTTAAATCCAAATTAAATATTAAATTTCCATTTTATTTAAATTTGAAATTATTCATTTAATCACCTTTAATCAAAATCAAGTTATCAAGTTATAAAATCATATCTTTAAATCTCAAAATTAATAAGTTCAAATTAATTCTTATTTAAATTCAATTCTTAAACAAATTAAATTACATGTCCACTTAACTTATCTTTCCAACCTTTATTTATTTAAATTATTAAAAAATCTATTTAAAATATTAATATAAATTTTAAAAATATTTAAAACATATTATATATATACTAATTAAATTAAATTATTATAAAAATTTATTATAGTAATTATTATTACATTAAATCTTATTCTTATGAAAATCTTATTCTATATATCTTTAAAAATAATAAAGTATAAGTAAAATTTTATAATTTACATTTTAAAACTTGACTTAAAATTTTAAAATTTTCATAACATATAATTTTAAATTTTAAATCTTTCACATATATTAAAATAAAATCTTTATATTATATTTAAAAATCAATATTTATTAAAACTCAGGTATTTCCATTCAAAAGCTTTGGAAATCATTTTTCAAAATAGACCGACGGTGTCCGTATATAATTTCTATCATATGGTCAAGTGATACGGATAATTATCATTTCAATCTGATTTTTTTAATATTTACGGGTTTATATATCATTTCAACCCGCAATCCTAGAATTTCAATAAAATCGCTTGGGGTTTATCATTTCAACCCATAACGATTTTCCCAAATCTATTATATCGTTCAGGTATGTAACATTTCAACCCATAGATAATTTCTAAACTAACAGGAAACTTGCAGTGTAAGAACAATATACTAATAGCATAACATATCAATGAAGAGCATATACCATAATTAACAATTTAATAACAATATATACACAATAAGTTATCGGTGTCATATGTCAATTAACAGGCAAACAATTTTAAATATTAACATATCATATTCAACAATTTAATTTCTAACTAATTCAAAATTTAACAACATATTACAGTCGTCATCTCAAGCGAATTAAATTTACTAAATATGAGAATGTTAATTATGAGTGATCGGTCACCTTTCGAGACTGGAGGAAACAATGATGGCAACCTGGATACGAACATGACACTCAGATGTAGATCCGGACAGCGGCAAGCTAGAAACTTGAATTCAATGACTCGAAATAAATCGAATATAACATATTATGTATATATATATATAAATTATTACAAAAATCTATTTTAAAATAATAACATAACTTGAAATGTTTATTATAGTTAAACATATTATATAAATACTTTAACATATTACACAAATACTTTAAACATGTAATATAAATACTTTGAACATATTATAAATTGAAATAAATTCTTTGAACACAAATTGAAAAACGTTAAAGGCTGTCATGTGGCGACGTTAGGAAATAAGGTGGCGTGTTAGAGGGTGGAGCTACTGTTCGACTATGGACATGAGCAAGCGGAGAGGGTTGGTCAAGTTTTACTTCGGTGGTGGCTATAGGTGATGAAGTAGTGGGTTTGGAAGGAGAAGTTGATGGGTAGGCTGCTCAGGAATGCGAATATTGGTGGACGAGGCTGGAGATAATATGGTTTAGAGCACTAGTGGGAGAACGTCTGCTGTTGTATGGGGGCTCGGATTTGAAGCATGGAGATGGATGAAGATGAAGGGGCGGGTTTAAAGAGATGAGCAATGGTAGGGGGTCAAGCATGTTTCAGTGAGGATATGCTGGTGGGGATTCGGGCTTGGGTGGGGTGGAGGCAAGGTTGATGTCAGTAGATAAGAGAGGAAGTCGGACAGTATAGTGGGCGAGAGGCGAAGGGGCCGTGGAGGCTGACTGGGTGATCGGATTGGGGCAAGCTTCAAGGAGCGTACGGGGTAAAGAAGGATATGGTCTGGGGTAGTTCGGGTTCGATAACGTGAGGCTGGAGATGGCGGGCGCGTTTGGTTTGTGTGGTGGTCAGTGGTGCAGTCGGGTGGATCTGGGAGAAAGGAGGCGGTTGCCCAGGAGAAAAAAGGTGGGTTTGGTGGTGGGCTACCAATAGCAAAAGGAGGTTAGGTGGTGCTCAAGGTGGTTCGATGGAGTTGCAAATGGGCTGGCTGCACATGGGTTTCATCACGTGGTGGAACAAGGCTAGCAGAGGTAGGCGGATCGGGTTACGCGAAAAGTCACCGACGGTGGCAGATGGAGACGAGGCCGGAGGAGGCGATGGGAGGAGGATAACGTGATCGGTTGCGGTGGTAATGGGCGAAGGTGGGAATGAAAGGAAAATAGGTTGGGGTTTCTTAAAAAAATAAACTGATATATATATATATATAAACTTAGATATATATATTTTTCAAAGCTATGAATAGAAACGAAGAGGGGAAGAAATGAAAGCCAGTGATAAGACGAAACAGAAAATATATATTGAACCATGGAATATTGAAAGTTAAAACTAAATTCCAGGAAATATTAATTGCTAGATTCCATTTGTTTCAACCGATGGACAAATGAATGGACATAGAATACTCTAGAGATTCAAAATGGGTACCAATACGACTAACCGTTTCAACGATTTTGCCGTGTATCAGACACCAACATGCACAAATGAATATACTATAGAGATCAACACAGCAAGATGAACAGAATGGTACACAGATATCAGCGATATGACCAACCTATCAAAACTCGATATTTGCTGCCAAAAATGCTGCTAAAACGCCGAAAATAAGATAAACGGAGTTATAGCAATCCAAATTTGGCTAAACGAAATATGACGTCTCACTCAGAAGATGTTGAACATTTTTATTATATAAAAATATTCAGATTTCAAAAATGTTTTATTTTCATCAATTTGACTGATTTAAATTGAGATTGAAAATTACACAAAAGAACAAACTTTTATAATTTCAGATGAAAATCTGACACTTTTTACGTTTAAATAGACATATTTCAAATATCAAAATTTTCATTGCAAAATTTTATTTAATTTTCAAGAAAAATTATTTAATTACGTTATTAAAAATCATTAAAATTCTCGGGTCTTTACACCAAGCATGCTTCAAATCGAGACAAGCAACCAAATCCAGATCTGTACAAATGCTTCCGTTACTCGATATGTTTCCGTGCAACATTTCATTTTCACTGAGAATTTGACGCTTCATTTCCAAATAGTATCGTGTCACTTCTTTTAAGTAGATATAAATGTTGTAGTTCAAATCTACAAATGTTGTTCATTTCACTCATCATTGAGAATTATCTGGTAGTTGCTGCAATCCATAGTCAGATAGATATAACTTCATTTTTATTTTGAAATAAATAATGATCGGTGGATCGGCACTGATCCACGCTCCTCATTTCACGTATAAGAAAAACATTGCCGATTTTTCTTTCATCTGAACTGTTTGCTATCGTGTCTTCTCCTTCCAAGATTTTCATCCTTAGGCTTTCGGGTTCCTTCATAATCTCAAGTTCTAGCTTCGATCTTGACCGCCAATCCATCCCTTTCCATTTCCATTGCCAATCCAAGTTAGAATCGTCGATCCACTATCGCACTCCACCTTTCTAAGATGTCACCCCATGCCCTACTCCTATAACGTCAATCGTCGCATCATTGCCATTGACAACTGCATTCAACTCGATTTGCATCGATCGATCTCTCTTATATTAGGTTGGATTCATAGGGCCTTGATGAGGGGTAGTATAAGATCGAATTTGTGGTTTAGATGATGGGTCAGTGGAAATTAATTTTTTTTAAGAATGTGGTTGATTCGGAGAAAAGCTTCATGGGGTTGCGTTCAAATCCTAATGTATTCGAGTGTCGATACATCCCGGGATACAAATTCCATCAACACTCATATTCATTAGCAAAAAGCTTTTTATTCTGTGAAGGTTGCACCCCATTCAAGAGTTCAAATTTTGTTCCATGTTGAGATCCATTCGGTTTCATTAACATAATTCTTGTGTTAATGAGAAATATCTGACACAAGTTTCCATCACGTGTTGGAGCTCGTTTTCCAGAACAAGCGGTTTTCTACACATAATTCTTCCATACATCACGCACGAGATACATGATACATGTAACAACCTGCACCTTAATAGGCTTGAATTTTCGCAAAATCAAAAACTCAAGTCTATTAGGATACAGATCGTCAGTGTTGGTATCCTGTAAAAATAAAAGTATATCAGGGAGTTATCGATAAAAACTCACACCGGACTAATGAAGTATAATAATACACATACACATATACCAACCAAGACTAATACCTTTGGATATCCTGTGCCCTTATCTGTGCAAAGCATGCATGAGGAAATCAGTTCTCCCACCATTCCTGTCTTGTATCAGTACTTGTTCCACTAAATCTATCTAATGGGTTATAATGAGAAGGGAGTTAGAATAATATTATGGGGATTGGTAAATTACATAGCTTATCCATAACACTAGTTTATGTCGATTACTTTCCATTACGTGTTATGTCTATTATTCAAAGCTTAGTTTTTTTGACTCCATTTACGCGTACGATATGCCCAACCTACTCAAGGTACACAATAGGCATATATGTTTATATATATATATATATATATATATATATATATATAAGTTTCACAGTCCCCTATGGACCAGGATACATTCCCGTCGGTATTTGTAATCTCTGCACCGCGTCAGGCATCCACCAATAGTGTCTAAGCCGAATTGTCCATGAACGTCGAGAAACCTCCCGTTAGTGTGTAGCAATGGTATTACAACTATTTAGCCATATTCTTATATGCCTAAAAAACCATCTAAGGGTTATCTAGCCAACCTCCTAACGATAATGAACTAACAAACAAACTTTGAGGTAATTGCGTATCACATACGGAACCGACACCGGTAGAAAGTGTAGTCCGTCTCTAAGCGTAACCCAAGTCTTTTTTACTGCTACAGGACCGATAATGCTCTCAACATATGTGTACATCTCTACTCCTTGCATATATGTTACCAACCTTGGTGACATAACGTCGAGTTTTTGCCACCACCCATTTAGATTACTTAACGCATATCAAGGAAATGTCCACATAGTTACTTAATACCCCGTGATGGAATTGAAGAAGACCTTAATTGGCCATTTAAGACTTCAAATCTAAGGCGAACACTCTTTGGTATATTCCTTACACTTGTATGCGAACATATATCCTCATTGGCCCTATAGATGAAGATATCCCACATTATTACAATGTATACACAACTACTAGTAGCCTCTTACAGAGGGCTGACTTTGTTGTGTAACCTCCGTGACCTCGCATTTTAACCCTTACTAATAACGGCATCATTTATGGTTCGTTTAAATATTGGCTAGATCGAATAATTTACACCCATCATAAATGTATTCGTAAAGTTGTAGTTTCAGCTGGAGAAGTATTATGCCTCCTAAATTCAATTATTAGTATTCATTTACTTTGACATGAATTTACTTCTTATTTCATTAATTCCATTAAATATTATTTACTGATTCTTTATAATTTAATAGATTAAATACCTTTTACTGCTTCCTTTTCAAACAATGCAATTATATATAATTTACTGTTCATTTTTATTTATTACAATTAAGTATAATTCATTAATTCTTTTCAATTATTAGCTACCTTTCTTGATTACTATAACTTTCCTAATTTCTTATTCCATTGTCTTATTCATACATTGATTGCTTATTGTTTTTTCTAACTTATCTTAAATAATATATATTAAATCAACAATGAGATTATTGTTATTATTTTTATTTACAATACTTTGGTTTTACGTTTAGATATTTATATATTTTAATGCATTAGAATTATATCTCAAAAGAAAATGTTAACACTGTAGTTTTCCATAAATTATCTAAAAGAGGATTTATGTTATGTTTGGACTTACAAGAAATTATCTTTTCTATTATTTTTGAAATAGATGGTACAAAATATGGTAAACATCTCTATTTTGTATATTTCTTCCTTTTGGGCCAATTCCTTGTGATTTCAAACAATACACCTTCATACATACTTATAAAGTTGGATTTTTATAGAAATTTACACAGAAACATTCCTCGTTCCAATGAATTAAAACATAAACTTAAACCCTAATCAAATTAGTAATAATCTTCAATTCATATTTAATAACTTATAACATTCACATAATAAATATGAAATTTACATAAAATCATACTAATGAATTATCTCATAACTTTTAGGGACTACTTTCACCTTTCTAGATTTAGGTATATACAATATTTAATCAAAGCTAACAATTCACAAAATATGTAGAAAGGTTCTCGAGTTCATTGCATATATATATAAGCCTATAATTTCAAATTTTACATTTAGTAATAAAAGGAACACATTCACAATGATATAAATCCTTTATTATATAAAAATATATAATTTCTCACTCACCTCTAAGCTTTCAAATCTCCAAATCTAAATCCGTTATTTCTTATTGACTTCCTTTATTTCTACCAAAACGTGTAACAAAATTATATACATATTTATTAGAATTATAGATCTGAGAAGATACTTGAATTAAACGTAGATTTAGATCTAGATTTATAATTTACCTTTTGCTTTAGCGAATCAATTCGACCATATTCTTCTTCTCTTTTATTTTCCTCTACTCTCCACTTATATATGTATATAATATATTTTATATTTTTTTAAAATTCTTAGAATCTATGGAGATTAGAAAATATTAGAGCTTCGCACTTGATTCAAAAAATAGAAGAAGAAAAGTGAAGGGCTATACCTATATTTACGGGTGCTCGAATCAGTTCTATCCTACATATTATATTATAACAAATTTGGATCATTCGGCTTAGGTTCAATATCAGTTGCTAGCCCTCCACCGATCGACCGCTCTACTTCCACCGATCAACCACTTGCTATTGACCGATTGAACTTGGGGTGTCGACCGGTAGCTAATATATTTTGTTGTCATATTTCGTTCATTTATTTCCTAGTTTGTTTGATTTAACGCTAAGGGTTCTTTTAACGCTATATGTGCTATTTAACATTAAATTAATTATATTTATTTACTTAATACATTTTTAATTATTTTCGATCCAAAATATTCAAACATTAATAACTTTTTCGTTTGACCTCCGATTGTAAAACTTTGCATATGAAAATTGATCAAAAAATACCTCAAAAACAATGGTGCAATTTTCATAGCCATATTCTAAAGCTTTTGAAAAATACATTTTTAGGCTTTAATAATTATATATTAATTATTTTTAATTAACATTAACAACTGTTTAATATATCGAGTGTTAAATACATACACTGTGTTGGATACGATATTACCCCTATCGACCTACAAAATACGATACGTGGACACACACCAACATTCGTTGGATGATATACATCGAAAACATGGGGACTAGACAATCATATAATTAAGAATAAGTATTATAAATAAAGATTACCAAACTATACTCCTCATTTAAGATTTCAAGCTTTGTCATGGAATCCAGTAGACTCTTTCTACATATCTCGGCAGTGGTTGCTTTCGCTTTTACATCACCAAAGACGGCTTCAAGCTTGGCACTGGCTTCCACTCCTTCCATAGATAGTTCTTCTTACCTCATTAACCACGATGGCCTCTAACCAATGTGGCTTCATTGATGATCATTGAGGAACCATAGTGAGGTTCCTCAAGATGCTAACCAAGAATGGTCATAGTCTTTGACAACTATAACATCCCACTATTCCCAACATTTAGAATTAGTGTCAAACAATATCTATGCCTATGCATTAACCTCAACTGTTAAAAATAGTGGATCAGTTAGATGAATAAAACAATTAGCAGATTATATATATGTATGTGTGTATGTTTATATCAAACTGGGATTAAACAACATATTAATATCATCATATGTGTTAAATACAAGTACTAATATCACAAAAAACACATATTCTATTTTTTACATCCGTATTACAATGATGGTTCTATATAATAGAATAAAAGAACAAGTACAGGATAAAAATGGTAGAAAATGTACATTCTAAAAGCATGAGTTATAGATTTGCCTCATTCCATTTTTATTATATTTATTTGTAAACATGAGAAATCTATATATAGAAAAAAATATGCATGATAGTAAAAATACAAAAGAAAAGGGAATAGATTTCAACTAGTCATGGAAAGGGCCTTAATCTGCACACCCTAGCCTAAATTAAGGGATCTAGCGGCTATTGTATAAAAAAAAAGATTGTATATGTACCTTTTTGGGATCAAGCTTACATGGATCTGCTCTTCTCTTACTGTTATAAATGTTAGCATAAGAGTAACATTTATTGTTAAAATGTCCACACAATAATACAAGCATATCTATCATTATCAACCACAATATGATAATACAAAATAGTGAACATACTCCAACGCACAGACATAACTAAAAGTCATTCAATTCTGTTTCTCAACAATGCCAACCAAAATTATTGAACAAATATTTATGCTCAATGCAAAAGTGAATACACTAATTCACCAACAATAACAACACATCCACATATCAAAGAACCACAATAACTTTCGGTGAAGACTAACAAACATACATACTAACAAAAGGGTAATTTCTAGTAACACTATGTATATCCAAGATCAAGTAAACACGAGTAAATAGAAATTAATCACTACAAATAGTAATCGTTTTTCCACATGGTAAATATAAATAGATATATCCCCAAATAGTAAATATCCACCTAAATAGCATGCCTTTTAATGGTAAATACCGACTCCCATAACAAATGGACAATAACAGGCGATATTACTTCATTCTCAGTGTAGTAGAATCATACCATTATTGTATATTCCAACATCAACAATTTATTATGGATAATAAAAGTTTAATTATTATCTACCGTTGACCTCATTTTTAGTAACGAGTATGAAAAACTCGACCGAACCTTGAAATGCAATCATCCAGGTAAGGATACCACCACGCTCGCTAGGCTTACTTTTTGAAGTAGTCGACTTTGGAGGGAAGGGTTATCGTTGGTAGAGGCCACGAACTCATTTGAGTTACAAGCTTGGTTGCATACCGACCACCCCTAGGCAGAGGGTGGCTGGATGGACCCTTTATTGTTGGGTCGTTGCTTGGAGGGAATGTGAATTGAGATAGGCAGGGGCGAACAGAGGCACTTACCCAGGGTAGGGTGTATGGCGGACTAGAGTAGACAGGAGACTTGCCCATAGCGGGAGATGGCAGAGAGTAATCCTAGGGAAGCACAGAAAGTAAATACACAGTGATGTATATTGATTCAGCCCAGCGCGGCTTATGTCCACTATGATGTTCCTTTACTATATCAACCTCTTACGATTTACAGACTATTACAAGAGAATAATAAAGGAGACTAGACTAAATATTACAATAATATAATATCCAGTCTAAGGGACTCGTAAGGAGAAGACATGAGGGAAGACCCACTTGGAGAGCCATCCCTGGAGGAGGAGTCTCGGAGACGGAAGAGCTCTTAAAGGAGGGGTTGCTGGCAGTGGTCGAAAGGTAGGCACTAGAAGGAGGTGCCGCTAGCTAGAGTGATAAGCTTGTTGTTGGAGGTGATGATAGTGGTAGAGCCTGGTGGGTAGAGCATGGTCGGTTGAGTGGTAGAGTTTAATGAAGGCTCTTTCTAATGGAAGTCGGGCGAAGCCACCATTAGAAAGGCTTTAGAGGAGGAGAGAGTTGATGAGGGAGATGGATTGGAGAAATCGTTATGTCAGTCTCGTCTGCCTATCCCTCCTTTCTCTCTCTACCTCCCCTTACCATATGGTATGGCATCAGGTATATATAGAGGATGTGGGGGTGTGAATGGATGGTCAAGATTGTAGAATAACAATGCAGGAGAGCTCTGGGCCATGGATTGGAGGAGACGTAGGATGGGAGCCAGCTGGAAAGCAGATACGAGCCCATGGCTCGGATTGCTTACTTATTGGAAAGAAGGACTATGGCAGACCTAGAAAAAGCAGCAGGCTTTAGTAGGAAGGAGTGCAGGTTCTGCTTGGTTAGTGGAGAGGTGGGGGAGAAGAAAGGGCTGCTCGTGGAGCACTGCTACCAGAAGAATAGTACTTTACTCTTATGGCGCGTACTTCGAAGCAGTTGGACTGGGAATGGTTAAGGTACTTTGTAGTAAACTGTTTTGGATTAAGCGGGCGGTCCTAGTTGGTAGATTTAGGATTGTTAAGGACATAAGGCGGTTGGTCCATCGTGGTTGGGTGAAACCTTATGTAGGAGTAGTTGGCCACACGAGATAGCTAGTCCGGTGTCGACTCTAAACATACCGAGCATCCAACGAAGGGTGGACATACAGGGCTTGGTTGCAATTGTGTGGAGAGCGAAGTCTGTGGATGGTCACGTAAGAGCAGAGCTACTTCTGAAACTAAGATCATGCGGAGGGAATACCCAATACTTAAAAGGGGAGGAAGGTCGCTAAGGAATGGTATTGTATGAAAGATGTGGCTTGGCGTATGGATTGGAATGAAGGATTGGAATGGGTGGGTGCCGAAGATGCCGGTGGTGGCTCTTTCTGCTAAGGGAAAGGATGCCAAGGGTGGGGGCCCAATGTTGGGGTTATGCTTCTAGGAGACATTGGTTGACTGGCTTCAGATGATCATCAAAATGTTGTGAGCACTCGGTGCCTTGTTGAGGAAGGCAGGTATCTTGAGGGATTCGACCGGCCAATCCATGTGGAAGAGGAGGAGAAGTCTGAGGAGGCAACCATCCTGGTATGTGGGAATGACACCGAAGGAGCCGCAAGTGGGAACTTGAGGGTACGATAAGAAGTCGTGTTGAATCGAGAAGACATGCCTCGAGGCCCGCCGTTCTTTCAAGATCCTGAAGAACGTGGTGATGGTTGAGGGCTGAGCTGCCATCTATGGTGCCTCTGGATGCGAAGTAAGCACGGTTGGCCATTGAAGATGACTGACTGGTAGTCCATTGATGGGGGTAACCTGCTGGCTGAGTGAGGATCCAGCAGACGGACCGACTTTGGGAGCTTCTTCAGAAAGTTTTTGTTTACCTAAAATTTTGGGTAACATCTATCGACTCTAAAAAAATATTAATATTATTTTATTCACTATCTAAAATTCACTTTGTAACCATCTTCCCTAAATAATAATATTAATTCACTTTAAATGCCTTAAAAACATTGTGTTACTAATTTCTCAAATAATAGTAATTATAGCAAAACTCACTTTCAAAACATATTATTATTATTATTCCTAAAATAGTGACTTTTTCATAAAATCTTTATTTAAATCATTTTTTATTTTTTCCAACCCAAAATAATAGTAATAATACCCCAAATTAGTTATTTTTATAAATATATCTAATATTCCACTTTTAAAATACTTAAAACAATATTATTTTCAAGCCCAAAAATAATACGACGATCCACATTTTCAACCCTCGGAAATCGACACTAATACATCATCGGTATTCATGTGCTGAAGATCCAACCACCGGAGAGACAGATGGTCAAGGGTAGAAAAAAGAAAAGTACAGAACATAATCTTACACAAATGGAATTACATATATTATTTCAACACATAATCTTTATAGCAAAAAATTTTAAATACATTTATCAGAGTTTATCATAACATCAACATGGACAGTTATAGATATATGTCCTTACAAATGCGAACTACAATAGTATATGAGTGTGGTGGAAATGACTAACAATCTTCAGAAGAATCTTCTAACTCCTTGCTCCATGCTCTTTCAAAATTCTCTAAACAAAACTTGACTACTAGGCTGCTTGGAATAATAGAGCACCTAGAGTTAAGGGAATGAAAATAAACTCCTGATCAGCCATAGGACTGGTGTGAGAAACTCAAAATAAATAATTTGAAAATAAAGGGCATCTCATAAGACTATGCTGAATATAAACATGGAACAAGTTTTTATCTTATGATAACCAAAACATTTCTACACGAAATCCAATAATATTATTCTTAATGACATTCTTTTGAAAGCACATTTCATATAAACATATTTAAATAGCCGAAATTGTTACATGGGTTAAATTTGATGGCATAATAGGTTTACAACTAAAACTGAAGGCACTTATTAGAGATTTGGATTTCTAATGAATAGAGAGGTAAGGGATTACCTTCTATGTAGGGCATCTTTGGAGGAATGCACCGAGGCCATCCATAAATGGTCCACTGTGAATTAAGACCGTCTTACATGAGACCAATATATGGTACGGATAGCACTGAATATGATATCACCCCGATTGTTTCCGACCAATCCGAGAGCTCTTGTACCATACACCACTTATTTTTTTACCCGACATTATAGCAGCTGCAACATAAATCTAAAAAGGTGATATCATACCCTAATGGTTGCAAACTACATAACCCTAAAGCAACCCTTGCTTTACAATTCCCCTGGCGTGAGGCTAAAGGAAACATTTACCTTTCTTAGAACATGTTCACTTAAAATTTCACATTGCCATTTCCAACAACATACTATTGATTTCAACAAAAGTACAACCTCTGAGCCTGTATCTGTCAAAGAAGGGTGTTAAGTATAAGAGGGTCGCCTCCTACGCCACTAACAGATGTACGTTTGTACAGATCAATGCACTGTAATCTTAAAAATGCAAAGTCAAACATACATCCATATAAGTTGTCCAGGAATAGAACATACCGAAGACACTCTCATAACACATCTTTTTGGGCATTACCCCTAGGATTAGTAGCGAGTAATCCTTGCATACGAAGATCCTAGAATGAAGAGACCATTGTTATTTATTTATCTTGGGAGCTACTCCGAAATATCAACAAGAAGTCCTTCCGTTATGAAGATCCCCGCCTTTAACTTCATTGTCTTTAACATATCTTCACTATCGAACTCGTAAAAAAGTGGTTTTTGGATAAGAATTGCCCAAATCCAACCTCAGTTTCTCCATACCAATTATCGATAAAAAGAAGTTAAGTGGGTGATTAATATTCCATTAATTTGTGTCCTTTTATCCAAAATATCTTCTTAGAGATATATATCTTTTAAAACCATTTCTTTTTAGTGTATATGGGATTATTAAACCTCTCTTGTCAAATCCTTTGGTTACTTAAAATCTTTTAAATTTTAGAATAATTCCAAATCATTTCATCCATTACTTAAAAATATATTTCTAAATCATTTATTTAAATCTTCAATAAATATTTCTTATTTCCAACACATATTTTTTTAATATGTTGAAACCATGTCATCTAAGATGGTAAATCAAAATTAGTTAGTATTCAAGTAAAATAGATCCATAGAAATTATACAAATTTTATTCGATACTAATTTCCATATTCAACTTCTACTATTGATCGAATAATGGTGGAATCACCTTTTAAATTCATATGATTAGTACGAGTTCCGTCAAGATTATTTCTATACAATCCAAGTTGTATTAAATTTGGAAAAGGTAAATCTTTTATACTTGCCTCGTTTTCGGAATTTCAACCTTATCTATTCCTCACCCAAGAAAGAGGCCAAATGAGCCAGGGTACTGGTTCTCTAAACATCTCTTTATTTTAAGCACCTCACATCTGGATCTCACGAATAGAAAAATCCAGTCTATTCATCGGCTTTTAGAGCCAAGATTAAATCACTTGTTTAACAGCTTTTCTCCAAATCATTTATTTAAACCCTTTAAAATAAATTATAAAACCTCCACATTATCTTTAAAATACTTAAATATTTATAAAAGATTTGGGAAAGAATACTTAAGTTTAAAGCCATATTTCAAAAGGTATCAAAAATGCTGCAAAAAGTAATGTGAATAGTGTTTTTAAGGCTTATTTTACCAAAACAACTTCTCTATCATTTAGAAATCTATTTTTATAACTCAAATATCTTGTAAAACATTTTAAAATATTTATGGAATTTATTCCATATTTTTAAATAATTAAAAATATCAATTTTAAAGAATTTGTCGCTTTGGTTTCAGAACTGCGAAAGCACGACTATTTTGAAAACTTGTTTTACTCATATTTTAAAATCTACTAAATGAAATCTCGATTTTTTTTGAAAACTATGATTAGAAGAGTTTGGAAACTTCTTATTTCAAAGAAATCCAACTCCAAATCCATCATATAAATAGATTTAACTTTTTATGGCGTGAAATCGCGAACTGCCGTTACGTGACGCTCCTATTTTTGACTTAATTTTCATTACTTATCAGAATTTCACCAAATCGGAATTTAGCATTTATAAAACATTTATAAAGCAGTTTAAAGGGGTTTAACGATTCTACATCACTTTTATAACTTGATTCGTAAAGTGATTTCCTTGTGTAATATCGACATGCATTTAATGTGACTTGTTTACACAATTAAACACTATATTAAAATAACCAATATCTAATGATCAAAGCATAGTAAACATCCATAGCAATCATATCACATCATCATTATATATATAGAGTTACTTACCTTCATTGGTTTCTAACTTCATGAAATTCGCTAAAGCTCTGCTATGATCGAATCAAAGCCTACAAGATCAAGCTTTGGACCTTCGAATTTGCTAGGCCTATGGTTGCAAAAGGAAGTGGGCTCGACCTTAGTGGTGGATGATATGGCCGTGGGTTTAGAGAGAGGAAAGGAGTGGATTTGAGCTTGTTTTTAAGTGGATTGCAAATGTATATATACTCATATAATATATTTTCTTTTCGCTAATTTTTCTTTATAATTTTCCTAAGGTACGATGCCATTAAAGAGGAGTATAAGAAGATGAAGAAGCTTAAAAAAAGTGAAGATGGAGGGCGGTATTTACAGGAAATTTTTTTGAAATAAAATATTATGATATTTATGTGCATATACATCACCATTTCATCACCACCACACCCTCCTCCTTCACTATGCATGGCCGAACATCCCTCCGCATGTGTTTAGTCATGTGTGTGATTTGGGTGTGCAAGAGTGAAGTGAAGTTTGCTTTTTAAGTGTGAAAATATCTTACATTTTTTTGTAATACACACACACATACATACATATATAAGTTTATATGTATATCCGTATGTGTACATGTGTTCATATATGTGTTAGAGTATGCACGTGCATGTTATATATGTGCACAAGTCATATAAACAAGGTTGTACTAACTTTGAATAAATTTCGTTCCTTAAACCATTGAAACTCAAGAAGCCGATTCCTGGTCACATTTCCACTTACAAATTGATTTCATATAAATGTAAACAAAATTTGAAAACTAATTTCTCGTCATTATTAATTAATTAAAATGATCTCATTTGAATTATCAAACCATATAAATTAATATTAAACAATTGTTTACGAGCTGTTATATTGATAAAGTGATACAAATTTTCTTAAATTTTCAAATCAAGTATATATCTTTATAGAACTTTTATAAATGATTTGCTATCACAATATAACAGATTAAATTAATTAATATCATTTTAAAACTATTATTTGAATATTTATAATAATTATTAAATCATTTAATCAATTATTAAAAATGACGTCATTATTGATGATGTCATAAATACATTTTATTTTGAAAATTAAAATAAATAATTTTATTTTATATTCTTGTTTGAATAGATAAATAAGTGTATGTATCTAGCTCCATGCATGACTTCTGATAATTATATAGTTATTTATTGATAAAACGGTTTTTGGTCATTTTATCGATATTTTTTCAAGTTGTATATTTTTGTAAATACTTATTCAGATGATATTATCATCATTATTTATTATTCAAGACAAAATAATCTATGTTGAAAAAGCTTATATTTGAATATTTTAAAAATAAATATAATTTATTATAGTGATAAATTTGTGGGTCGTTACAAATAATAATAATTTAACATAAAAATACTTCTGAAAACGTGTCTTTATTATTTCCCTAAATATATCTCGCAATTTTAAACAATAATAATATCATTTCTCCATAATACCCATAAAGTAGTCATAATATATTTTATCCAAGTAGTAATAATATGCATTTAATTTCAGAAAATCTTGATATTACTATTTATCTCAAACAACATTCATCTATTCTTAAATTCTTTAATGTTTAATTATCATTATAAAACTCAAAAATAATAATAATTTACCAAAATCAGCAATAGACATCACTTTTAAACCAATAAAGATTTAAACATCGTTCAACAATAAATCTCATATATATTTCATAAGAACATTGGTCATATAAAAATCTCTTATTTAAGTGATAAATCTCTTTTATATATCCCTTATGGTCCATTGAGAACCAATAGTGTGAGTCCAACTAAACCTCTTTTGTTACCAATCTTATGTCCATAAAATCAAATAATAAATTTCATCTATAAATAAATTTTAAAACTTTGTTCATAATAAAATTTTCACTTTTAAATAATAAATCTCATTCATATAAATATAAATCAAAGTATCTAATAAAGGATACATAAGTACTCAATGAAAATCAATCCAGATCTATTTCAGGTCAAGTGTTTTCTCTTCCATCATAACCCAAAATAGTTTTCACTTCCATCACAACCCAAATCGCTCTTAAAATCTGGTGCATACGTTACTGAATGAATCCCTTGCACTTTTTTATTGAATCAATATTTCTCTTTTGAAATAGATATTATATTTTTTGAATTAAGAAAGGAATGATGATTTTATAAAAATGCTTAATGGATTTTCTCAAATGTTAATTGCCTTCCTCCTTAACCTTACGTTATTTCCTAGGAGAGTAACGTATGAATATGTTTTAAATTATTAAAAAGTTACCTTTTAAATGCAGGGCACTAATTTCTGGTGTAAATGAATTAATCTCCTAAATAAACCAATTAATTTACCCCTATGCAATTGGTTGCTAATCTGCGCAATTAATTTCCTATAATATAGAAAATTAACATACAAGCGAAGTGTGTCTCCAAGAATTAAGATATATGGAATAAATTCAATGCTTTGAAGACATACATACAAACATTCGTAGTTTATATAATCCACTTTTTTTTAGAGTTACCAAATTTATATTTTGTTACGTTAGATTAATTACATATAGATTGATCTAAACACATAAGCATATATATATATGTGTGTGTGTGTGTGTGTGTGTGTGTGTATTTGCTTATTTACACTACGAATAAATTTTCTCCTTATCCCTCCCTATGTACACATAGATGCATATATACATACATATGTAATCTGCATGAATATGTGTTTTTTGGTTTCAAAAGAATTCAAAAAGTATGTTGTTAGCCAAGATCAATTCTATGACCTCTCTAATTGAACCGCTCTCTTAACCAGCTGCACTAAACATATATAATATTAACAATTATTTATTTAAGGTGCAAATCTTTTAGACTTATAAAATCAATATCTTATGAATCACAACTCCTAATATAACAAACATATAGTCTAAAATGATTAGCTTGAAAAGATTTACACAACAGTTATGAATGCAACATCAAAATCATAGTATTATTCTAACTTCTATTTTAAATCATTACTCAACAACTTACGATGATTTATGAAATATGATTTATTATTCCAAATAAATGTATATAAATCTACTAGTTATTGTATCAACCAACTAGATACCCTCGCTTTTCTTATCTGTCGTCGAACTTTAATGAATTTTCATTGGGGATGGGATTCCAATAGATGAAGTTAGGCTCTTATTATCGCACAACTGAGTTCATAACCCTCCACCTGCTTACTCAGTGTATGGTGCATGTGCTTATCTAGAGTGATGAATCCTTTCAATCCATTTATTTGCCATGTTCTTTAGTCGATGAGGCTCGCTCTATGGCAACTACATCCTAACGATTATGAAATTCTATGCAGTTTATTTATGATATTTGTCCTATATCTAAGCAGGGAGCTGCCATTTGCTGATGTTTGATATCCCTATAAATTTAAGCATCACTCCTTCAATCCACAACTCACTTTCTTTGAAGCATTTGGAGACCACAGAGTCGTGATTGACCTCCACAACAAACTTTGTTGCTTTAAAGATGAATACTTCTTCATATGCTACCCTATTGGCTTTGCCAAAAAGTGACTTTCTAGATGATAGTCTTCCAGTTACCATTTATCTAAATTGATAGTCCCATTCTATTTTATTATAGTTATGCCTTTGAGAATTGACAATGATGGGTTCGATGTGAATGGTTGTATAACTCCAAGCCATTCTAGGAGATGAGCACAGAACAACCCACTTAATAACTGAATCGCGCCTTTGACATTTTCACGTTCTTTACAATGGTTATAGAGTTCACGTCAAGCCTACCACACCAAGTGCTCCATAAGCTACTCCACATGTGAAGGTCTCTCCTCCATCTCCAGCTTATCGTGGAGTAATCGATGTTGATGAAGGAAATGAATTCATCGATATAGAATCAAGTGAAAAATAAGAAGGTGAATATGAGAAAAAGGAGAAGAAGTGGATCTAGATAGATATAAAGAAAAGAAGTAGAAGGATTCAATGAAGTTTCAACCAGGGAGAATGGCAAGAGAGGAGATGCTTCAATTCCTACTCCCAAGTTCTAATTCCTAAGGAGACGGCCTCTTGAGCCTACCCCGGATCCAAACCTTAGTTAGACCGAGGAAGCAACCACACTTGTAACAACCTATATTTGGAGTGCCACAATATGGAAAATTAAATTAAATCAATATTTAGAAGAAATTACTAAAAAGAGCAAATAAAATAATTTAATTTCAAGAATTACCTAAGGGAGATTTAAGTAATTAAGCATTGGACACTTTAAAAAGTTAATTAAATGGAGTAAGGGTAGTTGGATAAATTAAAGTCGGCCTTAGTTAGATATTTGAATCGAAAGGATGTTGTATTGATGGAAATATATTACTAAGATTAGGAAAGGAGGGAAATTAGTCTAAGCCAAAATCACTAACATGCATGCCTTAGCTACGTTCTTCTCATTATATATTATTTTCACTTTCAAAACCATATCTCCTAAACTACTACAAGACTGACTATATTTCTAAGCAAAAGAAGAATAAACAATGGTTAAAAGATTCAAGCTTTCATTTTAAAAAGAAAGAAGTTTAAATCAAGAATTCCAAAGCTAAGGTGAATAAATTTTTCTCTAAAGCTCTTTGTAACCTATTTGGGTTTGGATTCGGTTAGAATGGATGATTTTGATGATGATAAACATGTTTGGATGATTATACATTGTTTTAAATGTATTTTGAGTTTTTGATAAGAGGAATTTAATAATGTTTTAGGGTAAAATTTTATTTAACCATATTCAAATGCTATGAAAATTTAACATGACGTTTAGAATAATAAAATAAATTTGATTCTTAAATTACACACTTTTTGGAAAATTATTTAGAATTATTATGAAGTTTCTAAATTGAGAAAATGTTTAATTTGGGGAAAATTAATTATTAAAAATATTAAATATAATTATTTTGATATGAAATCTTGATATGAGATAAAATATGATGAATTAGATTTTGATGAATTTTCTAGCTTTTCCCCATTAATTTTTGATTTTATATGAATTATTTGACAAAGAAAAACGTTTATTATTAGATGATAATTAATAAATAAATAAATAAATTAAGAAAGTAATTTACAATTTTTGAAAAGGAAATTGTAAATGATTAAATTAACCAATGAGAATTCAAGAGAAAATAAAGTTTGGTGTAGAGTAAGTACTTTTAATGGCAATGAAGCAGTTTTCAGGTCAATTATAGGGTTGCCACAATAATATGCATTAGATACCTGAATATCAACTTGTGGTAGCATTGGTATAGGCCAACCCATAATATCTTGTATGAGTTTAACTTGCAATAGCTTTCAATATGCGATAACAAATGATTGTTTAGCTTGTCATAATAAGTATAAGGACGTCGACATGCGATAGCAAAAAGGAACATTAACTTTTGATAAAGTGCGAAATCAACTTGGGATAGCTAACTAGGGGTTACTTGCGATAGTCCGAATGGGATTCAAGCTACAATAAAAAATGGAATGGTCAATATGCCATAGCTAATATGGCTATTGACCTACGATGACTAGTTGAACTATCAACTTGCGATAGCCTAGCCATGTTCAACCTACAATAACTCGAGTGAGAGTAAATATGCAACAGCTAGTTCAACTTGCAATAGTCAATATGTGTTTGCTATGGGACTATACTTTTCTAAGTAAAACCAAAAAATAGTTAATGCACTTTGGAAGTCAGTTTCCAAGTGTTGATTGAGAATTCCATGAGGATGAAATCGTGAAAGAAATTTATAAGTTAAAATTGCATTATCGTGTTTTGAAATGAAAGGAAGCTTAGGGAAGCTAACAAATGATAGGGTGACATTTAAACCAAAGATAGAAATGTTTAATCCAAAAGATGCGTAAGTTATACAGTAAATAAGAGAAAGAAAAGGTTTGAATCAAGATCGTAGAGATATACTGACTCATGTAATTTTTAAATGGAAGAGTGCTAAGACTAATGATGTCCAAAAATCATATGGGAAGGGTGCCACGACTTGTGAATTCTATAAGGTTCGGTTCAGTAAATTAAACTTTAAAATAAGCATATGGTAGTGTGCTAAAACGTCAGGGTAGTGTTATAAATAAAATGAATCGACGATGTGAAGCGAAAGTGTTTCAAGACTAAGAGAGGCTATTGCCGCTTAGTAAGGATGCTTGCTAGAATGCGTTCATGGTGCGTATATTCAACCTCTTAGGAGGTCAGTATGGCTTTTATGGTGGAATGAGTGGCTATTTCGTCAGGTGGCATTGTTCGAGAAAAAATCTGTTAGTGATAGACAATTCAAGAGAGGTAATCACTAAGACAAGTTAATGGTAACTTTAAGATTGATACTAAAATTAGAGATGAGGTGATGTTTGTATAAATGATTGTTAATTATATGACATGGATCATAACTGAATATTAAGTATACGATACAGGCAATTTAAATCTGATAAATACAAATATGACATGGTTCATAATTGGATAATAAGTGTTAGATACATTTTTCGTCTAACTAACACCCCGAAGTTCTCGAAAGCTTGTTTCGCGAGGATGTAAGGAAATAGAGTACACACCAAAACTATATAGAAAGTAAGTGCTAAAAGTTAAAGAGACACAAGATTTATAGTGGTTTAGGACTGAGATCACTACATCTACTTTGAAGATTCTGCTTCTATCTTTATTCCTCAATTCGTTGGACAAGAATCTTTCCAATCATATCCTCCATGAATGATTTTTACTAAAGCTTTCTTAAAAGGGTATGTTATATTGAATAATTGAAAAAATGTCATAGGATCTATCTGCCAACCCCTTTTTAGATGTGCATGGTCCTCTATTTATAGCAAATTTAAGGATCTTCTATTGTTACAGGGGCTTTAACTCTGATTCGTGACCTAGCTTGCTATAGGCGGCTCTGATTCAAACGCTTGTCATCATCTGGTTGAAGGTGTTTTGACAGGGATGGCTGACGTGGTGCTTTTACATATAGCATCTTTGATTCCATTCGTCTATCTCGACCTTTAATCTCGTTTTGGGCTATCTGTACCGTTGATTGTTGAGCTATTGTAATGTCGCCGCTCTTGGCTAAGCCTCTTGCTCTATTTGGATAATAATCTTGGTCTTTGTTGTCGTCTTAATTCATTTTCTCAGTTTATATGCTCTTGGGTACTGAGTCCGGTGCTTGAACTCTTGATGGAAGCTAAACGATGGATCACTGAACTATAAGCCAAAGGACTCTCTTTTCGTAATTCGTGTTTCGTGGAAATTATGCTTTAATACATGCCTCAAAAATTCATCTTATATGGTTGATATAAGGTGGATTTTGGAGAAAATAAAGTTATGACATGACTTGGTTTGTTTGTGCCTTCCCATTATAAAGTCAATCCTAAGCTTTCAGGCAGAGTAGCATTCTGGGAACTCTCAAAAGTGTTGCTTTGTTGAGATGACTTTGTGATGATCTGACCTTATTTCGATGATAATTTAAAGTCTAATCTCATGTAGATGGTAATGAAAATAATTGAAATCTAACCTCTCCAGTGGTGAGAATAACTTGAAATCTAACCTCATGTAGAGGGTTTCGAAAATAAATTGAAATCTAACCTCATTTAGAGGGTTTCGAAAATAATTTGAAATGGACGCCTAGCGACGAAAATACTCCAATACCATGCTCCAATCATCAAGACTCGGTCTCATATAGGTATCAGTCTGAAAAATACTAGTGGCGATTTAATACCTATATTTCGCATGTTATAGGAATGTGGCTCACTACACAGCACCGTGCATGGTACTTTTGACTATGGCTCACTCTTTACATGATACGATTCAGCCATGGCTCACTCTTTACACAATGCCATGGTTATGACCCACTTGGTGCGTTTGGCACGGTCGATTTCCTAGGACTCACTCTTTACATGATACTATTCGCCATGGCTTACTAGTTGCATGCCACATTTTGACCATGGCTCGCTCTTTACATAACGCTATTGGTCATGGCTTACTATCATTGGAAATCCATCTAACGCATGGTTCTACCTAACCATGATTTACTATTATTGGGAATCTACCCACTATTCTGACTTTCTTGGGAATCTACACACTTTTCTAACATTCTCGAGACTCTATTCGATGCATGGTACTACTTGACCATAACTCACTATATTGGAAATCTTCCCAGTTTTCTAATCCTTTGGGAATCTACCCATTCTTATAATATTCTTTACATTGCCCAATAATGAAATTAAATATTTTCCGTAAGGCAAAATTATTTGCTTGGTGGAACTCAGTAATTTCCATGAGAAAAAACCATTTACATGGAGGCAAAAGCATGACTTTGAAATTCATGTAATAATACTTGATCAGAGCTATATCATATAAAAAAATTGATGTGCTTTTGAAAGTTGCATGATATTACTTGATCACGAAAATAATTGTGACTAAAACATTTTTGATGCAGTATTTGAAAGTTGTGTGATATTACTTGATCATGCAATCATCTCGACTAAAATGTTTTTTGAAGCAATATTTGAAAGTTGTGTGATATTAATTGATCATGGAAATCATCATGACTAAAACTTTTTTCGATCCAATATTTGAAAGTTGTGTGATATTACTTGACCATTGCAATCATCATGACCAAAACATTTTTTGATGCAACATTTGAAGTGCTTAAGACTTAGGGAAATTGAAGTCTTGTGTGGCATACCAAAGGCATGGCTAAGGTCTAGGTTATTGTCTCAAACTTGTGGACAAAAATTTTATTCATGTAATGGCTCCGTACAATGGTAATGTCTCGGATGCTCGGCATTCCAAGTCCGGGGTATTATGCCACCATCTGTCATTTTAATCAATATTCCTGGGAGGATAATGTCATGAATTATCAAGGTCCTTCCCAATTTGGGCTGAGAGGTATGTCCGTCGGTTTCTTTATATTGGGCATTATTATTCGAAGAACAAGGTATCCCTACTCAAACTTCCTATTTCGAACTCTTTGCATGTAGTATCGGGTCATCTTTTAGATGTATTTGGCCACTCTTAAAGCAGTTTGGTCTCGAAGTTAGGTACCAGATATAATGACTCCTCTTGAAGTTCTATGTTCTGCTATGTATTTTAATAATGCCTTTAGTGGGAGGCAATCTCTAATTCAACTAGGAATATAGCTTTAAATACGTAAGCTAAGGAAAAAGGAGTATGTCCCGTTGAAGTCTTGGAACCCATCCTATAAGCCCATAGAACGATAGGTAATTCATCTACCCAATTGCCCTTCGCTTTGTTTAATCTCCTTTCAAACAAGCTTTAATGGTTTTGTTGGCTACTTTTACAACCCTACTAGCTTGTTGGTGGGTCACTGAGGAAGAACTATTGATGATACCATGATCTCGGCAATATTTTGCAAACTCTCAACTTTCAAATTGAGTGCCATTGTCCGTAATGATCTTATACGGTAGACCGAATCTTGATATGATGTTCTTCATTGCAAACTTAATTACCGGATGAGAGGTTATAAAAGCTAAGGGTTTGGCTTCGACCCACTTTGTAAAGTAATCGATTGCTATTATGGCATATTTTGCACCTCCTTTTGTAGTAGGAAGGGGTCCAATAAGATCAATGCCTTAGATATCGAATGGCCAAGGACTCATCATTGGGGTGAGGACACTAAGGGAGCTCTCAACACCTTTTGCATAAAACTAGCATTTATCACATGTCCTTGCATTGTCTAACACATCTTAATCTAGTGTTGGCCAATAGAAGCCCTATCTGAGTATTTTCTTATTTAACTTTTTCCCATCGCAATGGTCTCCATAAATTCCATCATGAGCTTATTTTAATAATTGATGTCCTTCCGAGGTCGTCACACACTGAAAGTTTGGAGTTGAGAATCCCCTTCTATAGAATATTCCATCTACAATAACGAATCGTGGGGATTATGTTTGATTCGTCTTGCTTCAGTGGCATTCGAGGGTAGAATATCTTTGGTTATATACCGAATATATGACGGCATCTAGATTTCTTCAGATGTCACCTGTGTTGTGGCTTTATCTCGGGTAGCTTGCACTCACATTGTAACTAATACTTTTACCAGTATGCTAAGTTTTTCCAAGATCTTGACCGGGATAAAACTAAACTCTATTATATCTCTTAAGGTTCCATATTTTTCTAAGGCATTGGCCTAGCGTTTCGATCCCTTGGAATGATTTCAATGTGATAGCTCCTTAAAGCTTCAAGTAATTGCTTCGCGTATTTAGTATAGAGAGCTAATCTCAGATCACTGGCCTAGTAGAGATCAAGAACTTAATTAACAACTTCATAAAATCATCATGTATTAGAATTTTTGAGATCTTTGTGGAAATAGCCAATTTTAAACCCACAATCAAAGATTCAGATTCAGTTGCATTATTGGTTGCTGAAAAAGCGAGCTTGATTGCATAGTAACTCTGATGATTATCCAGGGTTGCCAATATACAACTGTCACCTACCCCATGTTCATTTGGGGCTCCATCTACATAAAGTTTCCAAAAGAGTTGTTTGTCCTTATTGTTTCCTTTTTGGTATTTGGCCGCAAAACTAGTGCATTCGGTGATGAAGTCAGCTAGCGCTTGACCTTTTATTACTATTCTAGGTTCATAAGATAACTCATACTGGCTGAGTTCTATTGCCCATTTAATTAACCTTCCTGAAGTGTTAGGTTATTTGAAAACTTGTCGAAGTGGTTGATCCGTAAGGACCTTAATAGGATGGGCTTGGAAATACGGCCGAAGCTTCCTAGCTGTGAACACTAAACTATAAGCGAGTTTCTTAATCATTGGGTAGTGCTTCTCGACCGATCTGGCCTTTTTCTTACATAATATATTGGTCTCTAGGAGCCATCCTCATTTCTTACTAAGGCTGAACTTATGGCATACTCCAAGGCAACCAATTAGAGGAACAATGTTTCTCCATCTATTAGTTTGGACAAAATTATAGGAGAGCTTAAATGCTTTTGCAGGTCTTCAAAGGCTTTTTGGCATTCGTCTGTCCATTTGAAGGTAACATGCTTGTTTAAGAGGTTGAAGAAAGGAACACATTTTTTGGTTGATAGACTTATGAAGCTGTTCAGAGCAGCAACCTTTTAATTTAAGCTCATTAACTCCTTCTATTAGTCGGAGCCTTTATGGCTTTTATCTGATTTGGGTTTATTTGTATCCCTCCAGCACTTACTATGTAAGCTAGGAATTTTTCGGATGTATTTCAAAGGAACATTTATGAGCGTTCATCTTCATTTGATATTTTTGGAGGACTTTGAATGTCTCATCCAGATCCAAAACATGACTTTCTGATTACTTAGATATGACTAACATGTTGTCATTAGTTACTTCCATGTTTTGACCTATCTATTTGGTGAACATTTGTTTGACTAACCTTTGATATGTTGCTCTTGCATTCTTAAGATCGGAGGGCATTACCTTGTAGCAGAATAGGCCCATGTTGGTGATGAAACTTATGTGCTCTTCATCAGGTTTAAATGTTGTAATTTGACTATACGTAGAATAAGCATCCGTAAACAAAAGCAACTGATGCCCGCTAGTAGCGTTAACTTGTTGGTCAATTCTTGGCAAAGGGAAGCAATCCTTCAGGCAAGCTTTGTTTAAATCGGTGAAGTGAATACAAGTCCTCCGCTTTCCGTTTGTTTTCTTTACTGATATCGGATTAGCAATCACTTTGGATATTATACGTTTCAAATGAAGTTGTTCTTTAGTAGCCTCTCGACCTCTTCTTGTAGAGCCATATATCGATTCCTATCTAAGGGTCTCCTTTTTTACCTTACGAGAGTAAACATTGGATCTATATTTAAGCAATAGAGAATTACCAAGGGTCTATTCACACCATATCATCATGAGTCCATGCGAATACATCTAGATTATATTTAGGAAAAGAAACCATCTCTTCTCGAATAGATGGATGGAAATAAAACCCTGTCATGATTGTCTTAGATTTGTCATTTTAATCGAGGCATACCTCTTCGAGAGTCTCGGCTACTGAAGCTGTATCTGTCTCTTGTCTCGAATCGAGAGCAATCATTAGATCTTCTTGTCTTGGGCAAATTCTTAATGGTTTCCTTCAGCTTTCCTTGGGTTTTGAACTCATGGAATTGATTGTATCCTTAACTTTGAGAGGAGTAGGTTGGTTAATTTTGAAATGGTTCTTATAAGATGAAGTCTTTTCTTTATTAATTGTGTTCATGCTCGCATAATACAGTTGTCTAGAGATCAGCTGATCTCCTCTTACAAGCCCTTCTCCTATTTCGATAGGGAACTTTAAAAGTAAACGCTTAGTAGAAACTTACCTATTCATAGCATCAAGAGTTTGTCTTCTAAATAAAGAATTGTTTACTAATGAGATGTCCATGATGAAAAATGAGGTCTCGAAAATTCTATAGTAAGGATTATTTCTAATTTTGACCATCAACTTACACTCTCCGAGAGGCATTATTCCTTCATCATTAAATCCATATATGGAAGTTTGACTAGGCTTGAGTACACTCTTGGATGATCCTATCTTGTTAATGCATGCTTGAAGATTATGTTGACAGCAACTCTAATGTCCACCATTATCTTTGCCCTTTATGAAATCCCAATCTGGGCCGTAATCACAAGTGGGTCATTATAGCGGTGGCAAACACCCCGCTTATAAGAATCGCCAAATGTGATTACTGGCCCCACCTTTTGTTTTTTCTCTAATACTTTCATCTCATAGACCGAGACATCTCCTACTTTGGCTTTATTGATATACCTCTTCTAACGAACATTGCTTTCCCTAGAAATACGAGGTCCTCCTAGAATGACGTCTAGAAAATTGCGATGGGCTGGTAGAGATCTCGATGTCAATGCTTTCGTTTCCCGTCGGGGTGATGGCTCTATGAGTTTTGTCATTCTTCAAGAATTCATCCAACTTTCCTTCCCTGACCAGTTTGTTGATGAAGAACTTCAAAAATCTACATTGTTTAGTATTGTATCTATTTTGCTGATTGTAGCTATAGTATTTTCTTCCTTGGTTAATTTCTGGCTCTCTTCCTCTTCTTAGATGGTATGGGATTCATTCTTGGGTTATTGCATAAATTTGACCATATGATTGGGTTAGGGGTAGGCTTCTGATACTTGAATTCCTTCTTGAATCTCTTAGCTGAAGTGTACTTCTTGTTGTTAACACTGCATTTTGGGTTCTTCTGCGCAATTCCCTTTGATTCCTCAATCCAAATTTCTCACTGAGCTCGAAAAAAGAACTCATTCAAGGATTTACACTCTTGTCTCAAAAGATCATTCCAAAATGGTGTGTTTCTCTATGTCCTGAAATTGATTGCCACCGGTTCTGTATCATCTGTCATGCCCTTGCATTCGGCGGCTAACTCGTTAATAGATTGATCTTCTTATAACTTTTGTACTTGTTCGAATAATTTCATAAATAGCTTCGATCCTTGCCAAGCTTCAGAGTTTTATCTTCAATACCTTGAGTTCCTAGCCTCTGTGGCTGCCTTCCCTCGAATTTTTCCTTTTCGGGCTTAGAGTTGATGGCCTCTGAAAAGGTGCCGCACTAGCCACCTTTACAGTCTCGGCTTTCCTTGTTGCTTCCTTGGCTGTCATGGGCTCAGCCTCCAAGTCATCATTAGTCATTGGCGGTTTTCGAGATTCTATCTGATAATGAGAGGATTCTCGTCTATTTCAAGTATTACCGAGAATTTTTTCGAGTTCATTTTTTTTCTTAACTTTAGTATGGTAGTTGTCCAATAGTTGGGCTGCATTGGAAACAAACTTTAGCATCATCTGGAAAAATAACTTTTGGATAGGATTGGGGTGGTGGTTTCTTTAATAGCAGTTTGATTTGCCTTATTCCCATCATTCACAAGTAGTTCTTCAATTTCCTTATCCTAAGTAGGGGAGCAGAGAGTCTATCGAGAGGAAAACTTTGACTTTATGTATGGTTGAAAGGTTGTAATTTGATGGATTAGAGAAGGATGAAAGTTTGGGCCCTCCTTCTAGTGCCAAAAATGTTAAATAGATTTTTATGTGACTAACACCTCAAAGTTCTCGGAAGCTAGTTCCAAGAGGATGCAAGAAAATGGAGTATACATCGAAACTATGTAGAAAGTAAGCGCCGAAAGGTAAAGTGACAAAAGGTTTATAGTGGTGCGGGACCGAGATCCCTACGTCCACTTTGAAGATTATGCTTCTATCTTTACTCATGCATTTGACGTACAAGTATCTTTCTGATCATATCCATCATTAATGATCGTTTACAAAATCTTTCTTAAAAGGGTATGTAATACTGAATAATTGTAAAATTGTTACTACCTGCAATCCCTTTTTCAATAGCATGTGGTCCCCTATTTATAGCAAATTTAAGATTCTTTTATTGGTGTAGGGGCTTTAACTCGGATAGGTGACCTGGCTTGCTATAGGCGTCTCTGATTTAAATGCTTGTCATCATCTGGTTGGAAGCGTTTTGATACAAATGGCTGTCGTGGCACTTTTATGAATTGCTTCTTTAATTCCTTTCGTATACCTCGACCGTTGATCTCAGTTTGGGCCATCGTACCGTAGACTATTGAGATTTTTTGGAATGTCTCTGCTCTCAGCTAAGCATGTTGCTTTATTTGGACAATAAACTCGGTCTTTGTTGTTGTCTTAATTCATGTTCTTGGCCTATATGCTCTTGGGTACTGAGTCTAGTGCATGAACTCTCAATGGAAGCTAAACAATGTGTCCCGGAACTACAAGTCAAAGGACTCTCTTTTCGTAATTTGTACTTCGTGGAAATTACAGTGCAACAATAGGTATAGGTTATACTTAAGAATTGAATATAATGAAAATGTATGCTCATGATGTGACGTTTGTTTACATGATATGAGATTATTGCTGTTATTTTAAAGTGAGGGGAAAACCTGTTCCGTGCTTAGCGATATGGTCTTCGTTGGTTTGTCATGCTATGATTTTACCCATAGCATGCTTTATGTTTGGCCCATATATTTGTTACTTTCAATAAACTCATGGGTACTCATTCGAGTAGGCAGAGTTATGCTTATCTTTTAGGAAGATGAACAAAGACTGTAGAGATGAAGCAGAAGGCTTTCCTAGCACTTGAAAATTCCGCTATGTGAATTAGGAATTATAACCGATTAACTGTCATGACTACATCTTCATATGTCAGGCATAACACTATATTTATTTCTTATTATATTTACCCCTACATAGGAATGAGATGAGTTAATGATGATGTAATGAATCATGTAACATAAATTTGATGTAATGAAAATTTATTTAGCTGCTCCATTTACTTAATGTTGTGGAAAAAATATTGAATTCGCTTTATCGCTTGAAAATGATTTTGTTGACGAACGCAACATTATTGAAATTTATTTTTAGGTCTCGAAGTTGGGGATGTTACAATGTTGAATCAGAGCTTAGGCTAAGGGAAAATTAAGTAGAAAAAAGCTAAATAGAAATAAAGTAGTAGAAAAAGAACACCTTGGAGAAGGCATACATTATATATATGATAGTGTGTGTATAGTATGTTATATCTACCCTCTACTATTGTTTTACCCTCTTTACTTCCATTCTTATGAACCCTTGCTTATGTAGAAAGCAAGAATAGACATGCGTAAAAGACGATTGACTTTAGGGAGTATAAGAGCGAATGCTAGTAGAGGAACTGATAGCATGGGAACTAATGGACAAGGAGGGGAGGCACCTCGAAAGTTCCTACTGAAGCTGGAACTCAAGCACTTTCCCCAACTTCAGCAAGAATTGATAAGAATGCTTTATTTTTCCAATTTATGATGGAAATGATGAGGCAGTAGCTTGTTACGGCTATTGAGCTCAGACTGGTGGTAGTAAAAAAAGTGGACTTCCTAAGATCACACATGATTATAATAACTATGGAGGAAAAATGTTTACAGGGAGAAGTCTTCTCTAGAAGTGCTACATTTCCTGATGGTGTGCGAGTGCAACTTTGGGGATCTAGGGTATGATGATGCTCAAAAGAGGTGGCTAGCTTCTCGTCAGCTTCAGGACGATGCACTATATTGGTGGAAGGCTTCAATTGCTAAAGTCCTATAGAAGGAGATTACCTAGGAGCATTTTAAGTAGCAATTCTAGGTTTAGTTAATTCTCGAATTGCAGAAGCGTGCATCGTGTAGATGATTTTGGATTTAAAGTAGGCAGAGAAGATCTGGCGAGTACATCCTGCGTTTCAATGCTTTTCAAAATATAAGCGGCAGCATATCAATAGCCCATTGAAGAAAAATGAGAAATTCATAGAAAGATTAAGAAAGGGGCTGAACCATAAGGTGATAGGACACCTGTTGTCTCCTTTCGAGATGGTGGTGGAAATAGTAAGGTGATATGATCGATTATTCCATGAAGAAAAGAAACTACTATTAGGCCCAAGGGTAGCAGAAGGAATGATTCAACCTACAGAAGGGCAATAAAAATTAAAAAGGAGGAAAGTCTTGAAGATAAGGAGCTCAAAGGCCAAATGTGATCGACGTTACCTATTTTAACTGCAAATACTATGTAACATCCCAGAAATTGATGTAAAATTTATCAAGAATTTAATAGAAATGTATGTAAAATTCCCATAGACGTCGAAATTTGGCTATGAAACTTGTGCCATTGCATTTGTAGCATTTTTCTGGGCGATTTTCATAAATAACACTTTTAAAATGGAGTTTGTATGGAGAAGTTATGGGCATGAAAAGATTTGAAACAAAAAAAATGTCTTGGGGTCAACCTCTAAACATGAATGGTCGACCTATATTGGTCAACCTTAAGGCTTCTTGGGTTGACCTTGGAAAGGAAAAGTGCAGAAACCTAGGCGTTGCTTTAAGCGTTATTTTTCGGCCTTGATCGTTCCTTTCGGGCCAAGTTTTGATGAATGAGCCTGATAACTAAAATTATTATCTAAGCTAAATCTAATACTCTAAACTATTTTGCAAACGCTATAAATCTACTCCAATCTAACCCTAAAATCAACATAACCATTTACCGATAAAAGTCTTTCCAACTCTAATCTCTCCTCTAACTCCTAATATTCTTCAAAAATAAAAATGAAATCAACTTAGAAGAACATAATCAATTGAATCTAGAAGAAGCAAGTGGAGGTAGCATACAAAGTGGCAATTCTCAGGCAAAGCAAATAGGACGAGCTTAGGCTTGAGGTGAGTGCAACCAATTTTGATTAGATGATTACTACGATTAGGTTTAACCTATTCTAATTGATTAAGGTTATCGGTAAATTAAAATTGATACTATAATCCTTAATTTGGAATTCACAAACTAGGGTAAAAATTAGAATTATAGTAAATTGATAAACCCCATTTGATGCAAGAACACCCTTTCTGTTAATTGAATATGCTAAAAACCCAAACTTGAAATTTTCAGTAAACTGTTAATTGATTATTGATAATTTATACCCCTTTTCTACTGAAATTTGCAAACCCTAAATTAGAAAACCCTAAATTCAATTGCAAATTGATCATTAGGCTACTCGTCTAGTAATTAAGGTTCACCAATAACTACTAATGACATTCATTAAACAAGAAATAAATATCGGCATTAAAAGTAAGCAAAAACCCTAAAAAAATTGCAAACGGTCGACCCGTCTACCCCAAGCGTCGACCGATGGCAGTCGACTGTAAAGGAATGGTGGTCGACCGTTTAGAACTAAAATTGAGAATTGAACTTTGATCTAAGGCCCAAATTTATAAATAAAAATATATAAAACATGAATTGTTATGGGCCAATTGAAGGGCAGTTGGTGGTATGCTAGAAATAGTGGGTTTCAATGGCACTCGTAGTAGGTTTCAATGATGGTCGTGCAGACTAGTGTGGATGCTTGATGGAGTGTATCTGACACAACATAAGGTCCATATATGCACTAGATCCGACGCATGTGATGCAGTTCACATAGAGCACCCAGAGCGTGTAAGAAGAGGCCAATACTATGTTCAAGAAGTGGAAGCAGATGTAGATGATGATACATACCGATGAGTCAGCATCTTCGGTTCTTCCTCTCCAGGCGTATTGAAGGAAAATAGGATCCCAATAGCCTAGTGGTGGTGATAGTATTGGGATACTGTCCCCTAGTACCCCGGTGGCGGTGTTTACATGGTTAGTAGCCAAAGGGTGGTGTTTCCACATTTAATAGCATTGTTGCGATGTTTACATGTTTTAGTAGCCTAGCGACACTGTTTACATTGAGTAGTTCTATGAGCAGTGGCTACTTTTTAGATGTGTGGTTCGATCCTCATTTCGATCCATTGCAATAGTCTACACATATTAGAGTGTGGGAATGTAATCCATAAGAACCCTTAGGTAATAGACCTTTGGAATTTACGGTACTTGTAACACACCTTATATCATCTAGAGTAGAGTTAAAGTTAACTAAACGTGATCATCACTTATTAAATTTGTACTCGTTCACCAGACTTTAACCCGACCCACACCTACTTTCCATTTTTCCTTCTTCACAGGATGACAGGTTAAAAGTTGATTCAGCATAGTGCATGGAGAAGGGAGCTTCACGTTGGAGTTCTCGTATTCTTTATTGTTCATCATGTAGTCACTTACTATATTAAAAGTCTGTAAAACATATGTTGTACTTTGAATAGTGTATATGGCAAATAAAGTATTGTGGAGTCTATTTTCTGAAATGTTTATCTTTCGGTAATTATACTTCAATTCCTTCCGCAGTGAGATTTGAAAGTGTAGAATGTCTTAGAACTTACTCTTATAATTACGCTCTATAATATTATAAAAACCCAACGGCTTGTATTTCTTGGCATGACGTGAGTCCAAAAGTCACACTAAACTTTGGATCGACGTGTTGAGAAGTGTAGGTTGTTGCATTGGGTATCAGAGCTTATGTTTAAAATCCCTTAGGATGAGAGAATATACTTGAATTTTTTTTGAAAAAAAGGGATTTTCTAAGTTTTTTCAGAATGGACTTTTGAAATGTATGTGTGTGTGTAGATAAAAAATTTCAAAGGTTTTACATATGTATAAAAATAATAAGAAAGAACGGTATCAAGCAATCTTGTCAGGTACTATCTTTAGGAAAGTTGGACATAGTTCCCAATCATAGATGGTGAGAATGAGTACAAGTTCTAGAGGAATAACTCAAGAAAGGCAATTAGGATTCAAAGCATGAACATCCCTATATGGTTCCATCGGTATCTAAACCGAGGTGACAAGATGAGCCTAACCCGATTTAGGAAGCATAATTATAATTTCTGATAAGTGTATTAATACACAACAACCTATATATTTTAACTTATAAGGTGATTGTTGGCTTATCTCTTATAAAAGCAAATAATATGGGTTATAATAAGTGTTAACGCTATAACAGTTGAGGTGAAAAATCAATTTTTTTGGAGTTTATCCCATTAAGAAAGACTAGCAGAGGGTTTATGTACCAATTAGCAATAGTGAGTAAATTATGGACTTAAGAGTGGTAAAAGAGTAGTACCATGAGACTCGCATAATAGGAATATGATATTGGTAATATGAAAGAAATCATTGCAAATTAAAGGCTGATTTCCCAATTAAAGTAGGAACTTTATTCACATATTGGTAGTAGTCACAAGGATTCCAATTTATTTAAGCTATGGCTAGAGTATTTCCGCATTGAATTTGGACACTATATTGCAAAATAAACTTGAATGAACCATCTTTCAAAATAAAGATGGAAACTTTATGCACAAAGAGTGATATGGATAAGTGGGCTTAGGTAATTAGGTTGCAATTATCTACTTTGATTTAATTGATAAACCAATGAAAATGTTTTCTAAAAGTTAAAAACCATAGATGTCTGATAGTTTAAATAGAAAGAGAAGTTTGGTTTACAATTTTATATGACCAATCAAACAAACCTTATGGAAAATGTTTAAAAAGTATATGTAGAAAAATTGGTAAAAAGAAAAATTTTCATAACTGTTTTAAATCTTTGTTTTGTCTTTTGGGGCACATTATTATGCTTACCATCAAAGTGCACTTTGTTTTCAACAATAGAACCTTTGAAAAATTAAAATTATAAAGTATGTAAGAACTGACTTTTGAACTCCTTTATAAAGAAGAAATGGTCAGTGTTTGAAAATGTCGTTTATGAAATGTTTTGTCAAACACTAAAGTAATAATTGTAATGAGTTAAAAATAGCAAATTTTCTTTAAAAGTATGTTTTTGCAAAAGTTTCTTATTATGAAGGAAATTTTAAAATGGTGTTTTATGTATATTTTACGTAGTTGAGCTCAATCAGATTTGATAATTTAATGAAAGAAGAATAACATGATCTTAGTAAAAGGGAAACACCTATTAAAAATGAAAAGAGACTTATAGTTGTAAAACATACTAGTTTTGAGGAAATAAAGTGAAAACTAAAGGTTTGATTTGAAAAGAGTAAAGCGAGATATTATGACTATCGGTTAAATACAAAAGGAAAGAAACAGAGCGAGTAGATAAATAGGGTTAAACAACCCACTAGGAAAGAATATGACTATGGAATTTGGAAGGCTTGAAAGGGTTGTGACAGAGATAAACAGTAGCGTGAAAATTTAGTAACACTTTCAAATAATGGTTGAATTGGTAGGACAGAGTACTAAGTTAAACTTTCTGTAGTAGTATAGGGTGAGCACCACCTTGTATCTTTATACCAAGTATGGTTTGAATCATAGAATCTTTGTATGAGGAAGTTTCGAAAGTATGATTTGGGTAAAACCTATCCTACAATTAGGAAAGAATGGACCAAGATGGTTATTGTCTAGGATGCTATATACACATAGAGTTTTACTCAGTTTGAAGTATAAAAGGGTCAAATAGGGTTTACTTCAATTCTTATGTAGTAAGCTAAATGACAAGGGTGGTTGGGGTTTTGATCAGTACCTCATAGATAAGGATAGGATACATTTAGGCTATGGGTGATCAAGATATTATGTTATTTCACTAGAGGCTATAGACAAACCAGGTTGACATGAGTGAGAAGTCGTATTAGTGGGAGAGTAGTCCCCATAGTAGCATTATGGGTTGGTATTGCTAGAAATTGGTTTCCATAGTAGCCTATGGGAGGTGTTACCTATTAGGTTCTATCGTTGTAGATGTGTTCCAAGTATGCCTAAGTAACCCTTGGAAATGTATGATTAGAAATTTGCATATATTTGAATCTAGAAAATATTGAGTAGTAGTAGTCCTTAAATTTATAGACATTGTGATAGTTCTAGATTTGTAGATTTAAAGGACATGTGCAAGTAAAATGTAAATTAAGTTATCATAGTAAATCATTCGAATTCATATGTGTAACGACCTGCCTTTTTGGACAGTTTAAACCAACGATCAAATACACACGTCGATTCCAAACCATTCAAAAGGGCAGATGGTTATTAGGGTAAATAAGAAAAGAGAGGAAAGAGAAATAAAAGAAAGGAAACAACACAGAATCTTGCAGCGGAACGATAAAATATAATAGTCAAATAAACAGTTCATGAAGCTGTTTACTATACTTTGACAATTATTTATACAACATTTATCAGAGTTATACATATACAACAGAACAATAAAATAATGCAGCAGATAGCATGATGCAAGGGTAATAATAGTAATAGTATACCAAATCTTCGTCTTCATCCTCCAGAGTAGATCTTCAAAAAATCTGAAAAACTCAGGACTGGCCCGAGCGTAATGAAAAGACAAAACACTCGAGTCAGGACTAAAATATCCTTATGAAAGTTGAATCAATCGTAAATAAATATGAGTGTAACGGCGTCAGAGATGTTTACGGGGTTTTACATCTCATATCCAGTGTCAACGTGCGTGCAATAACTTAAGAGATGTTACGGGATTTTCCATCTCCCAAGGATCCGTTAAACTATCTACTATGTAGTAATGTACGCTAAGTAGATAATGCCTATCAGTAATATATATCAAAATAGCGTTAAGGCGTTACCATAATTCCCCTTAACACATTTTTATAATGCCATAGTCTATACAGCACCATAAGCCCCACCGTAAACTACTGGTTATCAGAGGGTACCCCATAGGTATAACACAAAACAAAACGTAGTGGTCGCGAATAGGATAATCAGTATGACAAGGTACATGAGGCGATACCAACTAGGATACTAGTAGTTGCGTGATCCAGGCTGATGTTTGGCATAGCCAGCAGCTACCCCAACACCGCGAAACAACACTCTCAAATCAAGGGGTGCACCCAAATCGCATCACAAATGTAATAGATATGGTATCGAAGAAGTGTGTCCGCTAGAGGTGGCGAACCTCAATGGCCCGGCGCGGCTCCTGTTTTAGTCATGTCAGGGGTCATTCAATATCGTTCTCTTTCTTCAGTCAACGCGTTCACCAAATCATCCACTTCATTCTGGATCAACACTCCGCGTATAATAGTTATTAAAGTGGTGTTCGGTATCGACAGAGAGTATGTCCATATCCGATCCCGGTCTCTTTAATAACTACGTATTATTACACCGTTGGCTCTTTTACATTTCAAATCGATTCATAATTGATATCAAAATATCATATTCGCCTCAAAAATCATATCCATTTCAAATATCATCGTATCTATTTAAAATGTAAGATTTCGTTTCTAAAATCATTTTTCGCATCAATATCTCATTTCGATTTCAAAATCATTTCGAATCTCAATCTAGGTTGCAACTTCATTTAACTCAATTCGTATTTAAATTCAAGATTTACAAATAAACATTCCACTTTATTGACCAGCTTAGAATTCTAGAAAATAGTTTTAAGTAGTTTTAAAAAAAATTTAAAATAGTTAAAATACTTAACATCTTAAAATGGATTCGAAATAGATAAATTTAGTTTAAAATAATTTAAATGGGGTTAAGTAGATTTAAAATAGATTAAAATGGTTTAAGTATTCAAAATGGTTTATATAACCGAGAAATTTGGAAAACAAAATAAAACAGCTTCAAACCAATCCATTTCAATTATAACTTCCCAATTCAAATCAATTTCAATTTCCATTCTACCGATTCAATATCGATTTCAATTCAAATCAATGTCAAATTTTACTTCAAATTTATTCAATTTTATATTCACTTTCAATTAATTCAATTTCAATTTATATCGATTTGGAGCTTGATTTTTCAAAAATATCCATTTATAACACTTAACAAAATTATCCATCAATATTCAAGTTTAAATCCAAATTTCAAATATGATTCAATTCCAAGCTCGATTTCAAAATATCATTTTTATATCACTTTTACTTAGTAATATTCAAAGCTCGAATTAAGGTTAAATCTTTAAACAAATCAATTTTCGAAATTCAATCATATCCCGATTTTAAATTCCAAAGTCTCCACTTTAATTATTTAACAATTTCTTTTAACCAAAATTTATTTCAACACTCCAAACTCAATTTTTCGATAAATTCGATTTCTATAAATTGATTTCTATTTATAACTTTTAAATCAAAACATTTAAATAAATTTCAAATCGACGATTTTAAAAATTATCAATTTAGCCAATTCTGTGTCCGTATATAATTTTCTATCCTATGGCCAAGTAATTATTTATTTCAATTTAATGTCAGGGATGAATATATATCACTTAAATCAAGTCATAGTTTCATATGTATGCATAACAGGATATTTATAAGCAAATAAACATCCAAACATTTAAATATCAACCAATAACATCCATCAAAATACATCATCCAATAGACAATACAATTCATGGCAATTTCATAGTTATCAATGTCAGGTAATTTAATCGCAGTTCAATTTCAATTTCGATTTGACTGTCAATTTAAATTTTAACGGTTAATTCAAATGACAATCTATATGACAATTAAATTTTATCGCACAACGACAAATAAAATTCATAACACTTCATAATATCTAATTTAACTAGCATAAAGATATTTAGTACGTTGTGAGCGTTATAAAACACTCACCTTGATTTCAATGTAGTTCCAGCGTTTTATTTCCAATAAAATTAAACGAGCGTTTAATTTTATCCGAAATTTTCACTAGCTCCAAACTACTCCAATCCAGTTCCATTGACTAGTGCTCGTCAATACGATTCCAACGCAACTTGTTTCGTCCAAAACGGACCTCGTACGAAAAAGTTATGCTATTTTAAAGATTACACGAATTTAAATAAAACAATTTCAGCTTTTATTTTTAATCTCAAACCCTACATCAGATCACGGCCATTCATTCCACCTTCAACAGATCTGGGCCGCCCTTCTTTCATCTTCCCCAAACGTGAAAAATCACGTACGTGAACAAATAAACCCAAGCCGCCTCCTTCCATCAATTATCGCACGTGACTCGATTAGCTTGAAGACGATCAGAGACTTCTACCTTGTAGCCCACATCGAACTCCACCTTCACCAGAGAACCGGCCCCACTCGGCCTCCCCTATGGCCTCGAAGAATATGAAAAACGCAGCAGCTTTGAACGCGATTTCCTGTCGATCCGAAGCTCCATTTCAGATCATGACCGTTGGATTTGTAGATCCCGTTGAGATCTACAACTTTGTAGTTGAGAGTTTTTGCTAATTCTTCACGGATTTGGAGATAATTAAGGAAGAAGTTTCGAAATTTCTGGCCATTCATCTCTATAGTGGCGGCTAAGGGATGAAACCCTAGGGTTTTCTTTCTGATTTGCAAATGAGAATATAATCGTCCTTATATAGAAAATTGCAAAACACTATTCACCAAAAAAATTTCGAACTCCAAACGAAGCGTGCCGGCTGGCGTTTCTAGGGTTTACCCCGCGTTTCGGACACAATGGAATAGGTTTCGGAGGCTAATTCGATTGTATGTGAGAGTTATGGAAATAAACGATCGATTTTAAATTAAACCGATTAAACGAATTTCTATGCGTTTTGTCTCGCTCCGGACAAACGTTAAATCCGATTGACACGAAATTTGAAATCTTACAATAATATCACATTACGGATCCGATGAAACTAGTTTCGTTGAAATCCGAGACTGTTTGAAAAATGAGTATTTTAACTCGTCAATTAAATATTAAAACAATTTCGATGCGTTTCGAGCTGCCACGGTCAAACGAAAACTCCGATTGCTACGAAAATTGAAATCCGATAATAACAAACTATTACGGATCCAATGGAACTAGTTTCGTCCAATTCTGAGACTGTTCGAAAATTGGCTATTTTTCAGTCGATAATTAAATATTAAAATATTCAATTTTCACAAATTTACTTTTAATTCAATTTTAGAAGTTCTACAACATCATTCTTACTTTAATATGATAAAATAAAATTTTACAAATCATTTTTAATCATATTAAACCTGTTGTTCAATTATCCAATAATTTCCAATTTTAAAATCTTATTAACTCTATTATAATCCCAATATAACTTATATTCACTTAGGAAACCAATCTGAATCATATTAAATCAAATTTCAATTATTCACTCTATTTTCATATATTAAATTTCAATATCAAATTGATCATATCAAATTCGGAATTTTAATTATTCAAACATCTGTAATATTAAATTTAAACAACATGATTATTCTTAAATCACTATCTTTTGAGATATTCAAAACGAACTTAAAAATTTAACTTTTGAAACGAATTAAAATTATAGAACAACTATTTCCATTATACGGTTATTCAGTTCCCATTATTAAGTTATTCAATAATTTCCAAATATTTAATTTCAACAATTTCGATTATCCAATAATTCATTATCTTTTGAAATATTGAAGTTGAACTTATAAGAATCAACTTTTAAAACCAATTCACAATTTAGAACACTATTTTTATTTTATAGTTATTCGATTATTCGATAAGTTTTAAATATTTAATTTAAACAATTTACCTGTTCAATATTCAATATTTGATTTTAAATAGATTTTACTTATCAATCAATTACTCTATTATACCCAATGAATTTCAACATTTATTATCCTATTCAACTATTGATTTCAAAGGCATTCACTAAGTAGCATTCATTTTTCATTACTTGGATAATTATTGTTGCAATTCATTCCAGTTATTATTATTCCAAACAAATTACAATTTTTTTTTTCTAACATTAAATCACGAAATCTTATTAAATTAGCTATTTTAATTATCGAAAATCTACGGGTCGTTACAATATGATTCCTAATTTTGGTAGACAGTAGAAATGGGTAGTAGACATGAAATTAGTGATAAATTGGAAATGGGATTTAGTATTTTAGTTCATTGGAATATAAAGGGTTTCAATTTGAATTTCTATACATTATCAAGTTCAGATTTATAAATAAAAGCGTATCGTTTGAAATGACAAGGAATACGCCCAAAAGAAAGAGATGTGTAAAATATGGATATTTACCTTATTTTGTAATGTCCATTTCAATAATTTAGAAAAATATAATTCATTATAATTTTAAACATGATAATAATTCTCCTTTTGGATAAAACATTACGCTGTCAATCTTTCCTTTAGAAGGGATATACTTCCAATGCATTAAATTTCGTAAATCCCTAAGTACATATCAAAGCATTAGTTATCATGTTATTAGATTAAAGTGGCAAGGGATCATTCCATACTGAATTATCTCAACCATGAAATAATTGGAATAAAGCGATAAGAAATTATGTTTGGTAAAAAGGTCTTATCTATGGAAGGCCGACTTAGAGTATTCAGTTGTGTGCATAATAGCTGCACGCAAACGAATACCACTTAGGTGATTTTTACCAATGCTAGAGTGATTCTAAGTTATGAATTCAATTGATTTTAGGACTTTTTATAAGTTGAATGGGAATATAGACCAAATTTTCACTTGTGAAATTTAGAATGGATCCCTATAGACTCAAAATGTGATAGCTAGACACTATGATTTTAAAAGGGCTAAAAAAACCATTCAGAAGTAAAAGGAGATGATTTAAGTTGAATTAAATTAGAAAAGAGGCTTTGCTATTTTCAATAATTTAAGAAATCACCAAGTTGTATATCTTTGGGTAAAGTGGAGAAATGACAAAGAGAAAAATGGGAAGTACCATGGAAAGAGACACCGTCTACATTTGAGTTGTCTCACATGGTATCTAGAAGATGAAATAATTAGGTATACCACTGGATAGGTTGAAGTAGTATGTTTTGCATTGAGGATTTCTTAGGGCTATAGTTTTTAGATAGCATACTTATGTTCAAGTTATTTAGCGTGATGCACGTCGACACCATTTGAGTTAGAAGCAAGGATTACCGAGAGTAACCTATCACATACATTCAGATTTAAGGTTTGTGCTAATGGTAAAGAATGAGAACTATAGTCAAAAATATGGATAGGTTTATTAGTAGAGGGACAATGACTGCACAAGGTAGCAAGAAAAGTAAGTACTAATAGGAGACATATTGGGTAGTCCAAGGAGTTGAGTTTACAATTGGAAGACATATATGTAGAAAATCCCAAGGCAAGATAGAATATAGCTAAAATGTTCTAAGGCCGTCTTTAGGTACTTATGAAAGTGTCTATGCGATGCAACTATCATGGTCAAGATGTGTCAGTTAGGGAAAATTTAAGAATGATAGGTGCGTCCCTTGTTTACCATGCATTACCTATATTATTAAGCATAGGACAAATCGACTTTGTAATGAAATAATAAAATTGGTTAGAGTCCAATAGGGAGACGATCCAGTTAAGCATACATTGGAGCTTGAGGTGAGAATCCGAGCTACCCATCCCTAACTCTTTTCTAGCATGTTTCCATTTTAGTTAGAGGGATTATTTTTGCAAATAGGTTTTAACTTAGGTAGAGATCATTTGATGGTAGGAACTATTTTAAACATGTCAATAGGACGTGTTATGGATATGGATGCTAGTGGATGTATTATTGGAATTTCTAGTCGTATATGTTTAGGATAGTATATCCTCTAAGTTTGTTTTATGTAATATACATGGGTGCTTGATTGTTGTTTATTGTTTATATGGACGTTGCATATGGATGGAATGGTTGAGCATACATGTAGAATTGCAAGTATTCTTATTTAGGATGTTGCATACATTTGGATGCATGGTATGAGCATTTGCATGATAAAAGGTTGAGTGGATAAGTAAACTGGCTGCTTTTTACATTTGTATAGGTTCATGTGCATTTCATATTGCATATATGTGTACATATTGTATTAGAAAATTTATAAGGACAATGATTGCACATTGATATTGGTAGATGGTTGTAGCTATTGGTTATTGTATGTAAGTTACATTTGTTCATCTTTTAGGATTTCGAGGATGAAATCCTTTTAAGGGGGAGAATATAACACTCTGTAAATTTATGTAAACTTTAGCACGAATTTAATAGAAATTAAAATGGAAATTTAATAAGAGAAGTAAATTTAATTAAAATAATGAATAAAAAGAAAATTTTCATGAACTTTAGAATTAGGCTACGAAACTTACACCATTACGTTCACAGCGTTTCTGGACTATTTTCATACATAACACTTTAAAAAAGGAGTTCATATGAAGAAGTTACGGGCACAGAAAGATTTGAAACCAAAAAAAATGCGTTTTAAAGTTGAAACCTAAACATGAGTGGTCGACCTTGGGGTTCTTGGGTCGATCCTGGAGAGAAAAATGCAGAAACCTAGGCATTGCTTTAAGCGTTCTTTTGACGGCCTTGTTCTTTCCAGGCTAAGTTTTGATGAACGAACCCGGTGATTAAAATTATTCTCTAAGCTAAACTAATGCACTAAACTATTTTGTAAACCTTATAATTCTACTCTAATCTAAGCCTAAAATCAATGTAACCATTTATTGTAATTAAACTCTATCCAATTCTAATCTCTCCTCTAACCCTAAAATTCTTCAAAAATACAAATAAAATCAATACAGAAGAGCACAATCAACTGAATCTAGAAGAAGCAAGTGGATGTGGCACACGGAGGGGTAATTCTTAGGAAAAGCAAATAGAAAGAGCTTAGGCTTGAGGTGAGTGGGAACAATTTTGATTAGATGATTATTCCAGTTAGGTTTAATCTATTCTAATTGACTTAGGTAGTTAGTAAATTAAAGTTGATACTTAAACCATAATTTGTAATCCATAGACTACGGTAGAAATTGGAATTATAGCAAATTGATAAACCTGATTGATGAAAGAACACCTTTTCTATCAATTGAATATGTTAGAAACCCTAACTTGAAATTGTCGATAAGCTGTTAATTGAATATTGATAATTTATACCCCTTTTCTACCTGAATTTGCAAACCTTAAAATAGAAACATTAAATTGAATAGAAAATTGATAATTAGACTTCTCATCTAGTAATTTGGGTTTACCAATAACTGCTAACGACGTTAATTAAACAAGAAATAAAAATCGACACTAAAAGTAAGCGAAAACCCCAAATTTTGTTCGCAGACGGTCGATCCTAGACCCCTGGTGGTCGACCATAGAGGAACGGTGATTGATCGTTCAAAATCAAAATTGCAAAATTGAACCTCGAGCTAGGGCCCAAATTTGTAAATAATAAATATATGAAATATGAATTGTTGTGGGCCTATTTAAGGACATTTGGTGGTATGTTAGAACAGTAAGGAACCAGTTCCCTAAGAAGGACGCTAGGTCATTGCGGTGTTGGGTAAATATTATTTACCCAATTTAGGATTCAGTAATCGATTGGAGGATATGTATTTCCGCAAATGACACTCATAAGAGGTTCCGACAGTGGGGGTGCAGACTAGTGCGGATACTTGCAAGAGTAGGTCCAACACAACGGGAGGTCCATATATGCATGATTTTTGACACACGTGATATAGTTATAATGGAGGACTCGGAGCGTCAATAAGAGGCTAATACTATGATCGAGAGGTGAAAGCAAATGTAGACAATGAGACATACCGGTCAGCAAGCATCTTTGGTTCTTCCACTCTAGGCGTAGTGAAGGGAAATTGATTTCCAAGAGCCTAGTGGCGGTAAAAGCAGTAGGATTATTCCCACAGTAGCCTATTGGCGGTGTTTCCATGGTTAGTAGCCAAGGGGCAGTGTTTCCACATTTAGTAGCATTGTGGCGGTGTTTACATGTTTTAGTAGCCTAGCGGAACTATTTACATTGAGTAGCGGTAGGAGCGGTGGCTGATCGGTAGATGTGAGGTTTGATCTTTGTTTTGATCCATTGCACCAGTCTAAACAAATTTTAGTGTAGGAATGTATCGGACAAGAAACCTTAGGTAACGGACCTTTTAAATTCAAAATACTTATAACACACCTTATATCATCTTGACTATGTCTGACTCTCTCCATTTCTCCCTCTTTATTTCTTTTATAAAAGGGCAGACCAATAGGTGGTTGGGTTGGAGTCTAGTATGTGGAGAAGTAAATGTAGCGCTCTAAAGTTCTATTTATTTACCATTACTCTCCATGTATTTTGTCCAGTATTATGTTGTCCTTATTATCAGACTCTATGTATTGTTATTGGAGACATTTTTGAATGTTGTATGGAGCATGTTTATTTTAAAACCGTTAAATGGTTCACTTATATTCTATATTTATATTTTATTTCTTCTGTTGTGAGATCTGAATGTATAGAATGTATTAAATCTATAACCGCCTCCATGCCTTATAATGTTTAAAAACCCAACAACTCTTATTTCTTAGCATGATGTGAGTTCCTTTCTTTCTTATGAACATACCTTTCCTCTGCACTTTGATTGAAAATCAAACTATTTCATTTTTCTATCAAAATACTTATTCAATCTCGATGCTTATAAAATGATGCTTTCATATCATTTCTTAGATCATATCCATGGACTCACAAACTCAATATCGATCCAACTGAATTTGAGACATTTTTGGTTAATATATGTAAACATCTTACTCTAAATTGTTATTCATAATTTTCTATTTCAGTACATATGTATCAAAACACTAGGACTTATCAAGCAAAAGTTTTGTGAGTAAATCCGAGTTGACTTGAACATGTTGAATATTGAATCTATTACGCTAATTTCAACAATTGAAATTTGCGATATTATTCTTATCGACGTTGCTCATTTAATTCCAACTACATTAGTTTTACTGATAAAGACACAGTCGTGGTCGATGGATCACATCCCTTCAGTTACAACCACTAAAATTTATATTTTGATAGTGTACTTGGAATTCTTTCTAATTTGCGAATCATACCATATAAAGTCAACACTCTTAATGGTTTAATTAAATAATCTAGGATTATATATTTTCGACATTAATATGAACTCATAGTTTCTCTCCGATGTGTGAGAATACTTATTAGACATTCTAATTCTATGTATTCGTTTAGGTTAGTTAATTTCATTTCATCTTGTATAATCAGTTCTATCTATGGATCGTATCAAAGTCCATTTTGCTACCAATAATTCCTCAAAGAAATTTCTTCACAATGAAGTTGATATATCTTGAAACAATAATTGTTTCTCAGTGCAATAGAATCGGTATTGATAAACATTTTATGAATTTCTTTATTTATAAAACTGATTTGGTTTTAGTTTACAAAATTATGTTCGAAACATAAATATGGCATCCAATGACAATCTTTTTGAAATCCTTTAGGGAGATTCATACAAGATCGCTCAAGATCAATTTTTACGTGTAATCTTTCAACTTGCATAACCTACCAACTCCTTGGCCTAGGATATGTTGGAGTTCTTATAAACCCTTATCTTGTAAAATTTTGTAAATTGTTATTCAGATGAATAATACTAACCTTGTGTACTACCCATAAGTACATTACTTTACAGAAAGAAACTAACTCAATTCACTCATAATTAATCTTACATTGTCCAACAAAGTTCGATTACGCCATATCGATGCATCATTATGTATTACGTGAAGGAGTAATTTTGAGACTGAATCTTTATTCATTTTAGGTACATTTGGAACATTTTCCAATACACTCACTCATTTAATCAAATCAAATCATTTCTATCACATGTTATTTTATTTACTTCTGTTTTATATTCTATAAGTTTACCATAGACGTACTACATGTGTATAAAATACACATGTCTATGTCAATGATAACTCATCGGTGAATATGATGAAGTACGTTGAACCATTTTAGTATTTATAGAATTAGATTGCATATATCTATATGTATCAACTCGAAGAGTTCATCAACTCTTATGATACTCCCACTAAATAAGAGCATAGCCCTTTATTGTTTGAGAAATAATTAACAAGTATCATATGATCCAAAATCATACATTAAAATTATTTCTTAAAACTATGGCTTAGTCTATAATTCCAAAACAACTGTAAATAATATTAACTACTCTTGTATTTTCCAATGCATCACTTTTGTTATAAAAAAATAATATCATATTATAGTTTTATTTCAAGAAAAATGTTCATATTGAAATATATCTTTCCTTTTTTTTCAGTCGATGCCGAAAAATAATCATTATTTTCATAAATAATGTATGGCAAGTTTAGGAAAACAATTTTCATACTATGATGCAATTAATAAGTGCTAACTGATATACTCTAACTATTTCCACCATTACTATAATAGCGTGTTAAATTTGGAGGTTCATCATTCACTTAATATAATTTGTTTATTTCACACATTGCAACCAATTACAGTGGAGAGATTTTTGATTAAATATCATGAGCTCTTTAAATCTCATAAAAAATAATTTTCTATATGAAAATGAATTACAAAATAGAAATCATATTCCTTATTCTAATATTAAGTTTCAATTATTATAACAATTCCCATTTCTAATGTTTCTCTATAAAGTAGAAGTGACTATTCATTCTCTTCATCACAACTGTACCTTAAATTACATCTATTCTTATACATTCATTTTCCTTTCAGATGGTCAAATTATTTAAAAGAAAACCTTACTATAGTATCATAACAAACTCTTTACAAAAGCGCATTCAATTATCCTTAAAATTCAAGGACATAAAATCTATTGCACTTTACGTAAACCGATCAAAATGACATTTCAACGATCGAGTTCTTATATCTATCTTGTAATTTTTGGTTTTGTGTTACATTAACACAATATGATCCCTTTTTGTAACATCAGATTGAATAATCGAACTTGCACTAAGGTTTATTTGGTTTTTCGGATGAACTAATTTCACCGAAATATTGTACATTACAAACTTTGACCGTTCACCATATAACATTTATATGCAATTGTATATGGATCAAATATCCTAGTCTTGTATTGCTTTTAGAGTTTAAAACTCATAGAATGCAGTACATGGTCTAGACCAAATAAACGCATAAGTGACTAAACTACAAATGTATTTAGTTGTTGAAAAATCAGGCGCTTGCATGGGTGTTGAAATGTTAACAAGCAATAGGAATTTAATAGTGGATATTATATTTCCATCTGTCAACTTTCAATTCAGTTCATTTGTATATGTTAATTGATAAACATTTTATCAATCATATTAAATGCACAAATTTATCATTGTAGATAATTATAACAATATTTATCTATATGTTCTTACAATATTAGAAAGGTTAAACTTTACTATTTCATTTTTCTAATAAGGTTGTCACTAGTCTTTCATGTTTCTCCAAACCCTAAGATGAAATATAGAAGTCTTTCGACTTCACTTAGTGGGTGTTAGGACTCGTCTGTCTTGGTATTCTGATTTCGAGTTTACTCAACAAATCATAGCTCCATGAACGATGGATAAATCCTTTTCAATTGTATCACATACAACTCCTAACTTAATTTTCCTTGTCCTAATCTCATTTCAATCTTGATTTTGATAAATAAACTGAAAGATATTTTTCTTTTGTACCTACCATATCATGATGGCCTTGTGAGAAATGCGGATTACGGATGTTAAGGCTAGAATTAACACTGGGGGGGGGGGTGAATAGTGTTTCAAAGAATACTAGATCTTTTTGAGTTTATATTAATTTGAACACAAATATATGCAATATTCAGATATAGATATGATCACAGATGCAGAAACAAAGTAAAAGCAATAAAGAAAAGAACGCATCAGATTTTATACTAATTCGGAGTTACCCTACATCCAGTCCCACATACAAGTATGGATTTCCTTTCAAACGCAATTTTTATAATTACAACCCTTGATTTCAAGGCCATAAAGTACACCACTCCAAATTCACAATCCTCTGGGTAGAGATACTTGATTTTACGGGCAACAAGTTCACCCAATTGATTTCACAGGCTACAATCACACCTTTTCTCACTTGATTGATTTCACAGGCTACAGTCACATCTTTTCTTGCTTAATTTATTACAAAGAAGCCTATAACTTTGAATAGCACTGAGATGTTGTTGAGATAGTGATAGAGAATCAAATCAGAGATGATCTAGTTAGATTCAATGGTGATTTCGGTAGAGTAATGGTAAAATATATATAAAGAAATATGAAAGAAGAAGAGGAGTAAAATCAGAGAAAATATGAATATAAATTCGTTTAAAACTGCCCCTATTTACAGTAGAACAACAGTCATGTCCATTCATGAAAGGACATGACAAATAGACACTTCTTTTGAAATTCAAATTTTTGAAATTAACTGCCACCTTGTCGACAAGGGGTCCTAGGGGTTGTCGACAAGCCTATGGTATTTTTGATGATTTGTTTTACTTTGAAAATAACTTCTATCTTGTATTTAAACTATTTTTTAAACTTTATAAATATACTTTACTATAGTTAAATTACATAAATAAATACAGAGAATAATATTTTGATATATATAAAATTTTAATATAATTTTATATTTAAATCTAAGTATAAAAGATAGTTTAAAACGAAGGATAATTTGATTTTGAAAATAAAAATTATTTTGAGGCTAAAAGTACTTAAAACCAGGATAGATGTTTTTGATTCTTTTAAAAGGAATGTTCTGAAATCATTTTGAAAACAAGATATAATTTTGTAAAAACATTTTAATAAAAGTTAATGGATACAAAATAATGTTCCACTTGATTTTTCGTAGGTTCCATCCTACTTAGGGTTCCATCCCTTTAATAGGCTCGAAGTGGATTTCATTTCACGAATAAATTGGATTTTAAGATGCCAGTGCTTGTCTAGGAGTTTTAACAAAATTCCTAAATAAATTACTTATTATTGAAATCTTGAAATCTTGATAATCTTGATACTCATGAGTCTTGAATCTTGATTTCTTGAATCTCTATATTGTACAATCTTCATTCTTGGTACCTGCATTGTTAAATCCTGTATATACATATATCTAAACTATAATGTTAGTATTTATTATTTTATAATCTTATTCTAAGGTTGTTTTCATCAAAATCATCTCTTCGGGGACTAACAATCTCCCCCTTTTTAATGATGACAACCTTTGTTTATAAAATATTACTTCTATCCTAATAACTCTCCCTTAAACTAATAACTCCCCTTTAATATGTGCCTAACTATCCTATTTTATACTTCTCCTCCTTTGTCATCAACAAAAACTAACTTCAAACTATATAACCCCCCCTTATTCTAATACTATATGAAATGTAATTATAATGATAGTGTTATCATAAATAATCATCACTTAATTCTAACAATAAAAATTAGTCCTTAATAACTAACTATCCTAACTAAGAATCCATATATGATAATACTTATAATAGTGATAATTCAAATATAAGAACACGAATCATTTATTAATAATTTATTGTTATATTTACATTTGCGTAGAAGACAAAAGAAAGAACATATAACAATAAGAAAAAGAGAAAAGAAACTAATGTGTGTCCTTGAAAATGGGAGATCTATGAATCGAACAATTTGGGTAGTGGAAACAGAAATTTCCACGTTGTTCGACTAGATTTCCATACTTGTCAAAGCACACTTCGCCAACGCAAATGACTTTTTCGTCATCTTCAGCGTGTTCTTCTTCATGAAGGCTTCTTCTTCTTCTTCCTCGCTGTCCTAATGCACTTGATCTCTTGAAGATTCTTCATCAATCAAGATCGGATTAGCGTGATTGTCCATTAGAAACTTTTGCAAATTTCTAAGGATTTTGCCTTGCCGTTCTTGTTCTTTGGCCATTCTAAGTTGCACTACTTGAATTTCAGTAATTACTTGCGGTACATCCTTCAAAGAATCCTCCATTTTGATTACTCGTGCGAGCGTTGTTCGTTGAAATGGTCCAGTAGAAGGAGAAGGGAACGAAAAGGTAGAATTTTTGTTTGATTTGGAAGAGGAGGCCATTATTTAATTGTTTTCAGAAGTTAGAACAAAGAGAGAACAGAAAGAATGATCAAAATTTCAAAATAAGAAGAATATATAACCATTTATTTGAATTTTGGTGGGAAATTTCAAAAATAAAAAAATCGTTATATGTCGACAGGGGTAGAAGGGGGTTGTCGACATGGTACTTGATATTTTTGTCATTTCATTTTTAATTTAATTTTTTAATTATACTTTGTTATTTATATTCTATATTTCAGTTAATGAACAGAAACCTAATTCTCTTCTTAATTTAGTAAATATTGATTTATTTAAGAGTTTTGTTAAGATATCAGCAATTTGGTTCTCGGAATTGATATAATCGAGAGTAATTACTTCCTTACTTATATTATCTCTGAGAAAATGGTGTCTGATATCAATATGTTTAGTTCAAGCACAATGAGTAGTATTTTTGGATAAATTTATTGTACTAGTATTATCACAATAATTGGTGATTTTGAGATATTTAAGCCAAAATCTTTTAAAGTTTGTTGCATATATATTACTTTAGAACAGCCAAAGCAGCAGAAATATACTCTGTTTCAGTTGTTGATAAAGAAATTGTGTTTTTCTTTTTACTAAACTAGGAAATCAGATAATGCCCCAAAAAGTGACAAGTTCCACTTGTACTTTTTTGGTCTGATTTACAACCAACATAATCAGCATCACAGTAAGATATTAATTCAAAAGAATCATTGTTAGGATAAAATAAGCCACAATCAAAGGTGTGTTTAAAATATCTTATGATACTTTTACATCTTTTAAGTGGGTCTCTTTAGGTTGGGATTGATATCTTGCACAGAGACAAATACTATGTATAATATCATGTCTACTAGCAGTGATATAGAGTAATGATCCAATCATTCCTCTATATAATTTTTGATCTACATCTTTCGAGAGATCTTCTTTACTTAGGTACTCATTGGTTGCCATGAGGGTGGGTTTTCCACTAACAATAGTCAAACCAAATTTACTAACTAGGTCTTTAACATATTTTTCTTAACTAATAAATATACCATTATCTAATTTTTTTATTTGTAATCCTAGAAAGAAGTTTAATTCACCCATATGACTCATCTCAGACTCTTTTGTCATTATTTCAGAAAATTCTTTATTCGTTTCAAAATTAGTTGATCCAAAAATGATATCAACTACGTAAACTTGTACTAGTTGAATATCATTTTATTATCTACTTTTCCAATTTCAAAGTTTTATTGTAATAAGTAAGATCTTAGTCTATCAAACCAGGCTCTAGGAGCTTGTTTTAGACCATATAGAGCTTTCTTAAGCTTGTAATCATGATTCGGTAATTTTTCATTTTCAAAAAGTGATGGTTGTTCAACATATACTTCCTCTTTTACAAAACCATTTAAAAAGGCACTTTTAACATAAATTTGATATAATTTGAAATTATTATGATTTGCGAAAGCAAGTAGAATCCTAAAGGCTTTTAATCTTGCTACGGGAGCAAAGGTTTCATCAAAATCTATTCCTTCTTCTTGACAATAACCTTGAGCGACTAATCGGGCTTTATTTCTAACAACCTCTCCTTGTTCATTCATTTTATTTTTATAAACCCATTTAGTTCCAATTATAGTTTTATTTTCAGGTCTAGGAACAAGTTCCCGAACATTATTTCTGGTGAATTGATTTAGTTCTTCTTGCATAGCCAAAATCCATGAATCATCAGTTGATGCTTCTTTTGAATTTTTGGGTTCAATAGTTGATATATAGGCTACATTGCTCATTTTACTTAGTTGATTTCTAGTTGTAACAATAGATTGCATATCTCCTAGTATATTTTCTATAGGATGATCTTTTAAAAGTTTAATCATTTTATTAGGATGCTTAATTTCATTATTAGTTTCAGTTGGCTCTTGATTTTGAGTGATTAAATCCTCTTCATCATTTGTATCTTCAAAATTTTTGAAACATTCATCGAATGAAACATGCATTTTCGATTGTGTTAGTTCTTAAATTAAACACTCTGTATGCGTTACTTCTATTAGAATATCCGATAAAGATACCTTTGTCGGGTTTAGAATCAAATTTATCTAAATTATCTTTTATATTTAAAATAAAACATTTACTTTCAAAAATTCTAAAATAAGATACATTAGGTTTCTTTGACTGAAGAAGTTCATAAGATGTTTTATCAGTTAAAGGTCTAATTAAAATTCTATTTATATAACAGGTGGTAGCAACTGCTTCTGCCCAAAAATACTTTGGTAATTTACTATCTGAAAGCATAGTTCTTGCACACTCTTGAATAGTCCTAGTTTTACGTTCTACTACTCCGTTTTGTTGTGGAGTTCTTGGAAATGAAAATTTATGAGTTATTCCCTTTTTATTGCAGAATTCCTCAAACTTCTCATTTTCAAATTCACCGTCGTGATCACTACGGATGGTTATAATTTTTAGAGAAAGTTGATTTTGAATCCTTTTTGTAAAGTTCTTAAAACATTCAAAAGTATCACTTTTATTTTTCAAAAATATTGTCCACGTAAATCTAGAATAATCATCTTTAATTACACAAACATATTTACTATAATTTTTTGACAGAATTTGAGATGGACCAAGTCAATCAAGGTGGAGTAATTCAAGAGGTTTTGAAGTTGAAATCATATCACTTAGTTCAAAGAAACTTTTTCTAAGTTTTCCTAATTGACATGCATCACATAAACTATCTAGTTTAAAATTCATTTTAGGGAGACCTCTTACTAGATCTTGTTTTGACAGTCTAGATAAGAGTTTGAACTTCAAATGCCCAAATCTCTTATGCCAAATCTAAGGGTCACTTGTATTTGCCAAAAGATACAGGTTATCATTTGAAACTTTCATACTAAGAATATAAATATTCTTCTTCCTAATTCCCTCAAATATTATGGTTGAATTATTATCTTCAATGTGACAGTTATCTTTTTCAAATTTAATTTTATATCCTTTATCGCAAAGTTGACTAATACTTAGCATATTATGTTTCAGATTTTTAACTAGCAAAACATTAGTAATAATAGGAGTTTCATAGTTACCGACTTCGCCGATGCCAATCAAATATTCTTTTGATTTGTCTCCAAAGTTAACTAGTCCTCCATCTTTGCATATTATATCATTCAGCATCTCGGGATTACCAATCATGTGTCTAGAGCATCCACTATCGAGTATCCATTTATTCTTTTTGATCTGCACAATTCGTCCCTTGTGGATTGATTCCTTAGCACCCATAAAGCATGTTTCCTGCACATCATACAATTTTGGTAGACAACTTGAATTTGAATATTTATTATATGCGGACTCAAGAGCCAATGATAATCTAAATATTTCTAAACTAGTATTAACAAGGTTTTTAAATATAGCCATTTTAAAAGCTTTTTCAAAAATCATATTATGAAACTTTGAAAACCTTGCTCTGATACCAAATGTGAGAAATGCGGATTATGGATCTTAAGGCTAGAATTAACACTAGAGGGGGGTGAATGGTATTTTAAGGAATTACTAAATCTTTTTGAGTTTGTGTTAATTTGAACACAAATGTATGCAATATTCAGACACAGATATGATCACAGAATCAAACATAGATGCAGAAATAAAGTAAATGTAATAAAGAAAAGAACACACCGGATTTATAATAGTTCGGAGTTACCCTACATCCAGTCCCGCACAAAGTACGGATTTCCTTTCAAAAGCAATTGTTACAATTACAACCCTTGATTTCAAGGCCATGAGGTACACCACTCCAGATTCACAATCCTCTGGGTAGAGATAGTTGGTTTTACGGGAAACAAGTTCACCCAATTGATTTCACAGGCTACAATCACACCTTTTCTCACTTGATTGATTTCACAGGCTACAATCACACCTTTTCTCGCTTAATTTATTACAAAGAAGCCTATAACTCTGAATAACACTGAGATCTTGTTGAGATAGTGATAGAGAATCAAACCAGAGATGATCTAGTTAGATTCAATGGTGATTTCGGTAGAGTAATGGTAAAATATATATAAAGAAATATGAAAGAAGAAAAGGAGTGAAATCAGAGAAAATATGAATATAAATTCGTTTAAAAGTGCCCCTATTTACAGTAGAACAACAACCATGTCCATTCATGAAAGGATATGACAAATAGACACTTCTTTTGAAATTTAAAATTTTGAAATTAACTGCCACCTTGTCGACAAGGGGTCCTAGGGGTTGTCGACAAGCCTATGGTAATTTTGGTGATTTGTTTTACTTTGAAAATAACTTCTATCTTGTATTAAAACTATTTTTTAAACTTTATAAATATAATTAACTATAGTTAAAATACGTAAATAAATATATAGAATAATATTTTGATACATATAAAATTTTACTATAATTTTATATTTAAATCTAAGTGTAAAAGATAATTTAAACCAAGGATAATTTGATTTTGAAAATAAAGATTATTTTGAGGCTTAAAGTATTTAATGAAAGTGACTATTGTGTGGCTAGTTATCACTTAGGATCGTGTAATATGGATATATGATAATACAGAGTATAGTGATGATAGCAAAATAGTAAATAGTATGGAATATAAAAGTAGTATAATAAAATGACACCAAAGATTTTTATACTGGTTCGCAGCTCCGTCCTACATCCAGTCCCAGACTCCTTCTGGAATTTCACTAAAACAAAAAACCCTCACTTAACCCGGAAGAACAGGTCTATACAACCCCTGAGCAGCCGAATAGGGACCTGAGCAGTAGAAAAGGATTTCGCCTTAGAAGTCGAAGAGGACTTCACAAGCCTGAGCAGCGGAACATGACTTCAGCAAATACAAAAGAATATCTGACACTGTGTGTTCTTGATAACACTAATTAGTCTCTGATGTACAAACCTCATATAATCAAATCCTCAAGTATATGAAGTGTAAGTGAAGATACGAAGAGAAGGTAATGTTAAGAATCGATGATTATGAAAGTTTATTTGAAGATTCAAAACAATAAAATGCATGTTTGCTGTTTGAATGTAAATATGAGAGCAAAAGAAGAATATAAGATAGTTAGAAAGATTTTCGGTGAATGTGAAGTGTTTGGAAACATGAATATATAGTAGATAGAGAATTACTACCATTGGTGAAGAGTTCTAACCAAAAAAAGCAACCATTTCAGTTCAGACAAAAATCGCAACCTTTCGCAGAATGGAAATGCTTTTCAAAATATGACAGTTGGTGTAACAACCCTAGATTTTTGAATATAATTTAAATTTGACTTTATTTTTTGTTTGAAATTATTTTAAATTTTTTTTATCTGTAATATTTCATTTATAAACATTTTTAAGGTGATAATAGAATTTTTCCAAAATTTATTGCATTTATTTTCTATTTTTAAAGCCTAGTTTCCATTTTTCTGCTATTTTCTTCATTAAAATTATATTTAGTTAATATTTATTTATTTATTTTTGTGAATTTATTTTTATTTTGTGTTCTTATATTTATTTATAAATATTTTTCAAGTACAATAAAAATTTTCTAAAATTTGTTGCATTTATTTTCAAATTTTTAAGACTAGTTTGCAATTTTTGCCATTTTTCTTAATTTAATTATATATAATTAATATTTATTTATTTATTTTTGTTTATTTACTAAATTTTCGTATTTTTATCTGAATTTATATGAATTTTCATGTTATTTAAAATTGCAAAATAACTTTTAGTAATTTGAAGAGTTTTGTTCCCTTTTATCTACTTAGTCTTTTTATATTCTTGTCTCTTCATTTTCAACCAACATCTTTTCAACTTTTGCTGCCATAACTCCTCACTACTTTCAGCCGACCACATCACCATCTCATTTTCATGTAAAATAAAATTCTTATCTCACAACAATTTCGGCCTCTTCATTGTGGAAAAACTTTGGTAAACTTTCTTTTCTTTTTCTTCTTTTTACTTGTTTTCATGTAATATTTGCATTTGCTTTCTTCCTCTCTTGGTATGGCCTGCCATCTCTAGCCACCTTTCCACCTCCACCACCACCTGAACCAACTTCCACCACCTCTTCTCACCGACCATCCTAAGCTGAGCCATCCCATGCGGTAGATCCACCACCATCTTGCTCAAACTCCACTTGAAACAACCTTAGCTGAGCCACCACTGTTTCACCACCTCAAACTCCTCCTTGGACGCCACCTACACCACCGCCACCTCAAACCTGACCTGACACCACTGTCACAACTGTAGTTGACCACCTGAGACCTGGCCATGCCCACCTTTTCCTTGGCTGTGACCTATATTTACATTGAATCCATGTGTGTTGCCTTTGTGATGTGTAGTTCATGCACTAAACTTTTGCACCATCATCAAACCCATGTTTGGCCGACCCATATAAACCCAAACCTGATCCAAACTCTCACCGTATCCATGTGTTTCTGACCCTAGGATGAAGCACAAGTTGTTGGAAGAAAGTGCAAAGATTTTGGCTTTGTTTTATGCATTTAATTCTAACATTGTTTTAATTGAATTTGGGTTGAAAACTTATGTTAGTTATATTGTTTTGTTTGAAGGTTTGCAAGGTTATTAGCTTTGTCTCTCCCACACTCGAATCATTGTCGTGCTATCATGCTTTTGTGGATCTCAATTAATGCATTTGATTTGTTATCTCCAGCTTATACCCGTGAGTTATTCTCACCAGACAGTTTTATACTTATATAACTAGTAAATCGATCACATTTGAATCTGTAAAATGCATCACCATGTTATATCTGCTATGTTATGATCATATGATGTTCACCCATGCTTATTTACCTGTTATATCATATATTACTATTATTTTATGATGTTCTGTTATTTATATCAGTTTATCACACTGCAAGTTCCCTTTAGATTAGAATCACTATGGGTTGAAATGATACATACCCGAACGGACTTTAGAATAGGGGAAAATCGTTATGGGCTGAAATGATAGGCCTGAATGATTTTCAATTATTTCATTTTACTTGGTACTGCGGGTTTGAAATGATAAAATCCGAGTTTTCTTTGTAAATTACGGGTTGAAATGATATATTACCCGTATCACTTTACCTAGTGTAGAAAATGATATACAGATCCGTGGTTAAAATCTATTTTTCTAAAATTTTTAAAATATTTTAGAAATGTAAATATTATATTATTTTGATTTAAACTTAATTAAAAATGATTTTTGTAGAGTATTTTGATTTTTCTGAGAATTTATAAGTGAAATAAATTAATGATAAAGTGGAAATTTGAAATATAAGTTGTTTTGGAAATTTTGATTTAATTATAAATGGAATTTAAATTAAATATGAAAATATGATAAATTTATGATATTTTGAACTAAATGAATTTAAAATGATTTTAGAATATATTAATGGATTTTGAAAAAGTAAAATGTAAAATAAATGAATATTGAGTTGAATTTTGAAATATAACTTAAATTGGAAAATTATGAACTTTGTTTAAAAGTGAATTTTGAAGTTAAGTTAATAAAATGAAAAATAAGTTATATTTTTAAATTTAAACTTGTGTTAGGTCAAAAATTTAATTATATGAATTGAAATTGAATGTTGGAATTTAATAAGTGAATTATTATTAAATATTGATTTTTGAATGGAAATTTAACTTTATAAAATCATGAATTTAAGGAAAATTAAATGATGATTATAAAAATGAAAAATATATGGTTTTATAAGTTTGAAATGGTTTAAATAAAAATTTAATGGTTATGAATATTTGAAATTTAATTAACAGCATTTTGAAATGCTATTATTTCTAAAATAAAGGATACTACAGCATTCGTAAATGTTGTAGTTAATATAAATGAACTAAAGGGCTAAATTGAATTAAAGGCTATTATAGCACTTTGTAAGTGCTATAATTGTTGAATTTAACTAAGGTTTTATTTTAATTAATGTAACCCTATTACAACATTTTGAATGTTGTCTTTTGTTAAATTGAATTGTTTTAAAAGTAACATTCCGTAGAATTTTTCTTAATGCTGCGAAATTTGAATTTTCATTGTTTTAATAAATTTAAGTGAATAAATGAATTTTGAAAGATTTAAATTTTGGAAATTTAATAATTTAATTATTAAATATAATAACTTCATTTTTATTATTTAAAATGAAGTAATTTGTTTTGAAATATAAACTATTTTTGAAATGTGTGTTCAAATGGTATTTGAATAAATGAATGTAGTTTGGAAGATACGATATTTTGATATTTTGAAATGGATTTTGAATGTTATTGAATTTTGAAATGATATTTGATTTCGAAGAATAAAATACCGTTTTGAAATTTTAACCACGGGATGTATTTAATTAATAGTTTAACTGATCCTTAAAGGATGGGCGATCCCAACCATCCGTTAAGTTATTGTGCATTTCTACTACAGTTTACTTGAGTTGGTTTACGTTATATAAGTATATATGTCCTGACACGAGTGTTTTGTATTTTACTTTACGCTCGGGTCAGCTTGATTATTTACAGCTTAGCTTTGGATTTCTTTCCTGGAGGTAGGAATCGCTGGAGATTCTGCTTGTCTAGTATCTGTTCACTTTCAGTTTTAGTTTTTCTATTTCAGTTCTAGTATTTATAAACTGTTATGTATTTGAGATTTCTATTATATATGTTTTTTTCAGACTATATTATGTATTATGTTTTGAGAGTTTGTTATGGTACCTTCATGAACTACTATGGTATTTTAATTTCCACTGCGAGTTATTCTGGTATTTCTGTGTCTGTGATTCTGTGATTGTATTTCATTTTCTCCCAATTTATTTACAATGCGGTATTTTGAGCAATTCAAGTCCGACTCGTGTGGATGCAAATGGCTGAAAATATCCAGTTGTTATAGTTGGTATGAGAGCTTTGGTTTTTAGGCAAACCATAGCCTACGGAGCAAAAAATCATTAGAGATATGGTAGAAATACCCTAGAATGAGTAAAATCAATCTCAGAATCCTTTTTTGTGAGAGAACGTATTTTCGAAGTATAAAATGATTTTCAAATGATTTTTAAAGTATTTTCAAAGATTATATTGGTATAAAATCTTCTTATTTTGAAATCAAGTTCTTCTAAACTTCATTCCTTCAGTATCCATCTTGTTAGTAATCTCTTTGGTTAGGATTTACTTGGATTTGGAAATTCTATCTTGTTGATCCTGACTCTTTTCTTGATTGGAACCTATTATAGTTATGGTGAGATCGAAAGAGCAGAAAGCAGCTCGTCGAGCTCGAAGAGCACTAGCCTGTAAGGAACGGGAGGAAGCAATGGATAAGTGGGAAAGGCCGTGGAGGGAAAGGGCAGGACCTGGTCCTTATGACCATGTCATTTGTTATTGGTGTCAGGAGAAGGGACACTATGCAGCCATGTGTGGGAAGAGAGATAAAGGTAAGAAGAGTGTGAGCAAGTGCTTTCGATCCGAGATTTTCTGTTTTAAATGCCGAGAGAGGGGTCACTTTCCAAGCCGCTGCCTGATGGTGAAGAAAGTGAAACCTGCACTTCCTACATCAATTAGTCTATCAACCATTTGCTACCATTGTAGGAGGGCTGGGCATATGCCAGATATTTTCCTGTGAGACAGCATGGAAAGAAAGCTGCGTACCCACTGTTCGAGAAGGAAGATGGGAGTGCGGTGCATTTATGCCTGAAGTGTAAGAGTTAGGGGCATATTGAGGGGGAGTGTTCTAGACCAGTTGAAGTACCACCCGGTAGAATTAATACCGATGCTTTGTTCGTGTAGGGTGGTATTCTGTGGATCTGTTTGTTTTCAGCAGTTGTTAGGCTGTATTCGGTGAACTCTATTGTATCTTTTGTATAGCTGAATTCTCAAACTAAGATAGTTATGTTTCTGTTTTCATATGTTTTGAAATTTGAATCTCTGTTTGTTTGAAATCTAACCTTGAATCATCCCTTGTGTTTGTTTTGAAATCCATCCTCGAATCATCCCTTAGAAATTTGTGTTTGGTTGTATTTTGGAATTGTGCATATATCGAAATTATTATTTTAATAAGGATGGCCCTATTTTATATAAAAGTGAAATGTTTTCAATAAGGATTTTTATATCTTTTGAAAATGGAAATTTAAAACTTTTAAAGGATTCGAAATTTTGAAAATTTATAAGAATTTGACTTATACAAAATGATTTATAACTGAAAGGTTTTGAATTTCGAGAAATCGAACTCCGGTATTTTGAAATCGGTTTTAAGATTTGGAAAATATATAATAATAATATGATATTAAGATATTTCTCCAAATAAAAATGTTTCAAATGTATTCGAATGAATTCCAATGATTTCAAAGTAATTTCAAATAAGTTTCAAGAAAATAAAGTCCAAAACCCACTTATGTCGCTGGAAAATAATTTCGGTGATGAATACATGCATCATCGACATTGATTTTCGAGTTTCTGAGTAGGATAGAGGCCACTCTAGTAGCTTTGCTATGCGAGTGATTTTGTGAAACTAAATTTTGATTTCAGATTTTGAAGTATGGTTTGATATTCGAAAGATATATGTATATATATATATATATTTGAGATGATTTAAAGTAAGCCGGTGTTCAGTCCTCGAGATTCAAATTTGTTTTGGTATAAACCTATTTTGAAATTGATTTACTGATTTGTTGGTGATTTCCAACTCTTGAATTGAAAATATGATTTCTTCTACTATTTTAAGTTTCGAGCACTTCCAAATCAAGGTTAACTTTTCAAAGCAAAGCAATTTTGAAAGGTATAGGGTATTTGATAAAGAATATAAGTTTAGTTTGGTATGATTAATGTATAAAGTAATATGATTTATATAAGTTTGAAACTATTTGTTGAGTGAAATAAATAAGACTATGTTGAATTATACCATTATGAAATATAGATTTGAAATGTTTTGAATAAAGTATATATATAGAATAAAAATCTTTCCGTTGGGTAATTTGGATTTTTCATACAGAAATAAATAGTTTGAAGGTTTTAAAAGAGATAGTTTTAAACTTTGTAACCATTTTTGATATTTTGATGATTGAAATGGTTTGGAAATGATTTAATCTTTATTTTGATAAAGAATGGGAATTTGAAATGATAATTGGTTCTGATAAATGAACATTTGAAGTTTATATTTGTATGAAAGGATATTTGGTTTACTTGTAATTTGAGTTTATTTAAAAATGATGGATTTATGAAATGAATATTTCAAAAAAAAGGTAATAATGAAGTAAAATTTAAGATATATGAAATTATAAAATTTTGTTTTAGAACATGGTATATTTAAGCTTTGAAATATATTAGAGATTGAATAGTTCATTTTGTGGATCAAATCTTTATTTGAAATTTGATTATATTTGAAATGGTTTTGTTGGAAAACTAAATTGAATTGAAACTGATGGTTTGAATTGAAGTAAAATTGGAAATTTTAGATTTGGGTTTAAATTGAATAAATTTGTGAAATGTAAAGAATTAAAGGAATGTTTTATGATTTCAAATGTATGTTTTCGAAAAGCTATGATTTTCAAATTGTAATGATTTCAAGTATTTTGGTTTCAAAAGATTTATAACTTTGAAAGTATATGATTTTTGAAAGTGAATATATGTTTGAAATGGAAATGAATTTATTTGACATAAATTTTTTTAATTTGGAAATTTGGATTATTTTCTGAATCTATTGTTTTAAGAAACTTTGAAACTGAATATATGTTATTAGGAAGAAATGATTTGGCGAAATCATATATGATTTTGAAACTGAATTGATATTGAAAAGGAACTGAAATTGAGAACCTTGTTTTACTAAATACTGTGATTTGGGAGTTATCGAAATTATATAAAATGGATTTGTATAGGTATAAAATAGATTTTTGTAAGTATGAAATTGATTTGAAAACTGTTGATTCGAAAAGGTACTCATATTCAATTTGTAAATTGAAATCTTATATAATCGAAGTCTCTATAAGTGTGATTTGATACACTATGGATTTGGAAAATATTCAATTTGAAATGGAATCTTATATATAATGTACTTTATATAAGTATGATATTTGAAAGTGATTTTGAAAGGTACTATATGATACATATTTTTGAAGTAAAGATATGGAAAGTCCCTTCTGCTTGATATCCTCTTTGTGGCCACATTGTGGATTCGTTCTATCGATATTATTCTCTCTCTGATTTGGGTTTTCCGGATATGATACTCGAGTGTCCATCGAATTCCATGGCGATCTCCATGGTCTTATGTTTACGACTGCATAGCGTAATTCGCCTGGCTGAGATGGCCTGGGGGTACGGATGTTTCCTAGGGGATCCAGGCGTAACCATTGTGTATCCTGCGATCTATGTAGGTCGTAGTAGTAGCGAAATCCACTGGCTGAGATAGCTTAAGGGTACGGATGTTTCCTGGGGGATTCAGGCGTAACCATTACGTATCTGCGGTCTACTAGTCATCATGGCGTAATTCATAGGGTTGAGATAGCTTACGGATATGGATGTTTCCTGGGGGATCCATGTGTAACCATTGTGTATCTGCGATCCATGGTTAGACAAATGTTTGGTTTGGTTGATTTGTTTGGATTGTACTTTCCATATCTGTTGTTTTAAAAGGTTTTCTAGTATTTTCACTAGGTGTTGAAACACTACCAAGTACATGGAGAATTGTAGCTTTGCACCTGATCAATGCATAGCCAGAGTCTACAGGAACGAAAGTAAACTTGTTAAGACATCGAGTTATAGAAGTATTTTGATAAAGTATTGTATAAAGGATATTTTGATCATTTATTTTTACTTTTATAAATAATGTAAAATGTTTTAAATATTGTTTACTTCGAACCATCAAATTTGAATCAAATGACTTTTTATCATATTATGAGATGTTTAAAATGTTGTAAATATAAAAATTTAAATTGAAATGTATATGGTTTTAAAATAATGGTCCATCCTTGTGTTCCCACCTATTTTTCCTCCTACCTATTCCTACCTTCTTCTTCTTTGAGGGTTCTTTCTGCATTTTGGAAAGAGTTGGTTCTTTGGCTTATCGTTCAGGTTTGCCCGAGAAACTTTCTGGAGTGCATGATGTATTCCATATCTCTCACCTTCGCCATCATCTTCATGATCCATCTCTTATTGTCCAGCCTTCTACTCTTGATAGTTTAGATGTTGAGCCTAATATGACTGTTTAGAGGAAGCCACTTCGTATTGTCGGCAGAGGTACGAAGCAGCTTAGAAGAAAATTTGTTAATTTGGTCAAAGTACAGTAGAGTACTAACGATTGAGATTGTACCTAGGAAACAGAGGGGAGCATTTGTGCTTCGAATCCAAAATTGTTCGTTTTAGGTACTATTTTGTTTTTCTATCTTGTTTCTCTTTATTTTCCTTGCCCGTTCTTTTCGAAGACGAAAAGATTTGAGTGGGGAAGAGTGTAACAACCCTAGATTTTTGAATATAATTTAAATTTGACTTTATTTTTTGTTTGAAATTATTTTAAATTTGTTTTGTTTGTAAGATTTCATTTATAATTATTTTTAAGGTGATAATAGAATTTTTCCAAAATTTATTGCATTTATTTTCTATTTTTAAAGCCTAGTTTCCGTTTTTCTGCTATTTTCTTCATTAAAATTATATTTAATTAAAATTTATTTATTTATTTTTGTGAATGCGTTTTTATTTTTTATTCTTATCTTTATTTATAAATATTTTTCAAGTACATAAAAATTTCTAAAATTTGTTGCATTTATTTTCAAATTTTTAAGACTAGTTTGCAATTTTTGCCATTTTTCTTAATTTAATTATATATAATTAATATTTATTTATTTATTTTTGTTTATTTACTAAATTTTAGTGTTTTTATCTTAATTTATATGAATATTCATGTTATTTAAAATTGCAAAAGAATTTTTAGTAATTTGAAGAGTTTTGTGCCCTATTATCTACTTAGTCTTTTTATATTCTTGTCTCTTCATTTTCAACCAACATCTTTTCAACTTTTTCTGCCACAACTCCTCACTACTTTCAGCCAACCACTTCAGCATCTCATTTTCACGTAAAATAAACTTCTCATCTCATAAAAATTTCGGCCTCTTCATTGTGGAAAAACTTTGGTAAAATTTCTTTTCTCTTTCTTCTTTTTACTTATTTTCATGTGATATTTGCATTTGCTTTCTTCATCTCTTGGTACGGCCTGCCATCTCTAGCCACCTTTCCGCCTCCACCACCACCTGAACCAGCCTCCACCACCTCTTCTCACTGACCATCCCAAGCCGAGCCATCCCATGAGGTAGACCCACCACCATCTTGCTCAAACTCCACCTGAAAAAACCTTAGCCGAGCTACCACTGTTTCACCACCTCAAACTCCTCCTTGGCCGCCACCTACACCACCACCACCACCTTAAACCTGACCTGACACCACTGCCACTACTGTAGTTGACCACCTGAGACCTGGCCGTTCCCACCTTTTCCTTGGCTGTGACCTATATTTACATTGAATCCATGTGTGTTGCCTTTGTGATGTGTAGTTCATGCACTAAACTTTTGCACCATCATCAAACCCATGTTTGGCCGACCCATATAAACCCAAAACTGATCCAAACTCTCACCGTAGCCATGTGTTTCTGACCCTAGGCTGAAGCACAAGTTGTTGGAAGCAAGTGCAAAGATTTTGGCTTTGTTTTATGCATTTAATTCTAACAACGTTTTAATTGAATTTGGGTTGGAAACTTATGTTAGTTATATTGTTTTGTTTGAATGTTTGCAAGGTTATTAGCTTTGTCTCTCCCACAATCGAATCATTGTCGTGCTATCGTGCTTTTGTGGATCTCAATTTGTGCATTTGATTTGTTGTCCCCAGCTTATACCCGTGAGTTATTCTCACCAGACAGTTTTATACTTATATAACTAGTAAATCGATCACATTTGAATCTGTAAAATGCATCATCATGTTATATCTGCTATGTTATGATCATATGATGTTCACCCATGCTTATTTACTTGTTATATCATATATTACTGTTATTTTATGCTGTTTTGTTATTTATATCAGTTTATCACACTGCAAGTTCCCTTTAGATTAGAATCACTATGGGTTGAAATGATACATACCCGAATGGACTTTAGAATAGGGGAAAATCGTTATGGGCTGAAATGATAGGCCTGAACGATTTTTAATTATTTCATTTTACTTGGGACTGTGGGTTTGAAATGATAAAACCCGAGTTTTCTTTGTAAATTACGGGTTGAAATGATATATTACCCGTATCACTTTACCTAGTGTAGAAAATGATATACAGACCCGTGGTTAAATTTTATTTTCTAAAATTTTTAAAATATTTTAGAAATGTAAATATTATAATATTTTGATTTAAACTTAATTAAAAATGATTTTTGTAAAGTATTTTGATTTTTCTGAGAATTTATAAGTGAAATGAATTAATGATAAAGTGGAAATTTGAAATATAAGTTATTTTGGAAATTTTGATTCAATTATAATTGGAATTTAAATTAAATATGAAAATATGATAAATTCATGATATTTTGAATTAAATGAATTTAAAATGATTTTGTAATATATTAATGGATTTTGAATAAGTTAAAATGTGAAATAAATGAATATTGAGTTGAATTTTGAAATATAACTTAAATTGGAAAATTGTGAATTTTGTTTAAAAGTCAATTTTGAAGTTAAGTAAATAAAATGAAAATGCTATTATTTCTAAAGTAAAGGATATTACAACATTAGTAAATGCTGTAGTTAATATAAATGAACTAAAGGGCTAAATTGAATTAAAGGCTACAAAGTGCTATAATTTTTGAGTTTAACTAAGGTTTTATTTGGATTAATGTAACCCTATTACAGCATTTCGAATGCTGTCTTTTGTTAAATTGAATTGTTTTAAAAGTAACTTTCCGTAGCATCTTTCTAAATGCTACGATAGTTGAATTTTCATTGTTTTAATAAATTTAAGTGAATAAATGAATTTTGAAAGATTAAAATTTTGGAATTTAATAATTTAATTATTAAATATAATAACTTGATTTTTATGATTTAAAAATGAAGTAGTTTGTTTTGAAATATAAACTATTTTTGAAATGTGTGTTGAAATGGTATTTTAAATAAATGAATGTAGTTTGGAAGATACGATATTTTGATATTTCGAAATGGATTTTGAATGATATTGAATTTTGAAACGATATTTGATTTCGAAGCATAAAATACCATTTTGAAATTTTAACCACGGGATGTATTTAATTTGTAGTTTAGCTGATCCTTAAAGGATGGGCGATCCCAAGCATCCTTTAAGTTATTGTGCGTTTCTACTACAGTTCACTTGAGTTGGTTTACGTTATATAAGTATATAAGTCCTGACTCGAGTGTTTTGTGTTGTACTTTACGCTCGGGTCAGCCTGAGTATTTACAGCTTAGCTTTGGATTTCTTTCCCGGAGCTAGGAATCGTTGGAGATTCTGCTTTTCTAGTATATGTTCCCTTTTAGTTTCAATTCTTCTATTTCGGTTCTAGTATTTATAAACCGATATGTATTTGAGATTTCTATTGTATATGTTTTTTTTTCAGACTGATATTATGTATTATGTTTTGAGAGTTTGTTATAGTAGCTTCATGAACTACTATGATATTTTAATTTCCGCTACGAGTTATTCTGATATTTCTGTGTCTGTGATTCTGTGATTGTATTTCATTTGCTCCAAATTTATTTGCAATGCAGTATTTTGAGCAATTCAAGTCTAACATGTGTGGATGCTAATGGCTGAAAATATCCGGTTGTTACAGTTGGGTTCAGGTCAATCGACTGGTCGAAAATGGTCAGTCGACTGAATAGTGAATACATGTAAAATAATCATGCACAAATATGTAAAAATGCATAGATTCAGTCGACTGACTGACTATATTCAGTCGACTGAATTCTGTTGTTAAGAAAAAATTGCAATAGCTCATTTGGTTAGAGTACTTGCCTTCCAAACTATTGACTCGGGTTTGAGTCCCACTCCATGCATTTTTCGAAAACTTGATTTTGATTAAAATATGCATGCAAGTTTATTTTAATGTGAATGATGATTCTTGAGGAAAGAATTTAAGAAAGCACTAAACTAGACTTTATATACACACTTGATGACTCTTGTTAAAATATATAACTATACAAACCATATATTGAGCCGATAAGTCTGGATGTTATCGTAGTCGTAGATTCATCAATTGTTGTGTCTTGTCAGCAATCAAAACCTATGATCCAACATTCTCCCCCTTTTTGATGATGACAACTTCTTTTGCTACGAATGAATCTTTGACAAGCTTTGTTGATCTTATCTCTCTCACTGAATATATTCCTCTAATTGTGCTATAGATTTCTCCCCCTGAATCTATGCTATATATTCCTCTAAATAATTAATCTTTTCTCCCCCTTAATCTGTGCTTGCATGGTTTATTCCTACAAAAAGTGTTAGAGCAATAACTTTCTCCTCCTTTGTCATTGAAAAAAAGGAGAGTTGATATGATGATATAAATTATATTTTACATACGTGTTAACAATAACAATATAAACAAAATAACTACTACTTATAATGTAAGGTATCAGAAAAAAATTAACATTTAAAGCATACGATACCCAAGGTTCTTATAATTTCCTAATTTTTAGGAAACCATACCCATTTGGGTGTGGTTAAACTTTTATAAATATAATTTTCATTATTAACTACCATATCAAAATAACCATCAATGTGCTTTTCTCTATTTTTCCAATTAACAGGAACCCAAATACTTAGATAATTTTTATTCATATTTTCCGTCAATGATTTTGTACTTCTAGAGAAATTATAAACATTATTAGTCATAACAGTATTTGAATTTTTATAAAAATTAGATTTAGACTTTACTCGAAATTTAGTGGTAGCACTAACATTTTTACTATACATAAAAGCGTATCTAGTGCTATTTCTACGATTAGTTTCATTGTATCCTTAACCACTTTTATCATTTAAAGGTCTAGAACTAGACAAAATTATGTTTAAATTGTTTTGACCTTTATTAAATTTTGTGACTTCAGTGTTAAGTTTAACCTTAAAGTCACAATTATTATTTTCAAAAGAAATATTACTATCATTCAAAATATCAATTTTCTCATTTAATTCAAAATTCTCGTTTTTTAACGTACGGTTCTCATTTTTGAGAAGGAATTTTGAGATTCTAAATTATCTAAAGAGGATTTTAATAAATCATTTTGTCTTTTCAAATCAAAAATTTCTTTTGAACATTTTTTCTCTCTCCTTTTCAAATATGGTGTTTTGTTCATCTAGAAAATCTTTAACAGTTATAAAATTATTCTTTAAAACACAAAGTTGATTTTCTTAATTTAACTTTTCATTTTTCAATTTATCATTTTCAAGTTCAACAGATTTCATCTTTTCTAAAATAATAAAATTAAGCTTTGATATTTTATTGCTTATACTAACTAATTCATTATTATCTTTTACTGAAATTTGTAAATCAAAAAATACCTTTTTGTAGTCCTCACTGGTGGCTTTGACAGGGATTTTTCCTGTTATATTTCGACTGGATCGTTTTCTAGTCATTATTATATGATGTTGTGACGATCAATAGAATTCCAGGCTCTGATATCAAATGAAAGGGGCTACTGTGTGGCTAGTTATCACTTAGGATCGTGTAATATGGATATATGATAATATAGAGTATAGTGATGAAAGCAATACAGTAAATAGTACGGAATATAAAAGCAGTATAATAAAATGACACTAAAGATTTTTATACTGGTTCGGAGCTCCATCCTACATCAAGTCCAAGACTCCTTCTGGAATTTCACTAAAACAAAAAACCTTCACTTAACCCGGATAAATGGGTCTATACAACCCCTGAGCAGCCGAACAAGGACCTGAGCAGCAGAACAGGATTTCGCCTCAGCAGCCGAAGAGGACTTCACACGCTTGAGCAGCAGAACACGACTTCAACAAATACAAAAGAATATCTGACACTATGTGTTCTTGATAACACTTTTTTGTCTCTGATAGTACAAACCTCCTATAATCAAATCCTCAAGTATATGAAGTGTAAGTGAAGATATGAAGAGAAGGTAATGCTAAGAATCGAAGATTTTGAAAGTTTATTTGAAGATTCAAAGCAATAAAATGCTTGTTTGCTGTTTGAATGTAAATATGAGAGCATAAGAAGAATATAAGATAGTTAGAAAGATTTTCGGTGAATGTGACGTGTTTGGGAACATGAATATATAGTAGACAGAGAGTTACTGCCATTGGTGAAGAGTTCTGACCAAAAGGAGCAACCATTTCTGTTCAGAGAAAGATCGCAACCTTTCGCAGAATGGAAATGTCTTTTCAAAATATGACAGTTGGGTTCAGATCAGTCGACTGGTCGAAAATGGCCAGTCGACTAAATAGTGAATACATGTAAAAAAATCGTGGCCCAAATATGTAACAATGCACAGATTCAGTCGACTAACTGACTGTATTTAGTCGACTGAATTCTATTGTTAAGCAAATATTGCAGTAGCTCATTTGGTTAGAGTACTTGCCTTCCAAACTAGTGACTTAGGTTCGAGTCCCGCTCCACGTATTTTTTGAAAACTTGATTTTGATTAAAATACGCATGCAAGTTTATTTTAATGTGAATGATGATTCTTAAGGAAAGATTTTAACAAAGTACTAAACTAGACTTTATATACACATTTGATGACTCTTATTAAAATATATAACTATACAAACCATATATTGAGCAGATAAGTCTGGATGTTATCGTAGTCGTAGATTCGTCAATTGTTGTGTTTTGTCAGCAATCAAAACCTATGATCCAACATTTAAAACAAAGACAAATGTTTTTGATTCTTTTAAAATGAAGGTTTTGAAATCATTTTGAAAACAAGATATAATTTTGTAAAAACATTTTAATAAAAGTTAGTGGATACAAAACAATGTTCCACTAGATTTTTCGTAGGTTCCATCCTACTTAGGGTTCCATCCCTTTAACAGGCTCAAAGTGGATTCCATTCCACGAATAAATTGGATTTTAAGATGCCGGTGTTTTTCTAGGAGTTTTAAAAAAATTCCTAAATAAATTACTTATTATTGAAATCTTGAACTCTTGATAATCTTGATACTCATGAGTCTTCAATCTTGATATCTTGAATCTCTATACTGTACAGTCTTCATTCTTGGTACCTGCATGGTTAAATCATGCATATACATATATCTAAACTATAATGTTATTATTTATTATTTTATAATCTTATTCTAAGGTTGTTTTCATCAAAACCATCTCCTAAGGGACTAACAGGCCTAAGTATATATATAACAAATACATATAGTTATCTTACCTCTTCTGTTCAATATATTAAAAATACTACAAATAACATCCTCAGCTTAAGTTTACTCAACAACTAAGGAGTATGCGAGTGATTTATTAATATACACACACACACACACACATGATAGAGGACAACATTATGTTGAAGATCCATAATCTTAAATATATTATATTGAGTGATATCGACTTATGGAATAATGTATTTCCTATGGGATACCCTCATGATTCAAGTGTGTGACACATCAGAAATCACGGTATATGTACATTTATGTATGTATTTATTCCTTAAGTCTATTTGGCTTTCTTTAATGCTCCACCTTTAGTTTATACATTCATATCATATAAGTTTTATTGTTATATAACTTTTATATTTCGTATTTCTTGTATGATAGTCTTATGTATAATATTTTATTTAATTAATTAACTCTTTAATTAATTTTATATCAGTATTCAATACAACATTGATATTGGACATATTTACTATAACATTTATAGCGTGTACACATTTATCTTATATATGGTAATATTATTTAATTAGTTAACATTTAATTAATTTATTTAATTAATTTTTTTAATTAAATTATATTAGTTTTGAAATTTATCTTATATACATACATGTATACTTATGTTATCTCAAACATTTTAAATAACATAACATATATCAACATATATAATACATGCATATACGTTTTATTTAATTAACTCATTTAATTAATTTATTTTATTAATCTTATTAATAAATTTTTAAATTTCGAAATTAATATTTAGATAGTTTCAAACATTTTGAAGTTTCATTACCTTTTCAAACATTTTGAAAATTTATGTTAAATCATAACCTCTTATAATAAACATATTTAAATTTAAATTTAAAATCATGTCTTAATTTTCAAAATTATTTTGAAAATTAGCCCAAGGCCCAATTCAAATTGGGTATTTTCTATTAGGGGCAACCTTTGAGCTTACATCACCTTTTAGGCCAGGCAGGTAACCAGGTAGGACAGGGTACTTGATTACCCAATTCCAATCCTAGACATCACCTTTCTGACACCATACTAAATGCACAAGCTTAATTAGTTAGCCCTAACATAACTAATTTAGACTGAATAGCCTATTGGGCTCTAATACCATTATTGGAACCGGAGCAGCCTGCAACGGAAGAAATAGGTGAATTTCCAAAATTTTAACCATTTTGGATCTTTAATGGGACTATGAAGTGTAAATTCATTTGGAACTTAAGTTTTTTTTAAATAAAATCAATATTTTATTTAACTGAATAAAGTTTCACTTTAAATTATGGTGTATGTAAGTTAGAATATATCAAATATACTCTTGTATTTAAATTTATGCGTAAAGTTTACTTTTAGAATTTATTTAGAGAAGGAAGTAATTCATTTCCTTTCTCCTAACTTATTCAATTAATGAGGAATCATAAATTTATTTAGAGGAAACTTTTTATTTTTTTCTCTTAAATTATTCAATTAATAAGTGATCATACATTTAGTTAGAGAAGGAAACTTTTCATTTCCTTCTCTTAATTAAATTAAATAATTGATTAATAAAATAACATTATTGACTATTCTAAATATGACAAATTGTAATATATTCACAGTAAACATTGTGCAAGTGCGACATATAGAAAGTGTGCATAGTCAGTGGTAATTGATATGTATACATAAAATAAACAAGCATAATTTGAATGGTTATTACAGAGGAATTGAAATGGCTATAAATAAGGGATGACAAGGGTGATTGATATAATTTCCCTTTTAGTAAACATAATTAATGCAACATATTAGTGACAATCAATAGTTACCATTGTAACGACCCAACTTCCATATCTCCAAGAAGTTGTATCGTTAATAAGAAAGAAAGGGATAGAAAAGAGAAAGAAAGAGAAGAAAGAAGAAACAACACATCAGAATCTAAACAACGGAACGAATAAATTATATTAGTAACATAAAATATTACATAGTTTACAACTACTATCAGAGTACACAGATATACAACACATACTAGACAGTTATAAACACCTGTCTAGTATTTACAACATAATACAATAAAGAGACAACACAGAACACACAGCGAAATACTATATATCTAATGCAGAAGCCTCCAGCTCCATTGCTCCTCCAACATTCGTCAAAGCTAACCTGAATCCCTTGGCTACTCGTAAAAATTTGAGTACCCAAGAGTTTATGAAAACAAAAGATAAACTCCGGGTCAGACATGGGTCTGGTGTGAGTAACAGGTTAAAGTTGCTTAATTTTTCAAAATCCTTTTGAAAAGAAAGGTATCACGTAAGACTTCCCACACATAAACATGGAAAAGTTTTTACCTTACGCTAACCAAAACATTTGATAGAAAATCCAGTGATATTATAATAGGTCTAGGGTTTTCAAGTAAATGTGAAATAGCCGAAATTGTTACAATTATTAAATTCCAGCTACTAGCCACAAAAGTGGGTAATACAATCAAAACCGTTGGCACTTATTGGATTTTGGATTCTATACAATGGCAGGGCTACTGGGGTACCGCCCGTCACAGTACGTGGCCTAGATCAACGTACCGAGGAGTACGCCCGCTCCCCTGCAATACAAGGCCGGACCCATTCCTTACTGAATAGTTCCGAACAAGTCAACCCCGCAGTTGGCGCGCGATTCCAACTGCCCACACAGCCGAATAAAAAGGGACCTCTAGACAGGGATCAATCTTACTCTCCAGTGGGAGCTACCCACGAAGCCTTGCTGCACCTTCCCTATTTTAGCCATTCCCGGTTGATGAGGCTTGAGGCTACGATTACCTTTATAGGACATATTTCTTAGAATGCTCATCGTCCACCTGATGATGTTCCGAAAGCATTCAATCCATACAAGTTCGTTCCGGGTTCGAACGAAGCCGAAGGCATTATCTCGTTGCACTCAATTTTGGAATCACCCTCAGAGTTAACGACGATAACCCTTGCACTATGAATCTCCATCTCGAATCTATAAGTACTATTCTGTCAAACTCATTACGGAATCACCCACAGAGTTATGACGTATAGCCCTTACACCTCGAGTCTTCACTCTTCACATAAGATTCACGACCTATCGTTAATTTGGATCGATGTGGTTTTCGGATATCCAAATATGGAAACCCGATCCCGGTCTCATCGAAATCCAAAGTGTGTCTTTTAGGTCCAAGTTGTTTTAGAGTTTAAAATAATTCAATAACATTATCTATATACACACAGATAGATAATTCATAGATTCACAACAGATAACATCATTATCATAACATCAGATAATCCATACTATCACTATCAAAGATAATCCATATCAATATCTCAATGCAACCAATGCATCCATATCAATCAACATAACTAATCTCATCTCTGAGATTCAAACCATTCAAGGTAACCAATATCAACCATCTATACGCAATGACTTATAATCATACCTTCTATAATTAATTTAAAATGAATTAAATTAATTACATTATCTTTAATTAATTTAAAATGAATTAAATTAATTACTTATACAATATAAATCTTGCTTATATTATCATTAATTAATTACAAATTAATTAATTGATTAACCTCTGATTTATCATCTTAATTAATCAATCCTGATTAATTACACTTTAACTAATTTCACAAAATTAATTACTCTAAACCAAATACAGTAATTAACCTTTAATTACTTCATTAATTAACTATAATTAATTACATTTAACCTTAATTAATTACAATTAATTAATTACACCTAATCACTTATTATTGATTAATTAATATTAATCAATCTTAATTACATCATTAATTATATTGATTTATGACTCTTAATTATATTCAATTAATTACTCCATTAAATTAGTTACTTTTAGTAATTAATCTCACACAAACCATAATTATTAATCATCTTAGATTAATCTCATCCTGTAATTAACTACCCTTAATTACTTATCAAATTAATTACCACTGAATAAATTTCTTTAATAAATCCTTTGATTAATTATACAATATAATTTAATCTAATTTATTTTCACAATCCAAACATCATTTATTAATTACCTCCAGTAATTATCTTTATTTACTTCACTGAGTAATTCTACTAACTATATAACGTAATTATTATCAAATCCAGTGCTTAAATTAATTAAACTAAATTAATTAATTTAAACAAATCTCAATAAACCCATTAATTATATTAAGTAATTAATGTCTTAATTATTTCATAATTTATTACCATTAATTAATCAATCTAATTAATTATTAAAAATTAATCATATTAATTAATTGTTAAATTATCTTAAGTTAATCACCTTCATTAACCATTAACTCTTTAATTACTTTTCTTTAATTACTTCTTAATTAACCTCTAATTAATCCAAATTATTAATTATAGAATGAGCCTCTCCTTAATTATCTTATTTATTTAATTATTTTAATATCTTAATAATTTTTAAGATAAACCATTCCTTATTAATAATTATATAAATATTAATGTGTACTTAGAATATTGCATTTAAAATTTAAATTCAAATTCCAAATTTGAATCTAAAATTCAATAATGATATTTATTAAAGCATTATCAAATTTTAAATTCCATTTATTCTTTCCAAAGTAAATGTAAATAACATTTATTCCTTATAATAAAACTTATATAAGATAAGTCTTAGTATAATTAATTTAATTAAACTAAGTTTTAAATACATTATAATTTAGATTATAAATTCAGATTAACAATCATTTAACTTCCTTATAAACCATTTATAATAATTTCATTTCAAAAAGGAAAATCAATTTAAAATATTTGTTTGAAACAATTTTACTTAAAATAAACAATTTAAATTTAAACTAGTTTGAAAACATTCAGATTTCAAAACTTATTAAATTATCCAGGTTTTAAATTCAATACTTTTGAAACCATTCCTTATTTAAATCATTTAAATTTAAACTTGAAATAAACTTTTGATTTGAACCTTGATTTTAAAACTCCTTATTTAAATTCATTTTTAAAACCAGAAGATTCAAAAATTTTAAGAAAACTGAACTTAGATTTAGATTCAAACTGCTGTTTTGAATCATGGTTCAGATTTCAAATGAAATTTATATTTACATAAAAACTGTTAGGTTTATTTATTTTAGTTTTCAAACTGAAAACTACTTTAAAATTTAAAAACTTGTAGGATTCAAAATCATTTGAAACTACATTACAAACTAGATTTAAACATGACTCAGATTTTAAAACTTCACTTCATTCAAGTCCAGGGTTTTAAATTCTATTCCAAATTTCAACAGAGTTACAGGTTTCTGACAAAACCTGCTTCCAAACTTTAAACCCGTGTTACCCAAAACTACTTCGGGTTCACCAACCAAAAACTTTGAGCTACCCAACCACATGCTTCGAGTCAATTCACCCTTAACTCGCATTCAAAACAGAAACCAGCAAACTTCAACACGACACGACACTCTGTGCACCTGCACCTGCACCAACATGGCAGTTAACTCCGTTCATCCACGACGATCCCCTCACATCTGCGGTCAGCTTCGCACCTTAACACGATCATTAGGTGATCAATTCTTCCTCAAATTTGAATTCGAGCATCCAAGCTCAAATTTGGGACCAAAGACAAAGCCTGGAACTACAATGAACACGAACCTCCGCTCGCCGGAGCCTCTACACTTCCATCCACATCTTCGCCAATACTCAAGCTTCTGATTCCCTTAGTTTGGTGGACCACGGTCCACGAGAGACTCGGTGACAAACAAAATTCTGACTAAGCCTAAAACTAGGTTTTAAAATTTTACCGATCATTCTCCGCCGCCACAGTAGCTTGAACACCATCCGGACATTTTCCCCAACCTCTCCGATCGTTCCACTACCACCAGTGAAGACCATGTCCGTCTCGGTCAATTGGATCACTCGAGACAATTCAAAACTTCAATTCCAGTTCATCTCAAACTGCTTCCAAATTCTAATACTAAAATTTATAATTTTACTTTTAAAAATTGTCATTTTGGATAAGGTTTCAGTTTATATTCCTGGATTGCAAAATTTAGATGATTTGGATTTTCACTTTTATTAAACTTACTCTGTTCTTTTTGCATTCCAGAAACATTCAAATTTTAAATTTTGACTTAGTTAAAATTTTAATTCATTAACCTATCATTAAACAAATATTTTTTTTATTAAGAATCTAAGTCCTAACAGAGATCAGATAAGATGATAATGGATTTTGATTAAAACTGAGCTTAAAAAAAACAAAGTACAGGCATGCACACATTCTACATATTTGTACTCAGAAAATCCAATCATATACAACATTCTTAGCTTCAGAAATCAACATGCAACTACAACTATACTTAAGCTTTTTTAAGAAAAGTGTTACTCACCGATTTAAAATGAAGGCAGAGCTTTCCAGATTTGAAAAACAGGTTGATGAAAAGCTTCGGAAAACTTTGAATCTCTAAAAACTGAAGTCCCTTTGCTTGAATTAAAACTTTATACTTGAAAATGAAGTTGCTTGCTTTGATTAGAAACTGGAATGTTTTGTTTAGATCCCAGGTTTTCTTTGCATGCAGCTACTACAGGATTTTCAGATTTTAAGAAACGCAGGTTTGCTCATTTTTTTTTCTTGAAGAATTGGAAGGCTACAGTTTTAAAGAGGAGTTTGATTTGCAGGTTTTACTGAATTACAGGAATTTTGCTTACAGGCTTTGCATGTTTGAACTGGGCATTTGAAGATGGTTTCAGATTGTAATTTTTTTTAAGGGAATTACTGACTTTTGGGATGAAGAAGTGGTCATAGATTTTAGTTTAGGGATAATTTGTTTTTATGAAGTATTGATTCATACTTGCCTTTGAAAAATTAAAATAGAAAAGAAAAGAAGAAGATAAGAAACACATGTATTTATAAGGGTGAGATTTGATTTATAAAAAAATGAAAGAAAAATAAAGACACTTGTCTCAAATTTTAACAATTGTCAATTCCTTAGTTTATTTGTTAACATGTGTTATATTGTGTCTTATTATTCTAACACCTGTCTCATAAAAGTAATAAGTATTTAATCAAAAGTTTACTTAGTATTTATTTAAAAGTTAATTAGTATAAATTTAGTATGTTATTATAAGATGAATGTAAACCTATGTTTAATAAATTAATTAATCATGTATTTATTCATATGTATATAGATTTTAAAATAAATAAATCAAACTATATTTATAAAATTAAACTTATACAAATATTTCAAAATCAAACAAATTAAAAACATTTATACTTTACAATTTAAAACTTTGAATTCAAGTTCAAAATAAAATTTTGAAATCCAGTTTATTTACAATTACAACTACAAATTTGAATTTTGGGAAACAATTATTCTTATTAAAAATTTATTTGTTGAAACAAAGTTTTATTATATATTTAAAATATCAACATTTAATAACTATAAATAACTTATAAAAGAAATTATTTCTTTATTCATAAATTATTTATTTTATTCAATTATATTTAAAAGAAAATCAAAATAACCTCATTGTATTTTACTTAAATTTAAACTTGAGCTAAAAGATATTTAAATTAGTTCAATATTTATCTTATGTATTTAAAACCATATTTATTTATTAAATAGCTTTTAAAAAGTTTAACTTTTAAATAAAATCACAATTCACAATTTACTAAAGATACAAATTTTATAGAAAACATGATTTATTTATTAATTAAAGTTAAAATAATACCTATTTACAATATATACAATATTATGTATATATTATAAATATAAAACAATTATTAGATTTAAAAAGATAAAATCTATCAATTAACTACTTATTATATCGAATTATTGAATAAATTCAATCTTATTACAAAGATTATCAAATCAATTTAATTTTTATTTCAAATTATTAAATTGATATTGCTTTAAAATTCCAGGTCATCACATTCCTCCCTCCTTAAAAGAATTTCATCCCCGAAATTTAAAACAAAGATTATTTAATAATCCATTTTAAAGATTTAATTTTAAAACACAAGCATATACCAATGATATGCTAAGAACCATAGCAATCACCCAATCAAAAAAATCTAATTATCCAGAAAAATTCTGGATAATACTTTCATGAGTTTCCCCCGGTATAAATATCGGGATACTCGCTCTATAGATTCCAAACAATCAATACTATTAAGCTATAGAGCTCCTATTCATCTATATCTACAGAGCTAGACAGCATATCAGACTACAGACGAGTCTGACTCAGCAACCAACCCATATAACTGCAGGTTCCAAAACCAGAGATAAATCATACACGTACTCCCTCAGAGATACATGAAACTCATCGAATCCCAGTTATCCACACCGGCAATTCAATTCTGAAAACCAAATACCAATCCAACCAAAACACAGATAAAAGATCCAAACATCACTGAGCTAGCTTTTATAGTTTTACCCAAAACTTATAGCTCCTGAATCAGAGAAAACTCTAATAATAACGAAGTCTCCAACTTGGAATTCCAAATTTCTCCGTCCCTTATCCACAAAAGTCTTCAGACAAATCCTGGGCTGCCAACATCCAAACCGATCAGCTCAACCCTTGCTGATTTCTCTAGAAAAAAAATCAGATCCAAAAACAACCCATCACAATGATCTCCTCAAGATCAATCCAACCCAAAACACAATTTTACTCCATCAACAGCAGAAAACTTCAAACTTCTCCTGATCCGGAAACGACAATCATAAACACATCCAAACTGCTTCCGCTGCACTACTCTGATCCGAAGTAGATAAGAAAATGCTGACGAAGAACAAGAGCACACACTGGACATCACCTTCCAGAAATATGGTTCAACAGATCCATAAAGAAACTCAGAAATTCCTTCAAAACTGAGTTGCTTCATCAAACTCCATCTCGAAGAAACATTCTTCAACTAAACAGGACCTCCAGTTCCACTCCTGGAATCCTAGTTGATAAGAAACTCAATTTCCAGATGCGGATGAATCTCTGTCTCCCAGAAGACATCCAGATAAATCTCCAACCATCTAAAAGAACATTCAAACAATCGCAAGTCACTTTTTTGATCAACCCAGATAAATTTCCAAAGAAAACTGTTCTCTCTTTACCAAACAGAACAGCTTACACTGGTCTAGACAATCCATTGAAGAAACGGGTTTACTTTGCTGCTTCAGAACTCCATCTTCAGAGAAACTACTCAGCTAAGACCTCCCTGTCGGCACATAGAACACTCCGAGCTGCACTGCTGCCACTAATGCCAAACTTCCTGATCCAAAGCTCTTCGAGAAACTAGGACTCCAAAGCTAACCACAACATCCTGCTGAATCCAGCCACAACACCGAAGCAGAATACTTCCAAAACTTGTTCCAAAGAAATATCTTCGAACACATCCATAGTCACTGCATCTCATCACGCAGTTACAACTTCCTGAGGTATCAAAATACCATCACTTGCTCTAGCCCAAATGACAGATCCAAACTCTACTCACCAAACTCTGCACTTCAAAGATGTCTCCGAACCTTAACAAGTTTCCTTCAGAGATCGATGAAATACTTCAACACAACAAAACTTACTCGAGACGGTATTAGGTCTACAGTCTCGACACATACATTTCCAACCTCAAACATCAGACTCCAATCAATGGTAGTAATCGTGTTACACACACCACTACCTCATCTACCTTTATAACCTATTTTGGAAAACCCGAACAGGTAACCCAACAGAAAGGTAGAAATATATTAATATATATATATATGTATGAATATATTTAAAATTACAAATACGCTCTCTCAAGAAAGACACCACTCCAGAGCCTAGGTATTTACTCAACCTAATGCTCTGATACCACTGTAACGACCCAACTTCCATATCTCCAAGAAGTTGTATCATTAATAAGAAAGAAAGGGATAGAAAAGAGAAAGAAAGAGAAGAAAGAAGAAACAACACATCAGAATCTAAACAGCGGAACAAATAAATTATATTAATAACATAAAATATTACATAGTTTATAACTACTATCAGAGTACACAGATATACAACACATACTAGACAGTTATAAACACCTGTCTAGTATTTACAACATAATACAATAAAGAGACAACACAGAACACACAGCGGAATACTATATATCTAATGCAGAAGCCTCCTGCTCCATTGCTCCTCCAATATTCGTCAAAGCTAACATGTATCCCTTGGCTACTTGTAAAAATTTGAGTACCCAAGAGTTTATGAGAACAAAAGATAAACTCCGGGTTAGACATGGGTCTGGTGTGAGTAACAGGTTAAAGTTGCTTAATTTTTCAAAATCCTTTTGAAAAGAAAGGTATCACGTAAGACTTCCCACACATAAACATGGAAAAGGATTTACCTTACGCTAACCAAAACATTTGATAGGAAATCTAGTGATATTATAATAGTCTAGGGTTTTCAAGTAAATATGAAATAGCCGAAATTGTTACAATTATTAAATTCCAGCTACTAGCCCCAAAAGTGGGTAATACAATCAAAACCGTTGGCACTTATTGGATTTTGGATTCCATACAATGGCATGGCTACTGGGGTACCGTCCGTCACAGTACGTGGCCTAGATCAACGTGCCGAGAAGTACGCCCACTCCCCTGCAATACAAGGCCGGACCCATTCCTTACTGAATAGTTCCGAACAAGTCAACCTCGCAGTTGGCGCGATTCCAACTGCCCACACAGCCGAATAAAAAGGGACCTCTAGACAGGGATCAATCTTGCTCTCCAGTGGGAGCTACCCACGAAGCCTTGATGCACCTCCTCTGTTTTAGCCATTCCCCGTTGATGAGGCTTGAGGCTACGATTACCTTTATAGGACATATTTCTTAGAATGTTCATCGTCCACCTGACGATGTTCTAAAAGCATTCAATCCATACAAGTTCGTTCCGGGTTCGAACGAAGCCGAAGGCATTATCTCGTTACACTCAATTTTGGAATCACCCTCACAGTTAACGACGATAACCCTTGCACTCTGAATCTCCATCTCGAATCTATAAGTACTATTCCGTCAAACTCATTACGGAATCACCCACAGAGTTATACTGACGTATAGCCCTTACACCTCGAGTCTTCACTGTTCATATAAGATTCACGACCTATCATTAATTTAGATCGATGTGGTTTTCGGATATCCAAATATGGAAACCCGATCCCGGTCTCATCGAAATCCAAAGCGTGTCTTTTAGGTCCAAGTTGTTTAAGTGTTTAAAACAATTCAATAACATTATCTATATACACACAGATAGATAATTCATAGATTCACAACAGATAATACCATTATCATAACATCAGGTAATCCATACTATCACTATCAAAGATAATCCATATCAATATCTTAATGCAACCAATGCATCCATATCAATCAACATAACTAATCTCATCTCTGAGATTCAAACCATTCAAGATAACCAATATCAACCATCTATAAGCAATGACTTATAATCATACCATCTATAATTAATTTAAAATGAATTAAATTAATTACATTATCTTTAATTAATTTAAAATGAATTAAGTTAATTAGTTACACAATATAAATCTTGCTTATATTATCATTAATTAATTACAAATTAATTAATTGATTAACCTCTGATTTATCATCTTAATTAATCAATCCTGATTAATTACACTTTAATTAATTTCACAAAATTAATTACTCTAAACCAAATACAGTAATTAACCTTTAATTACTTCATTAATTAACTATAACTAATTACATTTAACCTTAATTAATTACAATTAATTAATTACAATTAATTAATTACACCTAATCACTTATTATTGATTAATTAATATTAATCAATCTTAATTACATCATTAATTATATTGATTTATGACTCTTAATTATGTTCAATTAACTACTCGATTAAATTAGTTACTTTTAGTAATTAATCTCACACAAACCATAATTATTAATCATCTTAGATTAATCTCATCCTGTAATTAACTACCCTTAATTACTTATCAAATTAATTACCCCTGAATAAATTTCTTTAATTAATCCTTTGATTAATTATACAAAATAATTTAATCTAATTTATTTTCACAATCCAAACATCATTTATTAATTACTTTCAGTAATTATCTTTATTTACTTCACTGAGTAATTCTACTAACTACATAACGTAATTATTATCAAATCCAGTGTTTAAAATTAATTAAACTAAATTAATTAATTTAAACAAATCTCAATAAACCCATTAATTATATTAAGTAATTAATGTCTTAATTACTTTTATTTGAGTAATTAAACTTAAATAAATTTCATAATTTATTACCATTAATTAATCAATCTAATTAATTATTAAAAATTAATCATATTAATTAATTGTTAAATTATCTTGAGTTAATGACCATCATTAACCATTAACTCTTTAATTACTTCTTAATTAACCTCTAATTAATCCAAATTATTAATTATAGAATGAGTCTCTCCTTAATTATCTTATTTATTTAATTATTTTAATATCTTAATAATTTTTAAGATAAACCATTCCTTTTTAATAATTATATAAATATTAAAGTGTACTTAGAATATTGCATTTAAAATTTAAATTCAAATTCCAAATTCGAATCTAAAATTCAATAATTATATTTATTAAAGCATTATCAAATTTTAAATTCCATTTATTCTTTCCAAAGTAAATGTAAATAACATTTATTCCTTATAATAAAACTTATATAAGATAAGTCTTAATATAATTAATTTAATTAAACTAAGTTTTAAATACATTATAATTTAGATTATAAATTCAGGTTAACAATCATTTAACTTCCTTTATAAACCATTTATAATGATTTCATTTCAAAAAGGAAAATCAATTTAAAATATTTGTTTGAAACAATTTTACTTAAAATAAACGATTTAAATTTAAACTAGTTTGAAAACATTCAGATTTCAAAACTTATTCAATTATCCAGGTTTTAAATTCAATACTTTTGAAACCATTCCTTATTTAAATCATTTAAATTTAAACTTGAAATAAACTTTTGATTTGAACCTTGATTTTAAAACTCCTTATTTAAATTCATTTTTAAAACAAGAAGATTCAAATTTTTTAAGAAAACTGAACTTAGATTTAGATTCAAACTGCTGTTTTGAATCATGATTCAGATTTCAAATGAAATTTAAATCTACATAAAAACTGTCAGGTTTATTTATTTTAGTTTTCAAACTGAAAACTACATTTAAAATTTAAAAACTTGTAGGATTCAAAATCATTTGAAATTTCAATACAAACTAGATTTAAACATGACTCAGATTTTAAAACTTTACTTCATTCAAGTCCAGGGTTTTAAATTTTATTCCAAATTTCAACAGAGTTACAGGTTTCTGACAAAACCTGCTTCCAAACTTTAAACCCGTGTTACCCAGAGCTACCCAACCACATGCTTCGAGTCAATTCACCCTTAACTCGCATTCAAAACAGAAACCAGCAAACTTCAACACGACACGGCACTCTGTGCACCTGCACCAACATGGCAGTTAACTCCGTTCATCCACGACGATCCCCTCACATCTGCGGTCAGCTTCGCACCTTAACACGATCATCAGGTGATCAATTCTTCCTCAAATTTGAATTCGAGCATCCAAGCTCAAATTTGGGACCAAAGACAAAGCCTGGAACTACAATGAACACGAACCTCCGCTCGCCGGAGCCTCTACACTTCCATCCACATCTTCGCCAATACTCAAGCTTCTGATTCCCTTAGTTTGGTGGAGCACGGTCCACGAGAGACTCGGTGACAAACAAAATTCTGACTAAGCCTAAAACTAGGTTTTAAAACTTTACCGATCATTCTCCGTGGCCACAGTAGCTTGAACACCATCCGGACATTTTCCCCAACCTCTCCGATCGTTCCACTACCACCAGTGAAGACCATGTCCGTCTCGGTCAACTGGATCACTCGAGACAATTCAAAACTTCAATTCCAGTTCATCTCAAACTGCTTCCAAATTCTAATACTAAAATTCATAATTTTAATTTTAAAAATTGTCATTTTGGATAAGGTTTCAGTTTATATTCCTGGATTGCAAAATTTAGATGATTTGGATTTTCACTTTTATTAAACATACTCTGCTCTTTTTGCATTCCAGAAACATTCAAATTTTAAATTTTGACTTAGTTAAAATTTTAACCATTAACCTATCATTAAACCAATATTTTTTTATTAAGAATCTAAGTCCTAACAGAGATCAAATAAGATGATAATGGATTTTGATTAAAACTGAGCTTAAAAAAAAAACAAAGAACAGGCATGCACACATTCTACATATTTGTACTCAGAAAATCCAATCATATACAACATTCTTAGCTTTAGAAATCAACATGCAACTACAACTATACTTAAGCTTTTTAAGAAAAGTGTTACTCACCGATTTAAAATAAAGGCAGAGCTTTCCAGATTTGAAAAACAGGTTGATGAAAAGCTTCGGAAAACTTTGAATCTCTAAAAACTGAAATCCCTTTGCTTGAATTAAAACTTTATACTTGAAAATGAAGTTGCTTGCTTTGATTAGAAACTGGAATGTTTTGTTTAGATCCCAGGTTTTCTTTGCATGCAGCTACTACAGGATTTTCAAATTTTAAGAAATGCAGGTTTGCTCATTTTTTTTTCTTGAAGAATTGGAAGGCTACAGTTTTAAAGAGGAGTTTGATTTGCAGGTTTTACTGAATTACAGGAATTTTGCTTACAGGCTTTGCATGTTTGAACTGGGCATTTGAAGATGGTTTCAGATTGTAATTTTTTTTAAGGGAATTACTGATTTTTGGGATGAAGAAGTGGTCATAGATTTTAGTTTAGGGATAATTTGTTTTTATGAAGTATTGATTCATACTTGCCTTTGAAAAATTAAAATAGAAAAGAAAAGAAGAAGATAAGAAACACATGTATTTATAAGGGTGAGATTTGATTTATAAAAAAATGAAAGAAAAATAAAGACACTTGTCTCAAATTTTAACAATTGTCAATTCCTTAGTTTATTTGCTAACATGTGTTATATTGTGTCTTATTATTCTAACACCTGTCTCATAAAAGTAATAAGTATTCAATCAAAAGTTTACTTAGTATTTATTTAAAAGTTAATTAGTATAAATTTAGTATGTTATTATAAGATGAATGTAAACCTATGTTTAATAAATTAATTAATCATGTATTTATTCATATGTATATAGATTTTAAAATAAATAAATCAAACTATATTTATAAAATTAAACTTATACAAATATTTCAAAATCAAACAAATTAAAAACATTTATACTTTACAATTTAAAAACTTTGAATTCAAGTTCTAAATAAAATTTTGAAATCCAGTTTATTTACAATTACAACTACAAATTTGAATTTTTGGAAACAATTATTCTTATTAAAAATTTATTTGTTGAAACAAAGTTTTATTATATATTTAAAATATCAACATTTAATAACTATAAATAACTTATAAAAGAAATTATTTCTTTATTCATAAATCATTTATTTTATTCAATTATATTTAAAAGAAAATCAAAATAAACTCATTGTATTTTACTTAAATTTAAACTTGAGCTAAAACATATTTAAATTAGTTCAATATTTATCTTATGTATTTAAAACCATATTTATTTATTAAATAGCTTTTAAAAAGTTTAACTTTTAAATAAAATCACAATTCACAATTTACTAAAGATACAAATTTTATAGAAAACATGATTTATTTATTAATTAAAGTTAAAACAATACCTATTTACAATATATACAATATTTTATATATATATTATAAATATAAAACAATTATTAGATTTAAAAAGATAAAATCTATCAATTAACTACTTATTATATCGAATTATTGAATTAATTCAATCTTATTACAAAGATTATCAAACCAATTTAATTTTTATTTCAAATTATTAAATTGATATTGCTTTAAAATTCCAGGTCATCACAACCATAATGTAAGAATATAGAAGGTAAATAATGATATTTATGTATACATTATTGTCTTAGTTTGAAAAAATGATTTCATACTATGATAATATATGTAAAAAAATAAATTTTATATGAACACATGCAAGTAGATCCAAATATGTATATACAGAATCCAATTAAAGATTTCTAATAATATAAATTAGATAGTTAGTACAACCAATTTCAAAACTTTGATTTATTGTTAAAATTCCTTTTATTCGTATGTAAGCATCTAATGCAATAAAAGGTACAAGTAATACATGCATACATACATACATACATACATTAAAAGTCAAAACTAAAATTACACTTTGTTATGAAAGATTAAAACATAGATATACAATTAAAACATTGTATTGATACCATGTAAATTCCATTTTTAACTTTGAATATAATTCAATCAAGCAACATGAAAACCTAAATTCCAAGATTTAAAGAAATGGAATTTAAATTAAATGTTAATACATAGAACTAAAATAAAACATTATGTTTTAATATAGATTTAGTTTTAATTTAACAAAGTAAAGAAAAGCAGCAAATCAATTCAAACATGTAAACATTCAGATCTAAAAAAATTACAATTTAATCAGAATGTTTAAAACATAGATCTGCACTTGAATATTGTTTTAAAACAAACAAATTTAGTTTTAATCTATCAAATGAAAACTCAATCATATCATTTAACAAATAATTCAATCTTCATAAACAATTTTTTAAGTTAAACAAGACAGTAATACACCATACGAATTATGAAAGTCAATTTAAATTTACATCAAACATAGAAAAATCACTATCTATATACAGAAAATGACATACCTTGCTACGCAATCCTTAAAACACACCTTGTTTATGTTGCCTTGGATTTTCACCTTAAATGAAGAATGCTTCTAGATTTGATTGACTCACCTTAGGATGTTGTCTATAAGTCACACCTTGAATGATTATATCTCCTCGGATCTATAAGACCCACATCCTATCCTTGTAAGAGATGGATGAACCACTTTGTTTTATTTGATCCTTTTATTTGAAGTTGAAAGATTTTGGAAATTTGTTTTTTTTTCATGAAAAGTTAGGAGGAGATAAAAAGAGAATGAATGAGAAGGAAAAATGAATTGTAAGTACATAATGAATTAGAGAATATATTTTATTGAAAGAATGAAATTTTTTCCATTCTTTAATTAAAACATCCAAAATTAATTCTCTTGATTGCTTCTCTCTCTCCAATCCTTTCATTACATGTATGTCATCAAATTACATAAAATTTTCTCAAATCATATCATCAAATGACATAAAATTTTCATAAATCATTTCATGCAATTATCTTTAACTTACATCGACGTCGTATATTAATGCACGCAAGTATAACTTTTATAAATGAATTAAAATAGTTACAAAGAAACTTCCAAACATCAAATAAATAATAATTAATATTTCTTAAATATTAGTTAATTTAATCAATTTACAACATTTTATAAATTAGTTGAATCGTGTGGTTTTTCAGAGAATTCATCAGTACAGTTGTGCGTATCATAGATGTAAATTCAGTGAGCAGTCAATATCGAACTATTCGAATATTAAGGTTCACACGTCCTTGGCCGGCGGTGTGACATTTTTGCCAAATTTAACGCTTACACATCTTTTGGTAAAAATCCAATTTTACTTATTATAAGCATCTAATAGTGATAGTTATTTACACTAATTCTCTTCACTAAAACTATTTCACTTTGGATAAATAAAATTTGGTAATTTTCAAAATTACAATATCATCCACATTCAACTTTATATTCCAAACGCAAAGTCTTTAGTACTTAAATAATAACAATTATTATTAACCTAAATACTCAGACCAAAGACTTTGTCTTTGAGTTGACTTCAGTTGACCGTGATACTAACCTCATATAACTAAAGGAGACGAATCCTCTCTTGAATAGTGTTTCACTTCCAATGCTTCCACTCGATCCAATTATAGTCGTTCGATGGACACTGTGCCATGATTTAACTATAATCAAAGCGGAGCTTCCACATTGAAGATCAACATTATTCTCATGTCGAGTGAACTGTGTAAATTAGTCACATCGATATTCTTTGCTTGACCTTAGTTATATTAACCAGAAGAAAACTATCCGGTGAGCCATTCCATAGTTTTCCAATAATTACTAGTACGTAATCCCTTGGTGCCCCCAACAATCATGAATAAGATGCTGCCCAACATTTAGAGAGCGTTACGTACTCTAGTCTCAACGGATATAAGTTTCCAGTCTTTATGCATCTTGACTAGGAATATTTAAAATGGTATTTTTGTTTCATTGTGATAAATTACTCATGGTTACACACTTTATAACTACTACCATAAAACAAACCATTTGTAGATTTTTTTTATTAAATATACTTTTAATTAAATTGCTTAAATAATATAACCACAATATATAAAGTATATAATAGAAAGAAAATACCTTTATTTCGAACAAGATTGCTCGACGAGTTAGATATTTGTAACAAATTACATAATTACCCCTAGAGCATACCCTTCACTCTATTACCCATGATTTGGAATTGGCTGGGAGATTTTCGCGTTGAAGGTGTGGAGGCATTACCTTTTGTAAGAGAGGTTTGATTTATATACGGACCATAAGAACTGAAGTATTTATTCTCTCAGAAGGAGTTGAATATGGACAACAGAGGTGGCTAGAGTTTTTATCCGCATATGACTTTAGTATTGGGTATAAACTGGGAAAAGGGAATAAGGTTGTAGATATACTTTGTAGGAAATGTCAGAATGCAGTATTGGCAATGATAGCCGAGTGGAAAGATTTAGAAGCATTGACTATATGTAGAGTACAATGGAGATCTGAAGCTAGTTATAGTAAGAAAACTGTTGTGTCCTTCTATTTAGAAGTTCGACCAATGATGATCGAAAGGATTGCTTCTAAGCAAAGGGAGGATACATTATTAACTAAACAGGTCAGAAAACTGAGGAATGGAACTGAGAGCGATGACTTGAAAGATTTCATTCTTGACAAAAATGGGTGGTTAAGGAAGAAAGGAAGACTGTGTGTTTTGAATGTGGAAAATATTAGGAAGGAAGTTCTTGGAGAATGCCATCGTTCAAAATTCACCATTCACCAGGAGGAACTAAGATGTATCAAGACATGAAAAGAAGTTTCTTTTGGGAAGGTATGAAGAGAGATGTAAGCTTAAGGGTGAAGCAATTTTTGAACTATCAATAGGTAAAAGCCGAACATTAGAAACCAAGTGGGTTACTTCAGCCTTTAGATGTTTCAGTTTGGAAATGTGATTCGATATCCATGAATTTTATAGACGGGTTGCCTAGGTAAAATTGAGAAATAAAAGTATGTGGGTTATAGTGGACAGATTAACCAAGAGTGCCCATTTCATTCCTGTTAAGTCAACCAGGACGACATTAGTTTGGGCTAAATTATTCATGAAGAATGTTGTTAGACCGTATGGAATTCCTAGTAGTATAGTAAGTGATAGAAATCCCTTATTCACTAGTGAGTTTCGAAAAAGTCTATAGGACACTTTGGGTACCAAACTCAAGATAAGTACCGCTAACCATCTAGAGATAGATGGATAAACAGAAAATGTTAAAAAAATCTTAGAGGATTTGTTAAGAGATTGTGTACTAGACTTTGGTGGATCATGTGAAGACCACATATGCTTAGTCGAGTTTTCATACAACAACAGTTATCAGATTAGTGTAGGAATGACATTGTTTGAAGCATTGTATGGAAGGCCATGCAGATCTTCCATTTGTTGGTTAGAGGTTGGGGATAGGTTAGTTCTTGGTCCGAATTTGGTTAGAGAAGCTGCATAAAATATTGAGTTAATCCAAGCTAGGATGAAGGAAGCTCAATCTAGGTAGAAGAGTTATGCAAATAGAAGGTGAAAAGACTTAGAATTTTCCATCGGAGATTATGTTTTCGTCAAGATATCGTTGATGAAAGGTGTAGTCTGATTTGGTAAATCAGGAAAACTAGCACCGAGATTTGTTGGACCATTTCCTATTATAGAAAGGATTGGAAACTCGCATGTAGAGTAGAGTTACCCAATATTTGGCAGGACTCCACAATGTTTTTCATGTTTCTCATCTAAGGAAGTATATTCGAAATCCAAAAACTACTATTATAGCGACTATGTTAGATGATTTTGTAGCGGAACCGGATATGACTATAGTTAGAAAACCAGTTCGTATAGTTGCGAGAGATGAGAAGAGACTAAGGAATAAGACAGTCAAATTAGTCAAAGTCCATTAGAGTGGCGATGAAAAAGACTGTATTTGGGAAACTAAGAGAAGCATTAGAGATGATTATCCTAACTTGCTTTATTGTATGTTTTACCTTTATATTTGATTGTTATGGGTACCTTATCGTAATTTCAAGGATGAAATTCTTTAAGGAGGGGAGCTTACAATGACCCTAATTTTGAGTAACATTATTTAGAACATTTAATTGGATAAATAAAATGAAATGATGTAGATAGTTAAGGGATTGAGATTTGTTAATCAATAAGGAGGATCATGCCTTGATTAACATGTAAATAAAAGAAAATTAAAATGAAGAAAGTAGGAGGAATATGATAAGGGAAAAATAGGAATAAACTATGTTCTTATACCCTAAACCCTTCTTACCTTCATTCTTTGTTCATTTTTACAAAACAAAACTAAAACCCTTGTAAGCTTGGCCGACCACCATTAAAGGAAAATCAAAGGGAGAAAAAGCTAGGATTCAAGTGGGAAGCATAAGCAAATCAATCCAAGAGCAAATCTTAGCCTTCTCAACCTCAAGCTAATGTGAATAATGATCTTACATCTCATTTTTATTGATCTTGGTTTCTAGTTAGATCTGAATTGATTTTGCAAGTAATATGCCATGATATGATTTTTCAAATGGATACACATATATATATATATGCTTGTTGATGATTCATGTTGATTTTAGGATAAGTTTTGATTTGAAAAATCTATTAAATGACGTCCAAATGATCTAAGTTTTTAACATATGGTCGAAACATTATTTATGGAGTGGGTTTCAAGTTTCATAATTTTCTAAGCAATCCTGGATTTATTATGAATTTTCTATGTAAGAAAATATCTAATATTGGGTTTAAATTAATTACAGCAATTATACATTTCTTTTAGGTCTGAAATTTAAATATGTTAGAAAACATATTAAAACTGAATTATGGAAATTTTTGGGGACTTTTTCTAGATATTTTACTATAGATATAAAATTATTTATGGTATGAGACTTAAATGTTTTATACATTTTATTAAGGAGAAGGGCTTCTTTGTTAAATGTTTTAATTGTTAATTTCAGAATTCTGCAGCACTTTTAGAAAAGAAATGGGCAATCAATTGTATGTTGACAAATAAGGCATGTTAATAAAAAGAAATTACTTTAATAGGCTATAAAAATAGTTTTGTTAAAATCTACTACTTCACCACTTCCATTTGCAGGCTTTTGACACCATACCTTCGCCTAGGAAACCAAGTCGAAATCAATGCACATGGTATCAAACAATTGATACGTAGTGAATTCGATGGGGTTATATTAGCTTCCGACTTAATCTGTATGCCTTTGTTTAAGGAAAAGAGCTTTCGAAAGGGTTGCCGCCTTGTGTTTTAAAAGAAGCTTTCGAAAGGATAGTCATGAACATATTCGAAATCTAGCTACCCCATTCTATCTTTAGAACTGGTTAAGGCTACTTTTCTTTATAGCCTTTAAACAACGGTTTCGAAAGGGTGCATTTTTCGTCTTACTTGAAAGCCACTTCTCAATGCTTTCAAAATGGTTGGTTTCAAAACCATTCGCTTTCTTTTACTTAGGATGAATGTTTCGTCCCAGTTCTTTAAGACCCTTGATCATATTAAAAAAATTAACCCAAAGGTTTCGAAAGGAATGATTTTAAATGGTTTCGAAGCAATGTTTCTATAAGCTTTTACTTGAACCTAGTGCTTTCGAAAGGTATGTTTTGAGTGAAGAATTTAAATGTTTTTGAAAGGTATATTTTGAGTTTTTGAAGGGAGGGTTTCCATTGCTTTTGAAGGTTAAGTTTAGTGGTTTCGAAAGACGATGTCTAAGGCTTAAATAATGATTTTGAAATGTCTATTTTCAAGGTTTTCGAAAGGTATATTTTGGCCTTTTGGGCAAGTTTTTCAAGGTTAAAGTAGTTAACTTATCTTGAAAGGGGTATTTTAACGAATTCGAGTGGCATTGTTTAAAGTTTTAAAACAAAGGTTTTGAAGGGTTTACCTTGGGTTTATCGCCTAAAATCTTTTAAGTTAAAAAGATTTTTTAACTTACTTTGGAGCGATATAAAATCCCATTGTTTAGATTTCATTAATATTGTTATGTATAAAGTATATATATCATGGCAGAAGTATTTTGAGTAAAGCAAAGTATAAGATTTCCTTATTTTATAAAGGTCTGATTTTAGGGGTAAATCATCTGCAAAGATTGTTTACAAGGAAATGAAATTTGAACATGGTAGTTAACCCTAAGTTATGACTCAGATATTAGAAGACCAGACGGGACTGGTGTAGGGGCACGCCTTATACTTTAGGTATTATCCTCTAGCTAAAATAAGCCTAAAATTCCAATATGTAAGGCTCTGTCACAAGTGGGACTAAATTAAGGTTACACACAGAAGGGAATACACATAGTAAAGATGGGTTATTGGTGAACTCATAAAACCATTAGGTTTAGTTGACCTTAGAAAAAGAAAGTTAAGGGTAATCGGTCCAGTATTGTATTTAACAGAAGTTAGATTTTTGAGGATGTCTGGTTGGCCCGAATCAACCAATATTTAATAGTTAGCTAGATAAAACTATAGCATGGATGGATAGTCCATTGATTTCCTAATTTTTATGTATATGTGTACTTGCTATTATTATTATAGTCAGTTTGATTGAAGGATTCTAATTTGCAAAAGATATGTTTTTGAAGGGATATTAGTGAGGGGAAATCCGTTCCACTAAGCAGCGTGGTCTCACTTAATATCCGTAAAACATATGTAATAATATTATTTACACCAGGCTTTATGTCTAGCTCGAAGTTTATGTTTTCCCCTTAAACTCTCGGGTGCTCAAAATTTGATTTGAGTAGATTGAGAGTTAAGGTATTTCAGCCTTAGTACGTTGGATGAATAAGCTTCCAAAGACATGCAGGAGGCGAAGTTAGCTGTGTAGGAACTATTTACTTTTATTTCCGTTGTGATGTACTTATGACAGATATGTGTATTTAGTACTCTGATCATCTAAGGAGGCTTTTCATATGTCATTCTTGGCGTAATTTATAATAATTATATTTGATCAAAAACTAGGAATCATTTAGGATTATGTAACTGAATATGAAATATTGATTTGAAATGTAATCATAGAAGTTATTTTGAATTATACGATGATTTTATTTCATATTCTTGTGCTTTTGATATTATAGATACCATTAGCGTTACCGTATTTTTGTCACCAGAAGTTAATAATATAGATGACTGCAGCATCTGTAGCATTTAGCTTCGGGCCTTAGAATAGGGATGTTACACTTCTCCTCGGGCTCCTATGTACTTTTCGCCAGATTGTTCCCACTAGACCCTAACAAGCTTAATATTTTATTAGAATTGCTTTATGCCATGCTGAAGAATACGAGTGGGTGCACGGTGAACAGGTGACTCCCTCTTTACTTCCACCTCCTCTAGTTGACTCGGCTCAACCACAGCTATCGTATCATGAAAACACTTTTTCAAGTGTGAAAGATAGAAAAGGTCATGTACTCTCTCCAACTTCTCGGGAAGATTTATCCTATAAGCGAACTCCCCTACTCTACTAGGATTAGAAAAGGCTTTACAAACCTTTGTGCTAACTTCATTGAACACGAAATCTTATAACATAACTAAGTAGTAAGACCTTTCATGAAAAGAATGTCGTCCATTCGAAACTCCAACTCCCCATGTCTCCTGTCAGCGTAAGACTTCTACCTATCCTACGCGGTTTTCATCCCTCGATGCATCAAATCCACTTTCTATGTACTTCTGACAGGATCGTTCTTCCGACCTCAACTTATTGACTTTACTATTGGCATATAAATTCAACCTAAATGCATAAGCACAAGCAAACCTTTGCAATCCTTACTACCAACTCGAATAAAGTGATGTCTACTATAATAGATAATCGACCATAAGTATGCTCCAAAGGAAATATAGCCTTATGCAATTCACAATGCATAGACCCAATGCCTTAAATCATCCAATATTATAGTGATTACTTCCTCTTCAATATACTAAGATAAGACAATCCAAAAGTAGACGATGTTCCCACTAGTATCTACTAAATTAAAAGTTTTCTATTCCTATATTGCACCTAAGGGTATCCAAACCTAATGATTCCTTAAATTGTTGAAATAGCATAACTACTTTGTTAGTTTGTAGAAGTAAGGATCTTAAGGCTAATTTAATAATAAAAGAGGGGTGAATAGTGTTTCATAAGTTATATGAACCTTTTTGAATTCTTTTAAGATTATAGTTTAAACAATGCCAATTGACAATCACAGATGCAAATACGGATAGAAATAAATGCAGTAAAAGTAAAAAGTAAAGAGTTGGAGAGATCACACAAGGATTTTTGTACTAGTTTGGAGTTACTCTACATCCAATCCCGTACTATTTCTTGTATAGATTTCTTTTCAAACATCAAAGTTTATATAATCTCGATTTCAAGGATATAAGACATACCTTCCAGATTTTTCGAGCCCTACGTTCACTAGTTGGATTCGAACGGTTCACCGGCATACCCACTTGAATTCAAACAGGACACCAAGCACACCTACTTGATTTAGATCGGACATAAGTACTCCCACTTAGATTTCAGGGTCACCAAGCATACCCAAGAGCATTTGAATATGATTTGATAGAGTTTACAAAATCAATTTCTTAACCTTGAGTACAAACAATCATGTAACCATATTAATAGCACTTTAACCTCTGTTTGAGTGAGGGAGATGAAAGGAATCGTAGAGCATACAATAGAGCATCAAATCAATGGAGTTTGAATTTGATTTTGATTGAATTTGAGCAGATTTTGAGTCGAATTTGTTTTATAAATTAATAGAGTGAAAGAGGAGAAAAAATATGCGATGGTCCGAAATTTTGGATATTTGAAATTGGAGTATTTAATTTATTTTAAATATTTAATAGTTAGTTTTTAACTTGAATTTCAAATATCACTATTTATTAGATAATTTAATATTGAATTTAAATAACGGAAATTGGGTAAAGTATGGAATATGGAATTTCAAGCTTGTTAAAAATAAATTGAAAGTTTACAAAATTTATAATAGTGATACTAGAGATAACAAAGGTGTTAAAGCTGAATTTGAAAGTATTATGTTCAGTTTTGAAATTATATAGCTTAAATTTTGATTTAAAAAATAGCCTTTCGAGGCACAGTCTCAGAATTCGACGAAACTAGTTCCATTAGATCCGTAATATTGTATTATCGGATTTCAATTTTCATAGTGTTTGGAGTGATCGTTTGTCGTATGGTAGATAAACGCGCTGAAATATATATTGAAAATTTATTTAATAACTAGGTCCAAAAGGCTATCTTCTCCATGTGATCGAATTAGGATTCGAAACCTATTCTATTGCGTTCAGAATAGGGGTTTGACATTATAAACGCCTAGCGGCATGCCTTGATAGAAGGTCGAGATTTTGAGATGCATAATTTGAAGTGATTTAAATTTAAAATTTATTCAAATATAATATATGTGTTTTCTTCCTTCAAAATTTTGTAGCCCTGATTCTAACATTTGTCGTTCATTTTACCGCACGTGTCATCTTTTATACACGCGTCCTCTAAAAGAAAATGATGGATTTCTTGATTTTTTTAAAAAGAAAACTATATTTTCGTTCAAAAGAAAATCAACAATAGTTTCAAAATAATGGCCGACAGCCCTCCATTTTAATCATGAATCCTTTCTTTGCTTCGTAGAAATCAAATCATTTTCCCTCTTCAATTTAGTTTAACAGAAATCAAATCTATTCGATGTCTTAAAAAAGAGGGGGACCCGAGACTATCTTCCTCCTCACGATTCGAACCGCGACCCTTTTTATAGATCTGGCTCAATCCGTCGTGTCTCTAATTGTGCGAGGCTGTTCGATCTAGGATGATCAATGGATTGGAGACCGAAGGTTGGTTCGTGGGTGGAAGGACGTTTCCACGACCACGAGGTGAGGCTGCTGCTCGTGGTTGATTAGTGGAGACGTAGGCACGGCTCTGGTGGCGCATGTGCGTGAAAATCACGTTGGCAGCAGGTCGAGTGCGAGCGGGATGCGATCCTGGAGTGTCACATCTTTCTAATCTGGGTTCGTCGTGTGAGTCGACGGGAGGTCTGCCTAGTAATTCCTTTATTTTCTCTTCTAAGTTATTTTCTAAATCAAATTTCGGTTCTGGAAAAAATTATTAATTATATTGTTATGATGATCTTGTTTAAATACAGGAAATATATACAGTAAAGCAGATTTTATACGTGTGAATACATGCAAAAGAGAGAGAGAGAGTGTGTGTGTGTATACAGTTAAGTGTATATATATATATGTAGATTTTATAGTAAAATAGAAAATATTATATATATATATAAGGTTTAGAAAGTAAAAGTTTTAATTGGTAATATAGATTATTTTATAGGTATATATTTTTTTTACAGATTTTTGGAATCTATATAAACTATTTTCGTATGGATATGTGTTGCAAAAATAAAGATAAGAAATTAGTTAAAATTAAATTACTAGATTAAATAAATCATTGGTTAATTAAATTTATCGAATGGAAATTTAATTGTTCGATTGGTTCGAATATTAATAAAATCATCTAATGTCTATACAAGAACATCTAAATCGTGGTGAACCAAGCCGGCGTGGATTAGATTGCAAATTAAAAATCAAGGGTGAGTTAACCTCACTCATCTAGGTTTTATTTAAATAGTTAAATTTAAATTTTGGTCAAAAGATTGAATTGATTGGATGTGGCATATTATATATAGTAGTACATATATTGGAGTGATTGATTTCCCGCATTATATAGCGGACGAGACCTTATGCATCGCATAATAGCGGATGAGATTGTATAACCCCATATACCACGATATTCCACCTCGAAGTGGAATTGGTATTATTATATTGTGCTAACATCTATGGATGCAGGGAAAACAGGTTAGAGGGATCAACTGGATTCCTCAAAGCATTTGAATTTATTTTATATATTTAGCGCTATGATTATGTGATGATCTGTGATGAATTATATTAATCATATTGAGAATTGGAAATTATTGAATACTATGGGTTAGTTAAATATACATATTGGAATTTTTAGAATTTATACGCATATATATATGTATGAAGTTTGGATTTTCAAAGTAAATAAAAAGGTAATTTAAATAAAATAATTATAAGGAATTTGGATAATTAAAATGATTTGGAAGAATAAAAGTTGATTTTTTAAATTGTAACAAATAGATCCAAAGTATGGGAAAGAGATATTTTGAATAAATGAATTTAAGTGATAATATTTAAAAGAGCAAAGAATTTATTTTTAAAATTCAAGGTTTAAATTTGTTTGGAAAAGAAAAAGAAGAAATTTGGAAAGTATGAAATTTGTATTTTTAGTTTAAATAAGATTTTAAATTAGGATAAAGAAGTTAAATCTCAAATTAATGAGTTTTGAAATAAATTTGGAGAAGAAAATTTATTTTAAATGGAGTTAATTTTGAAAAATCAATTTGAAGATTGATTTAGTGGTTGAAACTGTGTTTTAAAGAAAGATGAGACTATGGAATTTATAAACTGGGTTTATAAGGTGAAACAAGATATAAGTGGATATTTGGAAGTATAAATTCACGATGGGAATTTATAAAGGAATGGATAATTTGTTTTAAAAATAAACAGTGGTTTATTTTTTAAAGGTATAGAAATGGGAAGTGTATTTCCCTCGAAAGCCAAGTATATTTTAAAGGAGACATTTATGTGAAAGTTAAAGACTTTAAAAATAATTTTTTTAAAGAAATGTTTTAGGAAATTTATTATTTTTAAATATTTTAAATTTTAAAGTAAATATTTTTCAAATCTATGTTAGTAGTAATTATTTAAAGGTTAATTGGTATATGTTTTAAAAAGATAATTATTAATATTTATATTTTATAAAGTAATTTTATTTTAAAGATAGTTGGTTAAAATTTTATTTAAAAACTTGTACAGAATTTCGTAACTCTTATTTTTAAATTTAGTTGGCTTAACTTTTATGTTAAAAATTAGTTTTTATATTTTATAAAGTAGTTCTATTTTAAATATTTTTAAAAGTATATATTTTTGAATAAAGTGTTTAAGTAATTCCTATTTAAATGTTTTAAGGTATGTTTTAGAATAAAATTATTTAAATTATTTTTAAATCTTAAATATTTAGGACTTGGTGGTTTTCAGCGAAAATAAAATAATTGGGTGGAAATTTATTTCCACGAGAGAGAGAAAAACGAGTTGAAAACTATTTTCAAAGGTTTGAAATGTAGGAAAATATCTTACGAAGATATTTAAAAATAAAAAATTTAAGAGAAATTATTATGGCTTGATGATTGTTTATGTTATTTGATAGTTAAATAACCAACTATCAATATCGGCCAATGCGCTGATCGTTTCGAAGAGACCGGGATCGGGATTTATTTCCCAAAAACCACTTCGATCCGGTTTGAACGTTTTTTTGTGTAAGATAAGAGCTAGGAGTCGAGGATGGAGCAATGAAGTGCGAGGATTAATCGCTATTAATCCTAAGGGTTATTCCAAAATGGATGTAGTAGGAGTAGTGCCTTCGGTTCCGTTTGAACCCGGAACGGACTTGTATGGACGAATGCTTTTAGAACATTGTCAGGAGGGCGATGAGAATTCTAAGTGATTGTATGCCAAAAAGGTAACGCATAGCCTCGAGCCTCACCAATCGAGAATGGCTAAAACAGGGGAGGTGCACACAAGGTTAAGTGGCTAGCAACCAATTAGGGTAAGGTCACCCCTGTCTATGTCCCTTTATATATTCGGCTATGTGGCGGTTGCTGATCCCAACCGTGGGGTGAACTTATTCAGACTATCCAGTAAGGGGTAGCTCCGACTTTGTGTTGCTGGGGATTTAGAGTGGATCCTCGGTACAGAGATCTAGACCACGTACTGTGACAGGCGATACCCCAGTAGCCCTGCCATTGATGGAAATCCAATTTTCCTTATGTGCCTTTACGGTTTTGTTTGTATACCTATTAGCTGGAATTTAATAAATGTAAAAATTTCTACTATTTGAAGAAGTATTTGTATATAGACACTATTATAATATCAGAGGATTTTTGTGACGATCCGGAATTTCCAACAATTTGAATTGGAGTTATTAATTGATTTTAAATATTTAAAAGTTAATTTTAACTTGAATTCAAGATGAAAATATTTTCTTGATAATTAAATCATTGAATTATATAGTTTAAATGCTAAATTTAATAATTGAAATTGGGTAGACTTCTGAATCTGAGATTCTAAGCCTGTTTAAAATAATTTGAAGGCTTATAAAATTTATAATAATGATACTGAAGATAATAGAGTGGTTAGAATTTAATTTAAAGGTAAATTGTTCAATTTTAATAGTATATTGTTTATATTGACAGTTAAAAATTAGCCTTCCGAGGCACAGTCTCGGAATTCAATGAAACTAGTTCCATTGGATCCGTAATAGTTAGTTAATATCGGATTTCAATTTTCGGAGCAATCAGAGTTGTCGTTTGACCCTGGCAGCTCGAAACGCTTAGATTTATTTTAGTCGATTTAATTTAATATCGATCGTTTGATTCCGTAACTCACGCATATGATTGAATTAGCTTCCGAAACATGTTCCATTGTGTTCGGAACGCGGGTGAAACCTTATAAACGTTTGTCGGCATGTTTGATTCGGGGTTCGGGATTTCGCGTTATGGAAAACGTGATATTTGCATATTTAATTATATAATAATCAGGCATATTCAAGACGCATTCCTATCTATATTTTTCGTCTTCACTCCTCTATCTTGCAGCCGAATTAATCGAACACGAAGAATTAAAAAAAAATATGGTAGCCAAGCCGCTTTCTTTCAAATCAACTCGTCTCGTTCTAAAATCGCGATTTCCATTTGCGCATCCTCTACCCAAATCGAAGAGACGATGCAAGCTTGAGCTCGCGTGAGGCCACGACGTGTTTATCTGGTTGTGAATTAGGTTTTCTTTAGGTTTCACGATCTAGGGACTTCGACCGGCAGCTATGGGGAATCGATGGAGTAGGCAATGGAAGAGGCGCAGTCGTGATCGGTTGAGAGGGTTAGGGTTTCGATTGTCTAGAAGCTAGTTGCAACGTGGGAAGCTCACGTGACTCACGCGAAAGCAAGGCGGGGTGTTCTTGTAGGATAATCGATAGTGGGTGGTTCGATGGCTGCTGCGTGGATGAACGATGGCCTTGTGGTGCGGCAGGTTGCTAGTGATTCGAGGAGACAGTAGGTATTGCTTTTTATTTTTGTTATTTATTTATTTATCTAATTTATATATGTTTATAACAGAAAAAGAAAAATAATAATAATATATGTATGGATTTAAATGCCTTAGAGTTTAGATAAAGAATTTAAAAGGAAAATATAAATAAATAAATATCTCAACTGTAGAAATTTAATTTTTGTATTTGCTGTAATATATATAAGTCTATATAAAGTTGGAATCTGAATTTATATAGATTTTCAAGCATATACGTAGTTTCAACAAAATAAAATTATTTTATTCTACTAGTTTTTTTTAAAAAAAGAATGGGTTTGATAATTAAGTTGTTTTAAACTAACTCATTTAATTATTTGGTGGCTAGAAATAAATTGATGAAGGAAACTGTTAGTTTGAAATTTAAGTTTTTGTTTAAATAAACCATTCGATTAAATATAATTAATTAGCTAATTAAAATTTTAGAGGAAAACTTTATTATTCAAATTTATTCAATCTTAATAAAATTTTATAATTGTTATACAAGGTCAAAAACCCGGGAAACCATGTCGAGAATGAAGTGGATTGCAAATTTAGGGGCAAAGGTGAGTAAATCTCACTTTGTTGGATTTCTATTTAAATTTAAATGGTTAAATTTTAATATGTGGTTGAATGATTGAATTGATTTGATATGCACTGTGAATTGATGTTCTGGTGATTTTGGTATTAGATGGTTCTCGAGTTAATGGTTGTTTAACTCGAAGTATTGGGGATTTTAAGTTGTTTTAAACTTAAAACAATAAATAGGAAAATGTTTCTGTTTAAAGTTACTAAAGGCTAAATGATTTTTGATACATTAAATTAGTAGCGTAATTATAATGGGTAATTAATTAATTCAATTAATTAATGATTTGGGTTATTTAATTCAGTAATTAAAGATATTTAAATAAATAATAAATTAAGTTGTAAGTTAATTAACCAAGTATAAGTAATTCAGAATAATCATGTGATTGTGTGATAAATAGTTACTTAATGTAATTAATAAAATATAATTGCTTCGTGAAATTTTGTCTAGAGAATTAATTAAGATAATTAATTATGGAATAATTAATTTATCAATGAAGTAAATAAAAAGAATAGTTAATTACAGAATTAGATTAATTGAGAATGATCAATATTGGGATTGAATTAAAGTAATTAGTTTAGATTAGAACAAATCAAACACAATGGGAAATCGTTAATTTATATAATCAACGATGAAATTAAAGATTGATTAATTAAGATAAATTAATCGTAAGTGACTCATGAGAAACTAATGAATGTAAGTAATTATGAATTAGTGTAATTGATTATGGTTAATTAATTTGTGAAGTAATTAAAGATTACTCATTGATTTAGTTAAGGATACTTAATATCATAACATTAAATAAAGGAATTTACTTGAAGGTAATTGAAAATAATTAATCTATGGTAATTAATTAAGATGAATTTTGAAGGAATGTTTGATTAATTGATTGAAACTAATTAATGTTAAATGAAGGAATCCAAGTGATTGGGGATTGAAATTCAATTAAAATCAATTGAATAATTTGGGAGCTATACATTTTGCTTATGAATGATTTATTGGTATTGGGTGCTTTGAATGAATTGATACCTCTAATATGAAATGTTGCGATTTTCTTTTGGACAACTTGAGAAATGATGGTATGAGTCGCGAAGAGGCCGGGATCGGGTATTGAGAAATACCTGAAGCCACTTTGAATTTATATAAATTGATTTGTGAAATCAACACGATGAGCTGAAACGATTTAAGTGAATTGAATTATTTTATCTAAGTTTTGGTATTTAGCAAATTGATGACGGAATAAGTATTGTTTATAGCTCATTACGAATTTGTTAAATTGTTATATGTCACCGCGGGTTTATATAAGATGATTTCTTTAGTATTCCTTGTTAGTTGAGATTACTCACGCTGGTTTCCAGCCTGACCCGGGTGTTACTTTGGTGTAATGCTCGAGTCAGACCAAGTATTACAGATCTTTCAGGTTGGTACGTTCTGGAGCCCAGGAGGCGAGCTGGATGGCAATATCGTATAGAGTATATCCGCTGTATTTATATTATTGTAAATCTTAGACATGATAATTGTAAACATTTAGTGACTGTACTAATGTGAAACTCTGATGTATATTAAATGTAATCGACAGGTATAGTATCCTTTTGTAGACTATTATTATTATTTATTATTATATTTTATCCGCTGCGATTGAGAGATGTTTGGTGTTTCTGTTCTTTTTCTTATATCTCTTTCTTCTTTTTCATAACTATCTGGAATTTTCGAGTTAGAAAATTTCGGGTCGTTACATTTGGTATCAGAGCTGAAAGGTTAAGCGAGAACCTTGGCTCTGGTGGGAATTACTCATTTAATAGAGTCTGTAGTACTCTAGAATGAGTTAAGAATATATATATATATATGAGAGCGTACTTGTTATTTTCTTATAAAATTTTTTAAATGATTTTATATAAGTATATTTTGATATATAAAGCAATATTCCCTTCTAATAAATATTAAAGCGATTGATTGCTAAATTTATTGAAATGAGAACTAAGAAGTAATATAATACAACCAAATTGAAATCTGGAATTGGAATTAAATTAAGTAAAAACAGAAATACAACCAATTAAAATTTACTTGATTATAATGAAATTCTAAATCTGGTCCCAGAATTTGAAAATTTATTCCAAAGTAATGAAAAATAATAAATAAGTATTTTATGAATAACTGGGATTTGTTGCGAACAATGGGTTGTTTGAAAATTGATTTGAATTTAAAACCAAAGGTAGTTTAAATTTTTTTAAAATATGGCTGGGAGGGCCAAGAAATAAATATGTATATATGTATAGATATACATGATATCAAGGATAATTTGAAATAAACTCTAAGAGGTTGAGTTTTGATTTTTCTCTGAAGTGATGTAAAAACCCAAAGTGATTAAGTTTTGAACTTATAAGAGGGAAAGAATTTTGAAGTTTGAAGCGGGAATTCAATTTGAGCAAGGTTGATTGGATTAAGTAAAATTGGAATTTAACTTTGGGAAAGTTAAATAAATGTAGATCAAGCAACCTGAATTGGAAATTTCAAGATGAAATTGGAACTTAACTTGGAAAGTTAAATGGTCGATTTGAATTGGGGATTTGTGTGATCTCAAAATGGATTTGAGATTTAAAAATTGGAAATGGATGGACATTTTAAAATAAATTTGAATAATTGAATTGTAAAATAAACTTGTCAAGAACTAGCTTCAAACCGGAAGATAAAATTTGATAATAAATTAAAAAAAAAATTAAAATAAAATTGTATTGAATTTTTATTTGAACCTTGAAATACATAAGTAAAGATAATTTAAAATGGAATTTTGAGAATTGAACTCGGAAATTAAATTGATTAAAAACTTTAAATAAAAGTTAATTTGGTTTAAAGAGTTAAACCAACCTTCGAGAATTTAACTCGAATTTATATAATTCGAGATGGGTTAAAGCTGAAGCTTAAATTCCACTTGTACCAATTGAATTGAGATTGAATTGAGTGGATTGGTGATTGAAGATGTGTAAATTTAAAAATTCAAATGAGAAGTTAAATTAAATTATATTGAAATAATTTGAATTTGAAATGGGTTCAATTGATAATAATTCAAATGGATTGGAATAATTTGAAATTATAATATAAGTTGAACATGATTAAAACTAAATGGAATTTGGTTTAAATTGGGAAGAGAATCAAGATTGATTCGACTTGAATTGGGTTTAAATAAAATTTAATAGAAATTGAAGTTATTCAAGCTGGGATTGAGTCAATTAAATGAAAATTAGTTGGAAAGTGAACAGTTGACTCTTGACTAGCTTTAATATAAATTGTTTTGATATAAACTTATTTTTCTAAGATATTAAATATATACAACCTTTCTTTCTTAAAGACAAATTATTTTATACTTGTTTTACAATTATTTTTGGAGCCATTTAACAACTTTTCAACTATTTTATAAACTAATTCCTATTTTCAACTACTAATTACTATTTTATGGCTATTTCGTAATTATTTAAAATCTCTGAAACTATTTAATTATTTTCCAATTAATTTACAATTAGTTAACTATTTTACAACTATTTTGCAAACTAATAATTATTTTTCAACTTCTTATCTATTTTTAAAAAATTTCAAGCTATTTTCTAAATTGGTCGGAGTTCAAACTGTTATTGATTTAATATCCAACTGAGATAAGAATTGAAGTGATAATCCAAATGGGGATTAAAGGAAAATGGGAATAAGTGAGTATATCTCACTCTGATGGATTTTTGAAAGTGTTTGAAGTATAAAAGTATTTTATACAAGTTGGAAATGGTCCAAAGTTTTAAATTTTTTATATATCTGAATATATATATATAAAGGATCTTATGAGGATTTTGGAAAAGGTTTTGGGAACCTTTGGATTTGGTAAGGCTTTTGATTTTTGGGTAAAATCAATATTGAAATTTGGAAAGCCTATTTTGAGAGTTATCGACTTTGGGATAATCGATTTTGTGTAAAGGAGCTTTGTATGAGATCATACTAGGTGTATGATTTGAAAGATACTATATGTGTATAGTATAAAGTGTTTTGATAATGGCTCTGGGGAAAAAGGCGCTTCCTTGAAATGAACTTCTCAGGAGTGCCACCGGGTGGTGCTGCCTTGAGCCCCAAAGGGGGGGGGGGTTCTAAAGTTGATCCTGTGAGGAGTCCGGACAAAACTAGTTCCTGGGGATTTTGAGTAGAGTATACCATAGAGAAAGTCGTGTGTGCCGCTGAGAGCCAACGTCTGCGTTTGATTTTATAACGGTAGACTGCGACCTATGGTATAACATAGCGAAAGTCGTGTGTGCCGTTGAGAGCCAACAGTCTGCGTTTGATTTTATATCGGTAGACTACGACCTATGTAGGAGTGGAGAAGTTTCATTTCATCAGCGAAAATCAGAGGCCGCGGAGAGCCTGCAGTTACATGGACTTTTGCTGTGACGGCAACGTAACCCTGGATGTAACTGTGATCTATTGTGTGGGATCCATGGCGTAATTGAGAGGCCGTGGAGAGCCTGCAGTTACATGGACTTTTGCTGCGATGACAACGTAACCCTAGAATGTAACTGCGACCATGGATGGGGGTGATGATTTCCAGAGCATCCTCACCAAAGATATTTCCTCTATTTTCAAAAACTGATTTCTATATTTTCAATAAAATTATTTTTCAAAAGTATTTTCACTGGATGTTGAAAACAGGTTTATCAAGTATTTATAGATTTTCAGTCTTACGCCTGATCAACGTATGACTGAATTTCTGTGAGAACAAGGATGGACTGGTTGAGACATCGAGTTATACAAAGTATTTTTATAAAGAGCTATTTTATTAGTATGATGTGAATTTAAAAGCATTGCTAAAAATTTTAAATAAAGTGTTGGAATTTTGGAAAAAATCAAGAAAATCCAAACTGGAATTTTAATGAAGTGAATTTGTAATTAAAATCAAATATTGATTTAGAAGTTGAAAGTAAGCTAATTGACTAAATAATTATTTGATTGAGTATGTTAATAATATTTAACTTGGGTAAATAAATGGATTGTAAATTAATAATGGGTTTGGGAATGAATTCGAATTTTAAATAGAACCCAACTTAGATTCAATAATGGATTAAATAAGAAGAGATGTTGAAAAATAAAAATAAAATAGAGCTGGATTGAAAAATGTGATGGTTTGAATTACAAATAAAATTCAAGGGTGATTCGAATAATATTTAATGAAATTTGCAAGTAAATTAGATATAAGAGAAGTGATGTCATATGAAATAGAAGTGATTATAATAGAAATGATTTGAGTTGCTAAACAAAACCCAAGTGAATATAAATAAATTGAGAATGACTTTGTATTAATAAAATAAATTTGATATGAGTTAAGCATGTGAATTTAAAATTTAAAATGGGGTGGATAAATTGGTTAATTGAATTAAATAATAAATGGAGGAAGTTTGATTGAATGGAAATTAAATAAAGGTTTTAGTTGGAATTGGTTTGTCAGAATGGGCTTAAGTTATGAGACGAATAAATATGAAGTAAAAATTTCTTAAATCAATGAAAGCTTGGATTAAATTAAGTTGGAAATGGTCATTAATTTATAAGTTTGAATGAGCAAAGCCTAATAAATTGTTTTGGATGAATTCAAGGCTGAGATAAAATGAAATGCAATGAATGGTTCGTAAATAATTTAGAAAAAAAATGGAATTAAGTGCAGAATGGGTTGAAATTAATTTAAAGTAGTTATAAACTGAAATAGACTCTATTAAACGAATATCATCGAAATTGCATAAAATGGTTGTCGACCGGCGTAAATAAAAGTAATTAAATTCTATGAGTTGATGAAGATTGAATAACATGATTTTGGCATTAAGTAAAGTGAATATGAGCTTGATTGGATTAAAAATAAATTGAATGTAAGCATTTGAATTGTAAACCATTAAGATTGAATGAAATGGCATATAAATTTGGTTGGAAGCAATTGGAATAGCTTTAAATCTTGTAAATCGCTTATGGTAAACGTTTGGTGCTTGTTGTTTATGAAATGTATATGTTTGGCTATTGAAACTAAGTGGAATGCTAATGAATTATATTTATATGGCACTTACATATTTAAGTTGAGTAAGTACAGGTACCTGAAGGCCGTTTGGCTGGATTTGGATGCTCTAATTGCTAAAATAAATAAGCCGCATGCTTAAAATGCTAAATAAGGTACACCTACGCAATAAAAATAGGAAATATGAACTGTTTTTGCTTTTTCCGACCGGGTGGGTCAATGTATATATATTTATATCTCTTGTCAAATTGCAAAAGCTCCTCCGTACATAGGAGACTCTGCCAAAATTTTCCAGAAATTTTGGGAGTTAGAAAATTTTTGTTAAGCAATTAAACGATTTTAAATATGAAACTGAAATAGATTAGTACATGGAACTGATAAGACTCAGTTGTAAATGGAAAACAAAAAAATATATTCAAAATTGAAATAAGTTGAATTCATATTAAAACGGCAAAAAACGAATCTAGTTTGAAATAGATATGAAACATATGTGAGGAAATGTATGGAATGATTTGAAAGGTTAATATTGTTGCTAAGTAAGGTATGCAGGTATTAAGAGAAAGGAAATTGGATTTGGTTCCAAAAGATAAATTTGAATTGCCCGATAAAAAGGTATGTATTTAAGTTTCTGTATGAAATTGGATTGGGTTTTTGATGTAGCCACTTGGCTTTTGTTTTCTTTTGGAATTTGGGAGCCCGTAGAGGCCTTTTGTAGTAGTACCGAGCTAGCCGCGCAAAGGAGACGCCGGCAAAAAATTTCGGGAATTTAGAGAGTTAGAAAAAAAAAATTGAGAAAATTTTGATAATTCAAAATTTGATTTAAAATTGAAATTTAGATGATTGAGAAAGGGTATTATTTGAAACTATAGAAGGTTTTGGAAAGTCAGTTATGGTGATAGTGGATTTTGAATAAAGGATAGTTGGTAGGATGTTGAATAGTGATTTTTGGAAAGAGGTAAACGGGTATTGGTCCATTCTTCCTAACTAGTAATTTCGGGGACAAAATTCTTTTAAGGTGGGAGGAATGTGACGACCCAGAATTTCCAACAATTTAAATTGGAGTTATTAATTGATTTTAAATATTTAAAAGTTAATTTTAACTTGAATTCAAGATGACAATATTTTCTTGATAATTAAATCATTGAATTATATAGTTTAATGCTAAATTTAATAATTGAAATTGGGTAGACTTCTGAATCTGAGATTCTAAGCCTGTTTAAAATAATTTGAAGGCTTATAAAATTTATAATAATGATACTGAAGATAATAGAGTGGTTAGAATTTAATTTAAAGGTAAATTGTTAAATTTTAATAGCATATCGTTTATATTGACAGTTAAAAATTAGCCTTCCGAGGCATAGCCTCGGAATTCGATGAAACTAGTTCCATTGGATCCGTAATGGTTAGTTGTTATCGGATTTCAATTTTCGAAGCAATCAGAGTTGTCGTTTGACCCTGGCAGCTCGAAACGCTTAGATTTATTTTAGTCGATTTAATTTAACATCGATCGTTTGATTCCGTAACTCACGCATATGATTAAATTAGCTTCCGAAACATGTTCCATTGTGTTTGGAACGCGGTTGAAACCTTATAAATGTTTGTCGACATGTTTGATTCGGGGTTCGGGATTTCGCGTTATGGAAAACGTGATATTTGCATATTTAATTATATAATAATCAGGCGTATTCAAGACGCCATTCTTATCTATATTTTTCCTCTTCACTCCTCTATCTTGCAGCCGAATTATTTGAACACGAAGAATTAAAAAAAAATGGTAGCCAAGCCGCTTTCTTTCAAATCAACTCGTCTCGTTCTAAAATTGCGATTTCCATTTGCGCATCCTCTACCCAAATCAAGAGACGATGCAAGCTTGAGCTCGCGTGAGGCCACGATGTGTTTATCTGGTGGTGAATTAGGTTTTCTTTAGGTTTCGCGATCTAGGGACTTCGACCGGCAGCTATGGGGAATCGATGGAGTACGACAATGGAAGAGGCGCAGTCGTGATCGGTTGAGAGGGTTAGGGTTTCGATTGTCTAGAAGCTAGTTGCAACGTGGGAAGCTCACGTGACTCGCGCGAAAGCAAGCCGGCGTGTTCTTGTAGGATAATCGATAGTGGGTGGTTCGATGGCTGCTGCGTGGATGAACGATGGCCTTGTGGTGCGGCAGGTTGCTAGTGATTCGAGGAGACAGTAGGTATTGCTTTTATTTTTGTTATTTATTTATTTATCTAATTTATATATGTTTATAATAGAAAAAGAAAAATAATAATAATAATATATGTATGGATTTAAATGCTGTAGAGTTTAGATAAAGAATTTGAAAGGAAAATATAAATAAATAAATATCTCAACTGTAGAAATTTAATTTTTGTATTTGCTGTAATATATATAAGTCTATATAAAGTTGGAATCTGAATTTATATAGATTTTCAAGCATATACATAGTTTCAACAAAATAAAAATATTTTATTCTACTAGTTTTTTTTTAAAAAGAATGGGTTTGATAATTAAGTTGTTTTAAACTAACTCATTTAATTATTTGGTGGCTAGAAATAAATTGATGAAGGAAATTGTTAGTTTGAAATTTAAGTTTTTGTTTAAATAAACCATTCGATTAAATATAATTAATTAGCTAATTAAAATTTTAGAGGAAAAATTTATTGTTCAAATTTATTCAATCTTAATAAAATTTTATAATTGTTATACAAGGTCAAAAACCCGGGAAACCATGTCGAGAATGAAGTGGATTGCAAATTTAGGGGCAAAGGTGAGTAAATCTCACTTTGTTGGATTTCTATTTAAATTTAAATGGTTAAACTTTAATATGTGGTTGAATGATTGAATTGATTTGATATGCACTGTGAATTGATGTTCTGGTGATTTTGGTATTGGATGGTTCTCGAGTTAATGGTTGTTTAACTCGAAGTATTGGGGATTTTAAGTTGTTTTAAACTTAAAACAATAAATAGGAAAATGTTTCTGTTTAAAGTTACTAAAGGCTAAATGATTTGTGATACATTAAATTAGTAGCGTAATTATAATGGGTAATTAATTATTTCAATTAATTAATGATTTGGGTTATTTAATTCAGTAATTAAAGGTATTTAAATAAATAATAAATTAAGTTGTAAGTTAATTAACCAAGTATAAGTAATTCAGAATAATCATGTGACTGTGTGATAAATAGTTACTTAATGTAATTAATAAAATATAATTGCTTCGTGAAATTTTGTCTAGAGAATTAATTAAGATAATTAATTATGGAATAATTAATTTATCAATGAAGTAAATAAAAAGAATAGTTAATTACAGAATTAGATTAATTGAGAATGATCAATATTGGGATTGAATTAAAGTAATTAGTTTAGATTAGAACAAATCAAAACACAATGGGAAATCGTTAATTTATATAATCAACGATGAAATTAAAGATTGATTAATTAAGATAAATTAATCATAAGTGACTCATGAGAAACTAATGAATGTAAGTAATTATGAATTAGTGTAATTGATTATGGTTAATTAATTTGTGAAGTAATTAAAGATTACTCATTGATTTAGTTAAGGATTCTTAATATCATAACATTAAATAAAGGAATTTACTTGAAGGTAATTGAAAATAATTAATCTATGGTAATTAATTAAGATGAATTATGAAGGAATGTTTGATTAATTGATTGAAACTAATTAATGTTAAATGAAGGAATCCAAGTGATTGGGGATTGAAATTCAATTAAAATCGATTGAAATAATTTGGGAGCTATACATTTTGCTTATGAATGATTTATTGGTATTGGGTGCTTTGAATGAATTGATACCTCTAATATGAAATGTTGCGATTTTCTTTTGGACAACTTGAGAAATGATGGTATGAGTCGCGAAGAGGCCGGGATCGGGTATTGAGAAATACCCGAAGCCACTTTGAATTTGTATAAATTGATTTGTGAAATCAACACGATGAGCTGAAACGATTTAAGTGAATTGAATTATTTTATCTAAGTTTTGGTATTTAGCAAATTGATGACGGAATAAGTATTGTTTATAGCTCATTACGAATTTGTTAAATTGTTATATGTCACCGCGGGTTTATATAAGATGATTTCTTTAGTATTCCTTGTTAGTTGAGATTACTCACGCTGGTTTCCAGCCTGACCCGGGTGTTACTTTGGTGTAATGCTCGAGTCAGACCGAGTATTACAGATCTTTCAGGTAGGTTCGTTCTGGAGCTCAGGAGGCGAGCTGGATGGCAATATTGTATAGAGTATATCCGCTGTATTTATATTATTGTAATTCTTAGACATGATAATTGTAAACATTAGTGACTGTACTAATGTGAAACTTTGATGTATATTAAATGTAATCGACAGGTATAGTATCCTTTTGTAGACTGTTATTATTTATTATTATATTTTATCCGCTGCGATTGAGAGATGTCTGGTGTTTCTGTTCTTTTTCTTCTATCTCTTTCTTCTTTTTCATAACTATCTGGAATTTTCGGGTTAGAAAATTTCGGGTCGTTACAATTTTATAACAAATGTTTTGGTTATCGTAAGGTAAAATATGGCATGTTTATTTATGGCGTGGTCTTACGAGATACCTTTGATTTCAAGTGATTTTGAAGCTTTAATAATTCAATAGAGCGTGTTTTCTCACGCTGATATTTCAGACTGACTTGGGTGTTATTTAACTGTAATGCTCGGGTCAGACCAAGTATTATGGATACAGGAAAGCATGTTGTGAAGCTCAGGAGACGAGCTAGATGATGAGACGTAGTATACGTATCTGATGTATAATTCCGCTGTGTTGTAAGTTGTATTGTCAGTTTGGTGAGGACAAGTTAATATAACTGTCCAGTTGTGTTTTATAGATGTTGAAAACTGATGTTGTATTCTGATGATGTATGTACAAATCAGATATGGTTTCATTTGTAATGACCTGTTATTATCTATTATATTTTATTCCGCTGCGTTTGTGAGATCCTGATATTATTTTCTATTTTTTTCTTCTGCCTCCTTCTTTTAACCCTAATGGTTCGATTTATTGGGCATCGAAAAATCAGGTCATTACACTTGGTATCAGAGCCAGGTTAAGCGAGAACCTTGGCTTTGGTAGGGATTACTCATGTGAATAAAGTCCTTAATACTCTAGAATGAGTTTAAGACTATTAGTATGAGAGCATATTTGTTAGTGAATATAAAAATGTTTTTATATTGTGTTGACTTAATGGTTGAGTGTTTATGAATTCTGGTCGATGTGTGGGACGCTACGTCATCGATAGGTGTCTCTAAACCCTGGAACAAGATAAACCGACACAGTATGGTTTTAAAAATAGGGTAAATAAAATAATTTTATCCAAAATATTTTTGCATATAAAGAAATAATTTTCCGCAAATTATTTTAGATATATATGGTTGCTTGGTTGTTAGGAGATGATAATATTAAATTATTATCAATGTTAAGTGAAAGTTGAATAAAGAATTGAAACTTAACCAAAGATTAAGGAATAAATTCATTAACAAATTGAAATTTATAAATAATGTGATTTATAATTGAAATTGAGATAAAAATTCCAGAGAAATGTTTGAATATGAATGGGCAGGATTATAATTTGGAATTTTGGGAAAAATTTGAATTTCTTTTAGTTTGAAAATTATTTTCCAAATTTTTGGAGAAATAATAGTGATATTATTTAGGAAATATTTTTGAATTGGATGAAATCTGGTGAGGTTTGGGGTTAAAATATTGGAAAGGTTTTTGGAAAGAATAAAAGCATTAAACTCACTTCGGTCGCTGGAAAATAACTTCGGTAATGACTGCAGCATCATCGATGTTCATTTTCGAGTTTGCAAGAGAGGAATTGCTACCCGACTGATTTAATTTGGAGTTGTTTGCAAAACTGGGTTGGTTTTAAAAATTCAGGGAATAATTGGATATGCAATTGAATTATGGATTTCAAAAATGATTTTTGAAATATTGAAGTTTTGGTTTGGTAAAAACATTTTAATTTTAAAATACAAAGGAATATTGAATATTTTGAATTGGTATTTGTTGCAAAATTTGAGTTTAATTTTGTATTGCAAAGGAATATACTGGATTGGATATAATTAATTTCGAAAATGAATTTGAAATGTTGGGTAATTGATTAAAAGAGACTCTGGAATTTTATTAAAAATGAAATTGGAAAAAATAAGCTGCAAAACTTATAGAAGTTAAAAATTCGAATTTAAATGGAATGGAATTGAGTCTAGTAGATAAAGTAAAAATTTATTTTATTGGAAGTAAATTTGTAGGAGAACAGATTTATTTAAATTTTTAAGTAATAAAACTAGAATAAGTTGAATAATGGAAATAAAATTGTGGATAGACAAATGAATTTGCATTTGTAAGAAAATAGAATTGAAACTGAATATTGGGAATTAATTTAAAATGTGTGTAATAGAAATTAGTCAAGTTTTGACTAAATAAAATTAATAACTGAAATAAAATTATTGAGTAAACTAATTCATTCAAGAGGGTAAGCAGAAAAATTAGAATTGTATGTTGAGGTGATATTTAATTTAAAATGTGTAAAATTAAGTGAAGATATAAAATTAATTCGAAGTGAACTAAAATTACAAAAATTTGGAAATAAGAAATTGTTTGAGATTAGAAATAAATTAGTAGTGGAAATAATTTAAAAAAATGATATGAACTAGTTGTGAATGGAAGATAGTTGATAAAATTCAATATTCAGAGTTTGAAGATGAATTGAATTCAAGTAGAATTGAAAATGGAAATCTGGATGAAAATTGGGAAATTTTTGGAGATTTGAAATTAAATTAGTAAAGTGTGCAAATTGAATCTATATGGAATTGGAATCCAAATTGATTAAATGTAGATAAAAACAAAGTGGTAAAGCGAAAGTAATAATATAAGAGCATATAAAATGCTTATTTTGAACTTAAGAAATGAATGGTGAAAATCTTAAGTAAATTTGGTAGTATTGGAATGGAGATTAAGTTAAGTTGTGAAATGGGATGATAATGGATAAGAGTATAGAAATCAAAATAGATATGAATAAAAAGAAGAATTGATTTAGCTAACAAATCAATTGGGGCAAAATACGTAGGATATACATATATAATTTTATTCGCATAGTGATTTGATCCAGTTTCGAGCACAAAATTTCGAGATATTTATATCATTCCGAGTCAGGATTTTTCACTCGATTTTAGACGGCGAACCCAGGATATGGATTTTTGATCGATCCTGGAAATTCTCTATCATAATTTGTGGCTATGTAAGGAGAACGACGATTTCTGATCAAGAAACCAGATCTGAATCCGCACAAGGAAGTCGGGTGGACGATACTAGTTCAAAAGTGAAATTGAGTGATCGAGTGAGCGATCAAAATTGTATTGCATACGAATGATTTATGTGCATCTTACGGACGTGAATGAAATAGATATGAAAACTGTTGTAAAGAAATGTATAAAATAATTTTGAAAGTTATGATTGGATGTGATTGCTAAGTAGGATATACAGGTGTTATAAAAGCAAATGGAAATTGGGATTTTTGATTTCAAAAGATAATGTGAATTTCCCGACAGAAGGTGTATATTTAAATTTCCATATGAAATTTGATGGTTTTCTGGTCTAGCCACGTAGCCTTTTGTTTTCTTTTGAAATTTGGGAGCACGTAGAGGCATTTTATAGTTGTACCGATCTAGCCGCGCAACGGAGACGCTGGCGTAATTTTTCAAAAATTTAGGGAGTTAGAAAATTTTGGGAAAGTTTTGATAATTTAAAATTTGAATTTTAATTATAATTTGAATGGTTGAGTTAGTAATGTTGTTTGAAAATTTTGGATAGGTTTGAAAGGTTAGTAAGGGTAATAGTGTTGTTATAAAAAGATTGTTTTGGGTATTGTTTAAACTGCTTAGTTTTGGGAAATTGATAAAAACTATTAGAATGAGGAATAGTTAATGGGTCGTGGACCATTCTTCCCTACTAGTAATTTCGGGGACGAAATTCTTTTAAGGAGGGAGGAATGTGATGACCCGAAATTTTAGATATTTGAAATTGGAATATTTAATTGATTTTAAATATTTAAAAGTTAGTTTCTAACTTGAATTTCAAATATCGTTATTTATTAGTAATTTAATATTGAATTTCAATGATGGAAATTGAGTAAAGTATGGAATCTTGAATTTCAAGCTTCTTAAAAATAAATTGAAAGTTTATAAAATTTATAATAGTGATACTAGAGATAACAGAGGTGTTAAAGCTGAATTTGAAAGTATTCTGTTCAGTTTTGAAATTATATAGCTTAAATTTAATTTAAAAAATAGCCTTCGGGGCACATTCTCAGAACTCGATGAAATCAGTTCCATTGGATCTGTAATAGTGTATTATTGTCGGATTTCAATTTTCGTAGTGTTTGGAGTGATCGTTTGGCCATACGGTAGATAAACACGCTGAAATATATATTGAAAATTTATTTAATAACTGGGTCCAAAAAGCTATCTTCTCCATACGATCGAATTAGGACTCAAAACTTTTTCCATTGCGTTAGAAATAGGGGTTTAACATTATAAATGCCTAGCGGCATGCCTTGATAGGAGGTCGAGATTTTGAGATGCGTAATTTGAAGCGATTTAAATTTAAAATTAATACAAATATAATATATGTGTTTTCTTCCTTCAAAATTTGTTGACCTCATTCTAACATTTGTCGTTCGTTTTACCACACGTGTCATCTTTTATACGCGCGTCCTCTAAAAGAAAATGATGGATTTCTCGTTTTTAAAAAAACCCATATTTTTGTTCAAAAGAAAATCAACAATAGTTTCAAAATAATGGCCGACAGCCCTCCATTTTAACACGTATCCTTTCTTTGCTTCGCAAAAATCAAATCTTTTTCCCTCTTTAATTCAGTTTAACAAAAATCAAATCTATTCAATTTCTTTAAAAAAAAGAAGGGGAACTCGAGACTATCTTCCTCCTCACAATTCGAATCGCGACCCCTTTTTTCTAGATCTGGCTCAACCTATTGTGTCGCTCATCGTGCAAGGCTGTTCGATCTAGGGTAGATATTCGTTTTGTTTTGGAGGGCGATCAGTGGATTAGAGACCGGAGGTTGGTTCGTGGGTGGAAGGTCATTTCGACGACCACGAGGAGAGGCTACTGCTCGTGATCGATTAGTGGAGGCGTAGGTGCGGCTCTGGTGGCGCATGCGCATGAAAATCACGTTGGCAGCACGTCGAGTGCGAGCGGGATGCTATCCTGGAGTGTCGCGTCTTTCTCTTCTGGTATCGTCGTGCGAGTCGAGGGGAAGTCTTCCTGGTAATTCCTTGATTTTATCTTCTAAGTTATTTTCTAAATCAAATTTGGGTTCTGGAAAAAGTTTATTAATTATATTGTTATGATGATCTTGTTTAAAAATAGGAAATATACACAGTACAACGGATTTTATATATGTGAATACATGCAGAAGAGAGAGAGAGTGTGTATACAGTTAAGTATATATATATATGCAGTTTTATAGTAAAACAGAAAATATTATATGTATATATATAAGGTTCAGAAAATAGAAGTTTTAATTGGTAATATAGATTATTTTATAGATATATTTTTTTTAGATTTTTAGAATCTATATAAACTATTTTCATATGGATATGTGTTGCAAATATAAAGAGAAGAAATTAGTTAAAATTAAATTACTAGTTTAAATAAATCATTAGTTAATTAAATTTATCAAACGGAAATTTAACTGTTCGATTGGTTCGAATATTAATAAAATCATCTAATGTCTATACAAGGTCTAAATTATGGTGAATCAAGCCAGCGTGGATCGGATTGCAAATTAAAAATCAAAGGTGAGTTAATCTCACTCATCTGGGTTTTATTTAATTTAAATTTTGGTTGAATGATTGAATTGATTTGATGTGGCATATTATATAAAGTAGTATATATATTGGAATGATTGATTTCCTGCATTATATAGCGGATGAGATCCCATGCGCGACATAATAGCGGATGAGATTATATAACTCCATATACCGCGATATTCCACCTCAAAGTGGAATTGGTATTATTATTATTATATTGTGCTAACATCTGTGGATGCAGAGGAAAAATAGGTTGGAGGGATCCAACTAGATACCTCAAAACGTTTGAATTTATTTTATATATTCAGCGATATGATTATGTGATGATCTATGATGAATTATATTGATCATATTGGGAATTGGAAATTATTGAATACTTTGGATTAGTTAAATATATATATCAGAATTTTTAGAATATATATATGTATATATATATATAAAGTTTGGATTTTTAAAGTAAATAAAAAGGTAATTTTAAATAAAATAATTATAAGAAATTTGGATAATTAAAATGATTTGGAAGAATAAAAGTTGATTTTTTAAATTGTAACAAATAAATCCAAAGTATGGGAAAGAGATATTTTGAATAAATGAATTTAACTGATAATAATTAAAAGTGTAAAGAATTTATTTTTAAAATTCAAGGTTTAAATTTGTTTGGAAAAGATAAAGAAGAAATTTGGAAAGTATGTAATTTGTATTTTTAGTTTAAATAATATTTTAAATCAGGATAAAGAAGTTAAATCTGAAATTAATGAGTTTTGAAATAAATTTGGAGAAGAAAAGAAATTTATTTTAAATGGAGTTAATTTTGTAAAATCAATTTGAAGATTGATTTAGTGGTTGAAACAGTGTTTTAAAGAAAGATGACTATGGAATTTATAAACTGGGTTTATCAGGTGAAACAAGATATCAGTGGATATTTGGAAGTATAAATTCACGATGGGAATTTATAAAGGAATGGGTAATTTGTTTTAAAAATAAACGGTGGTTTATTTTTTAAAGGTATGGAAATGGGAAGTGTATTTTCCTGGAAAGCCAAGTATATTTTAAAGGAAATTTTTATGTGAAAGTTAAAGACTTTAAAAAAAATTGTTTTAAAGAAATGTTTTAGGAAATTTATTGTTTTTAAATGTTTTAAATTTTAAAGTAAATATTTTTCAAATCTATTTTAGTAGTAATTATTTAACGGTTAACTGGTATATGTTTTAAAAAGATAATTATTAATATTTATATTTTATAAAGTAATTTTTTTATTGGTAGTTGGTTAAATTTTTATTTAAAAACTTGTATAGAATTTCATAACTCTTATTTTTAAATTTAGTTGGCTTAACTTTTATGTTAAAAATTAGTTTTTATATTTTATAAAGTAGTTTTATTTTAAATATTTTTAAAAGCATATATTTTTGAATAAAGTGTTTAAGTAATTTCTATTTAAATGTTTTAAGGTATGTTTTAGAATAAAATGATTAAATTATTTTAAAACATTAAGTAATTAGGACTTGACGGTCTTCAGTGGAAATAAAATAATTGGGTGGAAATTTATTTCCATGAGAAGAGAAAAACGATTTGAAAACTATTTTCAAAGGTTTGAAATGTAGGAAAATACCTTGCGAAGATATTTAAAAATAAATATTTTGGGAGAAATTATTATGGCTTGATGATTGTTTATGTTATTTCATAATTAAATAACCGATTATCAATATTGGCCAATGCACTGATCGTTTCGAAGAGACCGGGATCGAGATTTATTTTCCGAAAACCACCACGATCCGGTTTGAACGTTTTCATGTGGAAGACAAGAGCTAGGAGTCAAGGATGGAGTAGTGAAGTGCAAGGGATAATCGCTACTAATCCTGAGGGTGATTCCAAAATGGATGTAGTAGGAGTAGTGCCTTCGATTCCGTTCGAACCCGAAATGGACTTGTATGGACGAATGCTTTAAGAACATCTCAGGAGGGAGATGAGCATTCTAAGTGATTTTTGTGCCAAAAAGGTAACGCATAACCTCGAGCCTCATCTACCGGGAATGGCTAAAACATGGGAGGTGCACATAAGGCTAAGTGGCTAGCAACCAATTAGGGTAAGGTCACCCCTGTCTAGATGTCCCTTTATATATTTGGCTGCATGGCGGTTGCTGATCCCAATCGCGGGATGAACTTATTCAGACTATCCAGTAAGGGGTAGCTCCAGCTTTGTATTGTAGGGGATTTAGGGTGGATCCTCGGTACGATGATCTAGACCACGTATTGTGACGGGTAGTACCCCAGTAGCTCTGCCATTGATGGAAATTCATTTTTCCCTACGTGCCTTTACGGTTTTGCTTGTATACCTATTAGTTGGAATTTAATAAATGTAACAATTTCGGCTATTTGAACAAGTATTTGTATATAGACACTATTATAACATCAGAGGATTTTATAAGAAATGTTTTGGTTATCGTAAGGTAAAACCCCGGCATGTTTATTTGTGGAGTGGTCTTACGAGATATCTTTGATTTCAAATGATTTTGAAACTTTAATATCCAATTGAGTATGTTTTCTCACGCTGGTATTCCAGACTGACTCGGGTGTTATTTACTATAATGCTCGGGTCAGATCGAGTATTATAGATACAGGAAAGCATGCTATAAAGCTCAGGAGATGAGCTGAATGGCAAGACGTAGTATACGTACTAGATGTTTAATTCCGCTGTGTTGTAAGTTGCATTGTCAGTTTGGTGAGGACAAGCTAATATAACTGTCCAGTTGTGTGTTATAGATGTTGTTGAAAACTGATGTTGTATTCTGATGATGTATGTACAAAACAGATGTGGTTTCTTTTGTAAAGGTCTGTTATTATCTATCATCTTTTATTCCGCTGCGTTTGTGAGATTCTGATATTGTTTTCTATTTTCTTCTTCTACCTCCTTCTTCTTTTAACACTAATGGTTCGATTTTTCGGGCATCGAGAAATCGGATCGTTACAAAATATGAGAAAGTAGTTAACCAAAATTCGTTGAGAGAACCCCTATTTATAGAGAAAAAACAGTCATGTCCATTCGTGAAGAGATAAAATGAAAAGACAATTTCGTTCAAAATTTGAATTTTGAAAATATCGGGCTATATGTCGACATATGGGTATTATATATGTCAACATATCCTTTACAAATTTGAAAACTACTTAATGAAAATTGTTTTGAAAATATTAAGTTTTGTAAAATATTTTGATACTTTGTAAAATCTTTTAAGCATAGTTTATGCATATTTTAATTAAAATAAAACTTAAGAAAACTTTATAAAATTATTTTAAAATATTTTAATATAAAGGATTTAAATATAATAACATATACAAAAATAATATATATAAAGTATAAGTGAATAAATGTTAAAATCAAAGTATTAGTGAATGTCAAAAATATATTTTTGGATGCCGTATTATTTAGAAAATATAAAACTAAAAATTATCTCTAAACATAATAAATTAAAAGTATATTAAAATATAAAATGCTCAAAACTTAATTACTCAAAATATAATAAACTTGTTAATAAAAAGAAGTTTAAAAATTATTTGAAAACTATTTTGAAAAGATGTTTGAAAAATCATTTTGAAAACATGGATTCTTTTTTGCAAACCAAGATATTTGAAAATTATTTAAAATCAGAGAATAGATTTTAATAACTATTTTGGAAAATGAAGAGAGATCAAAGAGGTGCAACCATGGTTTTAACAAAATAATCTATGACTCTATAACTTATCTTGATATCTTGAATTTTCAAACTCATGAGTCTTCAATCTTTGACTCTTAAATCTATATATCAGTCTTTTGAATATGCTCTTGATACTATATAGTCTTCTTAATCAACACATGCCTAATATCATGCACTATATACTATATATATATATATATTGATATAAACATTAGTATCTATATTTTATATGATGTCATATGGTTGTTGTCATCAAAATCAATGTCTAAGGTACTAAAAATCTCCCTCCTTTTAATTAAGACAACCATGTATATAAAATATGATATAACCCCCTTGAGTTACAAAGCTCCCCCTTAATTTATGCTTTGATGTTTTATATATTCTCCCCCTTATCATCAAATAAAAATGCTCCCCCAACTAAAGAATTGTATAATATATAAAAGTGATATATAAGAGTGGTAATAAACAATTTAATCAATTCAATCCTATGTATATATTCAATCCAATCCAAAGTCAATATAAATCAATCCAATCATAAGTCAAACAAATCAATACAAACTTATTCTAATCCAAAATAAGTTTATACACACCAATCCATACTTCTTATCCTAGTGTAATCTATTGTTATACAAACTTAAATCTTGTATGTATTTAAAAACAAACCAATGAACTTAAATTTCCCTAGGAACTTCTCCCCAACCATCGGAATAAAAAATTGGATCTGCTTTGATGGCATCCAATCTTCGTTATCTTTGTTGATGGCATGATGTGGATTGTTTATCGGTTTAACTTTGATGAGGGAAGAAATCATCCATCAAATAGCGTCAGAATGCTTTTCTTGTCCTTTTATCATCTGCGTTTGACTCAATGCTATGTCTCTTTAATTTCTAAGAATAAAGGTAAGGATATTCTTGAACGATTGAGTGGTTTGTTCAAGATTCTCACATAATTTTTGGTTTGGAGAAGTCATATTTGAAAATTTAAGTTTATAAGTGAAAAGGTAGAAGAAAGAGAGAGGAAAATAATGTTTTTCTAGAGTGAATAGGTTTATATACACATGAAAAGTCATTGAACAAGTTGAATAGATGTAGTTATTTAATTATGAATTTTAAACGTTTTTGTAATCGGCCCATTATATGTCAACATATAGGGTATACGTACATCGACGCATATATCAGTTTTTGCAAAATTAATTTATTTGCTATATATTTGTAATGAGCCTAAACTATCATATTTTTATGACTTTCTAGAGGCTAAGAACAATGTATAACAACAAGGAACGAGATTTTATTGATAACTATAGATGGGTACATGAAATTTGAAGATGAACATAAAAGAAACATGGATCAAAACTAGAACGATTCAGACTAAAAGCTAGAAAAACATAGAAATACAACTAGGAAGAAGTAAATGAAGATGAGGACTTCCTATTAATTTTGCGAACAATCTTTCCAAGCTACTTGTCTGCACTGTTGGAAGGAGAAGTGAAAGATTCTTAAGATTCTTTTGGTTATTAAGAAGCTCCTCCTGATTTTTGAGAATTTCCTTTGTGGATGGATGAGATTGCTCTTCGAAACTCTCCAAAGAAGTGACTTCCTCCTCATTTTTTTCTTCCTCCTCTTCCACTTCCGTTCCTTCTTCCTCTTCCTCCTCTTCTCTTATTTCACGCTCCACTTCTCAAGTCAATCTTGCTTCCTTTTCTAAAAGAGTTTTATAAGGCCCAAAGATGGGTGAAATGTGCATGAGAGAGATGTTGACGATGTCGAAGAGTTTTCGAGAAATGGTTTCCTCTCCTCTAAGGTCAACACCAAAATATTCGAAAATTCTAGTGAAATACACACCATGAAAGAGTGTGTTTTCGTGCCTAGAGATATTCTTAGGAAAGAATCCAAAATAACTTGTTCCTAATTTATGTCGTAATAACATTAAATTGCAAAAAGTGCTTTGAAAACTTTTTGAGTCGGGTTATTATAATTTACCATCCTCGGAGTTACGTTTTGTTGCAAAATAAGACTTAAAATTCTTGCTTTAGGACGCAAATTTTTATTTTTAAACTTTAAAATCATCATCACTTCCAAAAATATCATGAAAAACTTCATGATTTTGATTTTCAATTTTAAAAGACGAAAGATTCATTCCATCAGATTTGCATCGGAGAATGTTACCTAAAATTTGACAATTCAAAACAATTTATGCGCCCTTGACAGTACTATTTCATACTTCACCTTCATTTCCTTCACAAAAATTTGCTTTTAAATTAGCATAAAACATATTTACTAAGTTTGGAAAACACACAAAATCATTTTGAGAAGCATCAATCAAACCAAGAATCCCATTTTGATTATAAAGATCATCAAGATCATAAGAAGGAAAATCATTAAATTTGGTGAATCTTCCAGGAGACACTTATTCAAAATAAACATATTCCATATAGGTTTCGGTGGCCACTTTATCATGGAAGAGATGGCTTTTGTATTCTCTGAAAGCCTTATGGTTTTTGGAGTGTTGGTTGAGGTTATCATTGATGAATTGTTTGAAGAGATAAGAGAGGTAATGGATTTTTGAATTTCGAAAATAAGAGTGAAACGAATGGATGGAGATATAATAATTAAATAGAGAATTAATAGATATGTTCTCTGTTCAGGAGACACCTTTTCAGGACAGTGGAGTTGGTGAAAAATTAGAGGGAATTTTGAATTTGAAATGAAAATCTTAATTCATGTGCATACGTCAACATATGCGTAGTGGTTATATCAACATATAGCCCATGTATTTCAAAAGGAGGAATTGAATAGATTATTCATATTTACTCATATATGTATATATATGATTATCCTATAACTATTACTAATCTATATAGTTAGCAAATAATTTTAAGATTTAATATATTTTTTGTTCAACATTATATTATTATCAAAATAATTTATAAAATTTTCTTTGTATATATACATATATTTTATTCATCTAACATTACTAACCTATAGATAATTCCTAATAATCCAATGTAACCAAAAATCCAATCAAAAATTTAAATCTTAAAAGCGTACCTATTTTTACTCCGTTTCTTCATTCTTTTCTGAATTTAATTGACTGTTGCTGTGAAGCACATATTGGCATCTTTCGTATCTGGTCCACTATCACTTGAGAAAGTGTTTGAATCATCTGATGTTATAGTAGAAGCCTTCTCCATTATGACGACCCGTCTCCTCGACCCTCAGAAATCGACACTAATACATCCACGTTATTCACGTGCCGTAAATCCAAGTGTCGGGGTGGCAGATTATCAGGGGTGTAAAAGAAAATAAAGATAGAAGATAACACAATAATATAATCTCACATCGCATTCAACATTTTAATTATACATAAACGATCAGAGTCAAATACAAATCCATTTGGATAGTTATAACTGGCTATTCGTACATATTCTGGGAAATACATATTCATGACACGGCGGAAAATTGGTAGATATCTACATAAGGTACTTCAGCTTCATAGCTTCAAAAGACTTCTCTAAAATGCTGCCCAACATGCTCCAAAATGCGCCTAAGGTATCCTGACTATATGGCTGCCGAAAAAATAGGGCACCTAGAGTTTAAAAGAAAAAAAACTTCTGGTTAGTCATAAGACTGGTGTGGGAACTCAAAATACGATGTTTTGAAAACAAAAAGGTATCTCATAAGATTACGCCTCACACAAACACAGAACGAGTTTTTACCTTATGATAACCAAAACTCTTTATTACGTAAAATTTGAGGATATTATTCTTAATGACTTTCTTTTAAAACATTTGCAAATAAACTTATTAATCTTAGCCGAAATGGTTGCCATTATTAAATTCCAACATACTGAGTTCTGCAAACAAAACCGCAAGTTCTTATTGGAGAATGAATTTCCATACTAATGATTAGGTGAAGGGACTATCTTTCGATGGGTACACCTCTAGATGTATGTCCCGAGGCACAGAACATCCGCCCTCTGCCAACACAAGACCGGCCTACTTCTATAACTAGATAGTACCGAATATGTCATCCCTCGATCATTACCGACCTTTATCTGAGATCTCTCTTCCCATGCATCCACATTAATTTACATCCCAAACGTCATAGCGATGAGAAATATATCTAGAAGGGGATGATCATACCCTAATTGGGAATGACTCATTTAGCCTTGCCGCATCTAACCATGTTTCGGTCATTTCCAGTTAATGAAGCTCGAGACTACGATTACATTTTCATATAGCACATCTTCTTTCACTTTGAATGCCACACTGACATTCCACATTCAAATGACTGCTTTCTACAAATGTGTAACTTCCTAAGCTCGTACGTCTTAGGAAATGGTGCTAAGCTAAGAGAAGATGTCTCCACCATCACCGACTGATATACTTTTATAGAAATCCCGCATTATTTAGAATGCAAGGTTAGACATTCATCCATACAAGTTCATTCTGGGACCGAACAAAACCGAAGGTACGTTCCTCAACCATTTCTAGGCGAGATGCCCTTGTGGTTTTGAGTTTTTTCACTAAAAAGAGACCAATGCTACAATATAGTGAATCGAAAGTTTATCCCCAATTAATCAACAAGTAGTCCCTCGTTACTATCCGTCTCAATATCTCTGTCTTCAAACATCTTCAATCTCACGTAAATTAGTTCGTAGTGGTTTCAGATAGGAATCACCCAAATCCAACACCGGTTCCGTCGAAATCCAATCATTTGTAAAAATGATGTAATTAGGTGATTGTTTTTCGATTCATTCATTTTTCTTAACCAAAATATTTTCGAGAGATATATATTTCCAAAATATTCTTTTAGTGAATACGAAATCATTTAAACCTCTTTTTTTCTTAATATTTCTCAAATCATTTTTTAAGAGTATCTTTTGAGAAAATAGGATTATAGAAATCATTCTACTTTTATTCAAAATCAACTTCGATATCCAACGAATGCTATGGACGGAATAACGGTGAGATCACCTTTCAAATTCCACGAATAGGACAAGTTTCCTCTACGGATTTTAACAACGAGTACAAGAAGGTTATTTCTATAAAATCCAAGTCGAGCATCCGTGTTTTCCTTTCGATGTGTTCCATCCCTCGTCTAAAAGAAAAAAATGAGGCTAGGTAACTTCAGGGCAGTGGTTTCTCCATCCCTAATCTTAGTTACTCACCTTGTTTTCACTTTTAGATCTCACAAGCGGAATAAACATACTAATCATTTCCGCATATTCATTTTCCCTTTTTAAATCACTTAACTTCCCGTTTAACCATCTTTGAAATAGTGTTAAATTGTTCAAATTTCTTTCGAAATGCTTTATTATTTACTTAAAAATATTTACTAAGTATTTAGGAAAGGATAGTTAAGTTTCAACCTTTATTTCAAAAGTTATGGAAAAAACTCGCGAAAAGTGTTGCAAATAGTGGTACAAAAGGTAAAAGCTATATTCTTCAAAACGAATTTTATATCATTTAGAAAACCATCTTTTCAACTTAAGTCGCTTTGAAAACATTTTAAAAGATTTTTAGAATTTATTTTATATTTTTAAAACGATTATTTTAGCAATTTACAGCTTTGGTCATTTTAGAGCAAAAACTGGATTTTTCTTGAAAATGGATTTTGCCATATTTCAAAATATACAAGATGAAATCCTGATTTTCTTTTTTTATATGAAAGATATGGGTATAAGGATTCGAAAAATTCTTACTTTGAAGAATTCCAAACTATATCTCACTTCGTATATTCATTTGAACTTTTGACGCGAAAACACGAACTAGCGTTACGCGACGCGTGAAATTTTAGGCGTATTTTGATATTCATATCCAAACTTTGCCGAGATAAATTTAAACACTTAGGAATCATTTCTAAAGCATATTCAAACATTTTTCAAAGGTATAAATAATTCGATATCACATTTTATTTCTTTTGGAAAGTGATTTCCATGTGATTATACGTCGTGTAAATCCATGACTTGTTTCAACATGTATATTCAATATACGACTAATAAACATCCAAAACAATGTTTATGACCATTTTAACATATTCTAACATGTTATATGAACTTGCACATCAATGTAACAACTTTTTCTTTCTAATGTCACACGATTGTCATTTATGTACATATTTGCTTACTAACTTTTGCAGATAACTTAAAGGTGATTGGTATCTTTTTCAAACACTTATCAAACATCATTATTAACATCCAAACAATATTTATAACTTACAAAACATCATATAAACATTTTTCACTTAACAATTTAGAGTTCTCACTTTTTGTCGCTTTCAATCTTGTTTTAAACTTTTCTAACTTTGCTACACTTTGCCTTAAGCTCCTAGAATTTGCTAAATTTCCTCGAACTTGCCTTAGGAGGCCACGACCAAGCTAGAAGCGGAAGATGTGCTCGACCAAGTGGAGGATGGGGGCGTGAGCAATAGGAGAGGGAAGGAGGCGTTTTGAAGTGGTTCGGACGGAGTTTTGTTGATATTTTTCTTTGTTTTATTTTTAGGAATATTTTGACGTAACTTTGTTAAGGGTGGAAGCCATTAAAAAGACTAAGAAGAAGCTTGAAATTTTGAGAAGAAGAAGTGTGGAAGGAAGTGAGAAAGTGGGTGTGTATTTATAGAAAATATTTGAGATCAAAATATGGATATGTGTTTTTACTTAAATTATCTTCCTTAAGAATTAAGTAAACTTTTAATTCAAAACTTACCATCCACATCACATCACACTTTTAAAATTCAAACACTTGAGAGTTAAGTAAAAAATAATAATTATTACTTAACTTTATGTCACATTTCTTACTTTACGTCATATTTGATGTGACATGTGTTTGTCTTTTTTAATTTACTTTTGCTATTTACTTTCAAGAATTTTCTAAGTGTAATTATTAAAAGTAACCTTTTTTAGTTAATTGTTAACTATCTTTATATGTTAACATATTTATTAAATTATGTACATAAAGTGCAACAACGTTGCAACTACTTTAAATCGATAAAGCGTTGATTTTTGACAAAATGTTTTACAGTCATATTTTATCGTTTTATTTAAACTATTTATTTATGTCAACCAAATTTAAAAATAAATTTGTATAATGTCATTTAAAAATAAATACTCATAAATAAATTAAAATAATTTATTAAACCATTTAACTTATTTTTCTGAAATAAGGATTTTGTCACTTTTGTCGATATAAGAAAATGTTACTATTTTTATGTATATTTCTATTTCCAAACCCTACCGAATATTGTTTGAATCATAAAACCTTATATATTTAATATTTAATATCACTCTAAATATTATATTTTGAAATGGTTAAATTTTGGATCGTTATATCCGTTTCCTAGATGAATCAAATTTGGTGAGATTTTCGATTTCTCTTATTGTAGACTGCCTCTTTGCATACGGCCAAATTCGTTACAGTTAAAGCACTAACAGAATTTCAACTTCCTAGATTTTTTTTATCATTTCTCCTGAGATTATTCATTTTTCTGTATTTTAGAAATTTCTATGTTTTCTTGTTTTGAAAGCAGTTTCCTCATCAACGTCGCTGCCTGAATCCAAATCATCTATTGTTGCATTGAAAGCATTGGGCTCTTTTCTATTGTCTTACTTTCTCTTCTGCCCTGCATTTGTACTTTAAATGACATCAAATTTCCAATTAACTCTTTAATTTACAAAGTGCTAGTGTCATTAACATCTTCAATTGCAAGAGCCTTTTGGTCTCACTTAGGAGTAAGTGAATTGAAGATTTTTCTAACTTGATCCTCTTTGAATATGAGCTTTTTTTTCAGACACACCAATTTATAACGACCCACCAATTTATCAATTTAATAAATTATATTTATTTCTAAAACATTCAAAAATTATCTTTTTAACATAAACTACGACGTTTTGAACAATAAATAATAATGGTAATCTTATTTTGAATAAGTATTAACGAAAATATATATTTTGGAAGAATATCGATAAAATGGGTGAAAATCATTTTGCCGATAAACCACTTTATAATCGCTGGAAATCATGCATGGAATTGGATACACATACTTATTTATCCATTTAAACAAGAATATTAAATGAAATTATTTATTTTACTTTTGAAAATTAAATGTATTTATGACATTATCAATAATGTCATCATATTTAATACTTAACTAATGAACTTAAATTGAGATTTTAATGATTTACTAATTATTTAATTATTCAAATAATTATTTTAAAATGACAATAATTCCTTTTAATTAGTTATATATTAATCATAAATCATTTATAATAGTTTTATAAAGATATATATTTGATTTGAAATAATAAGGAAAATTGATATCGCTTTATCAATATAATAACACATTTTGTAAACGATTGTTTAATGATGATTGTAAGTTCAAGTGTGATCATTTTAATTCATTTATAATGAAGAAAAATTAGTTTTCAATTTTTTTATTTATATGCAATTTAATTTATAAGTGAAAATGTGAAAGGGAATTGGCTTTCCGATTTTCAATGGTTTAATGAATGGAAGTGTTCAAAGTCTTTGCAACATTGTTTGTTCTCTTTTGCACATACATATCACATGCACACATATACATATAAATACACATACATGTATACATATGATAAAAATGTCATGATAATATGAAACAAATATCATGTTATTTTCATTTATCTTCACCCTTGAGGCAGGCATGGAAGAGAAGTGAAGTGATGGAGGCATATGGGGGGGGGGGGGGGGGTTCAACGTATGGAATGATGGGGAGAATGTGATGATGAATAGTAGGAAAATATCATGATATTTTGATTCAAGTTTTTGGCTATAAATATAAGCACCCCTTTCACTCATTCATTCACACATTTCCACTTCTCCTTTTTCTTCATTCTAAGATTTTTCAATGGCTTCCTTCTTAATAAAATAATGAAAAATATCAAAAAATAAATAAATAAATATAGGTAAATATATACTATAGAAACCCCTCTCCAAAATTAGTGCAAACACCTACACATCCCCTCTACAACTTACGCCCCACCCTAAAACCACCATCATGGCTGAGAAACCACCTCATCCAAGCATGGCCGCGAGCATTTTAGAGTGACGGAGGTGGAGTTTTGGCCTTATGGATAAAAGAAAAGTAGAGGAAGGGTGGTAGCCGGGAGAAACTAGGCAAGGAGGAGGTCAAGGCCGTAATCTAGGTGAGGTAGAAGTGATGGCCGAGAGTTATGATCAAGGAGTGGTTGTTTAGGTGATGATTTAGTGAAGAGTTGATTTATGTGAATGTTGGTAGGAAATTTTGGTTGAGAACACTGGCTCAAGTTAATTTTAAATTTAGTTAACGATATAAATGTTTGATTAATAAATTAACATGCTTGATTGAAAATTGATTGATAACTGGATTGATTACATGGTTGACTATATGGTTGGTTATATGGTTGATAATTTGGTTGAGATAAATTATGAGAAATCTTTATAAGAAATGGTTAAGTCATTAACCATGGTTAACTTATGGAAAATAAATCCATATAAATATATGTATGGATTTTATTGAGCCTCTTAATGGTTTTGAAATTTAAAAAGTTTGAAAATGAATATTATAACAATATAATACGAGTGTGTATGCATGCCCAGATGGGCCTGCTCTAATCACAATGTCGTGCATTAATTCAACAACATATTTGTATGAGGTGTAGAGTAAATATAAATGGTTATTGTCACATAAAAGGCAAACAATTAGGAGAACTATAAGTAGACAATCAATATATTTATGAGTTAGATGCTTAGTTTTCATTTAAATTAAGCAAAAAGGAGAAACAAAACCATGTCTAAATCCACTACTGTCATATTTAACTCGGGAGAATTTGTGATAGTGTCTGCTTTCAAATAATGAAGGATGGTTTTCATTTAAATACAGTTCTTAAAAAGGTATAGTACGGTGGTAGAGTTGAATAGTAACTACAAAAAATTACATATCACTGAAAAATCTATTTCACGCATAAAATCAATTGAACTTGTCATAAGGCATATTATGCATATGTTATGCTTTAATCCACGCTAAAACAATATTTGGAAGTACAAAAGTCCAATCTTGTTATCTAATAAGTAGCATTTCATTATGTACCTTCACTATAGCCCCAGTTCTACTTCATAAATAGGAATGTGTGGCCCGTGCTACGCACGCAGGAATTGCTTGACAACATTAATGTGGAAGTTGTCACATAAGGTCATAATGTCATATGGTAGTAAGTTATTTATTATTTCCCGCACTTTTGTACTAATAATCTAATTGGATTGTAATCGAAGATTTGATGGAATTGAATGAATAAATTTTTGGACTGCCTTTATGTGTGTTAGAAATGTTTTGGTCTAAGTAACGTAAGCATCATTTTCCATCGTTCATTCTCTAACTATGCTACACTACACATCATTAGGTGGTTATGCTTGGTTTAATGTGTTAGGTATTTATACGTTGATGTGGGAAAATGTCACGAAGCAGTACAGGTTAGTTCTGTGGTTAATTAAGAGTAAATATTGATAGCCTTTACTATATAATGACCACGAACAAACAAATTAAAATATTATACTATTCTAGTTTATGTGTTGTAACGACCCGTATTTTTAGCTATTTTAATTAGAAAATTTAAGGTGATTATTGAAGGAAAATAATTATTAATGTAATTTGTTGAATAATTTAATATTTGAAATTATTTGAATAATTGTAACGGGTTTAATATGATTAAAAATGATTTGTAAAATTCTATTTTATCATATTAAAGTTAGAATGATGTTGTAGAACTTTTAAAATCGAATTAAAAGTAAATTTGTGAAAATTGAATATTTTAATATTTAATTGACGAGTTAAAATAGCCATTTTTCAAACAGTCTCGGATTCCGACGAAACTTGTTTCAACGGATCCGTAATAGTAAATTATGGTAGGATTTCAATTTTCGTGGCAATTGGACTTGTCGTTTGGCCGTGCGAGCTTGAAACGCGTAGAAATTTAATTTCGAATTTAATTAAAATAATCGACTTCGAAAAGCTATCTTCCAGATATGATCGAATTAGGCCTTGAAACTAGTTCCATTGCGTCCGGAATGGGGGTAAAACCTTATAAACGCCTGGCGGCACGTCTCGATTGGAGTTCGGATGATTTTGGACCTACCTATATAAATACGCACGCAAACCGAGACAGTTTTATTATTATTTTAATCCAGAAACCCTAATTCTAAATCATGGCCGCCACCTATTCCATGGCCAGAAATTGCCGATCTTCTTTCCTTAATATCTCTCAATCCGTTCGACGAAATCGAAAAATTCCAAAAGCAAAAGTGTAAATCTCGACGAGCTCTTCAAATCCATACGGTTGATGTATGCTAATTTTTCATGGATTCGTCCAGATCTGACTTGGAAGTGTGTACGTATTTCCTTGGATTGCGTGCAAACAACGGCGAATGACGGGATGAAACTTGGCGCGTAGGTGGCTCTGGTGAAGGGCTTCGTGGTGGCGCTAGCTGATCGTTCTGGAAGTCGACGAGGTGGTCATGAAAATTGCTTGAAGATCGGCGGCTAATGGGTTTGCATACGTGAATTTCACGTTGGGGAAGAAGCGCCGGAATCACGGAGATGAGAGCTGCGCTGCAGTGCAGATCCGAAAGTGTTTGGAGCTCATTAAAATTTTATGTTAAATCGAACGTCGTTCGATTTGATTTAAAATCGTAAAATCAAGGTGAGTGTTTTATAACGCTCACAACGTACTGAATATCTTTATGCTAGTTAAATTTGACATTATGCATAGTTATGATTTTTATTTGTTGTTGTTTGATAAAATTTAATTATCATATTGATTGTCATTTGAATTCACCATTAAAAAAATTAAATTGACAGTTAAATTTAAATTAAAATTAAATTGCGATTAAATTACCTGACATTGATAAATATGAAATTGCCGTGAATTGTATTGCCTATTGGATGATGTATTTCGATGGATGTTATTGGTTGATATTTAAATGTTTGGATGTTTATTTGTTTATATATATCCTGCTATGCATACATATGGCACTGTGATTGATTTAAATGATATATTCATCCCTGACATTTAATTGTAATAACTAATCACTTGGCCATAGGTTAGAAAATTATATACGGACACCGAGTTGGATAAATTAAATGATTTTAAAAGTTGTTTTGAAATTATTTAAATGAATTGATTTTAAGAATAAAATCCAATTTATGGAAATTGAATTATTTTGAATTGGAGCTCGAAATGTTAGAATTTAAACTTGGTAAACGAAATTATTAAGTAAAATCCAAGTTTAGATTTAAATTGAAAATTGAAATACGGTGTAAATTTTTGAAAGTTGATTTGTTTTAAAAGATTGGACTTTTAATCGAACTTTGAATATTTCTAAGAAAATTGATATGAAATGATATTTCAAGTTTGAGTTTGGAATTGAAAATTTATTTGAAATTTAGATTTAAATTAATTTGGAATTGAATTGAAATTTAAAGAAATTTGTGAATTGAAATCGAAATTTACGTGGAATAGAAATTTATTCAAGTTGAAATTGGAATAAATCGATTAAATCGAAATGGAATTTGGATTTGATTTGGATAGGAAATTTGGGAAGTTGACCGGTTTGACTTTGGAATTATTTATCAAATAATTTTTGATTTTTCCAAACTATTTTATATATAAACCATTTTATATTCAAATTATTTTCGATTAAACTATTTAAATATTTTCTATTAAACTATTTTGAATTATTTAACTATTTTAAACTATTTAAACTATTTTCTTAAATTCAAACTGGTTAAAGAGACGGAAATGTTTATATTTAAACCTTTGGTTTAAATACGAACTAGGTTAAAGTAGAGATTATAACCTAAATTGAATTCGAATCAAATTTTGAAGTGAAATTGATTTATCGGACAAAATTGATAATTTTGAATATATGATGATTTTGAAATGGATTTGATTTTAAAGCGAATATGATATTTTGTTATCAATCATGAATCAATTTGAAATATAAAAGAGCCATCAGTGTAATAATACGTAGTTATTAAAGAGACCGGGATCGGATATGGACATACTCTCTGTCGATACCGAAAACCACTTTAATAACTATTATACGCGGAGTGTTGATCCAGAATGAAGTGGATGGTTTGGTGAACGCGTTGACTGAAGAAAGAGAACGATATTGGATGACCCCTGACATGACTAAAACAGGAGCCGCGCCGGGCCATTGAGGTTCGCCACCTCTAGCGGACACACTTCTTCGACACCATATCTATTACATTTGTGATTTGATTTGGGTGCACCCCTTGATTTGGGAGTGTTGTTTCGCGGTGTTGAGGTAGTAGCTGCTATGCTCAACATCAGTCCGGATCACGCAACTACTAGTATCCTAGTTGGTATCGCCTCATGTACCTTGTCATACTGATTATCCTATTCGCGACCACTACGTTTTGGTTTGTACCTTGAGTATATGGATTGCCCTCTGGTGACTTCCGGTTTTGGGAAAACTACGGCCTTGTATATGCTTTTGGGAATATAAAATGTGTTAAGGGAGATTATGGTAATGCCTTAACGCTATTTTGATACTTTATATTACTGGTAGACATTATCTACTTAGCGTACATTACTACCTAGTAGATAGTTTAACGGATCCTTGAAAGGTGGAAAATCCCGTAACATCTCTTAAGTTATTGCACGCACGTTGACACTGGATATGAGATGTCAAACCCCGTAAACATCTCTGACGCCGTCACATTCATATTTATTTACGATTGATTTAACTTTCATATGGATATTTTAGTCCTGACTCGAGTGTTTTGTCTTTTCATTACGCTCGGGTCAGTCCTGAGTTTTCAGATTTTGAAGATCTATTCTGGAGGACGAAGACGAAGATTTGGTATACTATTACTATTATTATCTGTGCATCATGTTGTCTGCTGCATTATTTATTTGTTCCGTTGTATATGTATAACTCTGATAAATGTTGTATAAATAATTGTCTAAGTATAGTAAACAGCTTCATGAACTGTTTATTTGACTAATATATTTTATCGTTCCGCTGCGAGATTCTGTATTGTTTCATTTCCTTTATTTCTTTTCTTTTCTTAATTACCCCAATAACCATCTGCCTTTTTTTAATGGTTTGGAACCGGCATGTGTATTTGATCGTCGGTTTAAACTGTCCAAAAAGGCGGGTCGTTACAGTTGGTATCAGAGCTTTGGTTTAGCGATAAACCTTGGCTCTAGTGGGGAATAACTCATTGAAATAGAGGTAAACTATATGAATGAGTTGAGTGTATATGAGAGAGCGTACTTGTTATTTGATATAAAATGGTTTTATATTGTGTTAATTTGTTCCGTTGAGTATTTATGAATTCTGGTCGATACTTGGGACGCCAAGGCGTCGATAGGAATTTCTAAACACTCGAATAGGACAAACCAACACAATATCATTTTGGAATATATTTTATATAAAAGAATTATTTGAATATTTATTCATTTTGATTGAATTGATTGTTAGGAGATGATAATATTAGATTATTATCGTTATTGTTTGATCAGTCAATATTTACAACAATTGATTAAATAACAATGGATTTAGGAAAATGAAATCTTGTAAACACAATTGATAATGAATATAAATGAATTTTAACTTGGATTTGGGAATTTAAATTCCGGTGTTTGAGATTGACTTACAAGAATTTGAAAAATATAATATGAGCATTATATGATAGTATAATTGAGTTGAAATTGTTTTCGAAGGATTTTTTTATGATAAGTGTTATATTCCCTTCTCTTGACGCTAGAAAATGATTTCGATGATGTGTGCACGCATCATTGGCGTTTATTTTCGAGAGTCCGAGTGGGGGAGACCACTTAATAGCTTGTCTAAACCTTGTTTTGACTCAAATTTTATTTTGTTTTGCATTCTCTATAGTATGATTTAATATATAAATTATATAAGTATATATTATTTCAAACCTTGATTTGAAATGAAACCGGGATTGGAATTCTTAAGTTCTTTAATAATTAATGATTTTTTTTTATGATTGAAATGAATTTAGACTTGAATCATTAAGGAACTTCTGAATTGTGAAATGAGAAATGAACCTAAGAGCTAAGTGAAAATATCAATTGAAGTAGAAATCCTTAGAATTAGGAAATTATGAACTTAAAATAAAATTGAAACTGTAAAACTCGCATAGTATTAAATTTCATTCTATAGCTTAGATATAACTTACCAAAATACTTAAGAAGTTCAAAAATGTTATATGAATTGTTAATTGGATAATATACAAGTATAGGTTTGAATAATGAAATATGCATTTAATTAATGGTTTGCAAATATAAATAAAATTGTTAGTAAATAATTGGAATTTAAATTAACATTTAAAGGTGGTTCACAATTATGTTAATATAAAATGAAAATACTATATGTGAATGTAAATGTGAAATTAAATTATAGTGAAATTTAAGTAATGACTTAAGAATTGATAAATTGAAAATTCAACTTTAAATGAAAAGAAGTTGTATGTTGTTTAACTACATTCTATTTGCATAATACCAGTGTGAGAGTGAAAAATAAAATGTAAAGATCTATTGATAGTTGTAAATATAAAAGAAATTTAAGCTGTAAAGGAATGATACATGTATAAGTGAATGAATAAAATTTAAACTTAATGAAATATAAAATTGGTAAATGGAAACTAATTAAATTTGAATATAACTAAATGTCAATAAACTTGGAAGTGTATGAAATTAAAATTGACTTGGAAATGTATAATTGATTTAGTGTAGATTTTGGATGGATGTTAATGTTTGATATGCATTGGTTGTTAGATGGATGATAATTGATTAAGTAGAATTCATTAGTGTTAATGGAATTGAATAAACGGAATAAAATTTTAAATAATTAAATTCAAATTGGGAGCAAATTGACTTGAATTAAAAATGTGAATGAAACAAACTTGAATAAATCGGAAACAAATTGAATGTAAACCTATTGCATGGATGAATAAGAAAATAGATGACTTTGTGTTTATGATTGTTCTTTAGAAAATTTGAAGTTTTGATGTTTTGTACTCTGAAATAATAAAAGCAAATTTTTGGAAAAAAAAATCCAACATTGTCCAATATATGCTGAAACGAAAACAACCATAACTTTTAAATGGCTGAACGGAATTTGACGATTTTGGACTTTTCGAAAAGCTTAGAAACTATAGCACAACTTTTGTTTAGATAACTTGAGAAAATTCCTTCGTCTGCTTGGTTAAAAACTTGAATGTTACTCGTTGTCCTGTGTAAAAATAAGTAAAATCAGTAGTATACACCCTTAGTATTTTCGCCATATCTTTTGACTGGTTTATCGGATTTTGATGATCTTGCACTTTATGGAAAGCTAAGAACTTAAGCTAAAACTTTTGTTTTAAGTGTTTTGTGTTTTGATATCGTTTAGAAGGTCGAAAACGTGGGTGAACGTCGCTGACCTGCGCAATTCATTGCCCGGGCTGAGGCGTATCCTCTAAGTAAAACGGCCGTAACTTTTGAATGTATGGTCCGAATTCGATGATTTTGGACATTCCAGAAAGCTTGAAATGAATACAAAAACTTTTGTTTAGATTCTGTTGCCAAATTTTATATTTTAGGTGACCTAAAACTGAGATTTGTTTGCTGTCCTGAAATTGGAATCTCAGTTTTGAAGCTAAATAGGTTATATATATGTCGTGTAGGCTAAATATATCGATCTATCTTTATATGCATGGTTCTAACTTAGTTATTGAGCATTTTAGTAGGTAGCAAAGGGGTTGCGCTTCGTTGTAGAGCTCGCTTCTGTGCTAAATACAAAATGTAAGTAAACTGCTAATAAATGCTAAATAAAAGGTACGCTTGTGGTTTTATATGGTATTGGTGATATATATATGTTGTTCCCCAGATATGGGATGCCTCATCATTGAGATGAGATGTATATTTGATATATATTGTTTATATTTGTGTTATATATTGAATTGTAAAATTTTTCGATCGAGCCGCGCAAAGGAGACCCTGCCGAAATTTTCCGTGAATCCGGGTGTTAGAAAATTTTTCAAGTTTTTAAATTTTATAACTTGTTTTGATAACTAACTTTTAAATTTAGAAAGCCGTTCGGAGTAACATTGTGGAAGCGTAGTTATGACTTTATAAATGGAATTTCATTGTTTTATAAGTGGGTAACTTTGAATAAAATATATCTAATGTTGAATTCTATACTTAGTTCCTTTTCCCTTCTTTTCCTTTTCGGGGACGAAAAGTTTTGAGTGGGGGAGAGTGTAACGACCCGTATTTTTAGCTATTTTAATTAGAAAATTTAAGGTGATTATTGAAGGAAAATGATTATTAATGTAATTTGTTGAATAATTTAATATTTGAAATTATTTGAATAATTGGATAACGGGTTTAATATGATTAAAAATGATTTGTAAAATTCTATTTTATCATATTAAAGTTAGAATGATGTTGTAGAATTTTTAAAATCGAATTAAAAGTAAATTTGTGAAAATTGAATATTTTAATATTTAATTGACGAGTTAAAATGGCCATTTTTCAAACAGTCTCGGATTTCGACGAAACTTGTTTCATCGGATCCGTAATAGTAAATTATGGTAGGATTTCAATTTTCGTAGCAATTGGACTTGTCGTTTGGCCGTGCGAGCTTGAAACGCGTAGAAATTTAATTTCGAATTTAATTAAAATAATCGACTTCGAAAAGCTATCTTCCAGATATGATCGAATTAGGCCTTGAAACTAGTTCCATTGCGTCCGGAATGGGGGTAAAACCTTATAAACGCCTGGCGGCACGTCTCGATTGGAGTTCGGATGATTTTGGACCTACCTATATAAATACGCACGCAAACCGAGACAGTTTTATTATTATTTTAATCCAGAAACCCTAATTCTAAATCATGGCCGCCACCTATTCCATGGCCAGAAATTGCCGATCTTCTTTCCTTAATATCTCTCAATCCGTTCGACGAAATCGAAAAATTCCAAAAGCAAAAGTGTAAATCTCGACGAGCTCTTCAAATCCATACGGTTGATGTATGCTAATTTTTCATGGATTCGTCCAGATCTGACTTGGAAGTGTGTACGTATTTCCTTGGATTGCGTGCAAACGACGGCGAATGACGGGATGAAACTTGGCGCGTAGGTGGCTCTGGTGAAGGGCTTCGTGGTGGCGCTAGCTGATCGTTCTGGAAGTCGACGAGGTGGTCATGAAAATTGCTTGAAGATCGGCGGCTAATGGGTTTGCATACGTGAATTTCACGTTTGGGAAGAAGCGCCGGAGTCACGGAGATGAGAGCTGCGCTGCAGTGCAGATCCGAAAGTGTTTGGAGCTCATTAAAATTTTATGTTAAATCGAACGTCGTTCGATTTGATTTAAAATCGTAAAATCAAGGTGAGTGTTTTATAACGCTCACAACGTACTGAATATCTTTATGCTAGTTAAATTTGACATTATGCATAGTTATGATTTTTATTTGTTGTTGTTTGATAAAATTTAATTATCATATTGATTGTCATTTGAATTCACCGTTAAAAAAATTAAATTGACAGTTAAATTTAAATTAAAACTAAATTGCGATTAAATTACCTGACATTGATAAATATGAAATTGCCGTGAATTGTATTGCCTATTGGATGATGTATTTCGATGGATGTTATTGGTTGATATTTAAATGTTTGGATGTTTATTTGTTTATATATATCCTGATATGCATACATATGACACTGTGATTGATTTAAATGATATATTCATCCCTGACATTTAATTGTAATAACCAATCACTTGGCCATAGGTTAGAAAATTATATACGGACACCGAGTTGGATAAATTAGATGATTTTAAAAGTTGTTTTGAAATTATTTAAATGAATTGATTTTAAGAATAAAATCCAATTTATGGAAATTGAATTATTTTGAATTGGAGCACGAAATGTTAGAATTTAAACTTGGTAAACGAAATTATTAAATAAAATCGAAGTTTAGATTTAAATTGAAAATTGAAATACGGTGTAAATTTTTGAAAGTTGATTTGTTTTAAAAGATTGGACTTTTAATCGAACTTTGAATATTTCTAAGAAAATTGATATGAAATGATATTTCAAGTTTGAGTTTGGAATTGAAAATTTATTTGAAATTTAGATTTAAATTAATTTGGAATTGAATTGAAATTTAAAGAAATTTGTGAATTGAAATCGAAATTTACGTGGAATAGAAATTTATTCAAGTTGAAATTGGAATAAATCGATTAAATCGAAATGGAATTTGGATTTGATTTGGATAGGAAATTTGGGAAGTTGACCGGTTTGACTTTGGAATAATTTATCAAATAATTTTTGATTTTTCCAAACTATTTTATATATAAACCATTTTATATTCAAATTATTTTCGATTAAACTATTTAAATATTTTCTATTAAACTATTTTGAATTATTTAACTATTTTAAACTATTTAAACTATTTTCTTAAATTCAAACTGGTTAAAGAGACGGAAATGTTTATATTTAAACCTTTGGTTTAAATACGAACTAGGTTAAAGTAGAGATTATAACCTAAATTGAATTCGAATCAAATTTTGAAGTGAAATTGATTTATCGGACAAAATTGATAATTTTGAATATATGATGATTTTGAAATGGATTTGATTTTGAAGCGAATATGATATTTTGTTATCAATCATGAATCAATTTGAAATATAAAAGTGCCATCAGTGTAATAATACGTAGTTATTAAAGAGACCGGGATCGGATATGGATATACTCTCTGCCGATACCGAAAACCACTTTAATAACTATTATACGCGGAGTGTTGATCCAGAATGAAGTTGATGGTTTGGTGAACGCGTTGACTGAAGAAAGAGAACGATATTGGATGACCCCTGACATGACTAAAACAGGAGCCGCGCCGGGCCATTGAGGTTCGCCACCTCTAGCGGACACACTTCTTCGATACCATATCTATTACATTTGTGATTTGATTTGGGTGCACCCCTTGATTTGGGAGTGTTGTTTCACGGTGTTGAGGTAGTAGCTGCTATGCTCAACATCAGTCTGGATCACGCTACTACTAGTATCCTAGTTGGTATCGCCTCATGTACCTTGTCATACTGATTATCCTATTCGCGACCACTACGTTTTGGTTTGTACCTTGAGTATATGGATTGCCCTCTGGTGACTTCCGGTTTTGGGGAAACTACGGTCTTGTATATGCTTTTGGGAATATAAAATGTGTTAAGGGGGATTATGGTAACGCCTTAACGCTATTTTCATACTTTATATTACTGATAGACATTATCTACTTGGCGTACATTACTACCTAGTAGATAGTTTAACAGATCCTTGAAAGGTGGAAAATCCCGTAACATCTCTTAAGTTATTGCACGCACGTTGACACTGGATATGAGATGTCAAACCCCGTAAACATCTCTGACGCCGTCACACTCATATTTATTTACGTTTGATTTAACTTTCATATGGATATTTTAGTCCTGACTCGAGTGTTTTGTCTTTTCATTACGCTCGGGTCAGTCCTGAGTTTTCAGATTTTGAAGATCTATTCTGGAGGACGAAGACGAAGATTTGGTATACTATTACTATTATTATCTGTGCATCATGTTGTCTGCTGCATTATTTATTTGTTCTGTTGTATATGTATAACTCTGATAAATGTTGTATAAATAATTGTCTAAGTATAGTAAACAGCTTCATGAACTGTTTATTTGACTATTATATTTTATCGTTCCGCTGCGAGATTCTGTGTTGTTTCATTTCCTTTATTTCTTTTCTTTTCTTAATTACCCCAATAACCATCTGCCTTTTTTTAATGGTTTGGAACCGGCATGTGTATTTGTTCGTCGGTTTAAACTGTCCAAAAAGGCGGGTCGTTACATGTGTTGTACTATAATTTATACTCATACAAACGGTGTAAAATATTGTACTATTCTAGTATGGTTGGAGTACTGCACTTGTACTATATGAGTCTTTTAAGTAGATGTTATTTGCAAAAGAACAGTATAAAATATAAAACGGTTGTTTTTCTCATGTTTAATTACTCTTGTTTAGTATCTTAAAATATTGTCACCTCGCGTATAAAATGCACATGGGCAATTGAATTAGAGAGAAGGAAAAACAAAAAATTTCTCGGAACATAAATAGTTTAACCCAACTAAGTTAAAACTGTTACCATGTATTGAAATGTAGTTCAGCTTCAGCAAAGGCAGAGAAGAAAAAGTGGACAGTATACATTATTAGCACAACATTTATTCATTTATTTGATAAATTAAAACATATTAGTAGCAGTCATGTTACGTACACATGGTAAGAATTAAAAAAAGTCATCATGTACAGTTATATTTCAAGAAAAAGTCTGTAAAGTTTAAGTGTTCAATGAGGTGAAAAATAGTTTATTGTGATGAGAATACACTGTCACTCTCCCTGTTCACCCATTGTTCACATCCCTTAATTTCTGCCCACTTTAATGCTTCACTGCACCCTGTCTTCATCATTCACCAATATCAAACAATAACAACATCTCTTTTCTTTACAACCTTGCCTCACTCATCACTTGCCATAACACTTCAAACATACTCCCTGATCCATCACTTTTTTGCCTCTGCACATACCTACTCCCTGTCAACTGCATCAACCCAAAATCATTGCTTGCAACATCACTCCACTCCACAACCTGCTACGACAATAACACATTAACCTCCTCCTTCAAACTTCCCCATCAACTGACATTCACTTCTGCTACCCACTCCTTCCACCATCAAAACATCAGCCATAATACTTTTCATCTCCACTGCCAATTACTTTAACCATCCCTCCTGACAGAACGAACCCAAACATCACCAAACAACCCCACGCAATCATTCACCTTCCAATCATGAACACATTTTTGTTTACATTCCTATAAATAAATAAAAAATTCAATAAAACATAAATCCATATTATAATCTTATCATTCAAGCTAAATTATAGTTACAGGTTTATTGTTCCAAATGGAATGTGCAACATGACACTTAAAATCACACAACATTATTAAATCTTAAAATCTCCATGATTCAAATTCTCACTTTACAATTTACACACAACAACATGTAAAGCTTCATGCTTTATATATTTCATTGGTTAATGCTTCTAACTTTCTAAGCGTATAATTAGTAAATCCAATAATTGCCAACTTAAAATCTGCCTATCATTGTTACAATATATTAACAGCAGATGGTTGCTTGAAGACTGGAACAGTACAACACTAGCTTTATCAGCAAAGCTGCTTTCCATTTACTTATTCTAACAGTATTTTCCGTTTACTTGTTTTAATAGGACTGAATTTTGTATTTTCTTCTCAAATCTATGATAAAAAAAATATAATATAATGTGTCAGTTTAAGAGCATACTTGTTACCGCATTTCGACGTTCTTTTCTTCTTGTTACTATTTCTATCAACACCAGGTTCCATGAGCATGATATCAAAGGCACTCCTAGCAGCATCAGTAGCATCATCGACTGAAATTCCAATATCAGCTTTCTTTAAAGCTGGGGCATAATTCATACCATCTTCAGTCATACCATAGATGTGCTTCCGCTCCTGCAACTTCTTAACGATTTCATATTTGTGCTCTACTCAAATGACATGCATCACGTATTAAACCCACCATAACTTCATAAATTGTAAATACATTGAGAGTATGATCAGGTGTGCAACACTCACCTGGGAAAACTCCAGCAAACCCATCAGCTTTTTTGATCAATTCATCAATAGAAAGAGAAGCAATTGATGCATCTTTATTTTGTCCAAGAAAAGAATGTATTTCTCACTCACCGACGATGACCTTCCTTCAATGTAAATCTTATATCTGTTTTACAAAACTGATGTATGTTTATAGTAGTTGATTTCTTATGATATGCCTGAAATAACATATTTATGTAACATACCTATGAGTGCGTTCGATGGAGAAATTTGAGGATTTGAACCCTCTCTTTACTTCTGCAACCCAATCCTGAAAAATAAAAAACACAGTTATTACGTTGAAGAACTGCGTGGAAAATGTTAATTTGGGACAAACCTGACTATAAATCTATAATAAAGGAAGTGCTGCTTGTACATGAAACTAACAAATATGATAACTGTTTGCATGAAAAGAGGATTTCGCGAAGGTTAAACACACCAAACAAACATGCAAAAATGTAATTGATATTGATCCAAAATCTAAAATTTATAAAACTTAATTAAACAGTAATAAAAGAAAAATGAAAAGGAGATGGAAACTAATTCCACAATGGTGGAAAATAATGAAAAAAATGAATAGTCCCTCTAATGTAATAGTTTTGATGTAACTTTCTCAACACATGACAAAGAAGAAAAATTGTCCTACAAATAATAAACTAATGTAAGAACCGAAAACTATAGAAAAGTATTATCTTTTAATAGTATAGAAAAGTATCATATTATAATTCAATTCGGAGAACATAGATGTTGCACTTTACATTGTCATTTTGAAGTATTTATTACGGAAAATGTTACCTAACCAGGCCAAAGATTTAGATGTGTTGTGGAAATTTTAACATATCACTCACATAAGATATTCAGCACTTGTATTATTTGTAGTAGCTGTAATTAAAATCTCAAAAACCAATGAAAATATTATTACCGTGAAGTGCCAAATATGTTCATAATTTTGCAAAAGCCTGTACCTAGAACCAAATAATGAAAGGACTGATAAATAACGTGCTATAAAAATATTGTTGGCAGTTATAATGTAAACCTACTCTGTTCTGTTTCTCACCTGGAGATATCATTCTTCCTATGTCTTCTTTTCCTCCTTGGAATATCTCATCCTAATCCAATGCCATCGAAGATTCATTGTCCCTGTTATCTTCTTTCCAAAAATTTGACCATACTTTTAGTCTACTGGTTGATATCCTTTAGTAGGTTCTTCTGAGACATTAAATTTCAAACTACTCACCTCTACATTCATTATTATTGCTAAACAAACATTGTAACATCCCATTTTTCTACTACTAAATGGGAAGAAATAATTAACCCAGAATTACAACATACAAATGTGGTTACTTGAAAAAAAGTATGCAACTCAGTCTCATTTTTGTTGCTTGTGATGATAAATAGAAAAGGTAGTTTTATAATACAAAACGTTTTAAACTTTAAACTTGTAACCGTAATACAACTTAACTACATTAACTTAAACTAAATACATGCATATGATATGTAAATATTCAAATATTTGTTAATAAAATAGTAATAATATGCTAATGTAACCAATTAGTAAGCAGGACAAAGCATTTATGTTACTCTTACTAACTATCATCTCAAAGACTAAGGACTATATGTTATTTTACAAATCAAACAGGGAAACTAACATGACTTTTTTTAAATGATAGTTGAATAATCATAATTCATGCGTGCCAAGTTTGAATAGTTAGAATGAATAACTTCATTGCCTTGGTATGAATATCCAATGATTGTATACAGTAGGTCGAGAGAAAAATGGAACAACCAATATTATCATATCCACTCAAAGCAAACATCATTGCCTTGATATGTATACACAAAATATTAGAAGGAAAATACCGAAAGGCAAAACATGGCCTTAATTTTTATCATCATCACATATACTAACTAACAAAAAAGTAACTTACTGCTTAAGAGAAGTTCATACCTTATAATGAACACACACCTCCATTTAATTGAACTCGAACACCAATTATTTGATGAAGTACTAAGCAGTTTGTAATGGTCAAATGTCATGCTCTGAAATTTAAGCACAATAATTAAGAAAGTTTGAAAAATCAGGTTTATATAAAACACTCAACCATGTCTTTTTTTAGGGCTGAATGAATTGATGACCCATTCAACAACTCATGGTTTTTACTCGAATAATGTGTCTAAAATTATACTAAAGCAGATGTTGTCATATTTCCTCATAAATTTAAATTAAATTATCTTATCCTAATTAATTTCAATTTGCAAAACTAAATGGATAAATTTATATTCAAACAAAAATTAAATTAAAATCTAAATCGATGTAGACAAAATGTAAATTTTAGCAAGGTTTGCTTATAGTTATATATGTCGATTTTGATTGAAATATAAACCTAGCATTATTTAAACCAAAAATAGATCAAAAAAATTCAAATTTATGACATAATTTTAGCTCAAGAAAGAATACAAATACACTCAATTTTGATTAACATAAAAATAATTAGGTGGTCGAGTTGCATCAACAAATCAGTTTTGGTTCCATAACTGATTTAGAGTAGCTTTCTCTTTACTATTACTTTATTTTAAAGTTTAAATCACCAAAAAGATATAAAAAAAACATAAGTTCTTAACAAATTCAATATAAACCTTGAAAAAGAGAAGTACATAGCTTATGATTTCATAACTTCACGGTTTGAGGGTCAATGATTCTGGTTTCATCTATAAAATTTGGTTTGATCCATATATGTTGTATAGAGTTGAAAACACATTGACATAGAAGTCATTTAATAATTACAAATGCATTATGTTCCATCAGGAAACCACATTGAATTCGGATTTTGAAACATCTATAAGAAACATAATTTTGAAATCTGTAGTATAATAGTAATCAAAAATACTTTAGTTAAAATTAACACATTCCTTTGTTATGAAAACATTACAAAGCTAACAGATTAATCAAGGTAAAACACTTCAGGGAAATGCAACTTTCACCTATAGAAAATTGCTGTTATAAAATATCTTTATTCTTTAGTAGAGAAAATCTGTAAATTAATTAACGTATGCATTCTTACAGAAACATCAACCTAAGATGCCACAAACCGAAAAATGAAAATTATGGCATTATGAAAAATATGAGTCCCAAAAACCATAAATAAATTAACGTATGCAAAATGAAAAATATGGCATTAATTAACGTATGCAACTTCTCTTTAATAAGCAAACAAAATTTGCAATAAGTGCACGTATGAAAGTACAAAGTTAACAACTCCTTGTAAATTATTGTCAGTTTTAATTAAAATTAACCTTCAACAATTTCTTCAATGGTAATAAGTTCCCATAGTTTGATAATGAAAATATGTAATTAATTTCACATTAACATTCAAAAATGAAGTAAATAATATAAATCTAGCTAAATTTTTCTAATATTTGGAAGCCGTATGTTTTCCCTTTCTATTTGCAAGAAGCCTAACTCCTAAATTTCTAAATCAGACATTATAGATGAAATAGTAGTGTATCATTTCAGTGATACAAATCAATAGCATTAAAAAAATAGTGTAATTAATGCTTAAGTCAAAAACTTTGCTCAAATTAGGAAAAATATATTTGCAACAACAATTAGTGGAGAATTTAAAGAATGATTTTGAAAGGAAATATTGTTTACAAACAGAACCTATAAAGTCATTAGCTAGTAATTATGTGCCAATTTAATCAAATCCAGTAATAAAATCAAAATTGGCTAGGAGTATAAATGCACAATAGTGGTGAGCCAATATGCTCAAGATAAAACATTAAGAATACTACTAAATTATACATGCTTAATCTATATACCACCAAATCGTTAAAATTATAAATAGTTCTAGAAAAAACATTTCTTGAAAAATAAAACCGATAGAGTTATTAATTAGTGTTCTCCACTAATTGAATAGTGAAATAATGATTCCATAAAAATGTGTTCATCGGTATGGTAAAGCTGAATCAAACACATATAACATTCATGGAAAGCAAAACCAAATCAGTGGCATTGAATAGCATGCAGGCGATGACATTTAAAAAAATACTGTAACTAATGTTAAAGTCGCAAAAAAAATTCATGACAACATTTAGTGGAGAAATGAAAAGTATAATGACAGAAAATGCTGAGTTAATGAAAATAAGTGATGAGCGTACTGAAAATGTTTGTACATTCAACCTTTTTTTGCGAATTCATAAACTGGTAAGAAATCAGATAAGTTTGAATTAAGAGCAGTGAATGACGGCTCAAAAGTATCACCAATTGAAGCACGTAAAAAGTTTAGTTAAGGCATATACATTGTGCAAAATTATACCTTAGAGAGAAAACAGAAGGTAAGAGAAAACGTCTATGCTATCAGATCGGTAAGTAGTGAGCTATCTCTTCTGGATTCCAGTCGCTTGCCCTAGGATGAGCTATTTCTTTCGACTAACCCAATCGCTTGTCGTGGGGTAAGCTATCTTTTCTGGCTAGTCCAGTCGTCGACCATGGATGTCATGCCACTAATGAATTGAGGTCGAAGCTCAGGAAGATTGATGTTGAGGAAAGTTATCATGGGTGCTACGCCGCTGGCGAGATGGAAAATGGGGGCATGAATGGAATCGAGGGTTTTGTAGGGCGAATTTGGAGACGAAATCGATTAGGACTTAGGGAGGAGGATGAGAGCGAAAGGTACGAATGCGGTGGGAGGCATCAACGCGTATGAAACGCAAGGGCATTTAGGGAATTTCGAAAGGACACAGATGAATCTAATACAATGAACTTTCATTATTAGCAGTAAAGTTTATGAAATATTTTAAAAGTGAATATGAGATTTAATATGGAAAGTATTATTTGAAATGGTTTATAAATGTTTAAAAACATTTAAAACTCAATTTAGCAAAGTTTTGACAAGATATGAAATGGGAGTCAAAATAGGTGCATCGCATAACGGTAGTTCGATCTCACACTGTAAAAGTTTAAATCCATTTATAGAATGGAATCGAAGTTGGAATTATTAGGAATAAGAATTTTCAACCCTTTATAATCATATTTGTCAAAAAAAGAAAAGGATCGAGATTTCATTTAATTAATTTTGAAATATGAGTAAAACAAATTTCCAAATTAGTCGCGGCTTGGCAGTACGGAAATCAAAAGGGAAATTCTTTAAAATGGATATTTTTTAATTAAAAAATATGGAATAAATTTTATAAATATATTAAAATGTTTTAAAAAGATAAAAAATGTTTTTTTGATCAAAGAAGCTTTAAAAACACTAATTGTAGCACTTTTCGCGGCAGTTTTAGTAACTTTTGTAAATTACGGTTTTAACTTAATTATTCTTTCCCGAATCTTCTATAAATATTTTAAATAAACAAATAAGTATTTTAAAGATGATTTGGAGGATTCATAATTATTTTAAAAAAGTTCAAATAAATGATTGGAAGAAAAGTTGTTATAAATAAGTGATTTGATCTTGACTCTAAAAGCTGATAAGTAGAATGGATTTTTCTATTCATAAGATCCGAATGTGATGTGCTTAAACTAAGAAAACATTCAGGAGCAACCATTGTCCTAACTCATCTAGCCTCTTTCTTAGGAGTGGAATGGATAAGGTCGAAATGTTGGAAACGAGACAAGTATAAAAGAATCAAATTTACAAACTTAATTTCAGACAACTTCGATTGTAAAGAAATGATCTTCTCATACTTAGTAATAAATCTTGAGGAGGGAACTTGTAATGTACATATGAATTTAAAAGGTGATTTCAATATTATTCGACGGATAGTAAAGATTAAATACAGAAATTAACATTGAGTAAAATTGATATAATTTCTACAAATTCTTTTTTACTCAATATTAATTTGTTTTGAATTTACCATCTTAAGATAACTTGATTTCAACTTAATTAAAAGTTATGATTTGAAAACCAGAAATTTTTGTTAAGATTTAAATAAATAATTTGAAAATGTTTCCCAAAGGAAATGGTAAAATGATTTGGAAATTATACCATGATTACAGGGTTTAATTAACTATAGAATTTGAGAAATGAGGCTTAATGATTCCATAATCTTAAGAAGATAAATGGAATAGTTGAAAATAATATATCTTAGAAAGATAATCGAATGAATGGAAAGACTAATTAATTGGATGTTGTTTGATAATCACCTATATACTTAACATCTTTTTATCGATGATTGGTTTGTAGAAACTGGAGTCGAATTTGGACGATTCCTATCCGAAAACCACTTCGAACCATTATATACGTTCGGAAGTGAACACATGTTTAAGATAATGATTTTGAGAATGAAGATCTTCATGACGAAGGACTGTTTGCCACTACCCAGCGATTTCATATTTTATATATATATATATATATATATATATATATATATATATATATATATATATATATATAGTGGCAGTAGTTAACTGTTATGAATTTTTTTGATGCAATGATTACTTACTTCTAATCCTAAGGGTGAATCCCGATAGGATGTAATACGAGAGTACCTTCAATTTGTCATGTTTTTGGACATATTATATGAATGAATGTCTGACATTGCATTTCTTAATCACGTACATTGATCTCTACAAACATACATCTGTTTGGTGGGGTAGGAGGTAACTCTTTTACATTTAACACCCTTCTCTATGAGCTCGAACGATGTACATTTGTGGAAATCAATAGTGTATTGTTAGAAAATGCAATGTCACATTCAAAGTGGAAATTATTATGAGAAAAGCAAAGTGTGGCTTTGTGAAAAGCAAAGCGTGGTTTTGTAGAAATAGATCGTTGCCTCACGAGACTCATATCCCGGTAATGGTACGAGTAATTATGTGGTCCGTGGGACACATATTTTGGTTTTCAGTTTTATGAGTATGAAGGAGTCTAGTGGAATCTGGATCCTTAAGGCATCTACTGCCTTATAGACAGATACATTGGCATCTAAGTCCTTGATTAGTAGCCATTGGGAATACTAATCCAATGGAGTGGACAACAGAGGGTTCGGAGTCCATGGACGAGGGGCCGTTGAATACTATAGTTATTGCACTAACAGTTTCACATTGGAAGAAAAGGCCACTAGTTTTTCGTCATGTTGGAAATCTAATTCCAATACGAACCATTACAATATTGGTTATAGAACCTCATATACCGTCAAATTTAACAAATGCAACAATTTTGGCTATTTTGATATGATATTTGAAAAGTGTTTTTTCAAAGGAATGTCATTAAAGATAATATCAAATTATTTCGATATAAAAATATTTTGGTTAACGTAAGGTAAAAACTCATCCGTGTTTATGAGCGGTGTGGTCTTACGAGATACCATTTTCCAAAGGTTTGATTTACGTCAATCCGATCTATACATTTAAAATTCGAGTTTTCGCACGTCGATTTATCAAGCGTGATCCGGGTATTTTCAACACTCGAGTCATATCCAAGTGGTTTTAGGTTTAGCTTAAGACGCTTGGAGTTTCCAGTTAAGAGCTGGAAATCTTCATTGATGTATGGATGTATTCTATTTTCAACTGCATTTGTTCAGCATTATAAGGACGAAGATTTATAACTGTCTAGGCTGAATATAGGTTAGACTCTGATATATATATGTAAAATTTCTTCTGTAAAAGATTTTGTGATTAATATCATATGTTATTCCATTCGTATGAGATTCTTTTTTCTACACTGTTTCAATCTTTATTTTCTTTTCACCCTATCTATCCGCTTTTTCATTCAGATTGGGTTGGACATGTGCGATTTATTTTCAACTTAAAATATACAGAATTGTGGGTCTTTACATTTGGTATTAGAGCTTGGGTTGAGCGTACACCTAGACTTTGGTAGGGTAAAACTCATTTAGATAGGAATAGCAATACCCTAGAATGAGTGATTCATTAGAGATAAGGTTATTAACACACTAGAATGAGTTTGTGCATATTATACATATGAGCGCGTATTTGTTATTGGACGTAAAAATGTTTTGTGTTGATTTATTTGTTGACTGGTTTATAAATTTTGTTCGATGCCCCTGATCACCGTTATCGACAGGGATTCCTAAACACCTAAACAAGGCAAACCGACATACAGATTGTGAAATTTTTAGGTAAACAAAATTATTTTACTAAGAATTTATTTTATATATGAAGAAATAACTTTTGAAAATTATTATAGTTATTTATCTTGTGTTATTTTGTGGTTTAGGGAATGATAATATTTGTCATTTGCTGATTAAACAGATACTTTTTGAATTAAGTTTCACGATTTGACTATAAGATGTTTGATAATAATATAGGATTAAGATTAATGAATTTTTATAAGATAATAAAATAAGCAAGTAGTATAAAAATGTATTTTACACAAACAAAATATTTTGGGGAAGATGGGTATGAAAGATATTTTATATAAATTTTTGGTATTTTGGAAAAGAATTATGAAAATTTAATAGGAAGTAAGTTAATATAAGATGATTTTATGAAAGGGATTTGTGAAATGCGTTTTATAAACAAAATAATCAAATGGTTTTTTGAAAAGTAAGAAAGTCTCAATATAACTAGTTTGAGTGGCTCGAAAATAACTAAAAATAGGCAAGAGATATGTTTAGATGGTAAGCAGTTCTCTGAAGTATTATCCTTCTCGTTAAAGGGATATAGTATACTACTGATAAAACCCAATTCTGGGTATTAGTCTGGAGTGACTCGATCTATATAATTTTTCTTAAGATAACATGATAATTTTGAATTATTAATTGACAGGTTAATATCAATGTTGGTTAAAAGGAATACAATATAATGAGAGGAGTCGATTGTAATTTGAAAAGTATAAGGTAAATTATCTTTTAAATTGAAATCATTCCTTTGGGATGAAATTTTTTCCTCTAAGAAAAATATTTGTTAATCAATATTTAGAGTGATTATATATAATGAAGCATCTTTAAAAGATAAAAGTTTTATGAAAAGTTTTCATAAAGATTTTTAAACGTAAATAAGTACATATGAAGTACGTAGATCATTTCAACACACGATTTGGATCAAAGATTTGAGTATGGAAATTTGAGGAATATTTATCATTCATTCTTGACGACAAATTGATGAGGGTTTATGATTGGGTACTTGAGTATTCTATCATAGTTGAGGCTTGTATAAGAGAAATAAAGTTTTCTAATCAAGAAGCCTGATCAGAGTCCACACTAGAGGATCGAAGGATCGATATTTGTTTGGAAGTAAAGTTGTGGATTCAAATAGAAGACTGAATCAAATATTGCATATGGATGATCTATATGCATCATACAGGAATAAGTATTAAAATAAACATTCTGGACAAAACACCTTTTGTTTTGGCATAATTTCGAGGACAAATTCTTTTAAGGAGGGAAGTCGATAAGGCCCGCAAATTTACCACTTTGATAAATTATATTTATATTTAAAATTCAAATATGAGCTTTTGAACATAAATTATGATGTTTTAAACAGTAAATAATAACGATAATCTTACTTTGAATAAGTATTTACGAAAATATATACTTTGGAAGAATATCGATAAAATGATTGAAAATCGTTTTATTGGTAAACCACTCTATAATCGCTGGAATTCGTGCACGGAAGTGGATATATATGCTTATTTATCCATTTAAAAAGGAATATGAAATGAAATTATTTATTTTACATTTTAAAATAAAATTTATTTATGACATCATCAATAATGTCATCATATTTAATACTTAATTAATGAATTTACATTGAGATTTTAATGATTATTTAATTATTTAATTGTTTAAAATGATAATAATTCATTTTGATTAGTTATATAGTGATAATAAGTTATTTATAGTAATTTTCTAAAGATATATATTTGATTTGAAATCGCAAGGAAAATTGATACCACTTTATCGACGTAATAACACTTTTTGTAAACATTGTATAACAATAATTTATATAGCTCGTGCAAATGCGATCATTTTAATTCATTTATAATGATGAGAAATTAGTTTTCAATTTTTTTACATTTATATGTAATTTAATTTATAAGTGAAAATGTGAAAGGGAATCGGCTTTCCGATTTTTAATGATTTAACGAACGGAAGTGGTTCAAAGTCGTTTGTAACGTTTCGAATTTTCGTTGCCGAAAAACCGAATAGTTATGGGGTTTTAAGAAAAAGAAAGAGGTAGAAGAAGAAAGAGAGAAAGAAAAATAGAAAGAAAGAAAAACAGAACAGAAAGAAACAGTAACTACAGAACAATATCAGAATCTCACAATTCGCAGCGGAACAACATATAATAGTAAATGAATAATCTTTAAACAAAGAACTATATCAGTTATTACATTACATTATATTACATTACATCAATCATCAGAGTGTACAACAACAATCAATTTTTTTAAACAGCGGAAAAAGAAGTACTATACTAGTAATACGCCATGCCATCCAGCTTGCCTCCAGCAACTCCAGAATATCCAGAATATCCTGATAAACCTAACTCTTGACTGCCCGTGTGGAAATTGGTGGGCACCCAGAGTTTAGGAAGGAAAACAATAAACTCCGAGTCAGTCATGTGACTGGTGTGAGAACTCAAAACAGTTATTTTTTTTTTTAAATAAAAATAGAGGAATATTTTTAAAATAGATTCGCAATGCTTTTTAAAAAGAAATGAGACTACCATAAGGCCTCCCGCACACACACACATGCAAACGCAGAATCGGAGGAGATTTCTCCTTATGATAGTCAAAGATGCTTGATACGCATTAAAAAGAAACATTTGATATTATTACTAGTGCATAGTGTAGAAATTTATTTCGAAAATAAAGATATAAATCTTAGCCAGCATAGACATTTCGCACTTATGCCTACTATAGCTACCATCCAAACAATGTTGCGACACCATAAGTGAATGATAGGTTCTACAACTAAAACCGTACAAGTTTCGTATTGAGAATTGGATTTCTAACAAATGGTCAGGCCAAGGAACTTCCCATTGCCACTGAGAATGCCTCTGGATGGACATCCCCGAGAACCAAACCGGATCACTACCAACACAAGGCCGGGTTACCCCTAACTGGGTAACAACTGACCGAATATGCCATCCCCCGGTCCTTTGGGACCTTTATCCGAGAGCTCTCTAATCAATTCACACAATCATAAAAACAAAGTGTTTCAACATGAGTAAGTATCTGGGCTCCATACCATGATACCATCCTTTTCCAGAAGGAAATGGACACATCCTAAAGGGCGCTACCCCTCATAACCTTGCTGCATCTTTCCTGTTTTGACCATTTCCGGGATGTGAGGCTCGACGAAGTCACGTCCACAAAAACATACTTTATACAAAAGCCATGCTTTGGGTCAACAAATGATCAACACAATGATCACTAAGATAGACGATCAAATAAATGATCCTGTCACAATAATCAACACAATGATCATTTCAGCAACACTCAGCATGTCACATTACCAAATTTGGGAATATATCGCTGATAACTTCAACTATATAACCTCTAAACTCGTACGTCTCAGAGAAGGGTGTTAAGCTAAAAGAATAAATTCTCCGCCACCTCAGAAATATATTTGAAAGAAATCGGCTTTATATCTCAACTTGTAATGTCAGACATACAATCCATACAAGTCTGTTCCGGGCTCGAACAGAACCGAAGGCACTTACAAAGAAGTCCTTGCAATCCGAATAATTTCTAATCACGTTCGGATTTCCCATCACTTATGGAGATCTCTATACCGGGGATCAGCCAGTGCAGAGACAATCAACAAGAAACCCTTTCGTTTTCGAAAATATCCGGTCTTCAACACCGTTCTTCGAATGCAATTCATAACGACGTATCACATATTCGGAATGGGTTATACGACCCCATGGTCCTTTCCCGGTTAACCCGAATAGTGAGCGCTTATTTTTTAAATAGGTGTGGCATCCAATTCAAGTAATCATAGCAATTACTCATTCAAGGGTAAATATTGATAGTCGGTTATTTAACTATCAATAAAGATGCGCCACATCATCAGATTCCAAATAATTTTCCAAATTATTTATTTTTCCAAAAATATCTATACTAGATATAAAATCTCAATACTTCAAAAATAAACCAATGTTTATTTTGAAACCAATTTCCCTTTTTCATTTATAAATTCTATAGTGAATTTATATTTCATATTTTCTATTGATTTACAGTTTCAATAGATTTTTATTTTTAAATTCCAATTTATCTTCAAAAAGATAAATTCTTAAAAATATTCCATTTCATATTGGAAAAGTAATTCCATACTTATTCTAAAAATAAGTATTCACAAATCTTATTTATTTTCAACAATTTGAAAAATATTCAATATACTTAAACCATAGTCAAGTATATATTTCATTCTTTAAGGAAATCATTCTTTTATTATAATTTATTTGGGTCAAAACGAATGTTGCGTAAAACATCGTTACGACAACCCAAAATCACTAGTATAGGGATTCGAAATTAAAATAGATATATAAATCCCAATACTATATAAAACATTTCCTTTCGGAAATCATTTACTATAACAACAGTGTTATAGTCCACCATTTCCTTCTATTTCTCGAAAACGTCTATTTCAACAATAAATGTTGAAATCTATGTTCTCATTCCCTTCTATTTCTTGAAAACGTCTATTTCAACAATAAATGTTGAAATCTATGTTCTCAATACTCAATGCATTTTAAAATATCTTTAAACCGTTTTAATTTCTTTTTAACACATTCTTTCCTCAAAAGATATCCATTTTATTCAATAATATATTTACCGTTCAAAAACGTGAATATAACTTCTTTATAAACTTCTATATTCAATTCATCAAATTCAATTGGTTTCGGTTATAAATTCCATTTCTATTTAAAAGCTTCGATTTTGTAAATCTCGTTTATTAACCCAATTCAATTGATACAACTCAATTTTAATACCAAAGGTTTATATTATAAGTCAAGTACTTATAATTTATTTATTTACAAATCGTTCCTTTAAACTTTACCAATTATAAATCTTATTACTTATAAGTTTTCTTTATAAATTTCCTATTTCCAACTTATCAAATTCGATTTGATTTCGGATTTATAAAACAACGTTTATAAATCCCATTTATAATTTCATAAACTTCTATTTACCAAAAGTCAATTTATTAGCAAATTCCATTTATCTTCCACATAAATGACAAGGTCCAATTCATAAGAAATTTACTTATAGACTTTTGTTTTACAAATCTATACATTTTCTAACTTCACACTTTATAAATTTATAAATTTTCATTTACTTATAAAAACAATTTATACTTCATTTATAACATTTATAAAAACTCAATTTATAATTCCAATCATTTTAAATTTATAAAAATCAATTTAAAAATCTTTTATATACATTGTTTTTAATAATTCAAAAATTCAAATTTAAACCAATTTCAATTTACTTAACTATTTATTTCCAAAAATCTCAATTTGATTTTATTTTATAAAAGTCTTAAATTCTATAACTTCAAAAATTAAATTCTTAATTTGGTTTAAAATGAATCAATTCAAAATTTTACTAAAAACATATATTTGGAAAATCGATTTAAAAATCCCTTTAAAATCAAAAATCATTATTTTTAACTTTAAAAACGAATCCAATGATGCCACAGCATCAATTGGTCAATCACTACACAAATATCATATATCGATATGATATTCACAATCATCAAAAATATTTATAAACAAATAAATATTTGTGAGGGGTCCAGTTGGATCCCTCCAACCTGTTTCCCTGCATCCAAAGAGTTAGCACAATACCCATTCCACTTCGAGGTGGAATATCGCGGTATATGGGATTTTAAAAAATATTCCGCTTACTAACGGCGCAATAGGGTCTCATCCGCTATACGAGGCGGGAAATCAATCAACTGCAATATATACATATGCCAATATATATATATATTGCTATATATAGATATATCCTAAAATATCTACTATCACAATCAAGCAAACAATCAATCAATCCATCAACAAAATTTAAATATAACTATTTAAAATTTAATAAACCCTTTTTGAGTGAGAAGTTCTCACCTTCTATTCCCGTTTGCAATCCACTCCCAATTCAACTTGTTTTCTTTATTTATACCTTGTATAAATATTATACACAATTTATTAATATTCGAATCAATCGAATAAATTAAATTTTCATTTGACAAATTTTAAATTCATCTGTGATTTCATTTTTAATAGTTAAATAAATTGATAGTTTCGTTTAAACCAATTTCTCGTTTAATAAATTTATTTAAACAATTTTTTCTTTAATAAATTTATTTAAACTAATTTTGTCCTTTTAAAATAATTTTAACTAGAGATTTCCAATTGAACTTAATCTTTTTTTTTTATAAATTTTAAATCAACAAATCTTTTCTTAAATAAAATTATTTTTCTTTGTTTAATAATTTATTTAACTAAAAATCTAAAAATTAAATTTCCTCTAAAATTTGTTTCTACTAATTCTTTTACTTTAAATTAATATCTTTAAATCGATTTCTTCTTTAATAAATTATTTTAACTAAAAATTAAATTAAATTAACCAAACTCTCTTTCAATTTCAAACATGTTACTCTTAACAATTTGTCTAATCCAAATTTAAATTTCAACTAAATTTATTTAAATAAATTTATTTAACTACAATTAAATTTTAAAACTAAATTTCCTTCTTTTAATAAATTATTTTACTAAGGGTTTAAATTTTTACTAATTTTCCTTTTAAAATCAATTTAACTAGAAATTTTCAATTGAACTGAATTTCCTTTTTATAACCTAATTAATTTATTTCTTTATTTAACTTAAAAATCAAATTTCCTTAAATAAATCAATTTATCAAATAAATTTGAATTCTTAACAAATTTTCTTTAATAAATATTTTCCATTTGAAACTAAATCTATATTTAACTGATAATTTTGTTTTAACAAATAAATTTAATTTTAAGCAAATCTTCTTTTATAAATCCCTTTAAAATTCCCATAGTTTTTTCCTTGTCTAATATATACCCACTTTGTATAAACATTATATAGATTCATTAAGATATGGATTTTAAATTAAATTTTTTTTTTCTTTTAACCAATTTAATTAACCAGGGATTTTTTTATTTTAAATCAATACTTTTATATCTCAAACAAATCCCTTTTAAATAAATTCGTTTAACAAAAATTAATTTTAAAGCTAAATTTACTTTAACAGATTATATTTTTTTTTTTTGCACTGTATACATATTAAAATTTACGGAATATATATATTTATCCAATTAAAATTTGTTGTTTACTGTATATTTATAATCTTTAAATTAAACAACTATGACTTATAAATAATTTTTTTTTTTCTGTTTTAAATAAAATTTAAAATTACCACAAGAATTTTACATCTTACTGTATTAAATAAAAATTTTGAAAACAAAAACAAAAAAAAATAAATAAATAAAAATTCAAAACTACCTCACTGTAATACGAGAACCCAAAGCATGCTCCACCGAGTTGCCTCCTTCTTCGAATCGCGTGCCGCCGTCGATTCGCTTCAATGGCCACTGAGCTCTCCAAGCTTGGCGCCACTGCCTATCTTTCGTCCCTCACCTCGTCGCGCTCGCGCGAGCTTCGCGATGCTTCCCATGTCTCAACATCCCTGCGCACGTCGCCACATCGAAGATGAACCCCCTTGTCGCCTTGAGCCATGACAGCGCCTCCTCCCAGTTGACCGCGTCGCCGTGCCTCGCGCCGCGCCTTAGCCTCGAGCGCGCGCACCAATCGCGACTCGCGACCCTCGCCTCCCCCACGAAATCACGCGCGCCTCCACCATCATCGCGCGCGACTTGAACGCGATTCGCCATTTACCCCCTTTTTTATTTTATTTTAAACTGCTCGGTATTGTTGAAGAAGATGAAAAGGGGAGAAAGTCACGCGGTCATTGTTTTATTTGCTTTCGTTCGAATGAATTTGGGAACGAACTGATTGAAGAAGGGAGGAATTCGTGAATAAGGTTTTGAAGGAGAGGAGAACGAGATTCATTTCAATCGGCCATTATTTTCTTCGTGATTTTTGATTTCTGAGAGAGGGAGAGGTATTTGAAATCGAATGAGTATGGTTTGCACGATTTCATCAGTGATTGTAGGCGTGATACTCTGCGTGTTTTAAGGGAGAACGTGATGTTGTTTGACTGAAATTTAAATTTAAATTTAAATTTAAATCGTTGAAAATTTCGACGCGTTTACGTGTCGTGTGCTCACATATTAACTCCGAAAATTACGAAATTTGAAATCCGGTAATAATTCAATATTACGGACCCAATGGAACTGGTTTCGTCGAATTCCGAGACTGTGCCTCGGACGGCTATTTTAAATATCGATTCAAACGATTCACTTTCAAAACTGAACAATTCACTTTCAAATTTGATTCTGAAGCTTCGATTATCTTCAATATTATCAATATGAATTTTACAAGCCTTTGAAATATTTTTTTATTGGCTTAGAATTGAAGATTCAAATTTTTATTCAACTCTCAATAGATTAAATTTTATAATTTAATTGCCTATTTCAAAGTTATATTGAAAGTTCAATCTAAACCGTCATTCAAATATTTAAAAATAAATTAAATATTTCCAAATTAAATTATTTAAAATTCTGGGTCGTTACAATCTTTCCCCCTTAAAAGAATTTCGTCCCGAAATTACAAGTTAAGAAGAATGTCCTTATTCCCATTAACTACTTTTCACAATTCAAATAGTTTTATCAACTTACTAGCCTAAATCTTTTTATTAAAGATTCACTATTATTTCAACTAGCTTTCTAACTTCGATTATAGGTTTCAAACAACATTGTTTTACTAACAATTCAAATTTAAATTCAAATTCAAATTTCAAACTCTCAAATTTTTTCTCAAAATTTTTCTAACACCCTAAATTTTCGAAAAATTTCGCCAGCGTTTCCTTTGCGCGGCTCGATCGGTACGACTACAGAATGGCACCACGGCCCCTCAGAATCAAAAGGAAAAGAGAAAAGCCAAGTGGCTAGAGAAGAAAGTCATCAAATCTCATACTGAAATTGAAATACGTACCTTTTTGTCGAGCAATTCAATTTTATCTTTGAAATCAAAATTTCCATTCCATTTATACCTGTATAACCTGTATAATCTGCTAGTAGTAGTATCCAAATCCAACATTCAAACCAATTTGCCAATTCTATTGCAAAATTTCCAATATACGCTTCTTATATATTTTGACTTCACTATTGAAGTTATATATTTAATTTTCATTCAATTTCACGTTTCAATTCAATTCACAACTTCAAATTCATTCGAATTCAATTCTCAATTTCAAATCTATTTGAATTAAATTCTCAATTCTAAATATTGAATTCTATCGATTAACTTTCATTTAGTAATTCATATTACTATTTTAAGTTAGTTTCATTCACCAATTCATTTCAATATTTCAATCCATCTCGTTTTCACTTAATTACTCAATTCAATTTTATTGCTCATACCATATTCATTCCATTTGAAATTAATAATTTATCAAGTTAGTTTACTTGAATTCAATTCATTTTACTTTATTTAATTTCATATACTAATGATAATAATTCTATATTATCACTTCCTAACAATCATGCAACCATATACTATAATAATTCATAGAAAATCATTTCTTTTCTATACCAAAAATAGTTTTGGGCAAATTATTTTATTTACCCGATTCAAAATCAAATTTTATATTCACTAACAAATACACGCTCATATCTATTATCACTCTCAAACTCACTCTAGAGTACTGCTGACTCTATCTCTAATGAGTAATACCCAACAGAACCATGGTTCTCGCTTAACCAACAGCTCCGATACCAAATGTAACGTTTCGAATTTTCGTTGCCGAAAAACCGAATAGTTATGGGGTTTTAAGAAAAAGAAAGAGGTAGAAGAAGAAAGAGAGAAAGAAAAATAGAAAGAAAGAAAAACAGAACAGAAAGAAACAGTAACTACAGAACAATATCAGAATCTCACAATTCGCAGCGGAACAACATATAATAGTAAATGAATAATCTTTAAACAAAGAACTATATCAGTTATTACATTACATTATATTACATTACATCAATCATCAGAGTGTACAACAACAATCAATTTTTTTAAACAGCGGAAAAAGAAGTACTATACTAGTAATACGCCATGCCATCCAGCTTGCCTCCAGCAACTCCAGAATATCCAGAATATCCTGATAAACCTAACTCTTGACTGCCCGTGTGGAAATTGGTGGGCACCCAGAGTTTAGGAAGGAAAACAATAAACTCCGAGTCAGTCATGTGACTGGTGTGAGAACTCAAAACAGTTATTTTTTTTTAAATAAAAATAGAGGAATATTTTTAAAATAGATTCGCAATGCTTTTTAAAAAGAAATGAGACTACCATAAGGCCTCCCGCACACACACACATGCAAACGCAGAAACGGAGGAGATTTCTCCTTATGATAGTCAAAGATGCTTGATACGCATTAAAAAGAAACATTTGATATTATTACTAGTGCATAGTGTAGAAATTTATTTCGAAAATAAAGATATAAATCTTAGCCAGCATAGACATTTCGCACTTATGCCTACTATAGCTACCATCCAAACAGTGTTGCGACACCATAAGTGAATGATAGGTTCTACAACTAAAACCGTACAAGTTTCGTATTGAGAATTGGATTTCTAACAAATGGTCAGGCCAAGGAACTTCCCATTGCCACTGAGAATGCCTCTGGATGGACATCCCCGAGAACCAAACCGGATCTCTACCAACACAAGGCCGGGTTACCCCTAACTGGGTAACAACTGACCGAATATGCCATCCCCCGGTCCTTTGGGACCTTTATCCGAGAGCTCTCTAATCAATTCACACAATCATAAAAACAAAGTGTTTCAACATGAGTAAGTATCTGGGCTCCATACCATGATACCACCCTTTTCCAGAAGGAAATGGACACATCCTAAAGGGCGCTACCCCTCATAACCTTGCTGCATCTTTCCTGTTTTGACCATTTCCGGGATGTGAGGCTCGACGAAGTCACGTCCACAAAAACATACTTTATACAAAAGCCATGCTTTGGGTCAACAAATGATCAACACAATGATCACTAAGATAGACGATCAAATAAATGATCCTGTCACAATAATCAACACAATGATCATTTCAGCAACACTCAGCATGTCACATTACCAAATTTGGGAATATATCGCTGATAACTTCAACTATATAACCTCTGAACTCGTACGTCTCAGAGAAGGGTGTTAAGCTAAAAGAATAAATTCTCCGCCACCTCAGAAATATATTTGAAAGAAATCGGCTTTATATCTCAACTTGTAATGTCAGACATACAATCCATACAAGTCTGTTCCGGGCTCGAACAGAACCGAAGGCACTTACAAAGAAGTCCTTGCAATCCGAATAATTTCTAATCACGTTCGGATTTCCCATCACTTATGGAGATCTCTATACCGGGGATCAGCCAGTGCAGAGACAATCAACAAGAAACCCTTTCGTTTTCGAAAATATCCGGTCTTCAACACCGTTCTTCGAATGCAATTCATAACGACGTATCACATATTCGGAATGGGTTATACGACCCCATGGTCCTTTCCCGGTTAACCCGAATAGTGAGCGCTTATTTTTTAAATAGGTGTGGCATCCAATTCAAGTAATCACAGCAATTACTCATTCAAGGGTAAATATTGATAGTCGGTTATTTAACTATCAATAAAGATGCGCCACATCATCAGATTCCAAATAATTTTCCAAATTATTTATTTTTCCAAAAATATCTATACTAGATATAAAATCTCAATACTTCAAAAATAAACCAATGTTTATTTTGAAACCAATTTCCCTTTTTCATTTATAAATTCTATAGTGAATTTATATTTCATATTTTCTATTGATTTACAGTTTCAATAGATTTTTATTTTTAAATTCCAATTTATCTTCAAAAAGATAAATTCTTAAAAATATTCCATTTCATATTGGAAAAGTAATTCCATACTTATTCTAAAAATAAGTATTCACAAATCTTATTTATTTTCAACAATTTGAAAAATATTCAATATACTTAAACCATAGTCAAGTATATATTTCATTCTTTAAGGAAATCATTCTTTTATTATAATTTATTTGGGTCAAAACGAATGTTGCGTAAAACATCGTTACGACAACCCAAAATCACTAGTATAGGGATTCGAAATTAAAATAGATATATAAATCCCAATACTATATAAAACATTTCCTTTCGGAAATCATTTACTATAACAACAGTGTTATAGTCCACCATTTCCTTCTATTTCTCGAAAACGTCTATTTCAACAATAAATGTTGAAATCTATGTTCTCATTCCCTTCTATTTCTTGAAAACGTCTATTTCAACAATAAATGTTGAAATCTATGTTCTCAATACTCAATGCATTTTAAAATATCTTTAAACCGTTTTAATTTCTTTTTAACACATTCTTTCCTCAAAAGATATCCATTTTATTCAATAATATATTTACCGTTCAAAAACGTGAATATAACTTCTTTATAAACTTCTATATTCAATTCATCAAATTCAATTGGTTTCGGTTATAAATTCCATTTCTATTTAAAAGCTTCGATTTTGTAAATCTCGTTTATTAACCCAATTCAATTGATACAACTCAATTTTAATACCAAAGGTTTATATTATAAGTCAAGTACTTATAATTTATTTATTTACAAATCGTTCCTTTAATCTTTACCAATTATAAATCTTATTACTTATAAGTTTTCTTTATAAATTTCCTATTTCCAACTTATCAAATTCGATTTGATTTCGGATTTATAAAACAACGTTTATAAATCCCATTTATAATTTCATAAACTTCTATTTACCAAAAGTCAATTTATTAGCAAATTCCATTTATCTTCCACATAAATGACAAGGTCCAATTCATAAGAAATTTACTTATAGACTTTTGTTTTACAAATCTATACATTTTCTAACTTCACACTTTATAAATTTATAAATTTTCATTTACTTATAAAAACAATTTATACTTCATTTATAACATTTATAAAAACTCAATTTATAATTCCAATCATTTTAAATTTATAAAAATCAATTTAAAAATCTTTTATATACATTGTTTTTAATAATTCAAAAATTCAAATTTAAACCAATTTCAATTTACTTAACTATTTATTTCCAAAAATCTCAATTTGATTTTATTTTATAAAAGTCTTAAATTCTATAACTTCAAAAATTAAATTCTTAATTTGGTTTAAAATGAATCAATTCAAAATTTTACTAAAAACATATATTTGGAAAATCGATTTAAAAATCCCTTTAAAATCAAAAATCATTATTTTTAACTTTAAAAACGAATCCAATGATGCCACAGCATCAATTGGTCAATCACTACACAAATATCATATATCGATATGATATTCACAATCATCAAAAATATTTATAAACAAATAAATATTTGTGAGGGGTCCAGTTGGATCCCTCCAACCTGTTTCCCTGCATCCAAAGAGTTAGCACAATACCCATTCCACTTCGAGGTGGAATATCGCGGTATATGGGATTTTAAAAAATATTCCGCTTACTAACGGCGCAATAGGGTCTCATCCGCTATACGAGGCGGGAAATCAATCAACTGCAATATATACATATGCCAATATATATATATTGCTATATATAGATATATCCTAAAATATCTACTATCACAATCAAGCAAACAATCAATCAATCCATCAACAAAATTTAAATATAACTATTTAAAATTTAATAAACCCTTTTTGAGTGAGAAGTTCTCACCTTCTATTCCCGTTTGCAATCCACTCCCAATTCAACTTGTTTTCTTTATTTATACCTTGTATAAATATTATACACAATTTATTAATATTCGAATCAATCGAATAAATTAAATTTTCATTTGACAAATTTTAAATTCATCTGTGATTTCATTTTTAATAGTTAAATAAATTGATAGTTTCGTTTAAACCAATTTCTCGTTTAATAAATTTATTTAAACAATTTTTTCTTTAATAAATTTATTTAAACTAATTTTGTCCTTTTAAAATAATTTTAACTAGAGATTTCCAATTGAACTTAATTTTTTTTTTTATAAATTTTAAATCAACAAATCTTTTCTTAAATAAAATTATTTTTCTTTGTTTAATAATTTATTTAACTAAAAATCTAAAAATTAAATTTCCTCTAAAATTTGTTTCTACTAATTCTTTTACTTTAAATTAATATCTTTAAATCGATTTCTTCTTTAATAAATTATTTTAACTAAAAATTAAATTAAATTAAATTAACCAAACTCTCTTTCAATTTCAAACATGTTACTCTTAACAATTTGTCTAATCCAAATTTAAATTTCAACTAAATTTATTTAAATAAATTTATTTAACTACAATTAAATTTTAAAACTAAATTTCCTTCTTTTAATAAATTATTTTACTAAGGGTTTAAATTTTTACTAATTTTCCTTTTAAAATCAATTTAACTAGAAATTTTCAATTGAACTGAATTTCCTTTTTATAACCTAATTAATTTATTTCTTTATTTAACTTAAAAATCAAATTTCCTTAAATAAATCATTTTATCAAATAAATTTGAATTCTTAACAAATTTTCTTTAATAAATATTTTCCATTTGAAACTAAATCTATATTTAACTGATAATTTTGTTTTAACAAATAAATTTAATTTTAAGCAAATCTTCTTTTATAAATCCCTTTAAAATTCCCATAGTTTTTTCCTTGTCTAATATATACCCACTTCGTATAAACATTATATAGATTCATTAAGATATGGATTTTAAATTAATTTTTTTTTTCTTTTAACCAATTTAATTAACCAGGGATTTTTTTATTTTAAATCAATACTTTTATATCTCAAACAAATCCCTTTTAAATAAATTCGTTTAACAAAAATTAATTTTAAAGCTAAATTTACTTTAACAGATTATATATTTTTTTTTTTTTTGCACTGTATACATATTAAAATTTACGGAATATATATATTTATCCAATTAAAATTTGTTGTTTACTGTATATTTATAATCTTTAAATTAAACAACTATGACTTATAAATAATTTTTTTTTTTCTGTTTTAAATAAAATTTAAAATTACCACAAGAATTTTACATCTTACTGTATTAAATAAAAATTTTGAAAACAAAAACAAAAAAAAAATAAATAAAAATTCAAAACTACCTCACTGTAATACGAGAACCCAAAGCATGCTCCACCGAGTTGCCTCCTTCTTCGAATCGCGTGCCGCCGTCGATTCGCTTCAATGGCCACTGAGCTCTCCAAGCTTGGCGCCACTGCCTATCTTTCGTCCCTCACCTCGTCGCGCTCGCGCGAGCTTCGCGATGCTTCCCATGTCTCAACATCCCTGCGCACGTCGCCACATCGAAGATGAACCCCCTTGTCGCCTTGAGCCATGACAGCGCCTCCTCCCAGTTGACCGCGTCGCCGTGCCTCGCGCCGCGCCTTAGCCTCGAGCGCGCGCACCAATCGCGACTCGCGACCCTCGCCTCCCCCACGAAATCACGCGCGCCTCCACCATCATCGCGCGCGACTTGAACGCGATTCGCCATTTACCCCCTTTTTTATTTTATTTTAAACTGCTCGGTATTGTTGAAGAAGATGAAAAGGGGAGAAAGTCACGCGGTCATTGTTTTATTTGCTTTCGTTCGAATGAATTTGGGAACGAACTGATTGAAGAAGGGAGGAATTCGTGAATAAGGTTTTGAAGGAGAGGAGAACGAGATTCATTTCAATCGGCCATTATTTTCTTCGTGATTTTTGATTTCTGAGAGAGGGAGAGGTATTTGAAATCGAATGAGTATGGTTTGCACGATTTCATCAGTGATTGTAGGCGTGATACTCTGCGTGTTTTAAGGGAGAACGTGATGTTGTTTGACTGAAATTTAAATTTAAATTTAAATTTAAATCGTTGAAAATTTCGACGCGTTTACGTGTCGTGTGCTCACATATTAACTCCGAAAATTACGAAATTTGAAATCCGGTAATAATTCAATATTACGGACCCAATGGAACTGGTTTCGTCGAATTCCGAGACTGTGCCTCGGACGGCTATTTTAAATATCGATTCAAACGATTCACTTTCAAAACTGAACAATTCACTTTCAAATTTGATTCTGAAGCTTCGATTATCTTCAATATTATCAATATGAATTTTACAAGCCTTTGAAATATTTTTTTATTGGCTTAGAATTGAAGATTCAAATTTTTATTCAACTCTCAATAGATTAAATTTTATAATTTAATTGCCTATTTCAAAGTTATATTGAAAGTTCAATCTAAACCGTCATTCAAATATTTAAAAATAAATTAAATATTTCCAAATTAAATTATTTAAAATTCTGGGTCGTTACATCGTTGCAACGTTATTTGTTCTCTTGTGCACATACATATACATGCACATACATCTCACATGCATACATATACATATAAATACACATACATACATACATGTTTAAAAATGATAAAAATATCATGATAATATGAAACAAATATCATGTTATTTTCATTTATCTTCACCCTTAAGGCATTTAAAGTCAATGCACATGGCATGGAAGAGAAGTGAAGTGTTGGAGGCATATGGGTGGTTCAACATGTGGAATGATGGGGATAATGTGGTAGAAAGCGGTGATGTGATGGTAGGAAAATATCATGATATTTTGATTCAAGTTTTTGGCTATAAATATAAGCACCCTTTTCACTCATTCATTCACACATTTCCATTTCTCCTTCTTCTTCATTGTAAGCTTCTTTAATGGCTTCCCTCTTAATAAGATAATGGAGAAAATATTGAAAAAGAAATAAATATATATAGATAAATATATACTATAGAAACCCCACTCCAAAACTAATGAAATATCTTCAAAACAATATTGTGTCGGTTTACCTGGTTCAAATGTTTAAAAATTCCTATCGATTTTGTGGCGTCCCACTATTCGACCAAAATTCGTAAACCACTCAAAAGATAAGTCAATGTAATAAAAAAAATATATTCACTAACAAATAGACGCTCATATCTATTAATACACTCAACTCATTCTAGGGTACTACTGACCCTTTATCTAATGAATAATCCCCACTAAAGCCAAGGTTCTCGCTTAACCTTCAGTCTGATATCAAATGTAGCGATAATTCATTATGTACCCTTTGAGCTGACAATAAACCACACTTGTTCAACCCTAAATGGTACGAAAGGCGAATAACTAAGAGAAATAAAGGATAGAAAAAGAAATAGAACAACAACACACAAAATCTCAGAATTGCAGTGAAACAATATATAATATATAGATACAGATCTTTATACAAAAGAAACTTCAGCTATTAATATGCATACAATCATCAGAGTACAACAATCAACAAATCAATATTGACAGTTATTATTACTTGTCCTCACCAGTGCTGACTATATATCCTAACACACACAGCGGAATATAATCAAATACATGGAATACGCCTGAGACTCCTCTAGCTCATCTCCTAAGCTACATAGCATCCTAACCTGAATCTATAATACTCGGTCTGACCCGAGCATTATAATAAAATAACACCCAAGTTAGTCTGGAAAACCAGCGTGAGAAAACACATTCAATTTGTATTTAATTACTTTCAAAAATCATTTTGAGAAACAAAGGCATCTCGTAAGACCACGCCACAAATAAATATGATGGGTTTTTACCTTGCGATAACCCAAACATTTTATATTAATATCATCTGATATTATAATATTGTTTATAGAAAGTAAATTAGAAATAGCTGAAATGCTTGCACCTTAAGTTTCAGCATAGTTGGACACAATAAAAACCATACTGGCTCGTAGTGGATATTGGATTCCATACAATGACTGGGCTACTAGGGTACCGCCCGCCATAGTACTCCTCCAGAAAAATGCACCGAGGACGTTACCTGGATCCCCTGCCAACATAGGATCACCTACGCCTGACCTAGATAGTACCTAATATGTTATCACCCCGGGTGTTCCCATCCTAATCGAGCGCTCTTTTTTCATCCACAATCATATCCATAATTATAATATATTCCAAGGGTATCTAGAAAAGTGATAACATGTCCTACTTGGATGCAACACACTTAACCCTGCTGCATCTCCCTTGTTTTAGTCATTCTCGATTGATGAGTCTTGAGGCTACGTATTACCTTAGATTTAGCATTCATATCCTCGTAATGCTAACGCTGTCTTCGAGGCAACGATGCAATGATAGCATTCATCCATATAAGTTTTTCAGGTCTGAAATAGATTCCGTCCGAAAATATTTTTATCTAAATAATAGTTTTTCAACTACATAGTTTAATAAATAAAAATCCCATATAAAAACAATTTTTAATTTCTCGATAAAAAATTATTTTTAAAATTCAATGTTATCAAAATCAATCTATAAATCCCTCTCAATTCATATCACATCGACTACATCTCAATTTCATAATCATTCTCAAAAATAGATTCCATTATTTTACAAAAATGATTTCCATAACTCGATATAAATTCACATTGTTAATTTATATTTACAGTTTATCATATGATATCATTTCCCTTACTTATAAACATCATGGGTTTTACTTTTTTACAAATATAATCTCATTTACAAAATTCCATTTTATAAATCCATTCTTTATAAATTTCATTTATTTTTCAAATCTACTTTAAATATCGATTTTAACCTTTTTCCATATTTTTTTCAGAAACATCATTTTGAAATCCATTTTTTTAAGACTTATTTCAAAATCTCTATTTAAAATGTTTTACAAATAGTTAAGTACAAACCCAAAATCAAATTATTATTTTATCAAACTTGATCTCTTTTAAAATAATCCAAATTCCAATATAAATATTTTTATATCCAAAATCTCCTTTTAATTGCTTCAAATTCAAAAATAATATTTATGGTATTTAAAATACCAAATTTATGGCTAGCGCTATTATAGCATCTCATAATTCAAATCTTCCCATAATCTATATCAGATTATTCACACAAATCATATATCACCATCTATGAAATCAAAATAAACATTTTTGAGGAATCTAGTTGGATCCTTCCAACTTGTTTCCCTACAACTACAGAAGTTAGATAACATAAAATACCAATCATGCTTCAAGGTAAGATATCACGGTAATATAGGGTTATCGGCTATTATGCGGGGCGCATAGTGTCTCATCGGCTACAATAGGCGGGAATATATATCCAACTACTAATACACACACACACACACACAAAACATTCAACTGATAATAATATATCAATCCAACCAATCATCCAATAATTATTTTTAATTATTATGAATAAATCCAGTAATCCAAATAAGTGAGATTTACTTACCTTGATTTTCGAATCTGTTAATCATTCCAATTCCAAATTTATTCATTTTGCTCGCTTATGATCTCGAAATAAATAGGTAAAAAAATATTTATGGGATTTGGATTTAAATAATAATATTACTCTCCTAATTGAAGTAATTAAACTAAGTAATTACATTTTATAGTATAATTACCTATTAATGAATTTAATTTACTTTAATTCATTTTCCCTATAATTAAACTAAGTAATTACATTTTATAGTATAATTACCTATTAATGAATTTAATTTACTTTAATTCATTTTCCCTAAAAACATAACTGCCTGAACTAGAGATATGCACGCAACCAATGTGGTCGTCTCCTTGTTGAAAAAACAACATCTGCACCTCCATGCTCGAACAGACATCGACGCGTCCCACCACAACTCCCCCCTTTACTCGAAGTTTGTTGTCGAGATGTTAACTCCACCTAGTCAATCGCGCACGAATCCTTCCTCCCCAGCTTGAGCAACATGACCAAAACTTTGCTGTTGCTACCACCCACCACCATGCCTCATTGCTGCAACCCTTACGCGCGCCTCAACACCAGAGCAAATCGCAACCCCTCCCCCAAGCAAAATGTGCAGACCCAAAACACTAGAATGGCCACGAACGGCCATGCGCCTCAGTAAGTGCGCTCACGCACGCTCATGTTCGAAGCCGCCTTCATCAGCTCATGATTTAACGCGTGATTTCCTTTTGTCTTCTTTTTCCATCTTCTATTCGAACTTGTCTGAGAATTTAGAATAAATAGAGGGAGGAGATGTGATTTTTAAATTGGGGAAAGTTCGTAGGGTGGCTCGAACGTGATATAGGGCGGCTGATAGGTGTGTCTGAGGGTGAGTTTGTGGGCTGATGGGTTACACCAATATAAATATATTTTATTTTATTTCAAAATATCAGGCTATTAAATTTCGATCCCTGATCGAGACATGCCGCCTAGCATTCCTAACGTTATACCGCTATTCCAAACCTAATGGAAAAAGTTTTAGGACCTAACTCGAACGTATGTAGAAGACGGCTTTTTGAATCCAATTATCATACTAAATTTTCAATATTAATTTCAACGCGTTTTTATCCCGTACAACCAAATGGTAACTCCAAAGCCGCGAAACATGAAATCCGATAATAATACATTATTACAGATCCAATGGAACTAGTTTCGTTGAATTCTAAGATTATGCCCCCGATCGCTATTTTAACGCGTCGATTAAATCGATGACTTAAAAAATTGATGAGATTGCTTAAAACTTCTGTTTTACAAATCTACTGACTCAAGTCTAATTCAAATAGAATTTGTATCAACATTAGAAATCATTTCTATTCATATTCAATTTAAATTTAATTATTTAAATGATTATCAATTATTAACTTATCAAAATAAATCGCTATATTTGGAACTTAAGTTTTATTCCATATATTGAATCGATAAACTTCATACTAAAATTCAATTTACATTCCAAATTCAATATTTAAAATAAATTAATAGTTTAAAATCAAACGAATGACAATGTAGTATTCAAAGTGGAACTTGTTATAAAAAAAGCAAAGTGTGGCTTTGTGAAAAGAAAAGCATGGCTTTGTAGAAATTGATCGTAGCCTCATGACCTCACGTCCTGGTAATGGTACGAGTAATTATGTGGTATACGGTACATATATTTCGGTTATCGATTTTATGAGTATGAAGGAGTCCAGCGAAATCTGGATCCTCAAGGCATCTATTGCCTTATAGATAAATACAGTGGCGTCTGGGTCCTTGGATGAGTAGCCATTGGGTACACTAATCTATTGGAGTGGACAACAAAGAATAGCGGGGTCTGAGTCCTTGGATGAGTGGCCATTGAGTACAATAGTTGTTGCACTAAGAGTTTCACATCAAAAGAAAAGGCTACTAGTTCAATATCATGTTAGAAATCCAATTTCAATATGAACCTTTGCGGTTTTGGTTATAGATCCTAGTATGCCATCAAATTTAACAAATGCAACAATTTCGGCTATTTGGATATGATATTTGAAATGTGTTTTTACAGGAGTGTCATTAATGATAATATCAAATTATTTCGGTAAAAAAGTGTTTTAGTTATCGTAAGGCAAAACTCATCTGTGTTTGTGAGCGACGTGGTCTTACGAGGTATACTTTTTTCCAAAGGTTTGATTTACATCAATCTGATCTATACATTTAAAATTCAAGTTTTCTCACGTTGGTTTATCAAGCCTGATCCGGGTATTTTTAATACTTGGGTCAGATCCAAGTGGTTTAGGTTTAGCTGAAGATGCTTGGAGTTTTCAGTGAAGAGCTGGAAATCATCATCAACGTATATTTTCCACTGCATTTGTTCAGCAATTATGAGGACAGAGATTTACGATTGTCTTGGCTGAATATAGGTTAGACTCTTATATATGTATGTAAAATTTTTGCTGTAAAAGGTTTTGTGATTAATATTATATACTATTCCATTCATATGAGATTCAATTTTCTACACTGTTTCTATCTTTATTTTCTTCTCCTCCTAATTATCTACTTTTTTATTCAAATTGGGTTGGACATGTATGATTTATTATCAACTTAAAATATACAGAATTATGGGTCATTACATTTGGTATTAGAGCTTGTGCTGAGTGAGCACTTAGGCTTTGGTGGGGTAAAACTCGTTGTAGGTAGGAATAGCCATACCCTAGAACGAGTGACTCGTTATAGATAAGGTTATGAACACCCTAGAATGACTTTGTGAGTATTATATATATGAGGATGTATTTGTTATTAGATATAAAAATACTTTATGTTGATTTATTTGTTAAGTGGTTTATAAATTTTGGTCAATTCCCCTGATCACCGTTTCGATAGGGATTCCTAAACACCTAAACAAGGTAAACAGGCATACAGATTTTGAAATTTTTGGGTAAATGAAATAATTTTACCTAAGACTTTATTTTGTATAAGAAGAAAAAACTTTTGAAAATTGGTATAGTTATTTATCATGTGTTATTTTATGACTTAGGGAATGATTATATTGTCATTTACTGATTAAACAAATACTTTATCAATTAAGTTTCACTATTTGACTATAAGATTCTTGATAATAATAGGGGGGCTATGGTCAACGAATTTTTATAAGATAATAAAATGAGCATGTAGTATAAAAATGTATTTTACAAAAATAAAATAATTTTGAAAAAATGGATATGATAGATATGTCATATAAATTTTAAGAAATTAAATTTTGGGTATTTTGGAAAAAAATTATGAAATTTTAAAAGGAAGTAAGTTAATGTAAGATGATTTTATAAATGGGAATTAAAAAATGGGTTTTATAAGAAAATAATATATAATGGGTTTTTGGAAAGAAATTGTGAATAAGAAATTTGAAAGGTAAGAAAGTCTCAAATGATAACTAGTTTGAGTGGCTCGAAAATAACAAAAAAGGGCAACGGATATGTTCGGATGGTAAACACTTCTCTTTGTATTACCCTTCTCATTAAGGGGATATAGGATACTATTGGTGGTCCCCAGTTCTTGATATTATTTTGGAGTGACTCGATCTGTATAATTTTCCTTAAGTTAACAGGATAATTTTGAATTATTAATTGATAGTTTAATATAAATGTTGGTTAAAATAGAATACATTACAATTACAGAAGTTTATTGTAATTTGGAAAGTAAAAGGTAAATTATTTTTTAAATTGAAATGATTCCTTTGAGATGGAATGTTTTCCTTTAAGAAAAATATTTGGAAATAAATATTTAGAGTGATTATATATAAACATCTTTAAAATATAAATGTTTTATGAAAAGTTTTCATAAAGATTTTTTTTATAGCAAAGCCAATCGGGGTTAACTGGCCCCCTACCAGTTTATTGCAAGCACAATAAAATAAATTTGCACCATAACAAACCTATGGCACAAAAGTAGAGGAAAAGAAAAAAGAAAAGGCGAAAATAAACAAAGAAGTAAAACAAAAGGCAGCAAAGCCACAATTAGTTCCACATTCCATAATTTAGATTCCAAAAACTATAGGAGCTGTTTCTCACAACATCTCTGATTGATTTAATCAGGTGGCTCCATATCTCGATCTCACTTTTATTCTTTCCATTGAAGACTCTTTCATTTCTTTATCTCCATATGACCCGAATGAACTTTTTGAGAACAATCAACAACATCAAACTTGTGTCATTTTTCCATCTGGTGGCTTGATGTATGGTGCACCATTCAATATTGCTGTTTCTGGACCTGCTGCCATGACCAAGTAATAGCATAATTTTTTTCCACACGCTATGCACAAACTTGCAGTTGAAAAACAGGTGTAGATTAGTCTCAAGGTCATCACGACAGTAACAATATATCGCATCAATGGCCATACCAATGTTCAACAGTCTGTCTTTGAGATTCATATTATTTCTTAGCACTTTCCATAATAGTAAGTTATCGTTATCCTTACAGTGGTGATTCCAAACTCTCTTTTCCGAAGCAAACAAAGGCATCTTCGAACCATGATTCAAGCAATCATAAATTCTTGAAATGGAATGATCAACAAGATCAGTTGACCATAGAATCCTATCGGTAGTAGCTGCAGGATACTGCTGCATACTGATCTCCTGCCATAGCAGACAAATGTTCTGATTGTTGGAGAAGGGCATGGTGATAGCACCATCACGAATGTAATCCTTGGCTTTGGCATTAGGAGGAATGCCAGATTGGATTCTTTGATTGTATGTCATTATTTTGTTAAGAACAAGCCCGGACTTGGCCCAATGATCATTCCAAAAACTGATAGTTCCATTAGAGGAAGCTATATATTTAAGGTGAGGAAGCATCATGGGTCTAAGATTAAGAATGGATCTCCAAGTCCAACTGCATCCATGTGGGATGTTCATGCACCAGAATAATTTATTGCGAAGGTTGTACTTCTTTGTCTAAGTCACCTATATATATATATTGTTTTTAAAGTTTAGTAAATTGTCCAGATGAGCACAGAACGCTGCTTGATTAGGGGATATTAGTTAAGGAAGCACAGCCTTAAGCCTGCCAGCTATGATTTTGGAAAGGCACTTATATATGGTGTTGCAATAGGAGATAGGTCTGAATTCCATAACATTGATGGGGTGGTCAGTTTTGGGAATTAAAGCAATGTTGGTTGCATTAGCTCCAGAAAGCATCTTATTGCGTGTGAAGAAGCTATTCACAGCACAGACTAGATCTTTCTTAATTATATCCCAACAACTGGTAAAGAAATTAGTGTTGAAACCATCTGGTCCTCCACAAGAGTCCTTATTAATTTCAAAAATACTATGCTTTATTTCATCATCTGTCACTTTGGAAGATAGGTAGGCAACATGCTCAGAACTGAGACAAGGGAGATTCAGGTCACTGATGATAGAAAGATCAGGTTGGAAATTATCTGCATTTCCAAGGAGGTTAGTGAAGTAATCAAGGAAAGCATTGTCAACATCGAGAGGTGAAGTACATAATCTCCCAGATCGGTCAATTATGCTATAAATGTGGGATTTGGAGTGTTTGATTTTAAGGCTATCATGGAAAAATTTAGTATTCCTGTCACCAAGGTTATTCCACTTAAATCTTAGCTTCTGTCTTCTTATATCATCCTCAGTTTCTAAAGCTTTTTGGTATTGGTCTTGAAACTGGTATTCGATGTTAGCTAATTCAGTGTTATCCGGGAATTGCATTGCCTGAGTTCTAGCATTGGCCAAGGAAATCTCAAGAGAGGAAGAAAGTAGGTCACCCTTGCCAAACCTACTTCTAGCCCATGTTCCAAGAGCTCTTTTCGTATTCTTCAATTTTTGCTGCAAAACAAACATTGAAGTACCAAAATGGTTAGTGCTCCAAACCTCTTTAACAATATTCAGGAAATCAGGCTCATTAGCCAAATGTTAAAAAATTTAAAAGAGGACTTTCTTTTCAGGCTACTAGAATCCATGAGAATGATTTGGGGTGAGTGATCAGAGGGAAGGGGAAGGAGGAGGAAGGTAGTTAATTTTGGCCATGAGGTTAAAGTTGGAAGGTTGCAAAACGTGTGATCAATTTTACTGTAAATTCTTCTTCCAGAGCTACTTTTATTGTCCTAAGAATATTTGGCACCAGCAAAAGGAACATGGATGAGATTAAAGGAGTTTATGGATGTGTTCAACGGTGTGATATATTTTAGGTAACAGCATTTCCACCAATACGATCATTGTGAGAAAGAAGACAGTTAAAGTCCCCTGAGACAATCCAAGGATGGGTATTTTGGGCTAGGTGAGGAAGGTAATCATGGAGGGTTTGTCTGCATAGGGCATTATTGTCAGCATACACAATAGTAAGATACATGGTTTTGGTTGTAGGGATGTGAAGAAGATGAGTGTGAATGAATTGTTCGTGAGAGAGAATCGGGGACAAAGTGAAGATGTTTGGGTTGTAGAGAATCAAGATTCTACCATAAGGAGCTTCAAGAAGATTGTGGCAAGATTTGCACAGTGGGTTGATGAAGTGCACTGCTTTTAAGCTTAGAGCAAGGTTGAGTTTGGTTTCAAGGATGGCTATGAGATTGAGATCATGATTAGAAATGATGGTTTTGACTTGGTTTAATTTGGTTCGAGATGAGCTCCTCTTATATTCCACACACCAAAGGCTTGTGTCATTGAGGAATACAGATAAATTTGGAATTCTGTATTGTCTTGCTTCTAGTTGCAGAAGAAGGGCTTGCACAAGTTTCAGGAAGAATTCTAGCGGTTGAGGAGATTTTGGAAATGTTGAAGTCATGACAGGGTTTATTGGTTAGGTGGTTACCTTATTTGATTTTGGATTTGGATTTAGAGTGGGATTGACGAGGCTTAGAAGAAGCGGAAGAAGGATCAATGGATGGAACATGCATGTCAGAAAAGCCAGGTGATGGTAGGATGTTGGAGTATGGTCAGGAGAGGTTGACATGGCATTGAGAACAATGTCATCAAAATGTTTATAGGGTGTGGTTGGTTTTGTTTGATTGGATTTCATGATGGGCAGAGAGGTTGTTTTGGTTAAGTGGTTTTTAGGAAGGGCATTTTTGTGTGCACTTGAATTATTCATGCACAAACTTCTGTGCATGAAAAGTCCTGTTCAAAATTACACACAGTATCTTCCATATTTGCCGCTTGCACTTCTCCACCATTCTCCTCCAAGGTAGACAAAGCTATAAAACTATTATGCTATGTGATACCACATAGTTCTTCTTTCTCTTTTGACGTCCCCATGATTTCTTTTTTTTTGTTTGTAACGACCCGTAAATTTCGTGGATTTAATTTGGTTAAATTAATGAGTTTTGTAATAAAATTTAGTAGAAATAAAAAACTTTATAAGCAAATATTGAAATGAACGCTAAATTAAATTATATAAATGGCGACTTAAAACCTATTTACTAGCAATATGAATAAATTTCAATAAATGAAATAGAGTAAGTATTATACCTGGATATAAAATTCATTTAAAGGAAATTTATTTATATGTTAGTGTAAATTTAGAAAATATGATAATTCCATTCGTACTTGTAAGCTGTTACTATAAGTTGTGTGTTGAAGAGGATGGATTGAATTGAAATTTATATTTAATTTAAATGGAAATATTAAAGGCTTATAATAACGGAAAATTTAGGTAATAAAAGTTAGCACAAGTGGATAAATAATAACCATATAAGAGAAATAAATGTAAGCATTTAAAATATTAATTAATGTTGGTTTGATGATAACGTAACTGGTGATTAATTTGATAGTAACGGAAGTATGAACGTAAAGTAATAAAAGAGTTGATTTATGTTAAGTAATAATTTGTGGTTTTGGGAAATAAAGTTGAAGTTTTGATAATTAAGAAATTAATAAGAAAAAGTATGCAAAGTAAGTTATAGAATGTAAAGTAAGTTATAATAATAAGTAGAAATTGGATGACATTAATACAAGATAATGAAGTGCAAATTTTAGGTTTAAAATAAAGTGTGGATGGAAATTTGATTGGTTATATTAATTGAATGGAATTCAACTTTGATAGGAAAGGTAAATGGATATTTGGTAATAAACTTAAACGGACATACATAGTGCATTTATTTAATTTATACATAATAATAAGTAATGATTGAATAAAAACCTATACCTCTAAATATCTATAATATTTAAGTGGAAATAATAAACTTTTAAATGTGGGTTTGAGATTTTTACAATAATTTTTATGAGTTATATACTTAGTTTATTCAATTAAATTGAAAATCATTGCAATAAATATAAAATTAATGTTATGCAAATTGAGATAAACAATTGGAAAATGTTAAAGTATCTGGATATATATATTAAAATAAATGGTAAACCCTTTTATTTGAAATTTATGAATGGAATGAATATAGGTTAGAGTAACGATTATTGTATGTTGCCTATTTTGATAACTTGTTAATTTACAATTTTGAAACCAGTTACAATAATTTTAATTGTGTATTGCGTTAATGTTAATCAAAATAGTATTTGTAAATGTTAAGCCTTTTCCTATTGGATAGTTTGTTGTAATATAAGACTTGGAAATAAAGTTATTAACGTATTGGAAAACGATTACGTTTAGATGAAATTAATTGTCTCATTTATGTGGGTGAGAACTGTAATTGAAAAGTATAAAGGTAATGAGCAACGGAAATGCATATTTATTTCATAAGTTAATATAAAAGCATGAAACCTATTTAATGAATTACTTGAGTTTCTAATTTTAGCACACGTATATAGTTGGGTTGGAATAATAATTTGGAATAACAACTTCAATATATTTGGAAATAATAATTTATACAAAGGGAAGCTGGAAATTTGAATATATATGGAATGAAATGTGAGACAAGTGTTAATTGCGTTACAAAGTAATGATAAGCTCAATTAAAGGGTTGGAATTGAATCTAATCAGTTTAATTGGAAACCTATTAAAATAAATTTGGATTGGGTGATTTATTTCCAACTAAATCAGTTCACGTTTCAAAATTTAATGCTAGTTTATTGCATATATGTTTATACCTAAATTTAAACTTATGTTTAGATCCAATCAGATCATTAAAAAGAAAGGATTATTTATAATATAGAGATAGGCTAATTTAAGGTTAGTAATTAATGGGTGGAATGAAATGGGTTTAATGTAAATGTTATATTAGGCTGTAAATCAATTTGTAGTAAAATTTTATTTAATAGGAAGGTAATCGATAATTTATGAATTTGATGGTAAATATATACATAAGATGATGATTGTTGATTTAATAAAGAGATTTGAATACGAATGGTATAAAATTTCATTGAAATAAGATTTTATAATTTATTGAATTTACTTTAATTAAATGTAAACACTAATTTTTTTACAATAAATCCTTATTTGATATGGAGGTTTGGTTAATAAATTTGAAGCTAATTGCAATCAGAAATGATAGAAATGGTAAGTTGACCATTTATTCATAATAAGATCTAAAAATCAAATAAATGGATTTTTGGAATTTAAATTGACAAGTTGTGAATTCATTTAAATTCGGATCCATCTGTCTATTCCAACTTCATCTATAAATACCCCGCTAAACCCTAGCCTCCACCTACTCTCATTTGTCTGCGCGTAAAATTTCTTCAGCTCCTTCTCCTCCTCAATGGCAGATAAAATTTCAGATCCAGATGCATTTCAAAATCAGAGTCAAAAAGTCAAAGTTGTCGAAAAAATCTCAAAATAATATATGCTGAAGCTCTCGACGAGCGTAATTCAATGGTGTAATTCATTTTTCAATTCGATGCATCATTTGACCAGAAATCGCGGTCAAAATTGATTTGGGCGTTTTTGACTGGTGCGTCTGATCGAAAAATCGCTTATGGGTTATATAGAGGGGATAGCACGTTGTTCATTGGTGAAGTTTTGCGGTGAATTGACAGTCGAATTGGTGGCTAGGCGTGGTCAAAGATCGATCAAACGGAGGTGTGTTGGGTTCCACTTGCTGTGCGCGCGTTTATGAAAGAGGGGAGTGAGGTTGACGTGGCATGTTGCAAGGTGAATTGTGTTTTTTTTTGTTATTTTATTTTTGAAATGCAAGCGTAATTTTCGCTATATTTTTCCACATACGGACTCGAATTCACGCGAATTTTGTTTTAGGATCGTAATAAAATTCCAGACGCTTTGACGCTGGTTTGGACAAATTTGGAGACCGTCGAATTTTTGGGTTTAAGTCGGATTTAAATCCAATTTAAATTCAAAAGGTGAGTGTTTTAACCCACTCATAACTTCTAAAATTTCCTATGTCTTTTAATTTGACTTAAGATATGAGTAGAAATTTATTTATGACTGTTCGGCATGTTTTATTCATCATCCTTGTTAAATCGCATTTGTTTAATTTAACGGTTAATTAATTCATTTATTGCATATAAATTGACAGTTAAGATTTATTTATTTGCATATAAACTGATAGTTAAACAGTTAATAAATTTATTATTGAATATAAACTGTTAGTTAATAACTGTTATTTATTACCTGTATATTTTATATGCTATTTATTGATGTTTGTTTAAATTGATGATGATTGAAATAAATTGGTTGATGATTGATATTGGGTGAATGAATGATGTGTTCTATCTTATATAAACTGCAAGTTATCATGCATGTTCATATCCTTCGGGATTGCGGTTTGAAATGATATACAACCGCATTTTTATTTTTAAATTGCGGATTGAAATGATAAATATCCGTATCACTAGACCATAGGATAGAAAATTATGTACAGGCACCGCGGTATATATAAAAAAAATATTTTTGAAACGATTTTATGGTTTGGGTATGATATGGTTTAATAAATAGTAAATTTGGATATGATATAAATATATTTTATATATACATATATAGTTAAATTTTGAATTTAAGCTATGAATAAATCTGTTAAATAAAAATGAATAAGTTGAAACTGGAAATTGATAACCTATATTATATGTTTTAAGTACAGGTTAAGATCTTGTATATATATAGAGTTTTAAATGATTCAAATCAATTAAGATTGAAAGATAAATGGGAAATTAATTGGAATTGAGCTTATTTAAAATTTAACTCCATAAGTTGATGTTAACGTATTGAAATTGGAAGTTAAAGGTATGATATTCATAACTGGATTTAATGGATAATTCTAGTATAAATAAATGGAAGGAGATAATTAGTGTTAATAAATTAAGTTTTATTTTAAATGGTTATGGATTTATCATGTAAACCTTTCAAAACTAAATAATAGGAAAATGAATTGTTGATTTGAAATTTTCAACCTTAGTTTTGAAATTTATTAAATACTCAAAGTTTGAAAATATTGAAATCGAAGTGTTTTATTCAAACTGAAAGTGAATCTAAAAGTTATGGGTTTAGACTGAATTAAATTGAATAAAAATTGTGAAGGCGTGGAAATTATTTACTTTTAAAGAAACTTTAAATTCAAACATTTTATTTTATATACTGTTGAATATCCAAACCATTTAAGTTTTGAAAGTTATGGTTTTAAAACTATGGATTTCGAAGTATTATGTTGAAAGTTAAAATTTAAATGTTTGGTTTCGAGGTATTATAAATTTTAAAAGTGGCATGATTTTGGAAAAGAAATATATTTGAAATAAAATGACATCATATTTATTTGGGTTTTAAAAAGGAAATGATATCATATTTATAGGTTTTGAAATGGATAATTTTATTCTGGTTTTGAAAGTATAATTATTTTAATGACCGCGGTGTTATAATAACCTTTGGTTGTTGAAGAGACCGGGATCGGAAGTTGTCATACCTCTGCCAACTCCAAAAACCACTTTAACGACCGTGTACGCGGTGGAGATTCCAGAATGAAGTAGGTTGGTGGCGGCGTTTCCTGTAAGGTAAATACGTGGACCCAACTCCCGAGAGTTGGCATAAGGTGGCTAAAACAGGAGCGATTGACGAGTTAATAAGGTAGCACCTTTGATCGGACACATCCCTTCGATATTATACTTTGACTTTTGGATTGATTCGGTGGCCACTTTTGATTTCTTTGATTTGGGGGTGTGGCTCGAGGTGGGCGATAACTGCGGCTATGCGTTACCACCGACCCGGAAGCGTAATTGGTATATCTAACCTGGCATTGCTTAGTTGTGCGGTGTCACCTACCCTATCGCGCCTTATACGATTTTGGTTTTGTACCATACCTATGGAGTGCCCTCTGACGACGCCTAGTACGGGGAGATTACGGTACTGTATAGACTATGGGAATATATTATGTGTTAAGGTGGAAAATGTAAAGCCTTAACGCTATTTAAAAGTAAGTTTATTTTACAATTAGACACTATTATAACAGCGCAATATACTACATAGTAAATAGTTTAACGGATCCTTAGGAGATGTAAATTCTGAGCATCTCTTGAGCTACTGCACTCATATTTATTTCTGTTAATTTAACTTACATAAGATCTTTTAGTTCTGACTCTAGTGTTTTTGTCTTTCAAATTCGCTCGGGTCAGTCCGAGCATTTCAGGATTTGAAGATTTAGCTCTGGAGGACGAAGACGAAAATTTGTATTACTATTATCTAGTATATTATTCCACTACAACATTTAATTCCGCTGCATTGATATTTTGTATGCGAACTCTGATATTTATTATATAAAGAAGAAACAAATGTTTTGTAAACAGTTTTATGAACTATATATTGATTATTATATTTTATCCTTCCGTTGTGAGATTCTGTTTTTTTTTCTCTACTCTATTTTTCTTATTTACCCCATAACAATCCGCCCTTCCGTATGGTTTGAGTTGGCACGTGTGTCGATTTGAAGCATGCGAACAGGCAGGATGTTACATCTGGTATCAGAGCTTTGGTTTAGCGATAAACCTTAGCTTTGTGGGGTTTGACTCTTTACTAATAGGGTAGTAATACCCTATAGGAGTCGCTGAGTGTATATATATGAGAGAGCGTATTTGTTAGTGTTATAAAATGGTTTTAATATTGTGTTAATCTGTTCCGTTTTGTATTTATAAATTCTGGTTGATGCATGGGACGCTATGACATCAATAGGGATTTCTAAACACTTAATAGGACAGACCAACATAATATTTGTTTTAACATAGGTGAATGAAATAATTTTGCCTATTATATTTTCTATATATTAAATTTTTTCAAATGATGTCTATATTTGGTTGCAATAGATTGGTTGCTAGGCAATAAAGTGTATAAACAATAATAGAAATAAGATTGAAAAATAAAATAAATGAAATTCGGAAATTTAGAACTTAAGTTCCGGGGTTTTGAAATTTATTCCGAATAAATTTTGGAATATAATAATATTGTTTAGAAGTATTTTCTAATAAAGATGATTTTGGAGAAAATAAGTTTTGTACTTTCCTCTCTGTCGCTTGAAAATAATTTCGGTGATGGCGGCCGCATCATCGACTTTCATTTTCGAGTTTCGAAGGGGAAAGGCCACTGTAGTAGTTCTACTGCAGATTAATTTTTGAAAATATATAAATTTTGAATTGTTTTAGATATAATTAGAGATATATAAGTTGTAAGAATATATTTATCTATTGTTTTAAAATAAATTGAAAATTTAACCCGGTATTAAATTCTTAAATTTCCATTAATTAATTGTTTCAATTATTGTAGTGAAACAGAATTTAACTAATAATTAAAACCCTAAATAAAATAAGAGATTTAATGCTAAGTTATAAATGGAAATTAAAGGAAATTTGAAATTTGTAACATATGAAACAAAGAGTAATATTGTTGAACATTAAATTTAATTAAAGGATGAGATAAAACTTGTATAAGTTCATTTGCATTTTCTTTAACATATATAACTTACCAAATATAAAAGTGGAAATGTTTACTAAAGAGTGTAATGGCAATTGTACAAGTAAAAGTAGGTAATGAAGTATCCAATGAATTGGCTGTTAAATGAGAATTTAATGTTATGAACTTAAGTTATAATTGAAATTTTACCAAGTAAATATAATGAAAGGTAAGTATGACAATAGGTGATCATAAATTTAAGTAATTAAAGTGTAAAAAGATGAGGTCATGCAATTATAAATGAATGGAATATAATAAAGAGAAATTGTAAACTTAAGAAAAAAGGTTGAAGTTATTTCTAAATTAAACGAAAATAAAATTGAAAGAAATAAATGGAAATAGAAAGAATAAACCGTTATATGAATGAAAAGAATCAAACAACAAATGTATGAATGGAATAAATAAGAATAGACTAAATATATTGCTGAAATTGTTGTTTGTCGTGGTTTGTGGTTATTGGGTAAGGAAACTTTAATTTTGTTGGGATGGATGAACAATCCATTGTGTTTAATCTAAGACCGTTGAGTAAATGATGCACTTGATGGTTTATTCTTCATTCCTTACAATTTAAAAGTTTTGAATCCGAACAACTATTTGTTTGTTTGATTGTATGGTTGTTTTGTATTTGTTGTGTATGTTGTTTGTTGAAATTGTTGGTTGTTGTATTCATTTGTTGTTAGTGATTGAAACCACTTAAATATTTCACTTTATATAAATTGTTAACCCTTTGGATTTTATAAGTAAAATGCAGGTTATGGAAGCAATTGGTACTGCTTTTGGTTCCATAAATTAAGCGTAAAATGCCCGAATAATAGGTACGTTTCGGATTTCGGTTTATAGCGCTATTTTATATATTTTCCCGTGCATGGATATATTAATTTGAAAAATATATGTTGTATATTGTTATATTTAATATTATATTTTCTCTCGAGCCTCTCCGTACAAAGGAGACTCTGCCAAAATTTTCTGTAAATTTTGGGCTTAGAAAATATTTTGAAAATGTTTTTCAAACTTTAGTAATTTAAGTATAAAAAGATTTAATGGTTACTAATTGAGATATTTTATCTAAATTAATTAATTTTATAAATTTAACTGTTTATAAAGTTAATGTTTGAATAAGGTATACTTATTTCTTAGTGTTCCTTCTCCTTTCTTTTCCCTTTTCGGAGACGAAAAGTTTTGAATGGGGGAGAGTGTAACGACCCATAAATTTCATGGATTTAATTTGGTTAAATTAATGAGTTTTGTAATAAAATTTAGTAGAAATAAAAAACTTTATAAGCAAATATTGAAATGAACGCTAAATTAAATTATATAAATGGCGACTTAAAACCTATTTACTAGCAATATGAATAAATTTCAATAAAAGAAATAGAGTAAGTATTATACCTGGATATAAAATTCATTTAAAGGAAATTTATTTATATGTTAATGTAAATTTAGAAAATATGTAATTCCATTCATACTTGTAAGCTGTTAATATAAGTTGCGTGTTGAAGAGGATGGATTGAATTGAAATTTATATTTAATTTAAATGGAAATATTAAAGGCTTATAATAACGGAAAATTTAGGTAATAAAAGTTAGCACAAGTGGATAAATAATAACCATATAAGAGAAATAAATGTAAGCATTTAAAATATTAATTAATGTTGGTTTGATGATAACGTAACTAGTGATTAATTTGATAGTAACGGAAGTGTGAACGTAAAGTAATAAAAGAGTAGATTTATGTTAAGTAATAATTTGTGGTTTTGGGAAATAAAGTTGAAGTTTTGATAATTAAGAAATTATTAAGAAAAGTATGCAAAGTAAGTTATAGAATGTAAAGTAAGTTATAATAATAAGTAGAAATTGGATGACATTAATACAAGATAATGAAGTGCAAATTTAGGTTTAAAATAAAGTGTGGATGGAAATTTGATTGGTTATATTAATTGAATGGAATTCAACTTCGATGGGAAAGGTAAATGGATATTTGGTAATAAAATTAAACGGACTTAAATAGTGCATTTATTTAATTTATACATAATAATAAATAATGATTGAATAAAAACATATACCTATAAATATCTATAATATTTGAGTGGAAATAATAAACTTATAAATGTGGGTTTGAGATTTTTACAACAATTTTTATGAGTTATATACTTAGTTCATTCAATTAAATTGGAAATCATTGCAATAAATATAAAATTAATGTTATGCAAATTGAGATAAACAATTGGAAAATGTTAAAGTATCTGGATATATATATATTAAAATAAATGGTAAACCCTTTTATTTGAAATTTATGAATGGAATGAATATAGGTTAGAGTAACGATTATTGTATGTTGCCTATTTTGATAACTTGTTAATTTATAATTTTGAAACCAGTTACAATAATTTTAATTGAGTATTGCGTTAATGTTAATTAAAGTAGTATTTATAAATGTTAAGACTTTTCGTATTGGATAGTTTGTTGTAATATAAGACTTGGAAATAAAGTTATTAACGTATTGGAAAACGATTACATTTAGATGAAATTAATTGTCTCATTTATGTGGGTAAGAACTGTAATTGAAAAGTATGAAGGTAATGAGCAACGGAAATGCATATTTATTTCATAAGTTAATATATAAGTATGAAACCTATTTAATGAATTAATTGAGTTCCTAATTTTAGCACATATATATAGTTGGGTTGGAATAATAATTTGGAATAAAAACTTCAATATATTTGGAAATAATGATTTATACAAAGGGAAGCTGGATATTTGAATATATATGGAATGAAATGTGAGACAAGTGTTAACTGCGTTACAAAGTAATGATAGGCTCAATTAAAGGGTTGGAATTGAATCTAATCAGTTTAATTGGAAACCTATTAAAACAAATTTGGATTGGGTGATTTATTTCCAACTAAATTAGTTCACGTTTCAAAATTTAATGCTAGTTTATTGCATATATGTTTATACCTAAATTTAAACTTATGTTTAGATCCAATCAGATCATTAAAAAGAAAGGATTACTTATAATATGGAGATAGGCTAATTTAAGGTTAGTAATTAATGGGTGGAATGAAATGGGTTTAATGTAAATGTATATTAGGCTGTAAATCAATTTGTAATAAAATTTTATTTAATTGGAAGGTAATCGATAATTTATGAATTTGATGGTAAATATATACATAAGATGATGATTGTTGATTTAATAAAGAGAATTGAATACGAACGGTATAAAATTTCATTGAAATAAGATTTTATAATTTATTGAATTTACTTTAATTAAATGTAAACACTAAATTTTTTGCAATAAATCCTTATTTGATATAGAGGTTTGGCTAATAAATTTGAAGCTAATTGCAATCAGAAATGACAGAAATGGTAAGTTGACCATTTATTCATAATAAGATCTAAAAATCAAATAAATGGATTTTTGGAATTTAAATTGACAAATTGTGAATTCATTTAAATTCGGATCCATCTCCAACTTCATCTATAAATACTGCGCTAAACCCTAACCTCCACCTACTCTCATTTGTCTGCGCGTAAAATTTCTTCAGCTCCTTCTCCTCCTCAATGGCAGACAAAATTTCAGATCCAGATCCATTTCAAAATCAGAGTCAAAAAGTCAAAGTCATCAGAAAAATCTCAAAATAATATATGTTGAAGCTCTCGACGAGCGTAATTCAATGGTGTAATTCGTTTTTCAATCGATGCATCGTTTGACCAGAAATCGCGGTCAAAATTGATTTGGGCGTTTTTGACTGGTGCGTCTGATCGGAAAATCCCTTCTGGGTTATGTAGAGGGGCTAGCACGTTGTTCATCGGCGAAGTTTTGCGGTGAATTGACGGTCAAATAGATGAATAGGCGTGGTCAAAGATCGATCAAACGGAGGTGTGCTGGGTTCCACTTGCTGTGCGCGCGTTTATGAAAGAGGGGAGTGAGGTTGACATGGCATGTTGCAAAGTGAATTGTGTTTTTTTTGTTATTTTATTTTTGAAATTCAAGCGCAATTTTTGCTATATTTTTCCACATACGAACTCGATCTCACTTGAAATTTTTTTTAGGATCGTAATAAAATTCCGGACGCTTTGACGCTGGTTTGGACAAATTTGGAGACCGTCAAATTTTTGGGTTTAAATCGGATTTAAATCCAATTTAAATTCAAAAGGTGAGTGTTTTAACCCACTCACAACTTGTAAAATTTCCTATGTCTGTTAATTTGACTTAAGATATGAGTAGAAATTTATTTATGACTGTTTGGCATGTTTTATTCATCATCTCTGTTAAATCGCATTTATTTAATTTAACGGTTAATTAATTTATTTATTGCATACAAATTGACAGTTAAGATTTATTTATTTGCATATAAACTGATAGTTAAAAAGTTAATAAATTTATTATTGAATATAAACTGTTAGTTAATAACTGTTATTTATTACCTGTATATTTTATATGCTATTTATTGATGTTTGTTTAAATTGATGATGATTGAAATAAATTGGTTGATGATTGATATTGGGTGAATGGATGATGTGTTCTATCTTATATAAACTGCAAGTTATCAGGCATGTTCATTTCATTCGGGATTGCGGTTTGAAATGATATACAACCGCATTTTTATTTTTAAATTGCGGATTGAAATGATAAATATCCGTATCACTTGACCATAGGATAGAAAATTATATACAGGCACCGCGGTATATAAAAAAAATTATTTTTGAAATGATTTTATGGTTTGGGTATGATACGGTTTAATAAATAGTAAATTTGGATATGATATAAATATATTTTATATATACAAATATAGTTAAATTTTGAATTTAAGCTATGAATAAATCTGTTAAATAAAAATGAATAAGTTGAAAATGGAAATTGATAATCTATATTATATGTTTTAAGTACAGGTTAAGATCTTGTATATATATAGAGTTTTAAATGATTCAAATCAATTAAGATTGAAAAATAAATGGGAAATTAATTGGAATTGAGCTTATTTAAAATTTAACTCCATAAGTTGATGTTAACTTATTGAAATTGGAAGTTAAAGGTATGATATTCATAACTGGATTTAATGGATAATTCTAGTATGAATAAATGGAAGGAGATAATTAGTGTTAATAAATTAAGGTTTATTTTAATTGGTTATGGATTTATCATGTAAACCTTTCAAAACTAAATAATAGGAAAATGAATTGTTGATTTGAAATTTCCAACCTTAGTTTTGAAATTTATTAAATACTCAAAGTTTGAAAATATTGAAATCGAAGTGTTTTATTCAAACTGAAAGTGAATCTAAAAGTTATGGGTTTAGACTGAATTTAAAGTGAATAAAAATTGTGAAGGCATGGAAATTATTTACTTTTAAAGAAACTTTAAATTCAACTGTTTTATTTTATATACTGTTGAATATCCAAACCATTTTAGTTTTGAAAGTTATGGTTTTAAAACTATGGAGTTCGAAGGATTATGTTGAAAGTTAAAATTTAAATATTTGGTTTTGAGGTATTATAAATTTTAAAAGTGGCATGATTTTGGAAAATAAATATATTTGAAATAAAATGATATCATATTTATTTGGGTTCTAAAAAGGAAATGATATCGTATTTATGGGTTTTGAAATGGATAATTTTATTCTGGTTTTGAAAGTATAATTAATTTAATGACCGCGGTGTTATAATAACCTTTGGTTGTTGAAGAGACCGGAATCGGAAGTTGTCATACTCTCTGCCAACTCCGAAAACCACTTTAACGACCGTGTACGCGGTGGAGATTCCAGAATGAAGTAGGTTGGTAGCGGCGTTTCTTGTAAGGTAAATACGTGGTCCCAACTCCCGTGAGTTGGCATAAGGTGGCTAAAACAGGAGCAATTGACGGGTTAATAAGGTAGCACCTTTGATCGGACACATCCCTTCGATATTATACTTTGACTTTTGGATTGATTCGTGGCCACTTTTGATTTCTTTAATTTGGGGGTGTGGCTCGAGGTGGTGGTAGCTGCGGCAATGCGTTACCACCGACCTGGAAGCGTAATTGGTATATCTACCCTGGCATTGCCTAATTGTGCCGTGTCACCTAACCTATCGCGCCTTATACGATTTTGGTTTTGTACCATACCTATGGAGTGCCCTCTGACGACGCCCAGTACGGGGGAGATTACGGTACTGTATAGACTATGGGAATATATTATGTGTTAAGGTGGAAAATGTAAAGCCTTAACGCTATTTAAAAGTAAGTTTATTTTACAAGTAGACACTATTATAATAGCGCAATATACTACATAGTAAAAAGTTTAACGGATCCTTAGGAGATGTAAATTTCGAGCATCTCTTGAGTTACTGCACTCATATTTATTTCTGTTAATTTAACTTACATAAGATCTTTTAGTTCTGACTCGAGTGTTTTTGTCTTTCAAATTCGCTCGGGTCAGTCCGAGCGTTTCAGGATTTGAAGATTTAGCTCTGGAGGACGAAGACGAAGATTTGTATTACTATTATCTAGTATATTATTCCACTACAACATTTAATTCCACTGCATTGATATTTTGGTATGTGAACTCTGATATTTATTATATAAAGAAGAAGCAAATGTTTTGTAAACAGTTTTATGAACTATATATTGATTATTATATTTTATCCTTCCGCTGTGAGATTCTGTTTTTTTTTCTCTTCTCTAATTTTCTTATTTACCCCATAACAATCCGCCCTTCCGTATGGTTTGAGTTGGCACGTGTGTCGATTTGAAGCGTGCTAGAAGGTGGGATGTTACATTGTTAATATGATTTCCTCATTTTCTTGTGCTTCAGGCAACTAAACTGTGCCATTGTCTATGGGAGGTTCCGAGTTTTCTTTGTTTTTTCTCAAAGCGGATGACATAATATCTAGTGTTTTTTCTGGATGCATGCTGCCATCACGTTCCAAAAACATACATCCATGTGTGTTGGCCTCCACTCTTCTTTTCTGTGTTTCACCAATCTTATTTACAAGCTTTCTCCCTGCAACTTTCTTCCATTGATGTGTTACTAAATTATCTCCTCCTTTTTGTTTTTTACTTTTCTCATTAATTTTTTCTTGCTCTTGAATTGTTGGCTCCTCGCGTTCTTGCTCCGGCTTCACTTCACACAAATCCGTTATATGACCAAACACTTTGCAATGTAATCAAATCTCAAGCTTCCATAGGTAGTTTACATGTACATACTGTTCACTCCCATCCATGAGCATGACTGGAAATTTCTCAACTAATTCTTTTTCTGGTGTCACTTCAACTAGGCATCTGGCATAGTTGATTCTGTCAAGCTTTTCTGTTGATTTATCTGGACATATTAATCTTCCAATTCTTGATGCCAGCCAGTTTATACCAAGATGAGACCAAGCATAAATTAGAATGTTGGAGAGTTGTAACCAGATCGTGACTACTCAGATTTTGCCTCTGACATTACGAAGCTCAGGGGACCACTGTTGAATGATGAATATCTTGTTTCTAATGAATATCGGGTCACTTCTTAAAATCCTAGATCTGTCCTCATTACACGAGAGTTGAAAGAAGAAAAATACACCATTAAATTTGACTTTGACTGCTCCTTTCAATTTCCAGATTTTTTTTGAGATTTTCAACAACAGTTGTGAATGGTAGAGGCTTGTCAAGGAAGAAGCCAACAATGTGGTCTTGCCAAATTTCTTTGCTTGCTGCCATGACTTCCGCGGGTGGGACCATGGCGTCGCCATTGAATTCAAGGTTAATTTTGATCGGTGCATAAACGCCGGCATTGCGAGGCTTGGCTTTGAAGAGATTCGACCAGGAAGGGCCAGGAATGGAAGGTTGGACAGGCTGTGGGTTAGGCAGAGTTGGTTCAGTGGGAAGTAGGGAGGTACAGTGTGGTAGAAAGGTTGTTGAGGAAGGCACAGGGATCAAGGGGGCAGGGTTGGAAGGTGAGGAAAGGACAGGAGGTACGGGTGTGACGGGAGTCATGGGCATGGAGGGAGATGGGACTGGTCAAAAGAGAGGGAAGAGAGGGATAACGGCTGCCCATGAATGTTCACCAAATCTTTAACAAAGAATAAGTACATATGATGTACATAGACCATTCTGATACACGATTTTGATCTAGGATTCGAGTATGGACTTTGAGGAATATTTATCATTCGATTCTTCATGGCAATCATTGATGAGGGTTTATGATTGGATACTTGGGTATTCTATCATAGTTGAGGCCTATGTAAGGGAAACAATGTTTTCTGATCAAGAAGCCCGATCAGAGTCCACATTAGAGGACCGAGGGATTGATATTAGTTAGGAAGTAAATTTATGGATTCAAATAGTAGATTGAATCAAATATTTTGTATGGATGATTTATATAAATCATACGGGAATAAGTTTAAAAATAAACATTTTGGACAAAACACCTTTTGTTTTGGCATAATTTCAAGGACGAAATTCTTTGAAGGAGGGAAGTCTATAAGACCCGCAAATTTATAACATTGATAAATTATATATATTTTTAAAATTCAAATATGAGCATTTTTAACATAAACTATGATGTTTTGAATAGTAAATAATAACGGTAATCTTATTTCGAACAAGTATTTACAAAAATATATACTTTGGGAGATTATCGATAAAATAATTGGAAATCATTTTATCGATAAACCACTCAATAATCGCTGGAAGTCGCGCACGGAACTGGTTACATATACTTATTTATCCATTTGAAGAGGAATATGAAATGAAATTATTTATTTTACCTATGAAAATAAAATGTATTTATGACATCATCAATAATTTTATCATATTAAATAATTAATTAATGAATTTAAATTGAGATTTTAATGATTTACTAATTATTTAATTATTCAAATAACTGTTTTAAAATGATAATAATTCATTTTATTTAGTTATATAATGATAATAGATCATTTATGATAGTTTTATAAAGATATATATTTGATTTGAAATCATAAGGACAATTGATATCACTTTATCGATGTAGTGGCACTTTTTGTAAATAATTGTTTAACAATGATTTATACAGCTTTATAATTCAAATGTGATCATTTTAATTCATTTATAATAATGAGAAATTAGTTTTCAATTTTTTTACATTTATATATAATTTAATTTATAATTGAAAATGTGAAAGAGGATAAGCTTTTTGATTTTTAACGGCTTAACGAACGAAAGTGGTTCAAAGTCGTTACAACGTTATTTATTCTCTTGTACACATACATATACATGCACAGATATACATATAAATATACATACATATATACATGTATACATATGATAAAAATATCATGATATTATGAAACAAATATTATATTATTTTCATTTATCTTCACCCTTAAGGCAATTAAAGTCGATGCACATGGAATGGAAGAGAAGTGATGGAGGCATGGGGGTTTAACGTGCGGAATGATGAGGAGAATGTGGTAGAAAGTGTGATGTGATGGTAGGAAAATATCATGATATTTTTATTCAAGTTTTTGGCTATAAATATGAGCACCCTTTTCAGTCATTCATTCACATATTTCCACTTCTCCTTCTTCTTCATTCTAAGCTTCATTAATGGCTTCCTTCTTAATAAAATAATGGAGAAAAATATAGAAAAGAAAATAAATATATATAGGTAAATATATACTATAGAAACCCCTCTCCGAAGCCAGTGCAAAACCCCCACTCTACAACTCACGCCTTAACCTAGAACCACCATCATGGTTGAGCAACCACCTCATCCAAGCATGGCCGTGAGCATTTTAGAATGATAGAGGTGGAGTTTTGGCATCATGGATGAAAGCAAAGTTGAGAAATGGGGTGTTCGAGAACAACTAGGCAAGGATGAGGTCAAGGCCACGAGCTAGGCGAAGGTAGAATTGATGACCAAGAGCTATGATCAAGGAGTGGTTGTTTAGGTGATGGTTTAGTGAATTGCTGATTTTTTTGAATGTTGGTAGGAAGTTTTGGTTCGAATAAAGGTGAAAACATTTTCTTAAGTAAATTTAAATGTAGTTAATGATATAAATGTTTAATTAATAAATTAACATGCTTGGTTGAAAAATGATTGATAACTTAGTTGATTACATGGTTGACTATATGGTTGGTTATATGGTTGATAATTTGTTTGAGATAAATTATGATAAATCATTATAAGAAATGTCTAAGTCATTCACCATGGTTAATTCATGGAAAATAAATCCGTATAAATATGTGTATGGAGTTTATTGAACCTCTTAATGGTTTTGCAATATAAAAAGTTTGAAAATGAATATTAAAACAATATAATATTTTGAAATTGTTTAAAAGTGAATATGAGATTTAATATGGAAAATATTAGTTGAATTGGTTTATAAATGTTTTAAACAAATTTAAAACTCAATTTGGAAATTTTTTGACAAGATATGGAGTGGGAGCCAAAATAAGCGCATCGCATAACTCCAGTTCGCGATTTCACGTAGTAAAAGTTCAAATCCATTTGTAGAATGGAAGCAAAGTCAAAATTCTTTGAAATAAGAATTTTTCAAATTCTTATAATCATAGTTTTCAAACAAAAGAAAACAATCAGGATTTTATCTAGTATATTTTGAAATATGAGCAAAACAAATTCCCAAAATAGTCGCGGTTTGGCAGTTCGAAAAACAAAAAGGAAAATTCTTTAAAATAGATATTTTTAATGCTTTAAAAATATAAAATAAATTTTATAAATATATTAAAATGTTTTAAAAAGGATTTGAGTTATGAAAATGGACTTCAAGATGATACAAAAATTGCTTTGATCAAAGAAGTTTTAAAAACACTATTTACTGCACTTTTCGCAGCACTTTTAGTAACTTTTGTAAATCACAGTTTTAACTCAATTATTCTTTCTCAAATCTTTTACGAATGTTTTAAAAAAATATAAGTGTTTTAAATATGATTTGGAGGTTTCATAATTATTTTAAAAGAGTTTAAATAAATGATTAGAAAAAAATCCTATGGATAAGTGATTTAATCTTGGTTCTAAAAGCTGATGAGTAAACTAGATTTTCTATTCTTGAGATCCGGATATGAAATGTTAAATTAAGGAGCTGTTCATGAGCAATCAGTGCACTGGTTCAATTGGCCTCTTTCTTGGCGAGGAATTGATAAGATTGAAATACTGGAAACGAGACATGTGTAAAAGATTCAAAATTACAAATTTAATTTCATGCAACTTGGATTATATAGAAATAATCTTATTATGCTTGGTATTTAATTCCTAGGAGGGAACCCATACTATTCATATGACTTTAAAAGGCGATTTCACCATTATTCGACGAATAGTAAAGGCTGAATACAGAAACTAACATTAAGTGAAATTCTATAGATTCTTTTTTACTCAATGTTAACTAGTTTTGAATTTACCATCTTAAAATAACTTGGTTTCAACTCAATTAAGAGGTTTGATTTAAAATAATAAATCTTTGTTAAGATTTAAATAATAATCTGGAAATGTTTTTCTGGGTAAAAGGTAAAATGATTTGGAAATTATTACAAGATTAAAAGGGTTTAATTAACCGAAAAATTGGATAAATGAGGCTTAATGATTCCATATACTCTTGAGAAGATAAATGGAATGGTTGAAAAGAATATATCTCTAAAAGATGAATGAATGGAAAGATTAATTAATTGGATGATATCTGATAATCACCTATATACTTGACATTTTTTATTGATGATTGGTTCGGAGAATTCGAAGTCGGATTTGGGCGATTCCTATCTAAAAACCACTTCGTACCGATGTATATGCTCGGAAGTGAAAATATGTTTAAGACGATGATTTAAAGACGGAGATCTTCACGATGAAAGGCTACTAGACACTAGCCCCACGATTTCATATTATATGTGTGTGTGTGTTGTGGCAGTGGTGCTCTATTATGAAAATCTTCGATGCAAGGACCATTCGCTACTTATCCTAGTGGTTGTTCCTGACAAGATGTAATAGGAGAGTACGTTCGGTTTGTCCTGTTCTTTGGAAACTTGTATAGATAAAGTCTAACATTGCATTTCTAAAACCACATACATTGATCTCTACAAACATACATCTGTTTGGTGGTGTAGGAGGTAACTCTCTTATACATAACACCCTTCTCTATGACATACGAGCTCAAAGGTTGTATATTCCTTGAAATTAATAGTGTGTTGTTAGAAATGGCAATGTGGAATTCAACGTGGAACTTGTTATGAGAAAAGCGAAGCGTGGCTTTATAGAAATTGATCGTAGCCTTACGCGCCTCACATCCAGGTAATGGTACAGGTAATTATGTGGTCTATAGGACATATATTTTGGCTATCATTTTTATGATTATTAAGAAGTCCAATGGAATCTGGATCGTCAAGGCATCTATTGCCTTATGGACAAATACAATGGTGTCTAAGTCCTTGGATGAGTAGCCATTGGATATGCCGATCCATTAGAGTGGACAACAAAGTATAGCGGCATCTAAGTCCTTGGATGAGTGGCCATTGAATACTGTAATTGTTGCACTAAGAATTTCACATCAGAAGAAAATGCCACTAGTTCCCTATCATGTTGAAAATCCAATTCCAATACGAACCTTTATGGTTTTGGTTGTAGAACTTAGTATGCCATCAAATTTAACAAATGTAACAATTTCAACTATTTTGATATGTTATTTGAAAAAAAAATTCAAAAGAATGTAATTAAAGATAATATTAAATTATTTCGGTATAAAAGTGTTTTGGTTATCGTAAGGTAAAAACCCATATGTGTTTATGAGTGGCGTGGTCTTATGAGACACCCTTTTTTTTCTAAATGTTTGATTTACATCAATCTAATCTATACATTTAAAAATCAAGTTTTCTCACGCTGATTTATCAAGGCTTATTAGGGTATTTTTAATAATCGGGTCAGATCCAAGTGGTTTCAGGTTTAGCGAAAGATGCTTGGAGGTTCCAAAGGAGAGCTGGAGATCTTTATCAACGCATGCACGTAATCTATTTTCCACTGCATTTGTTTTGTTGTTTTTCAACAATTGTAAGGATAGAGATTTTTAACTATCTAGACTGAATATAGGTTAGACTTTGATATATACATATGTAAAATTTCGGCTATAAAAGATTTTTTGATTAATATTATATGTTATTCCATTCGTGGGAGATTTTATTTTCTATTATGTTTCTATCTTTATTTTTTTCCGCTAACTATTTTCTTTTTCATTCAAATTGGATTTGACATGTGTAGTTTATTGTCAACTTAAAATGTATGGAATTATAGGTCGTTACACAATTAGTGAATGTACTATTCTTGAAATCTACTATACATGACTCATTTTAACAATAGTTAACATAAAGATTTTGGTCTGTTTGACTTTATTAGTGCCCTCATGTGTAACTTGCAGTGTTCTCCATATTTCATATGTAGACCTACAAGTAGAAACTACCGAATTCATTCTTATCCAGTGAACAAAATAAAATATTCATGGCTTCATAGTTACTTTGCACAAGTGCCTTTAGGTCAGCGGTCCTTTACGAAAAGTTAGGTTGGGGCTCGGTATATTCATTTTGTGTGACATTGCAAATATTTAGACTAGTTGACTATAAATGGATTTTTATTCTACATGATCAATATGTGTAATTACTGTCATTGATAAGTAGGATCTACTAGTAGACTGCAAGGTTTTAAATATCGGATTTCGGTTACATTTCGTCTCGGAATTTTTGCACAAGTTATCTCGTATCGGGAGAGATCTCGAACGAGATGAGTACGTATCGGGTGTACATCTCGAATTGACATCTCGGGTCCTATAATGCATCTAGGGAATATCTTGGATGTACTTATATGTCTAAAATTGATGTGTCAAAAATTTATGTAATGATTATAACTTTCTTGGTAAAAATAAAAATGGTAACATACTTGATTTACATGGAAAAAGAATTTTTTTAGAAGAGTAGCTTGATTAGCTTAATTGATTTGGTAATGATTGAATAATATCCTTTTATTTGAACATAATAAAGAAGTGAAACCTTTTGCTATGACTCGTTAAGATAAAAAGTAAAGAATATGTTCAAGAAGTTGGTAAATTATAATTGGATTGAGTAGTTTCTTTTGAATCAATATGAAAATAAAAATTATTATAGAAAATAAGAAAAATGTATAACTTCGGGTGAGATCTCGGATTGAGATTTTGATCCATATATCGGGTGAGATTTGAGTATCTCGGACGAGTTGAGTGTCAAGGGAGATATGGAGGAGATTTGATGTCTCATCTCGTTTAAGTGTGAAAATGAGATCTCGGACGAGATCTTGGGCGAGATATAGGAGATTTAAAACCGTGGTAGACTGTCCTTTGACAATGGTGTTACTAACAAGTGAACTAATAGTGTTGTTAGCCATTTAAACTTTTCAAAATTCAAAATCATGTATACTTTAAAAACCAATGCCCTGATATGAAATGTTAATTTGTGGAAGTAAGGATCTCAAGGCTAATTTAACACTAGAGGTGGGGTAAATAGTGTTTGATAACTTTTATGAATCCTTTTGAATTCTTTTAAGACTATTATTTAAACAATACAAATTGACAATCACAGACGCAAACACACACACACACACACACACACACACACACACACACACACACACACATATATATATATATATATAAATCCAAAAGTAAAAGGTTCTAGAGATCATAATAGAATTTTCATACTCGTTCAAAGTCACCGTACATCTAGTCATATACAATTAGATTTCTTTTCAAATACCATAATTCATACAATCTCAAATTCAAGGCTACGAGACACACTTGCCAGATTTTTAAATCTCCGGGTACGCTCATTGATTCGAATGGGACACCAGCACATCCACTTGGATTGAAATGGGACATCAAGCATACCCACTTGATTCAGCCAAGACACAAGCGCACCTACTTGGATTTCAGGGACACCAAGCACAACCAAGAGTATTTGAATATGATTTGATAGAGTTTAAAAAATCAATTCCTTGATATTGAGTACAAATAATCCTGTAACCTCTTGTATAGCGCTTCGATCTTGATTTGAGTGAGAGATGAGAGAGATCAGAAGGTATACAGTAGAGAATCTAACCAATAGACTTTGAATTTGATTCTGATTGAATTTAAGAAGATTTTAAGTAGAATTTCTTTTAGAAATCAAGAGAGTGAAAGAGGAGAGAGAATATGAGAAAATAGTTAACCAAAATTTGTTGAGAGAACCCATATTTATGGAGAAAAAACAGTCATGTCATTCGCGAAGCGATACCATAAAAAAACACTTCCATGCAAAATTTGAATTTTCAAAATATTGGACCATATATCGACATATGGGTATTATATATGTCAACATATCCTTTGCAAATTTGAAAATTTCTTAATAAAAATTATTTTGAAAATATTGAGTTCGTAAAATATTTTGATAATTTGTAAAACTTAGGAAAGCTTCATAAATTATTTTGAAATATTTTAATGTAAAGGATTTAAATATAAATAATGTATACAAAAATGATAAATGTGAAGTATAAGTGAATGTATGTTAAAATCAAAATGAATGTCAAAAATATACTTTTGAATACTGTACTATTTAGAAAATATTAAACCAAAAACTATATCTAAATACAATAAATTAAAAATATGTTCAATTATAAAATGCTTAAAAACCTAATTACTCAAAATGTTATAAACGTTTTTATAAAAAGTAGTTTAAAAATTGTTTGAAAACTATTTTGAAAAATCATTTTGAGAACAGGAATCCTTTAAAAATCATTTTTGGAAACGAGGATATTTGAAAATCATTTAAAATCAGAGAACAGATTTTTAAAACCTTTTTGGAAAATGAAGAAAGATCAAAGAGTTGCTACCACGATTTTAACGAAATAACTTATGACTTTATAACTTAGCTTGATATCTTGAATCTTCAAACTCATGATTCTTCAATCTTTGACTCTTAAATCTCTATGTGAGCCTCTTGAATCTACTCATGATACTGTACAATCTTCTTAATCAACACCCATCTAATATCATGCACTATGTATTATATATACCTTGACAAACAATATTAGTATCTATATTCTATATAATGTCATATGGTTGTTGCCATCAAAACCAATGCCTAAGGTATTAACATGCTTTTCTAATTTGATTCAACTTAAGTTGTATCATTTCACTTATGATGTCGCACTTTCAATGTTTTTGCACTTGTGGTACTTGGTACCATAGTTATAGCCTACATAGATTTTATACTAAGTCCTGCAATATACAGGCAAGTAATACTAAGGCATTCAAATTGGGTTATCCTAACCTATTTTCCTATTCAAACCTAGCAATTGAAATTCTAATTCTAAGTGAAGTCCAAATTTAAATGACACTATAATCTAAAATTATTTTAACATCGAAGGTAATCGACTAGGTGGTTTATTGTTCACATGCAACTGTTATGCAACACAAACTATGCATCATATGTCAGTATGTCATAACTTTCTTAAATAAATAACTTCCTTCAAATCCGAGGGATGACTGGAAAGACTCGTATCATTCTTTCTTCTAAATCATACCAAAAATTTCCAAGTCTTATTTTCTATGAAAACCGCCGTCGCATTCCCAATGTGTGTAAACAGAAATATATTTTTCCTAATAGGAACCCAAATCCTTGAATTAACCATTCCTTGCACAATCTTACTCAAACTTCATATAGGATATCTTTTGTAGTGTAAACTTCCAAATTTATCATTCCCTAATGTCATCCCGTTAATGGGATCTTTTTCCCAAATGTAACATCATACCATTTTATTCCATTTATTTTATGGTCAAGACAACGCAATATAGAACGGTGCCTTGCCATTATTATCTAATAGACATAATGACTAATACTTAACTAACACGGTACCCAATAACTCAACTAGGAACATCTAAAATGGACGATGTCCTACCTAGTTAACATCTTATGAAACTCTTGTCACCTTAGCCCTAATAACATACTTGTAGTTGCGGCGACAACTCAAGTACCAATTAATTTATAAATATCGCTACATAATGTATACTATAAGATGACAACATACTTGCTTCATTACTTAAAATTCACCAAATCAAAACAACATGCCATGTACATGTAACTTCATAAGCGAAAAGCAACATGTGTGGCATAACGTTACCTGAAATGTTGGATCGACGCCACCCACCCATAAGTAATCCAAATCGTCTTTCACTCCCGACGATGTTAAACAACCAATAATTAGGGGACTTATAATATATAAACAACTTAAATAACCTCTAAGACTTGAGAGAAAAACAATAGATATCATCTCAAGATCATGGGTTAGATAGTTCTTCTCATGTATTTTCAGCCATGGACTAGGATAACAAACAACTCTACCCTCCTGTATCAAAACAGTGTCACATCACGTACCACAAGTACTGATAGATACAACAACTGCCTTTGAATTATCGGGGAATACTAAAATAAGTTTACTAGTCAACAACTCCTTTAGCTGACTAGAAGCATGCTCACATTCCAAGTTCCATGAAAAACTAAATTATTCTTATAGCAACCAGCCGAACCGAGAAAACCTCTTACATCTATAGCATTCCTTGATACAGCAAAACATTTTGGCTCACTCTTTCTTTATTCTGAAATATGTTTTATCCAAATCATACTTTCCAAACCTTCTAATGCAAAGATTGTATAATTGAAATCATACTTGGGTAGAAAAAAAACAAAATGGTATTCACTTTTCACTATTATAGAAAGTTTGATCTAGTACTCAACCCTTTCAATTCAAACGTTGATTAAAAAGGTCACCAAATATCCATTTACTTCCTATCTCTCCTCCAAAAATTTCAATGCTTCTGAACTTCACAGTCAATTTAGTCCCCGCAGGCTTTGTAATCCTATTTATCTTACTCAATTCTTTTCTTTTAAGCTTAAGTGATAACTATAATACTTTCATTTTACCCTTTTAAATTAAACCTTTGGTTTTAACATCATTTCCACAAAATCTAATAAGTTTCCAAAATTGTAAAATCCTCTGTTAATTTTAACAAATGTTTCATTTTGACAAAAATCATGATGTTTTCCTTCAATTCAAATTTTATCCCAAAATGGTTCAACTTGACTTAGAAAAATGGACATATAAACACATCTTTCTATAATTTTCCTTTATAAATAAGGAAGTTTAACATAAGTGTATTTTTAAAAGATAAAGTGGTATTCTAACTTATTATTATTATTATTTTATAGTATGACAGAACATTTATAAAAGATGTTTTCAAGCACTAACACTTAACCTTATTTATAAAAGAGATTCGAAATTGGGTTTTACCTACTTCATAAATTTTCTTTTAAAGTTCCATTATCAGAAGCAAAGTACACATTAAGGGTAAGTGCAACATGTTAGGGATGCAGATTAAGGATCTTAAGGCAGAAATAACACTAGAGGGGGGGTGAATAGTGTTTTAAAGAATATATGAACTATATGACTAAATTAAAACTTTCAACACAAATCTAAACAGAATTCTAACACAGAATGATCACAGAACATATAATGAATGCAATTAGTAAAGTAAAGCAAGTAAAAGGAAAGAACACACCGAATTTTATACTGGTTCGGAATCCTCCTACATCCAGTCCTGCACCAAGGCAATATCCTTGTATAGATTTTTATAAGCCAATATCCAAATTACAACCCTCAATTTCTAAGGCCTTGAGGAACCCTCCTATCTTCGAGTCTGGGGTAAACTCTCTTGATTTACGGGACACAAGATCACCCTAATACTTCTTAATAACAATCCTTTTGAATGGATAGACTCTATGGACTTTTTGAATACAAATTAATCCTATAACTCTGAATAGCACTTTGATCTTTAGTAGAATGATGGAGAATCAAATAGAGAGAGTAGCTAAATGATTTCCTATTGAGAATTTGGCAGAATGATGGCACGATCTTGAAAATATGAAGTTTTATGGATATGGAATGGTGGAGAAGAAAGAGTGAAGAAAATAAGAAAGTAGTTGTTAAAAAAATCCATTTTGGAAGCCTTTATATAGATGCACAACAGTCATAACCATTGGCGAAAGATTTTCGAACGAATAGACACTTCTTTTGAAAATTGAATTTTGAATCCAACTGTCACCATGTCGACATGGGGTATCCCCTTATGTCGACATCCCTCGGTTCAAAATTATAGAGATGTTGTTTTGTAAAGGCATTTGAATTTAAAACAAGTTGAAACTTCTCTGAAGCAAAGTAAAGTGTTTAAACAATATTTTGAGATAGAGAATGAATATAAAACATTATTTTAATTATATATATATAATTGATATAGACCATCAATTATATAAGTAATATTTAAAACCTGAATAAATTTTGATGTTTTTAAAAATAGAAGTTTTTAAAATTAGAATAGAGGAATATTTCAAGGCTAAAACAAAGTTTGAAAATATTTTTGAAAACATGATTTTGAAACCTAAAACATTTTGAAAACAGATTTAATAACATTTTGAAAAATCTATTCAAACTGAAATTGCAAGAACCTTCCTACAGAGCTCCTCCATAGGACTCGAGAACTTGTACAAAGTAGTTTAAATGATTTTGATTTTCGTGGGTTTGTAAGCTACTTGTCGTGGGTTTGTAAGCCACTGGTTTCGATAGAAATTGGGTTCCATCCCAAAAGAAAATTAGAAGAAAGATGAGAGTGCTATTATGAAGTTTTAACAAAATACTTTATCTTGAGATCTTGAAATCTTGATTCTCTAGAGTCTTGAACCTTGAATCTCTAATCTTCATCTTGATGCTTGAGTCTTTATACTGATCAGTCTTCGATGATACCTGCATATACTTCCTATATATATATATATATATATATATGGAAATGTTAGTATATATTTTATAAAGTAAAGTATAATAACTATATAAGGTTGTTGTCATCAAAACATCATCAACTCAGTTCCTAACAATCTCCCCCTTTTTGATGATGACAACCTTTATTTATAAAATATTCTTACCATACCATAACCCCCCTTACTCCGTGATTTCTTCTTAAAACTACAACTCCCCCTTACTCCATGACTCCCTCTTACACCAAGCACATATATTTTTATAACTTTCTCCCCCTTTGTCATCAACAAAAACTATTAACTACTTAAGAATTCAAGAATGATTAGTATGAACAAATAATATGTATAGAACAAGCATGAAACAATGAGTATAAGTGAACACATTTTAGTTATTACAACATATATAAGAACATACATAAACACGAACAAACAAAACAATTTAAAACAAAGAATAAAATGAAAGTACGCTTTAATGGGGATCCTTAACTATAGGAGACTTATGAATCGAACAATTGGGGTAGTGGAGACAAAAGTTTCCACGTCGTTCAATTATGTTTCCATTAGTATCAACAAGGATCTCACCAATGCAAATAACGCTCTCGTCCGTATTCATAGGGACTTCGGGTTGAGGTAAAGGTTGATCTTCCACTTGGTCTTCTTGTGGTTCTTCCATAGGTTCTTCTTCCTCGGATTCCATGGCTTGTGAAGAGTCTTCAATATTAATAGGATTTGTACGGTTATCCATAAGGAATTTTTGTACATTCCTAATAATATTCCCTTGCCTTTGTTGTTCTCTAGCCATCCTAAGTTGACTTACTTGAATTTCAGTCATCAATTGAAGGATATCTTTCATCTTCTCTTGTAATTTGATAACTTGAGCGTGCGTAGTTCGTTGAAATGGACCAGAATGAGGAGATGTGGGTGAAGTGGGTTCATTAGTAGAAGAGGAGGCTATTATTATATTGTTTCAGAAGTTATTTACAGAGAATATAGTGAAGAAAGAGGAGAGAAAATGAAATAAATAAATAAATAACCAAATAACTAACTTTGGAGGGAAATTCAATTTTCAAATTTTTGTTGGGTATGTCGGCATCATGAGATGGGGCATGTCGACATGTTCTTCAGAAAAAAAATGTAATTTTTATTTTGAATTTTTATTAATTATTATATTATATTATTTTATATTTCAGATTTTGAACAAATACCTAATTCTCTTTTAAATTTAGTAAAATTATGTCGGTTAATGATTTAGTTAATATATCAGCAATTTGTTTTTCAGTATTTATATAATCTAGAGTTATTATTTCTTTAGTTATATTATCTCTAAGGAAACGATGTCTTATATCAATATGTTTAGTTATAGCATGATGAGTTGGATTTTTAGATAGATTTATTGCACTAGTATTATCACAATATATTGGTGATTTACTTATGTTAATTCCAAAATCTTTTAAAGTTTGTTGCATATATATGACTTGTGAACAGGCTAGAGCAGCAGATATATACTCTGCTACAGTTGTTGACAAGGAAACAGTATTTTGTTCCTTGCTGAACCAGAAAACCAGTGAATGTCCTAGAAAGTGACAAGTTCCACTTGCACTCTTTCGGTCTGATTTACAACCAGCATAATCAGCATCACAATATGATATTAAATCAAAAGTATTATTTTTAGAATAAAATAAACCATAATCTAAAGTGTATTTTACATATCTTAAAATTCTTTTAACATCTTTTAAGTGAGTTTCTTTAGGTTGTGATTGGTATCTTGCACAGAGACAAACACTATGCATAATATCAGGACGACTCGCTGTTATATAGAGTAGAGAACCAATCATTCCCCTATATAAAGTTTGATCAATATCTTTTGATTTATCTTCTTTACTTAAACCTACATTTTTTGACATTGGAGTTGGTTTCCCACTAGAGGTGCTTAAACCAAATTTATTGATTAAGTCTTTAGCATATTTTTCTTGACTTATGAAGATTCCATTTTCTAGTTGTTTAATTTGAATCCCTAAGAAGAAACTTAATTCTCCCATGTGACTCATTTCAAATTCTTTAGTCATTATATCTAAAAATTGTTTATTCATTATGTTATTAGTTGATCCAAAGATTATATCATCTACATATATTTGAACTAGTTGAATATCTTGATTATTTCTTTTAATAAAAAGTGTTGTATCTACTTTACCAATTTCAAAACTAGATTGAAGTAAATAAGATCTTAGTCTTTCATACCAGGCTCTAGGAGCTTTCTTTAGACCATATAGAGCTTTCTTTAACTTGTATACATGGTTTGGAAATTTATTATCTTCAAAAAGTGGAGGTTGTTCAACATAAACATCTTCTTTTACAAAACTATTTAGAAAAGCACTTTTAACATCCATTTGATATAATTTGAAATTATTATAATTAGCGAAAGCAAGTAGAATTCTTATAGCTTCTAATCTTGCTACGGGGGCAAAGGTTTCATCATAGTCAATTCCTTCTTCTTGACAATAACCTTGCGCGACTAAACGAGCTTTATTTCTTACAACCTCACCAAGTTCATTCATTTTATTTTTATAAACCCATTTAGTTCCAATTATACCTTTATCCTCAGGTTTAGGAACAAGTTCCCATACATCATTTCTGGTAAATTGATTCAATTCTTCTTGCATAACAAGAATCCATGAATCATCAGACGATGCTTCCTTTGGAATTTTAGGTTCAATTGTTGATATAAAGGCTACATTACTCATACTACTTAATTGATTTCTAGTTCTTACTACAGATTCAATATTTCCTAAAACATTTTCTATAGGATGATCTTTTGATATTTTAAATCTCTTATTAGGTTGATTTATTTCACTAATAGTTCCATTAGATTGATTTAAATTTATAAAATCTTCTTCATCATCTATTTGTACAATATCTTTAAGATTTTCATCAAAAGATACATGCATAGTTTCTTCAATAGTATTGGTTTTTGAATTAAAAACTCTAAATGCTTTGCTTCTATTAGAATAACCAATAAAGAATCCTTTATCAGCTTTTGGTTCAAATTTATCTAAATTATCTTTTGTGTTAAGTATAAAACATTTACTCCCAACTTTAAAATAAGCAACTATAGGTTTCTTATTATAAAGTAATTCATATGGAGTTTTATTTGTTAATGGTCTAATTAAAATTCTATTTAATATATAACAAGCTGTAGCAACTGCTTCAGCCCAAAAATGTTTAGGTAAATTACTATCAGAAAGCATTGTACGAGCACACTCTTGAATCATTCTATTCTTACGTTCTATTATTCTGTTTTTTTGTGGAGTTCTTGGAAATGAAAAGTTGTGAGTAATTCCCTTTTGAGTACAGAAATTCTTAAAATTTTCATTTTCAAATTCACCACCGTGATCACTTCGAATAGTTTTAATTTTGAAAGAATGTTGTTTTCGAATTCTTTTAGAAAAGTTTTTAAATATTTCAAAAGCATCACTTTTATGTTTTAAAAATATTGTCCAAGTATATCTTGAATAATCATCTACTATAACAAAAACGTATTTACTATGGTTAATTGATTGAACTTGAGATGGACCAAATAAATTTAAATGAAGTAATTCTAGAGGACTAGAGGTAGAAATAGCATCTTTTAATTTAAATGAACTTTTCTTAAGTTTTCCTAATTGACAAGCATCACAAATACTATCTACTTTAAAGTTTAACTTGGGTAGACCTCTAACTAAGTCAAGTTTTGATATCCTAGATAATAATTTGAAATTCAAATGGCCAAATCTTTTATGCCAAATCCAAGGGTCACTTATATTAGCCAAAAGACATAGATTATCATTTGAAATTTTCATACTAAGGATATAAATATTTTTCTTTCTAATACCTTCAAAAATTATATTAAACTTATCATCTTCAATGTGACATTTATCTTTTTCAAATTTAATTTTAAAACCTTTATCGCAAAGTTGACTTATACTAAGCAGATTATGTTTTAAGTTCCTAACTAATAAAACATCAGAAATAAGTAAAGTTTTAGAGTTACCGACATTGCCGACGCCAACCACATATCCTTTAGAGTTGTCACCAAAATTGACTAATCCACCATCTTGATAAGTAATATCCTTGAGTATCTTGGGATTTCCAGTCATGTGCCTCGAACAGCCACTATCAAGTATCCATTTATCTTTCTCAATTTGCACAGTTTGTCCATTGGGTGTTGATTCGTCAAAAGCCATATAACATGTCTGTCCTTGCATAACACACCAATTCGGTAGATAACTTGATTTTTCAAAATAACTATATGCAGACTTATGATACTTTGATGAAATGCATAGATTCAAAACAGTTTTACACAATTTTCCAGAAATGCCATTTTTATATTTTTCAAGTTTCAGATTATGAAAACAATGAAAACCAATGCTTTGATACCAATTGTTAGGGATGCGGATTAAGGATCTTAAGGCAGAAATAACACTAGAGGGGGGGTGAATAGTGTTTTAAAGAATATATGAACTATATGACTAAATTAAAACTTTCAACACAAATCTAAAGAGAATTCTAACACAGAATGATCATAGAACATATAATGAATGCAATTAGTAAAGTAAAGCAAGTAAAAGGAAAGAACACACCGGATTTTATACTGGTTCAGAATCCTCCTACATCCAGTCCTGCACCAAGGCAATATCCTTGTACAGATTTTTATAAGCCAATATCCAAATTACAACCCTCAATTTCTAAGGCCTTGAGGAACCCTCCTATCTCCGAGTCTGGGGTAAACTCTCTTGATTTACGGGACATAAGATCACCCTAATACTTCTTAATAACAATCCTTTTGAATGGATAAACTCTATGGACTTTTTGAATACAAATTAATCCTATAACTCTGAATAGCACTTTGATCTTTAGTAGAATGATGGAGAATCAAATAGAGAGAGTATCTAAATGATTTCTTATTGAGAATTTGGAAGAATGATGGCACGATCTTGAAAATATGAAGTTTTATGGATATGGAATGGTGGAGAAGAAAGAGTGAAGAAAATAAGAAAGTAGTTGTTAAAAAAATTCGTTTTGGAAGCCTTTATATAGATGCACAACATTCATAACCATTGACGAAAGGTTTCCGAACGAATGGACACTTCTTTTGAAAATTGAATTTTGAATCCAACTGTCACCATGTCGACATGGGGTATTCCCTTATGTCGACATCCCTCCGTTCAAAATTATAGAGATGTTGTTTTGTAAAGGCATTTGAATTTAAAACAAGTTGAAACTTCTCTGAAGCAAAGTAAAGTGTTTAAACAATATTTTGAGATAGAGAATGAATATAAAACATTATTTTAAATATATATATATATATATATATATATAATTGATATAGACCGTCAATTATATAAGTAATATTTAAAATCAGAATAAGTTTTGATGTTTTTAAAAATAGAAGTTTTTAAAATCAGAATAGAGGAATATTTCAAGGCTAAAACAAAGTTTGAAAATATTTTTGAAAACATGATTTTGAAACCTAAAACATTTTGAAAACAGATTTAAAAACATTTTGAAAAATCTATTCAAACTGAAATTGCAAGAACCTTCCTGCAGAGCTCCTCCATAGGACTCGAGAACTTGTACAAAGTAGTTTAAATGATTTTGATTTTCGTGGGTTTGTAAGCCACTTGTCGTAGGTTTGTAAGCTACTTGTCGTGGGTTTGTAAGCCACTGGTTTCGATAGAAATTGGGTTCCATCCCAAAAGAAAATTAGAAGAAAGATGAGAGTGCTATTATGAAGTTTTAGCAAAATACTTTATCTTGAGATCTTGAAATCTTGATTCTCTAGAGTCTTGAACCTTGAATCTCTAATCTTCATCTTGATGCTTGAGTCTTTATACTGATCAGTCTTCGATGATACCTGCATATACTTCATATATATATATATGTATATATATATATATGGAAATGTTAGTATATATTTTATAAAGTAAAGTATAATAACTATATAAGGTTGTTGTCATCAAAACATCATCAACTCAGTTCCTAACACAACAATGTGCCTAAAAAACAAAATCGGAGTACATGGGGTTTCCGTCCTTCTTTTCTTAAATATCAAAACGTATACCATTTCTAACTTTCAGAATATATTTCCACCGGTTAATCACTTAAATCGGAGTAGATAAAAGCATATTACACAAGCACGGTTATACCCAACAATTCTTTAAGTGCATGGGGTATCCGTCCTTCTTTTCAAAGATAACGAACTCATGTTTATCTTCCAATAAAGTGTCAATGCCAATATAAAAACACTTTAAATATACATTTAAGTTAAAAGGAGTCATTGCAACTACTACCAAAATAAGAATAAGACTTCCGCCTTAATTAGGGAGATTTTCTCTAAATTTTTAAGTCCTTTCATGTTCCAATTACACCCTATCGCATTGCACTTTTATTATATAGGTCCAACAATAATAATCTTCTTTCATTAACTCTTAAATCCATAATTTATGTGTAGTACTAGTTGGTATAGGAAACCTCTACTAGCATTTCTTTATGGATAAATCAAAACAAATGTAAAGGTTTTATTTTTCATCTCAACTGTTATAATATGAACATTTGTGTTACCTCACAATCATTTGCTTGTACAAGGGAAAAGCTAATAACTACCTTATGAGTCAAAGTGTATAGGGTGTTTGTGTATATATAAAAATATACATATTAGAATATTACAAATATGCTTCCTTGGTGAGATTAGGCTCAGGTCTCTTCGCTTGCAGATATCGACGGAACTATATAGGGATGTTCACGCTTGGGATCATAGCTACCTTACCTAAGACATTCCCATTAAAGTTGCCCATTCTCATTATCTGTAATTATGAATTATTAAAAACTTTTCTACGTATAGTATTAAATAAGAATAGAGCAAATATGTATTTCCATATTACGCTTATATGTAAAAAGCCATTGAAATTTTTTGTATACGCACAATACATACCTAACTCCTAAGGAATCTTAACTTAGGCTCTTAGGGTGACTTTCAGACTCATGTCGAGGCCAAGAAGTACGAGCTTTCGAGTTTTTAAACATTACATAGACTAAAGGTACAATGATAAATTTCTAAGATATTCTACGCTTTCAGATCTCATAGCGGAATGTGGAAGAATATGTATACATAAAAATAGTCATGTTAGAAAATATATCAGAAAACACAATCTCAAAACATACGTAGTCATAATCCAAAGTTTACACAAATACAACATGAAGTCTAATAAATACTATGTATGATAAATAGTTACATGGAGAGTAAATGAAAATAATAAATAATTCCAATGCCAAACTCGCCTCTCTAGTACTAATTCTCCTACGATGGGGAAAAAAAGAAAGAGTGGGTCAAACAAAATTCTGATGAATGAGTTGCATCATTAATATATCACATTCACATGCAATTGATTTTCTTAATACTCTATGTAACCTAAGGTGCCCTCCTTATGTTCGTGAACTACTTACTAAGGTAGGTTTCATTAACCTAAGGGTATAGTACAGAATATAACTACACCAACCTACTTTAACATCTTGTAAAGGCTTAAATTAGGATCGAACAACTAATCAAACCTTAAATGACTAAGGATCGGCTAATAGCTACCGGAACTATTCCAACATAGGGACACCTACAATATCAACCTTGGGACTACATTCCTAAATTACAACTACATATATAGAATTTACACACTAACATGGAGCCCACAATATCGACTCATGTCAATGGCGTCTTAGGGTCCACTGCATCTGTGTCCACTCTCAATCGTAATGTAACCCCTCTTATCACACCATGCCAGGTATCCATCAACAACATAGTATTGCATCCTTATCGCCATGCATGCTAAGGAAAATTCATTAGTGTTGGGACAACACTTCTCTAAGCGTCATTGTCAGTGTTACGTGTACACCATGGAACCTCATGTGAGTGCAATTTGCAATAGAATAGCACCAGTCGAATATTGACCCCGCTGAATAAATAGTGTCAGACCTCATTGCCCACATACACATCTATCCAGTCCGGTAACATCCAAGAGTCGCAAACCTAGGGAGCCGATCTCATTTATATATAATAATATATATGTAATAAACTTATAGCTTGAGCCTTAAGTGGAGTTTAGATCGTGCCTGTTATGCGATAATCGATCGACCGCTTGCTGTTGATCGACTTCAGTGAGCGTGTCAACTAGTCGTAATTCTTTTATTCTTTTTCTTCTGTTTGAATATTCATTCCCTGTTAACTACGAATTGTCTATTACAGTAACGTTAACCTGAAAATCTCAATTTATAATATTTCCTAATTTCATATTTAATTTTAGTAAATTCAAATTAACTTAGATTTAGGATCAACAAGGTTTTATCTATTAGTATTTAATTTAACAAAGGGCGTGTTTAACCTAAATCAACGTTAACTTTAACCAATTCTAGATTAAAAAGAAAGGGTCATATTCATATGTGTTAAATTATCACCAAATTCTCAATCCACTATAGTTAATTGATAAACATTAAATTAAATAACTTTGGATCAAACAGAGTATAACAAAATCAATTATATGCATATCCTCGTATTAATTATTAACCTACTCACCTCTTATTAGATTTTTCCTCTTTGATTTGTGTTGAATTGCCGTATCTTCTACTTGTTGATCTCTCCTTTTTGCGATTGGTTTCATCTTCAACTTATTTTAAAAAAATTATTTCAGAAATTTCTTTTTCAGGAAATAGAGATTTGGAGGGGAGATAGAATTTGGACGTACTGCTTGTTGATGAATGATTAGGGTTTAGGGTTAATGTCCTATTTATAATAGCACAAATAAATACCGACCGTTGATTTAATATAATTAAATCCGGGTCATTTTGGCCCAGGCTAACCCTAGCTGATATGTGCCCACCGAGCAATCGCTTGGTTTAAGACAGTCGACTGCTATGTGTCGATGGCCGCAACTACGATGTTAACTCGTTGAGTTATAATTGTTAATTAGTTTTAACGTTAATTATTTACTATATATATAATCTAATTATTTTTGAATTCAGACCTTTAAACGTTAATATCTTTTTCATACTAGCTTCAATTTTAAAACATATATGTGAAAATTGTCCATAAAATTGCTATGAACGCTACGGTGCAAGTCTCATAGCCAAATTTGAACATTTGCAAAAATTCCCCTTTTACCTTTGTTATATTAAATTCAATCAACTGATTAAATTTTCGATTAATTTTCGCGGGGTGCAATAGGGAGATGGGAGGTTTTCTATTCACAAGAATGTTAACCTTCTCTTTAGTTAAACATACTTGCTTTGGACGCACATCTGACTAGATTTTTCATGATTGCCCTACGTGTTGGTTAATTATCTATGATAACATAATACTTTCTCTGGTACTATTGTTGGATCAGGTGCATTGACAGTAGAGTAAAATGGGGAAATTTCAATAAAATACTTTCATTTAGTTTTGCACTAGAGCTTATTTTGTATTTACATAAATACTTGATTTATACTAAATTGTATTTAGTGATTATCAGTAAAAAGAGAGTTCGTCATATGTATTTGACTATCGTCTAATTTGGTTTAATTTTATTTATTTATTATGTATATTTGCAAGTTTAACTATTATTTAAATTTCAGTTAAATCAATTTTATATTTAGTTTAAAGATTCATATTCATAATATGAATGTCAATATGCAATTTAATGAACTAAGAGATGTAAGAAATAAACAATAAAAGGATGTTTGTGATCACTAGGATTTATGGTCACGTAGTATGTATATACAATTTCTACAATATATTAATATCATATTAATATATTTTGCATTTAATATGGAGATACGTACATACATACATTTATACAAGTATATTTATATGTTACTTATAAAATCAGTGTATATACATATACATACGTACATAGTTTTCCATTTATGTAATAATAATAATTTAGTGTGTATATATATTCTGAATAAAGTATATTTTATTTATTATAATATTTGTGTGTGTGTGTATGTGTGTGCAAATATAGGAATTTAAAATTAGATATAATCTTATCCACATTAATACACACAAAAACACACACACATATGTATATAAATATTTTTACATGTCCTGAATGAAATGTTTTTTATAATTTTAAAACCTGAAAACATTTGTGTGTGTGTGTGTGTATAGGACTTTGGCACGTGCGATGCACGTGCGCGGTAGGAATTGGTATTAAAAACACTTTTTGTAAGTTTTTTTTTATTTTGCAAAATGACTTTGACGTGTACGTAATGTTGCAATTTTTACGTGTGTACATGCATAAATCAATCCTTTATCAAAATATGAATGAGATTGAGTTCTTTTAGGAAATAATCAAACAGGTAAAGAAAGCAATCAACTGTTACATGAACATCTAGATAAATCAAACAAATGTTAAAGTAAGCGCTTCCAGTTGTTTGAAATGTAGAAAACTTGCATCATTTCTCCTTTAAAATGTATTAAACCATCGTATTAAAAAACAGAGAATTTTTCTTGTCGACTATAAAATTGCACTTCCTATGATACTTCCTTCCTCATAAACCCTTAGTATGCTAAAGGATTAACCTACTTGATGCTAGTGTATAGATTATGAATTTTCCGTTACATTAGTATAGTAATAAAAATTTGTAAATTTAAATTAATGTAATGATTTTTCTCCATGCTTTTTCAAGGTTAATGTCAATGGCAGTAGCTTGTAAGTAATCTGTAAGAATTAAAGTACAGTTGTAGCAATCATATTCTCTCCTCCTTATCCCGGGCTTAAGACCGACATTGGCGGAGTTAAAAACGTTGCATAATATTTTTTTTTACATAAATTACAATTTTATTATAGTAATAATAGTGGAATATTTTTTTATATGTAAATTATATAATTAATGCAATGATATAATTTCTAAAAGCACTGCTTGAACATATGGAAAATAAAATAAAATGTAGAAAATGGTGTTAACTACAATTCTCACCTATCTATGGTCATATAAAAAATACCTTATGTAAATGGAGTAATATAATAAGTGTAGAATACACATGAGTATGCATGTTGAGATACAGTATTTACTATAAAAATAAGGCGTATGAAGTGAAGATCATGAAATATAGTTAACTAAGTTCATAATTACATGTCAGTAATACTTCTTTATATACTAAATTTATAGTATGCATATCCTTTCTATTTCAAATCTTTCCATTTTGCACTAAAGCTTTTATTGTTTTTCGACCAACTCCTCTAGACAAAGCAATATGTAGCTGACCATGACTGAAAACATATTCGGGAAGATAAATACCAATTTGAGGGATGGTTTGTCCTTATGGTTTATTAATTGGTAAGGAAAAGACTAATTTAATGGGAAATTGCTTACGTATTAGGTTGAAATGCATGTTTATTAATAAGTTATATTTTAAAGATAGAAAATAATGTATTTTTTTTTCCAGTAGAGTAACTAGTATATTTTTTTACACCAAAAAATGATTAGATTAAGTAATAAATGAATTTTGATGACAATAAACCATGTAGAAATGTTAAATGTAGAGCCCTGACAAAACCATATAAAAACAGAATCATATCAAATTAAATTAATAATTAATTAATATACCTGCTTTATATTGTTGTTTTAGTTCACAGTTGCTTTAGATTTTATACATATTGGGAATGATAAAGACTGGAATGAAGAAGTCTCGGGATATAACAATCGGTATCAACTCACGACCATTGATTCAAGATCCAAGAGCTTATTTAATTTCTTTCATTCAGAAGTGGTTTGGGCCGAATCTCCCAAGCCCAACACTGACTTATATAAATTGCAAGTTATGTACAATGTATGATATTCATTATTCATATACAACTCTCTGTATTTTGGATCAAGTAATAAAGATCAGAATTATTTGTTTCAAATTCTGATATAGTATCAGAGCTTCATCGCTTAATAGCATTAAAAGATCTAATTGCAGAAGGAAACTCATCAGAAAATTAGACACGAAATCATCATTTGAGTTCCATATTTCCCTCTCATCTGATTAAAACATCATCATCTGAGAGGGAGACCAACACTAATCGCATCGGCCATGCCAGTTTTCAAGCTCTAGCTGCATAAGAATCATTGTTGAGTCAAAAAAGAACAGAAATCAAAATCTCAGAAAACAAAATCAAGAATTCAAAATCATAAAAACAAAAACCAAGGAAAGTGCCATCTTGAGAAAAATTCATCAAAATAACACATCATCATTTGAAATTTTTTGGTTGCATCTTACCTGGCAGCATCTTGATTGAGATCTTGATTATGCATTCTTGTTAAGATTTACTGCTCTTTGCTTTCTTTTCTTCAACACTGTATTTTTTAATTTTAAGATCATCATGGGTGATGAAGCACATTCTAAAGCGCCCATCAGGGGTAGTGAGTCACAAAACACTGCATCAAATGTCGAGACGTCCAAACCATAATTAGCCCACGAAGTCAACTTGTTACTGTTTGTCTCAGCGAGGATAATTATCTCCGCTGGAAGCTACAAGTTGAAACAGCCCTTCAAGGATATGATCTTGAACAATATACTCAAGGAACCATACCAGTACCACCAATGTTCATCACTGATCAACAAAATAAAATGATCAGTAATGAAGAGTATGTTAATCATCACAGACATGATAGGCTTATATGTTCTTGGCTACTATCCTCTATAAATGCAAATCTTCTGACTCATGTAATAGGCTGTAAAACAGCAAGTGAGATATGGTCAATAATAGAAAGAGTGTTCGATTCTCAATCAGCAACAAAAGTGTTATTCTACAAAAGACAACTTCACAATATGATAAAGGAAAGTCATAATATGAGGGAGTATCTTTTCAAATTAAGTCAATCTGTGATGCTTTAGAGGCTGCAAATTAGTAGGTATCTGACTCAGAACATATCATGACAATACTACATGGATTCGGTGATGAATATAAATCAGCGGTAGCAGTTTTAAAATCTTAGAGAAATCTGCCATCTATTGATAATGTACATTATATCCTACTAACCCATGAAGAAAGAATTGACATCAAGAAACCCTAAGAAACTGATTTCTTGGCTAATTTTGTTGCTAATTACAAAGGTAAAGTCCAAAACCATAACAGAGGAGAACAACCCACTCAAAGTGGTGGCCACTCTAACAGATCAAGGGGAAGACATAGATAGAATAACAATAATAGGCCAAAATGCCAAATATGCGAGAAAATTGGACGCACAACAACAAAATGTTACTTTAAATTAAATCTCAACTATGTTCCAAGTCAAGGAAATGCTCAAAGAAGTTCAAACTACAGTGAAAATATGGTGCACTTGCAGCCTGAATTAATCAATCAGAGGAAAAAAATAATTCTCAAACAGAGAATACAAAGCCTGATCATATTCAAGATGGAAATTGGTATCCTGACTCAGGTGCAACTCATCATATCACAAATAACTTGAGCAACTTAAATCTTGGAATCAAGGAATACAAAGGTATGAATTCTATACACATTATGGCAAATGTATTGCAATTACACACACTGGTAAGTCATATATTATGGGAAGAAAGCAATTATATTTAAATAACCTATTGAGGGTTCCACACATCAAGAAAAACTTACTAAGTGTGTCATAATTTGCAAAAGATAACAATGTATATTTTGAGTTCTATGCACATATTTTCTTAGTTAAGGACATCCTAACTAAAGAAGTACTTTTGCATGGTAAACGGTGTAAAGGACTGTACAAGTTCAAAGTGGATAATTCAATACGCTCGGTTATTAAAAGAAAGTGGTGTAATAACTCTGAATTCAAACAGCAAGAAATGAGTGAGACATTCGATAAATGGCATTGTAAACTTAGGCATCTAAATGTCAAGCATGTATTGAATAACAATAATATTCCTTTTAATGATATATCTTTACCATATATTTGTACTTATTGTCAAATGGGCAAGAGTCGCAAATTTCCTTTTTCAGATTCTGAAACTTATTACAGTAAGCCTCTTGAATTAATTGCCACTGATTTATGGGAACCTACCCTAATTCATGCTGACTATGGCTATAAATACTATATATCTTTTGTGGATGCTTTTTCTAGATATGTATGGATATATTTTCTGAAATCAATGTGTAAAACTCACAATGCAGTTATGTAGTTCATAGCACAAGGAGAGAATAAAACAAACTGCAAAGTTAAAATCATGCAAACAGATGGTGGGACTGAATCCTACCATTAAAGGAGTATTTTCAAAAAAAGGGAATCAATCATAGGACAACATGTCCCTACACTTCAGAGCAAAATGGACTAGTTGAAAGAAGGCACAGACAAATTGTGGAAACTGGTCTTACTCTTATAGCACAGGCATCTATGCCACAAAAATTCTGGCCAGATACTTTTGCTACAACAGTCTATTTAATTAATAGGCTGCCTTCTAAGGCTCCAAAGTTAAAATGTCCAATAGAAATATTAACTACACTAGTCTAGATTATCATAATCTCAAAGTGGTCGGGTGTCTATGTTTCCCATATATTAGACCTATTGTTATCTCACCTTTTGGTCAAGGCCGGTATATCAACAAATAGGCTGGAAATGATGGATATCAGGATTGGAGATCAATTGACAATGAGATTATGATGGATGTTGACCAAGTTTGACCAAGCTCCAATCAAGGTGAAATTGACAAAAAATGAAGAACAAGGCTAGAAAAGGCTATGTTTCAAATTTCAAGTCGAACGGAGTTCGTTTGTTCGAAATATTGATGGATGCATTCTCAAGGAAGCCTTTTTGTATCGATGCCTTTGGATACGAATAAGACGTTACCAATCAGGGTGAAAGGTTAAGTGGATTTCAACTCGATGGCTGTGGACTTGGATTGAATAAATAGGCGCCTGATGTTTTGTTCGACTCGAGGTAGTTGGATTTGAAGTGACTTCGTATCGATCAAGCCTTGTGATCGATGCGAATTAAGGACGCGGAGAAGATGGCCAGAACCGATACAAACACATCGTTCATATCGGTCAAGGAGAAGGTTACAATGTATTTCGACTCGATACATGTTCGTATCGATCAAGTAGTGATCGATGCGATTGAGATCGATACGAAGGAAGAAAACCCAGGTTGGATATAAGGGGAAGGACCGATCGAATAAGTGAATGTGAAATAATGGATGCTAAGCACATCTTGAACACGAATGAGAAGCAAGCATTATTCAAAGGAAGAAGCATTCAACTCGGCATGAAAATGGATCGAGCCTTGAAAAAAGAGCCATGTCACCGACGAGCATATGCATGGTATCGATACGAGCCAGTATCGATACAAAATTGATCGATACGAACTAAACATCTCAAGAACACTCTAATTCATATCGATCATAACTCAAGATTTACAAGTCCAAAGAAACCAAATTTTCAAAGGAGCTTACGTGTGGCATCAAAAAGGTACTCTATAAATTTCATCCCAAAACATGCAATCTTGATCGATACGAAGTTGGTTCGTATCGATCCCAAATCAAGTCAAATTCATGTGGGACCAACCCAGTGGATCCATTCACATGAGAGAAGAGATCTTCCAAGATCAGAGAGAGATTTTTGCAGCCTACGCCTATAAATAGCATCCCAAAACCTACAGAAAAGGGAATTTTTGATTCTGATACGTCCAAACTCTACCGAAATCACCATTGTACTCAAACTTCACTGCTTTACTTGAAAATTACTGCTGTAATCTCCTGTAACCAGCGAGCAAAGTCAGTAAAAGATTATCTTTTGAAGTGGACGTAAGCCGGAGATAGTCGAACCATAAAAATCTTGTGTCTTTGTCCACTTATTTCCGTTTTAAGTTTGTTATTCTTTATTTTTATCCTCTACATATTTGCTATCTGTGATCTGTGATTATATACTGTTGATCCATGTTCATACATTGGTGATTTCGCGATATTTGGGGTTTGTGACCAATTTTGGCTCAAACACTTTGGTGCTTTCACTGAGAGCAACCGGCACCCGCTATACCGGACTTGGAGTTCAGATGTGGAAAGAAAAGGATCAGATCTAAGAGGAACCATGACAAAGCAATCAACGAGGAGACAAAGAGCGAAGAGAAGTCAGCATGAAGGAAGCAAGGAAGCATCTTCAAGAGCTAATCTAACTTCGGCCTTCATCACCAGAGATGAGATGGAGATGATGATGGGAGCTATGCATGAAGAGCTTCTATAAAGACAAGAGGAAATGATGTATGTTGAATATGCGCTTATATGATTTTTGTTTGATGATAATAAACATATATATATATATATATATTCATTTAAATGTATTTGTTAATATACTATTTTATTTTTCACAGATTAAATAAATATTTGCTGAATAAAATAAATAACACAGATTTTGAATTCAAACGAATATTTTATTCAAACAAATATTTATTACAATTTTGATAGTACATTTTCAAGCTCTCACTATAGCTATACATTTTCAATTACAATACATTTCTGATTACATCACAATTCATTTTTACATCTTCACCTCACTACATATAACTCACACTCGTATTGGTCTTCAACTGCATTCCAGTTTGAATCCAGCATCTGAGTAATCTGCAAAAATATTCTCTAACGCAGTAAAATGGAAAAAGAAATATTTCTGCAATATAAAATAAAATATGATTTTTGAAAATAATATTTGCCTCAGTTATTTGGGTTGTTCGTCATCATTCATATTTGAATTCGTCATACACGAACAACTTGTGACATACACAGTGTATCACTGTATATGCCACAAGGCCGTGCACACCGATATACACTTGATAATGCTACAGGGACACAGGTGAGCACAAGGTCAAACCCAAATATACAGACAGGTTCAACTCAGGAGCAATATATTCAAAATCTCGTCAGCAGCACAAGGTCAAACCCGAGTTTTCGAAACTGGATTCAACTCAAGTAAAATTTCAAAAATCAACAAGAAATGGCCAAGAACTCAACAATGTCTGGACAACATTAATGAACAGTGCAAGCATGAAGTATGCACAGCAAATAATGTACACCAGTGAACAAGTATGGCAGCAGGCAAGTGCACAACTTCAAAAGTCTCAAGGCTACAACACCAAGTATACATGGATGCAGATTACAAGACAGTTTGCAAGCAAATTCAAAGGGGAAGCACCACCAAAGACTCAACAGGGAACACATGTCACAAGCAATCAATGATCAGACTACCATGATCAGTAATACAAGCAAATAGCATAAGAGTGCATGCAACAGCAGTAAAGGAATCAACATATACAACATTGAAGAATGCTGAAGTGAATGAAGAGTAGTGTACAACAAAATGAAACTAGAGTGCAACAGGCAAACACAACGATGCAAGACAGAGTAAACATATATGCACAGGTACAAAGACAGTGAGCATATACATATGTATGTAATGCAAAGGTTCAGGCCGAGACAAAAGCAAGTTCAAGTGATGTAAAATGAAAATCAAAGCATGTACAAGTTGTAATATGCATATGGTCAAGCTGTTATTCAACATAGCAGCAATGCATATCGAATACAATATGGACACAACAAATGCTCAATGACACAGCAATGCTCAAGGCCAAAGTTCAGTGAAGCTCAAATCAGGGCACAACATCAGTATACATGAATGCAAGTTCATATGTGCAGAAAGTTACAAGGATCAACGAATTGGATGAACAATATGATCGAATGCAACAGTAAACAGGTGAACCAAACTAGCCAATGCAACAAGTATCATGATACAACAAAGCAGTGCCACCAGAATTTCATCAGGATGAAAATACAATAGGGAAATCAACACAGATGATCAAGTGACCAAATCCTAAACTAACACATATATATACATGATGCAAATGCACAAGTACAGGCCGAGAAAAATCAAGAAAGAATTTTCAAAAATGACCGAAGCCAAATGTAACAGCAGTTTTTTTTTTTAAAATCAAGTCAAAGCCGAGTACAAACTGATGCATGATGAATCAGACAAGCAATGAAAAAAAAAGGTATGTATCAGACTCTCCACCGAGAAAACAATGGATCACAAAATCCAAGTCGAAGTCAACCAGAGAAAAACATGAAATAAAATTTCAACAGCAGCAGCATTATCGGAATTCTAGCCGTGAATTTTAAAGCCGGGTCAATCAAGCAATCGAGTATTTACACAAATGAATTAGTCAAGGAAAAATCACGAGCATCCAAGTATAATCGAATGGCCGAAGCACAAAATTGACAAATTCAAACAAATTCAGACGAACACAATTCAAGGAAATCGAACGCATATATAAACCCACAATCATCATCGGCTAAAGGCATCGAGTTGAAGTACGAATACACAAAAGCACAAAAGCATAAAATTACATACCGAAGCAAGGAGACGAACTCGATCCAAATTGAAGAACCGTGAGCAAATCAAAGAGCATTGAAGTATACTATTGAACAGTATCAAAGTTTGGCGCTTCAATTTGCAAGAACCCTAGTTTGATCGAAAGGACGAAAAGCCCTAATTTAGCTTCAAAGAGGAACGGCCGCCATCTCCATTTTTCATAAACGAACGAGGCAAACAAAAGAAGACGGACCAAATTAATTAAAGGGGCCGGTTTTGTTTTAAGGGCTGTTAATTAAAATTAGGGTTATTTAATATTTACATTGTTTTTAATTTGTATTTTCTTTTTTAAACCGTTTATTTTTTCTAGTCGTGTGACTAGGGGACAAGCTACGTGTCGTAGTTTGAGAATTCGCAACTCGGTGGCTGAGTTGTGGCAAGGTTTTGAGCGTAGCGTTAAATTAGTCAATAGCGGGTATAGCGAGTTTACGTGTGTAAGCGAGGGACTATCTAATTTCTAGTAGAAACCTTGGGGGCAGCACGTAGGCAGGGTTTTGCCGAAGCTGGGTAAATTCTGTGTCGTTCTATTTCTGTATTTATTATTCTTCTATTATCTGTGCTGCTACTATTCTGTGATCTGTGTTTAAATTATTTTATAAGCTTCCACGATTAATTTCTATAATTTATACCATCACCCTATTCACCCCCCCACTAGGGTGAAATCGATCCTACAAGTGGTATCAGAGCTAGGAACAAAAGCCGTCTTTGTTTTAAAATTTTGATTTTTTTTACAAAAATCTATTTTTGTTTTAAAAATATGAATTTTTAAAATGGCTTCTTTTAATACTGCTTTTGCTGAGGGTCAATCCATAGTTAGACCACCAATGTTCAATGGTGAATATGCTTATTGGAAAAATAGGATGGAAATCTTTCTGAAAACCATTGACGCTTGGAATATTGTTGAGACAGGTTATAGAACACCGACTATAACTGTAGATAATCAGGAAGTAGATAAACCAAAGGATCAATGGACAGAACTAGAAAATAGATTACAAAATGCTAATGCTAGAGCTATGAATTCTATTATTTGTTCATTGGATCAATTTGAATTTAATCGTGTCTCACATTGTCTAACTGCGCAGGAAATATGGCACACACTAGAGAGACTCACGAAGGAACATCTCAAGTCAAAGAATCTCGCCTTGTCATGCTAAGCAGCGAATACGAAAACTTCACAATGGCGAAGAAAGAAAATGTCAAAGAGATGCATGGACGACTTTCCAATATCGTATACAAATCAAAAGCTCTTGGAAAATCATACACGGAGTTGGAGATAGTCCGAAAAATCCTCAGAGTCCTTCCTCGAACCTTTGAAGCCAAAGTGACTGCCACTCAAGAATCGAAAGACTTGAAACAAATGAAAGTCGAAGAACTCATCGGAAATCTCACTTCTTATGAGTTAGAAATGAAATTCAAGGAAGAGCGTGAAGGAGGTGACACTCGAAGAAAATCAATAGCTCTTAAAGGAACAACTAAAAGTGATGACGATGACGATGACGATGGTGCAGAAGTACTAGAGCTGTTAATAAGGAAATTCAAAAAATGGAATCAGAAACATGGAAATTCAGCTCGAATTCAAAAAGCAAAGAGCAGAATAGCCAAAGCACTAGACTACTCAGAAGAACAAAAGATTATTTGTTATAATTGCAACAAACCCGGCCATATCAAGCCCGATTGTCCACAAATTAAATTCAGCCATGGAAAGAAACAGAAAAAGAAAAGTTTTGCAGCCACTTGGGATGAAATAGACGAGAATGATCAAATCACTGGCAGTGAAAGCGAAAAGGCAGAATTGTGTCTTCGAGGCGATACAACTGACAGTGACAATGACGAGCCAAGTTAGATATAAAAACTTACCCATTCTGAGTTGCTTATTTATTTCCATGAAGTAAATGGCTGTTATGAACGACTTAGGGAAAAATACGCCAAACTTGAATCTCAAAAGGATACTTTGATAGAATGCAATGAACAACTTGATCAATTAGTTAAGAACTATCAACGTAGAATCCCTAAGTGTGATAAGTGTCCAACATTCGAAGAGGAAATTAAAAAATCAGAAATCAATATAAAATCACTTGAAAATGAAATTCTGATTTTAAAGGAGAATGAAAATACTAGGAGAGAGAATTCTATTAAAAAGTGCACACAATTGTTAAACGAAAATGAATCTCTCAAATCACAAGTCCAACAACTATCTACTACTTTAGATAAATTTTCCAAAAGTGAAAAATCGTTGAATATGCTATTAGGAAAGCAAACTGTTAATTCGGTTAGACAAGGACTTGGATATAATAGTTCAAAAATTGTTGAAAGCAATATTAATCAAGTTAATTCTATGTGCACAATTTGTAGAAAATATGGACACAGTCACAATAATTGTTGGTATAGACCCAAACAGGTGAAAACTATACCGATTTGGGTTCCAAAAGGCACAAATATAAAATCTCTCAAAGTTAAACAAATTTGGGTGCCGAAGGGAACAATTATAAATAGTTTTGGGTCTCCACAAAATTATTCTTCTAATTATTCTACCACTAACAACCATGGACCTATAAAAACAAATAGGTCACATAAATCTTTTCCCGTGTAGGTGTTGTAACGACCCAAAATTTTTAGTAATTAAAATTTGGATATTTAATTAATTTTAAATATTAATAAGTGAATTTATAAGTCAAATAAACTTTTATTTGAATTATTGGATTTAATTGGATAATTAAATCGATAATTTAATATGTTAAATTATGGAAATAATTGAAAATTGAGTTAAATATGATTGAAAATGATTTGTAAAATTTTATTTTATCATATTGAAGTTAGAATGATATTTTAGAACTTTTAAAATCGAATTAAAAGTTAATTTGTGAAAGTTGAATATTTTAATATTTAATCGACTAGTGAAAATAGCCAATTTTTGAACAGTCTCAGAATTGAACGAAACCAGTTCCATTGGATCCGTAATAGTTAGTTATTACTGGATTTCAATTTTCGTGTCAATCGGAGTTATCGTTTGATCGTGGCAGCTCGAAACGCATCGAATTGTTTTTAATATTAATTTGGCGAGTTAAAATAGCCATTTTTCAAAAAGTCTCAGATTTCGACGAAACCAGTTTCATCGGATCCGTAATGTGATATTATTGTAAGGTTTCAAATTTCGTGTCAATTGGATTTACCGTTTGTCCGGTACAAGCTAAAACGCCTAGAAAATCGTTTAAATCGGTTTAATTTAAATTGAACGTTTATTGCCATATCTCGCACAGATGTCCAAATTAGCTTCCGAAACCTGTTCCATTGTGTCCGGAACACGGGATAAACCCTAGGAACGTCGGTCACTGCGCGTAAATCGGAGTTTGGAAAATCGAAATGAATAGTGTTCGTTTTTTTTTCCTATAAATAGGCCTTAAATTCACAAATTTAATAAAAATAAAAACCCTAACCCTAATATTTTACAGCCGCCACCTTCATAATTATCTATGGCCGAAATTTAGTTTCTTTTCTCCTTCAATTTCTTCAAATCCAAACACTAATTCGACAAACTTTCTACATGAAAGTTGTAGAGCATGGCAAGATCCTTATATTCAACGGCTATGATCGAAAATTGATAAGTGGATCAACGGGAAAATGGAGATGAAGGCATCGAGTTTGGGCACGTTTTCCCAGGTGAATACACAGCCGAGCTCTGACCTATTCAGGGCGTTGGTGGCTCGTGTTGCGAGCTTCGTCGTGGTGCTAATTGATCGTTTCAGAAGTGCTTGTATATGTCGCGATCTCTAACCCTAAAAGTCGAGCAATGGGTTAGTACGTGCGTTCATGATTCTGGAGGAAGACGCGATAGAGGGAGAAAGGGGGTGGACGGGCCTGATGCAGTGAATGGAGATCCAGCGTCCAATATTGATTTAGGTTTAAAATTTTATAAATTATGTTGTAAATTAAAATAAAAAATTTTGTATTAACTTGTAAATGCTATAACTTTTTGTTGCGAGGTCGAAAAATTATGAAACAGGAAGCGTTGGAATCGTATGGACGAGCACTACGCGATGGAATTGGATTGGAGTTGTTTGGAGTTAGTGAGAATTTTGGGTAAAATTAAACGCGCGTTTAATTTTATTCGAAATAAACCGCTAAAACGAAATTGAAATCAAGGTGAGAACTTCTCACTCAATCGAATCGGTTTTGATTTTATTTTAAACAGTTAGATTTAAAATATTTGAATGCATGTTTGAATGATGATTGATATCTATTGATTGTTAAAATAGACATTATGCGCCGTTAGTAAGCGAATGTTATTTATTAAAAACATATACCGCGAATATTTCATAAACAGTGAAATTGGTATTATATATATAATAGCAATATATATATATTGGCATATGTATATATTGGAGTTATTGATTTTCCGCATTTGTTTAGCGGATGAGACCCTATTGCGCCATTATTAAGCGGATAATATTTTAAATCCCATATACCGCGATAATTTCGTACTGGAGCGAAATTGGTATTGTGCTAATGTTTGTGGATGCAGGAAAACAGGTTGGAGGGATCCAACTGGATTCCTCAACGGTTTTTATTTGATTTCAGATATTTTGATATTTGATGGATTATCATATCGATATATGATATCGTTGTTTGTCGTGATTGACTATTTGGTGTGTAGCATCATTGGACCAAATTTTGAAATTTTAAAATGATTTTTAAAGTGATTTTTGAAATATACTATATTTTTGGAATTGATCCATTTTAAATAAATAAACGTTATAAATTTTTATGTTATAAAAATTATGATTTTTGAGGAATATGGATTAATGATTTTATAAAATAGTTAAATTGGATTTCTGAATTTATTATAAAAAGTTAAATAAAGGATTTATAAAATTTAATTATTTTATAAATCAAAATGGTGAAATTATAAAGGAATTTAAAGACGTTTTAAAATATTAATATAAATTGATTTATATTAAGAGATTTATAAATGGATATTTATAAATTGAAATATTGACGTTATAAAACGAGTTTTTATAAGTGTTTGAATGAAGTAAAAATGAATTTCATTAAAGAATGAAATTTATAGAATTTAAATGGTGAAGTTATAAATGAAATTTATAAATAGTAAGATTTATAAATTTTGTGAAGTTATTAAAGAATAGATTTGGTTAAAGAAATGAATCTTATAAGTAATAAGATTTATGATTTGGAAAGTCTTTAAAAGAACGATTTTGTAAAATAATCGTTTTATAAGCATTTGACTTATAATATGAACGTTGGATATATAATTGAGTTATGAATTGAATATAGGATAATAAAGAAATTTATAAACGTTGTTTATAAATCCGCAAACGACTTATTTTGATAAGTGAATTGTTATAAGTTATTTAATGGAGTTATATTCACGTTTTGAACAGTGAATAATCCTTTGAAATGAAATGAATAGAAATGATGAAGTTAGTTAACGTAGTATATTCACGTTTTTGAATAGTGAATAATACGTTAAAGAAATTGTTTTGAATGTGATGTTTTAAATAGAATTAAAACTATCTAACGATGTTTTAAATTGTGTTGAGATTCGAAACCATAGATTTCAACATTTATTGTTGAAGTAGACGTTTTCGAGAAATAAAAGGAAATAGTGGACTATAACACTGTTGTTATAGTAAATGATTTCCGAAAGGAAATGTTTTGTATAGTATTGGGATTTATATATCTATTTTAATTTCAAATCCCTATACTAGTGATTTTGGGTTGTCGTAACGATGTTTTACGCAACATTCGTTTTGGCCCAAATAAATATGTTTAAGAGCATGATTTCCTTAAAGAATGAAATATATACTTAATTTCGATTTAAGTATATTGAATATTTTCCAAGTGTTGAAAATAAAAGGATTTGTGAATTACTTATTAATAAATAAGTATGGAAATGTTTTCCAATATAAAGTGAATATTTTGAGAATTTATCTTTTTGAAGATAAATTGAAAATAAATATTAGAAATCGAATTGAAAGGTATATTCATAGATAATTTGGGAATTATAAATTCACTATGGAATTTATAAAGAAAGTGGAATTTGTTTAAAAATAAATATTTATTTATTTTTGAGGTATTGAAATAATATATCTTGTAAAGATATTTTGGAAAACAAATAATTTGGAAAAATTATTTGGAATCTGGTGATGTGTGCATATCCATTGATAGTTCAATAACCGACTATCAATATTTCCCTTTGAATGGGTAATTGATGTGATTTGTTTGAATTTGAATGCCACACTTATTTTTGAATAAGCGCTCACTATTCGGGTTAACCGGGAAAGGACCATGGGATCGTATAACCCATTCCGAATATGTGATACGTCGTTATGAATTGCATTTGATGACCGGTGTTGAAGACCGAGTATTTGCGAAAGTGATAGGATGACCTATCGATTGTCTCTGCACTGGGTAGCTCCTGGTATAGAGATTCCCTAAGTGATGGGAAATTCGACCGGGATTGTGAATACCCGGATTGCAAGGGCTTCGTGAGAAGTGCCTTCGGTTTTGTTCGAGCCCGGAACAGACTTGTATGGATTGTATGTCTGACGTTACAAATTGAGATATAAAGCAGATTTCTTTCAAATATATTTCTGTTGGTGGCGGAGGATTTATTCTTTTAGCTTAACACCCTTCTCTGAGACGTACGAGCTCAGAGGTTATATAGTTGAAGGTTATCAGCGATATATTCCCAATTTGGTAATGTGACATGCTGAGTGTTGCTGTGAAATGATCATTGTGTTGATTATTTGTGATAGGATCATTTATTTGATCGTCTATCCTGGTGATCATTTCTATGATCATTTGTTGACCCAAAGCATGGCTTTTGTATAAAGTATGTTTTTGTGGACGTGACTTCGTCGAGCCTCACACCCCGGAATGGTCAAAACAGGAAAGATGCGGCAAGGTTATGAGGGGTAGCGCCCTTTAGGATATGTGCATTTCCTTCTGGAAAAGGGTGGTATCATGGTATGGAGCCCAGATACTTACTCATGTTGAAAACACTTTATGATTGTGTGAATTGATTGCGAGCGCTCGGTTGAAAGGTCCCAAAGGACCGGGGGATGGCATATTCGGTCAGTTGTTACTCAGTTAGGGGTAACCCGGCCTTGTGTTGGTAGAGATCCGGTTTGGTTCTCGGGGATGTCCATCCAGAGGCATTCTCATGTGGCAATGGGAAGTTCCTTGGCCTGATCATTCGTTGGAAATCCAAAGAAACAATACGAGACTTGTACGGTTTTAGTTGTATAACCTGCTATGGAATGTGGCGGTAACCAGCTATTAAACATAGTTAGCTATAGTAGGCATATGATAATGGTCGTATGTTGGCTAAGATTTATATTCTACTTTCGAAATATTTCCTACACTATGCACTAGTAATAATATCAAATGTTATTTTAAATGCGTATCAAGCATCTTTGACTATCATAAGGAGAAATCTCCTCTGATTCTGCGTTTGCATTGTGTGTGTGTGCGGGAGGCCTTATGGTAGTCTCATTTTTAAAAGCATTGCGAATTGACTTTAAAAATATCTCTCTATTTTGATTTTTAAAGATAAATAAACTGTTTTGAGTTCTCACACCAGTCACATGACTGACTCGGAGTTTATTGTTTTCCTTCCTAAACTCTGGGTGCCCACCAATTTCCACACGGGCAGTTAAGAGTTAAGATTTATCAGGATATTCTGGATATTCAGGAGTTGCTGGAGGCAAGCTGGATGGCATGGCGTATTACTAGTATATAGTATTTCTTTTTTCCGCTGCACTGTTTGTTGTTGTTCGTTGTTGTACACTCTGATGATGATGTAATGAAATGTGATGTAATGTAATAACTGATATAGTTCTTTGTTTAAAGATTATTCATTTGTCTATTATATGTTGTTCCACTGCGAATTGTGAGATTCTGATATTGTTCAGATGTTGTTCTGTTGTTTTCTGTTCCGTTCTATTTTCTATCTTCTTTTCCCTCTATTTTCTGTCCTTCCTCTCTTCTTCTGTCTCTTTTCTTTCTTAAACCATAACATTTCGGGTTTCCGGCCTTCGATTTCTCGGCAGTCGATAAAGTGAGTATCGATGTTGAATTTTCGAAAGTCGAAAATTTTCGGGACGTTACATTTGGTATCAGAGCATATGGTTAAGCGACAACCATGGTTCTGTTGGGTATTACTCATTAGAGATAGAGTTAGTAGTGCTCTAGATTGAGTTTGAGTGTAATAATAGCTATGAGAGCGTATTTGTTAATGAATATATAAAATTGTTTTATATTGTGATGATTGGTTTATTGAGTGGCATATGAACTTTCGTCAGCGTGGTCCGCAAGACTATGCCGAAGGGGTTTCTAAACACTTGAATAGAACAATTCGACATAGTATTGTTTTAAATTGGGTAAATGAAATAATTTTACCTTGATTATATTTTATATATAAAGAAATAATTTTTCAGAATTATTAAAGTGTATATAAGTTGATTGTTTGGTTGTTGAATAACATGTTTGAATAATCTAAATTAAAGAATAATTATATAAGTAAAAGAATTATAAGAATTGAATTATAATTAAAGTGATTTATAATTGTGAAATAAACTTATATATATATATATAAGAAGTGAAACTATATGAATATATTTATGAATATGAGTTGTAAATAAAAATGAATTTAAAGTTAAATGGAAATTTACTTTAGAATTGAAATCTGAATTTATTTACAGGTGGGAATTTAAGTTATGTAAAACTAAGTGATGTTTAAAATGGAAGTATAACTTAAGAGATGTTAAAGGAAGCTGATATTGGTATCAAAGTAAATAAATAAAGTTAAGTGATAGATATGAACTTAAGTTATATAAATGAAATTCAACTTTTGAAATAAAATTGAATGAATGGATTGAATGTTAATCAATTAAATGTAAATTAAATTGAGATGAAATAATGAATATAAGTGTTAATTCATTAAAATCTAATGTTATTGAAAGTTGAAAGATTGAATGAAAATCAATTTAATTAAACCAATTGAAAGCAAAGGAATTTGGTTGCAATTAATAAACATTGGTTGTTATTTGTTTGTTAGTTGATTGATTGTATATAATTCATTAAGTATTAATGGAATTGGAAGCTAAAGTAATTGAAATTCAATTTGAAGTTAAGTGAATCTTGAATAAAATTGAATTTGATTGTAAGTAAACCAACTTGAATATGAATTAGTGAATATAAACTAATTGAAAATGAATGTTAGTAAACATCCACTGTTAATGAATTAAATGTGATTAAATTGAAAACCCAATTCATTGAATATTAATGAGAATATAAATGAATATTGATTTGGTTATGAATGCTAGTTGGTTGATGGTTGAATTTATTGTTTTGCTACATTTGCTATGTTAACATATATAGTTATTATGTTACTATATGTTGTATATTGATACTATTATCTACATGCATGTTCTCATGTTGTTTGTTGAGTGTTTAGTAGGTGCGGATTGCGTTTGCTTCGCATTTGGAGCTCGCTTTCGCGCTATATTAGCCGTATGTGCTTGCTAATAAAATATAAGGTACATATCTCGGATTAAATATCGTACTTTTATACTTTTTTCCCTGCGGGATGCCTCATTACTTGATGAGATGTATATTTGTGATATATATACTGTCATTTTTTTTCGGATCGAGCCGCGCAAAGGAGACTATGGCGAATTTTTCCGAAAATTTAAGGCGTTAGAAAAAATTTGAGAAAATTGAAATTTTTTGAAAACTATAACTTTGATTTGGAATTGAAAGTTAAATGATATAGTTTTTTTTTGAAAAGATAACTAGGTATGATTTGGAAAACTTAGTAAAGTATTGTAAGAAATTTAACTATAAATTTTGGAAAGTTAATAGATTCTGTAACTTTTCTTACTTGTAATTTCGAGTACGAAATTCTTTTAAGGGGGGAAGATTGTAACGACCCAGAATTTTTAGTAATTAAAATTTGGATATTTAATTAATTTTAAAAATTAATAAGTGAATTTATTAGTCAAATAATTTTTATTTGAATTATTGGATTTAATTGGATAATTAAATCGATAATTTAATATGTTAAATTATGGAAATAATTGAAAATTGAGTTAAATATGATTGAAAATGATTTGTAAAATTTTATTTTATCATATTGAAGTTAGAATGATATTTTAGAACTTTTAAAATCGAATTAAAAGTTAATTTGTGAAAGTTGAATATTTTAATATTTAATCGACTAGTGAAAATAGCCAATTTTTGAACAGTCTCAGAATTGAACGAAACTAGATCCATTGGATCCGTAATAGTTAGTTATTACCGGATTTCAATTTTCGTGTCAATCGGAGTTATCGTTTGATCGTGGCAGCTCGAAACGCGTCGAATTGTTTTTAATATTAATTTGGCGAGTTAAAATAGCCATTTTTCAAAAAGTCTCGGATTTCGACGAAACCAGTTTCATCGGATCCGTAATGTGATATTATTGTAAGGTTTCAAATTTCGTGTCAATTGGATTTACCGTTTGTCCGATACAAGCTAAAACGCCTAGAAAATCGTTTAAATCGGTTTAATTTAAATTGAACGCTTATTGCCATATCTCGCACAGATGTCCAAATTAGCTTCCGAAACCTGTTCCATTGTGTCCGAAACACGGGATAAACCCTAGGAACATCGGTCACTACGCGTAAATCAGAGTTTAGAAAATCGAAATGAATAGTGTTCGTTTTTTTTCCTATAAATAGGCCTTAAATTCACAAATTTAATAAAAATAAAAACCCTAACCCTAATATTTTACAACCGCCACCTTCATAATTATCTATGGCCGAAATTTAGTTTCTCTTCTCCTTCAATTTCTTCAAATCCAAACACTAATTCGACAAACTTTCTACATGAAAGTTGTAGAGCATGGCAAGATCCTTATATTCAACGGCTATGATCGAAAATTGATAAGTGGATCAACGGGAAAATGGAGATGAAGGCATCGAGTTTGGGCACGTTTTTCCAGGTGAATACACAGCCGAGCTCTGACCTATTCAGGGCGTTGGTGGCTCGTGTTGCGAGCTTCGTCGCGGTGCTAATTGATCGTTTCAGAAGTGCTTGTATATGTCGCGATCTCTAACCCTAAAAGTCGAGCAATGGGTTAGTACGTGCGTTCATGTTTCTGGAGGAAGACGCGATAAAGGGAGAAAGGGGGTGGACGGGCCTGATGCAGTGAATGGAGATCCAGCGTCCAATATTGATTTAGGTTTAAAATTTTATAAATTATGTTGTAAATTAAAATAAAAAAATTTGTATTAACTTGTAAATGCTATAACTTTTTGCTGCGAGGTCGAAAAATTATGAAACAGGAAGCGTTGGAATCGTATGGACGAGCACTACGCGATGGAATTGGATTGGAGTCGTTTGGAGTTAGTGAGAATTTTGGGTAAAATTAAACGCGCGTTTAATTTTATTCGAAATAAATCGCTAAAACGAAATTGAAATCAAGGTGAGAACTTCTCACTCAATCGAATCGGTTTCGATTTTATTTTAAACAGTTAGATTTAAAATATTTGAATGCATGTTTTAATGATGATTGATATCTATTGATTGTTAAAATAGACATTATGCGCCGTTAGTAAGCGGATGTTATTTATTAAAAACATATACCGCGAATATTTCATAAACAGTGAAATTGGTATTATATATATAATAGCAATATATATATTGGAGTTATTGATTTCACGCATTTGTTTAGCGGATGAGACCCTATTGCGCCGTTATTGGCATATGTATATATTGGAGTTATTGATTTCACGCATTTGTTTAGCGGATGAGACCCTATTGCGCCGTTATTAAGCAGATAATATTTTAAATCCCATATACCGCGATAATTTCGTACTGGAGCGAAATTGGTATTGTGCTAATGTTTGTGGATGCAGGAAAATAGGTTGGAGGGATCCAACTGGATTCCTCAACGGTTTTTATTTGATTTCAAATATTTTGATATTTGATGGATTATCATATCGATATATGATATCGTTGTTTGTCGTGATTGACTATTTGGTGTGTAGCATCATTGGACCAAATTTTGAAATTTTAAAATAATTTTTAAAGTGATTTTTGAAATATACTATATTTTTGGAATTGATCCATTTTAAATAAATAAACGTTATAAATTTTAATGTTATAAAAATTATGATTTTTGAGGAATATGGATTAATGATTTTATAAAATAGTTAAATTGGATTTCTGAATTTATTATAAAAAGTTAAATAAAGGATTTATAAAATTTAATTATTTTATAAATCAAAATGGTGAAATTATAAAGGAATTTAAAGACGTTTTAAAATATTAATATAAATTGATTTATATTAAGAGATTTATAAATGGATATTTATAAATTGAAATATTGACATTATAAAACGATTTTTTATAAGTGTTTGAATGAAGTGAAAATGAATTTCATTAAAGAATGAAATTTATAGAATTTAAATGGTGAAGTTATAAATGAAATTTATAAATAGTAAGATTTATAAATTTTGTGAAGTTATTAAAGAATAGATTTGGTTAAATAAATGAATCTTATAAGTTATAAGATTTATGATTTGGAAAGTCTTTAAAAGAACGATTTTGTAAAATAATCGTTTTATAAGCATTTGACTTATAATATGAACGTTGGATATATAATTGAGTTATGAATTGAATATAGGATAATAAAGAAATTTATAAACGTTGTTTATAAATCCGCAAACGACTTATTTTGATAAGTGAATTGTTATAACTTATTTAATGGAGTTATATTCACATTTTGAACAGTGAATAATCCTTCGAAATGAAATGAATAGAAATGATGAAGTTAGTTAACGTAGTATATTCACGTTTTTGAATAGTGAATAATACGTTAAAGAAATTGTTTTGAATGTGATGTTTTAAATAGAATTAAAACTATCTAACGATGTTTTAAATTGTGTTGAGATTTGAAACCATAGATTTCAACATTTATTGTTGAAGTAGACGTTTTCGAGAAATAAAAGGAAATAGTGGACTATAACACTGTTGTTATAGTAAATGATTTCCGAAAGGAAATGTTTTGTATAGTATTGGGATTTATATATCTATTTTAATTTCAAATCCCTATACTAGTGATTTTGGGTTGTCGTAACGATGTTTTACGCAACATTCGTTTTGGCCCAAATAAATATGTTTAAGAGCATGATTTCCTTAAAGAATGAAATATATACTTAATTTCGATTTAAGTATATTGAATATTTTCCAAGTGTTGAAAATAAAAGGATTTGTGAATTACTTATTAATAAATAAGTATGGAAATGTTTTCCAATATAAAGTGAATATTTTGAGAATTTATCCTTTTGAAGATAAATTGAAAATAAATATTAGAAATCGAATTGAAAGGTATATTCATAGATAATTTGGGAATTATAAATTCACTATGGAATTTATAAAGAAAGTGGAATTTGTTTAAAAATAAATATTGATTTATTTTTGAGGTATTGAAATAATATATCTTGTAAAGATATTTTGGAAAATAAATAATTTGGAAAAATTATTTGGAATCTGGTGATGTGTGCATATCCATTGATAGTTCAATAACCGACTATCAATATTTCCCTTTGAATGGGTAATTGATGTGATTTGTTTGAATTTGAATGCCACACTTATTTTTGAATAAGCGCTCACTATTCGGGTTAACCGGGAAAGGACCATGGGATCGTATAACCCATTCCGAATATGTGATACGTCGTTATGAATTGCATTTGATGACCGGTGTTGAAGACCGAGTATTTGCGAAAGTGATAGGATGACCTATCGATTGTCTCTGCACTGGGTAGCTCCTGGTATAGAGATTCTCTAAGTGATGGGAAATTCGATCGGGATTGTGAATACCCGGATTGCAAGGGCTTCGTGAGAAGTGCCTTCGGTTTTGTTCGAGCCCGGAACAGACTTGTATGGATTGTATGTCTGACGTTACAAATTGAGATATAAAGCAGATTTCTTTCAAATATATTTCTGTTGGTGGCGGAGGATTTATTCTTTTAGCTTAACACCCTTCTCTGAGACGTACGAGCTCAGAGGTTATGTAGTTGAAGGTTATCAGCGATATATTCCCAATTTGGTAATGTGACATGCTGAGTGTTGCTGTGAAATGATCATTGTGTTGTTTATTTGTGATAGGATCATTTATTTGATCGTCTATCCTGGTTATCATTTCTATGATCATTTGTTGACCCAAAGCATGGCTTTTGTATAAAGTATGTTTTTGTGGACGTGACTTCGTCGAGCCTCACACCCCGGAATGGTCAAAACAGGAAAGATGCGGCAAGGTTATGAGGGGTAGCGCCCTTTAGGATATGTGCATTTCCTTCTGGAAAAGGGTAGTATCATGGTGTGGAGCCCAGATACTTACTCATGTTGAAAACACTTTATGATTGTGTGAATTGATTGCGAGCGCTCGGTTGAAAGGTCCTAAAGGACCGGGGGATGGCATATTCGGTCAGTTGTTACTCAGTTAGGGGTAACCCGGCCTTGTGTTGGTAGAGATCCGGTTTGGTTCTCGGGGATGTCCATCCAGAGGCATTCTCATGTGGCAATGGGAAGTTCCTTGGCCTGATCATTCGTTGGAAATCCAAAGAAACAATACGAGACTTGTACGGTTTTAGTTGTATAACCTGCTATGGAATGTGGCGGTAACCTGCTATTGAACATAGTTAGCTATTGTAGGCATACGATAATGGTCGTATGTTGGCTAAGATTTATATTCTACTTTCGAAATATTTCCTACACTATGCACTAGTAATAATATCAAATGTTATTTTAAATGCGTATCAAGCATCTTTGACTATCATAAGGAGAAATCCCCTCCGATTCTGCGTTTGCATTGTGTGTGTGTGCGGGAGGCCTTATGGTAGTCTCATTTTTAAAAGCATTGCGAATTGACTTTAAAAATATCTCTCTATTTTGATTTTTAAAGATAAATAAACTGTTTTGAGTTCTCACACCAGTCACATGACTGACTCGAAGTTTATTGTTTTCCTTCCTAAACTCTGGGTGCCCACCAATTTCCACACGGGCAGTTAAGAGTTAAGGTTTATCAGGATATTCTGGATATTCAGGAGTTGCTAGAGGCAAGCTGGATGGCATGGCGTATTACTAGTATATAGTATTTCTTTTTTCCGCTGCACTGTTTGTTGTTGTTCGTTGTTGTACACTCTGATGATGATGTAATGAAATGTGATGTAATGTAATAACTGATATAGTTCTTTGTTTAAAGATTATTCATTTATCTATTATATGTTGTTCCGCTGCGAATTGTGAGATTCTGATATTGTTCAGATGTTGTTCTGTTGTTTTCTGTTCCGTTCTATTTTCTATCTTCTTTTCCCTCTATTTTCTGTCCTTCCTCTCTTCTTCTGTCTCTTTTCTTTCTTAAACCATAACATTTCGGGTTTCCGGCCTTCGATTTCTCGGCAGTCGATAAAGTGAGTATCGATGTTGAATTTTCGAAAGTCGAAAATTTTCGGGACGTTACAGGTGTGGTGGCAGGCTAAGGAACAACAATAGTGTTCTCTGGATTTTGGCTGTTCCAGAAACACAACGAGCGACAAAGCTAAGTTCCTTAGCCTAGTATAAAGGTGACAGAATCACAATGGACAACAACGAAAAATTATCGTAAAGGTAAAACAGGTAAAGTTATATTTATTTGAACGATATATTAAATGTGATAATCTGCACCGTATTCTGAATTAAATCAGCCAATAATGAGATGATGAAAAGATGATGATTTTGACTTTGAATTTTTCAAAATTGTTGGCCAATTCCATTCTTATGAAATTCTCAGATTCTTTGAAATACTTCATATATATCAGTTTGGATTAAAAATAGTGTTTTTTTGTTAGACGATAATACATTTGGTGTAAAACAGCTAATTCTATATTCATGGTTTCTTTTATTTACATGGCTTCAAGAAACTTCAAGAAACTGTTTGGAATGATAATGATTGCTCATAAATATAGTAGTTTATTCTACGGCTTCTAAGATTGACACTATGATATGTTTTTGATTATTAACACGACTTCAATTCAAATCCCAAAAGAATGTCATTTAAATTGCTGCTAAAATTAAGTTTGAAATTCTTGGTGCACACCTCATGGTTTGGTCAATAAAATTCAACGAGTGATAATTGAGTGAAAGTAAAATTCAGATGCAGATTACACTGGTAATCTAGTTGATAGAAAAAATTACTAGTGGAACGTGATTAATTGTTGAAACATTTAGTAACTGCATCATTCATTCAAAGGAAATATCTGCATATATTTTCAAGTCAAATAATTTTTCAAATAGCAGAAAAGTTTCTTATAAAACCCCCTCTAGAAAATCAATTTTGACCTTGCTTTTCAGATTGGTCATTTTTTAGAAAAATAGATTTATAACTATTTCTGAATTTGATTTTAAATGATTACATTGACTAATCTGACTCCCTAATGATTATCGAAAAGATGAATAGTGATTGAAAAAGTGATGAGTGTTGATATTTATCATATATTATGACTCGAGACGGTATAATTAGTAAATTTCTTTAGAAATTTAAACAAGAGTTATAAAACTTTTTGTTGGTAAAAAATTACATGCCATCTCTATATCTATCATATTTCCAACGACCATCACTCATCAAAATTCTATATAATTTGTCGATATGTGGTACTTTAAGCAGGAATCGTTCGTTTTTCATTTTCACATCTTTTTTAAAAAAAAAAGGATAATAAAATAAATAAATAAATACCAATGTATTCACTTTCATTTAAAAGTCCTCACGGTTATGCTTGGGTGAATTACTTGGAATTTGTTATGTGCTTCCATGCTCATTTAAAAGTCCTCACGGTTATGCATGTATGGAACGCATATCAAAAGTTGATTTTTAAAATAAACAAGTTGATTCTAATCCCATTTAAAAGTCCTCACGGTTATGTGTGGTTAGAAGATACTTGAATTCATTTTTAAAAAATAAAATAAAATTGGAATACTACTAATCTCATTTAAAAGTCCTAACGGTTATGCATGGTTAGTAGATATTCAAATTCCTGATATAAATATACTACAAATAGACACAACTGTATGGTTTTATATGATGACATAATTCCCATCATTCTAAAAGTGGAATATGCGCCTAACAAAATATTTATGATTTTTGTTTGATTTTTTTTTGAAATTTAAAATTTATATTCAATTGAGTTTTAAATGTTGAATTAATATCGATCACTTTATCTCTATTTTCTCTAACACTATTATTCTTTTGCTGATAACAAAAGGGGGAGAGAAAAGTTAAGATTTTGTCAAATAAAATCAAGCAAAGGTCAAATAATTTTCCATTCGCATCTAGGCTCATTTGCATATTTTTATTTGTATGCATATATGTAGGGGGAGTATTGTGTAGAGAGGAAGCATTTAAATAGGGAGAGCAATTAGAGCATATCAATGATCAAATACATTTAATATATTCAAAATCTTAAATATATGTTTCTTATCATCAAAAGGGGGAGATTGTTGAATATGCGCTTATATGATTTTTGTTTGATGATAATAAACATATATATATATATATTCATTTAAATATATTTGTTAATATACTATTTTATTTTTCACAGATTAAATAAATATTTGCTGAATAAAATAAATAACACGGATTTTGAATTCAAACGAATATTTTATTCAAACAAATATTTATTACAATTTTGATAGTATATTTTCAAGCTCTCACTATAACTATACATTTTCAATTACAATACATTTCTGATTACATCACAATTCATTTTTACATCTTCACCTCACTACATATCACTCACACTCGTATTGGTCTTCAACTGCATTCCAGTGAATCCAGCATCTGAGCAATCTGCAAAAATATTCTCTAACGCAGTAAAATTAAAAAAGAAATATTTCTGCAATATAAAATAAAATATGATTTTTGAAAATAATATTTGCCTCAGTTATTTGGGTTGTTCGTCATCATTCATATTTGAATTCGTCATACACGAACAACTTGTGACATACACAGTGTATCACTGTATATGCCACAAGGCCGTGCACACCGATATATACTTGATAATGCTACAGGGACACAGGTGAGCACAAGGTCAAACCCAAATATACAGACAGGTTCAACTCAGGTGCAATATATTCAAAATCTTGTCAACAGCACAAGGTCAAACCCGAGTTTTTGAAACTGGATTCAACTCAAGTAAAATTTCAAAAATCAACAAGAAATGGCCAAGAACTCAACAATATCTGGACAACATAAATGAACAGTTCAAGCATGAAGTATGCACAGCAAATAATGTACACCAATGAACAAGTATGGCAGCAGGCAAGTGCACAACTTCAATAGTCTCAAGGCTACAACACCAAGTATACATGGATGCAGATTACAAGACAGATTGCAAGCAAATTCAAAGGGGAAGCACCACCAAAGACTCAACAGGGAACACATGTCACAAGCAATCAATGATCAGACTACCATGATCAGTAATACAAGCAAATAGCATAAGAGTGCATGCAACAGCAGTAAAGGAATCAACATATACAACAGTGAAGAATGCTGAAGTGAATGAAGAGTAGTGTACAACAAAATGAAACTAGAGTGCAACAGGCAAACACAACGATGCAAGACAGAGTAAACATATATGCACAGGTACAAAGACAGTGAGCATATACATATGTATGTAATGCAAAGGTTCAGGCCGAGACAAAAGCAAGTTCAAGTGATGTAAAATGAAAATCAAAGCATGTACAAGTTGTAATATGCATATGGTCGAGCTGTTATTCAACATAGCAGCAATGCATATCGAATACAATATGGACACAACAAATGCTCAATGACACAGCAATGCTCAAGGCCAAAGTTCAATGAAGCTCAAATCAGGCACAACATCAGTATACATGAATGCAAGTTCATATGAGCAGAAAGTTACAAGGATCAACGAATTGGATGAACAATATGATCGAATGCAACAGTAAACAGGCGAACCAAACTAGCCAATGCAACAAGTATCATGATACAACAAAGAAATGCCACCAAAATTTCATCAGGATGAAAATACAACAGGGCAATCAATAGAGATGATCAAGTGACCAAATCCAAAGCTAACACATATATATACATGATGCAAATGCACAAGTACAGGCCGAGCAAAATCAAGAAAGAATTTTCAAAAATGACCGAAGCCAAATGTAACAGCAGTTTTTTTAAAAAAAAAATCAAGTCAAAGCCGAGTACAAACTGATGCATGATGAATCAGACAAGCAATGAAAAAAAGGTATGTATCAGACTCTCCACCGAGAAAACAATGGATCACAAAATCCAAGTCGAAGTCAACCAGAGAAAATCATGAAATAAAATTTCAACAGCAGCATTATCGGAATTCTAGCCGTGAATTTTAAAGCCGTGTCAATCAAGCAATCGAGTATTTACACAAATGAATTAGTCAAGGAAAAATCACGAGCATCCAAGTATAATCGAATGGCCGAAGCACAAAATTAACAAATTCAAACAAATTCAGACGAACAAAATTCAAGGAAATCGAACGCATATATAAACCCACAATCATCATCGGATAAAGGCATCGAGTTCAAGTACGAATACACAAAAGCACAAAAGCATAAAATTACATACCGAAGCAAGGAGACGAACTCGGTCCAAATTAAAGAACCGTGAGCAAATCAAAGAGCATTGAAGTCTACTATTGAACAGTATCAAAGGTCGACGCTTCAATTTGCAAGAACCCTAGTTTGGATCGAAAGGACGAAAAGCCCTAATTTAGCTTCAAAGAGGAACGACCGCCATCTCCATTTTTCATAAACGAACGAAGCAAACAAAAGAAGACGGGCCAAATTAATTAAAGGGGCCGGTTTTGTTTTAAGGGTTTTTAATTAAAATTTGGGTTATTTAATATTTACATTGTTTTTAATTTGTATTTTCTTTTTTAAACCGTTTATTTTTTCTAGTCGTGTGACTAGGGGACAAGCTACGTGTCGTAGTTTGAGAATTCGCAACTCGGTGGCTGAGTTGTGGCAAGGTTTTGAGCGTAGAGTTAGATTAGTCAATAGCGGGTATAGCGAGTTTACGTGTGTAAGCGAGGGACTATCTAATTTCTAGTAGAAACCTTGGGGGCAGCACGTAGGCAGGGTTTTACCGAAGCTGGGTAAATTCTGTGTCATTCTATTTCTGCATTTATTATTCTGCTATTATCTGTGCTACTACTGTTCTGTGATCTGTGTTGAAATTATTTTATAAGCTTCCGCGATTAATTTCTATAATTTATACCATCGCCCAATTCACCCCCCCCCCTAGGGTGAAATCGATCCTACAATGTAGAACCTTCTCAGATAGTTTGGACAGGCGAGAACAGCTGGTGCTTCAGGAGTTCAGATTCATGGAGCTGGAATAGAAGGGCTCAACCAGCAATCGGATGGAGCAGCTCAACATGGCGCAGCCCCTAATCAGCACACAACTGTTAATCTGGATGGATCTAGGCTCGGGGGAACGCCACCTGGTGACGATGGACCAATTCATGGAGGAATTCCAGGTGACACCACACAACAGGATGCTGGCAGGAGTACAAGAGTACGTGATGAAGAGTATGTACCAGAATTCCCTCAGAGACTCGGGGGGCAACCCTTGAAGGACAATGGTGGATTGGCTGAGATTATCAGGCGAACTATGCACGGAGGCTTAGCAAACAGAGATCTGGAAGGAGTAAACCAGATCCCGTTTACTCGTGACATTAGAATGGTTCGAAATCCACAAAAATTCAAGCTACCTACGCTGGAGGATACAATGGCAATGATGATCCTACCGATCACTTAATGAGTTACACACGACACATGGAAGTGCTGGGGGTATCAGAGGAAGTTATGGCCTGATGTTTCCCCCTGTACTTGACAGATATAGCTGCTATGTGGTTCAGGTGTTGGAAGAGGGATCTATCGAGACCTAGACGGAATTGATGGATATGTTTTTAAAGAATTTTTGGGTTCATATCAAAAGACAAAAGAACGTAATGACGCTAACGTGGGTTAAGAAAAGACATAAGAATCACTCAGAGCTTTCTTAACTCGATTCAATGCAGCGGTTTCTTCGGTAGATTGGCCGGATCCATCAATGGTTTTAATGGAAGTAGTGACAGGAGTCAGGGATAACTCGAATTTCAAAATGTCATTGATATGAGACCCACCAATGGATCTCAGGGAATTCTTTCACGAGGCAGAGAGATTCCTTCGACAGGAGGATGTATGTTCGGATATGAAGTTGAAGGAAGTGGACGTGGCTAAGGATGGAGGGCTGTCCAATGGAAGCTCGGATAAAGATAAGGATAAAGGAAAAAGGAAGTTGGATGACGAATTTAGAAGGGCAAGGAAGCGGTGGAGGGAGTCAAAATTCTCCACGTATACGGGATTGAACGAGCCATTAGGAAGAATATTCATGGAGACTCGGGATCGCCTTCCCAACCGAAGGCCTGCAAGGAGAGAACCCTCGAATAATGAAAGGACAATAGAAAGAAACTGTCTCTTTCACGATTTGGATGGACATGATACCAACAGCTACAAGCATCTAAAGGATATAATCGAGAAGCATGTAAGGAGCGGACAGTTGCGGCAATATGTCGGAACTCGAAATACAGCGGTGGAACAGGAGCAGTCACCATGTACCTCAAACGACAATGGCACGAGATCTAGGAATGATGGTCGATTGGTTATCAACTGACAGGAATGATATGGAATAAGTAGAAAACTCTGGGTGAACGGCCAAGTCACTTACTCATGTAAGAGGACAGAGATATCCCCTAGGCATGCTCTGAGATGGTGATGAACCATGACACTATAGTTTGTGAAATCTGCTTTTTCTTTTTTGGTTCGGACATTTGCTTTTTTCTGGTTTGGTTTCGGAGTTTGGTTTAAATTCCTGGTTTGTTTGCTTTCTGGTTTGGACTTTAGTTTGGATGCTTGTTTTTTGGTTGGAATTTGATTTGGATTTCTGGTATGTATTTTTGGTTTTCTGATTTGATCTGGATTTTGGGTTAGATTTTGATTATATTTTTATCTTGTTTTTGGTAAATGGTCGTCGGTTATGGATTATGCATGGCAAGGGGTAAATCTCCTCGTCCGAACGTGGCGAATTGGCTTATTCAGGTCGTCGAGTATGGACTATGCTCGACAAGGTCCGGAGAGACCAGGATTCGGCCTAGGACTTAGGCCCCATAATATCTATCGATTACTATTTCAGGCCGTCGAGTACGGACTATGCTCGGTAAGGGTCCGGAGAGACCAGGATCCGGCCTAGGACTTAGGCCCCATAATATCTATCGGTTACTATTTTAGGTCGTCGAGTATGGACTATGCTCGGCAAGGGTCCAGAGCGACCAAGATTCGGCTTAGGACTTAAGCCATGGTATTAATCAACGTTCAGGACTCTGGACCACGGACGCCGAGGCATTTCTTGGTACAGGTCGTCGGGTGTGGATTGCACTTGACAAGAAGCCGGAGACGTTATGGATTCAGATATCGGCTATGAATAGCTAAAAACTTAGATATCAACCCGGAGAGGTCCTGGTTCGGTCATTGAATAGCGATGGATTAGGACTCGGTTGTCGGGTTCAGATGGATATGGAAGTAGCTATGGATTTGGTTACTGGATTTGAAATCAGACATCGACTCGGAGCAGTCAAGAATGTTGACAAGGATATGGCTGTGGCACTCGGATAGGATGGCTTGGCAATGGATTGGATTATGAGTTGAATGGTATGGCTATGGACAAAATATGGACTTCGGATGTTGGAATCTAAGGTTTTCAAAACACACCTTTTTATCACAAGGCATGTTTTGGGGGGGGAAAATGTTATCCCACCTTCTAGCTAAGGCCGGAATATCAATAAATAGGCTGGAAAGGATGGATATCAGGACTGGAGATCAATTAACAATGAGGTTATGATGGATGTCGACCAAGTTTGACCAAGCTCCAATCTAGGTGAGATTCACAGAAAATGAAGAACAAGGCTAGAAAAGGCTATGTTTCAAATTTCAAGTCGAATGGAGTTCATTTTTTCGAAATATTGATGGATGCATGCTTAAGGAAGCCTTGTTTGTATCGATGCCTATGAATACGAACAAGACGTTCGTATCGATCAGGGAGAAAGGTTAAACGGATTTCAACTCGATGGCTATGGACTTAGATTGAATAGATAGGCGCCTGATGTTTTGTCCAACTCGAGGTAGTTGGATTCGATGTGACTTTGTATCGATCAAGCCTTGTGATCGATGCGAATTAAGGACGCGAAGAAGATGGCCAGAACCGATACAAACACATCGTTCGTATCGGTCAAGGAGAAGGGTATAATGTATTTTAACTCGATACATGTTCGTATTGATCAAGTAGTGATCGATGCGATTGAGATCGACACGAAGGAAGAGAACCCGGATTGGATATAAGGGGAAGGACCGATCGAATAAGTGAATGCGAAATAATGGATGTTGAGCACATCTTGGACACGAATGAGAAGCAAGCATTATTCGAAGGAAGAAGCATTCAACTCGGCATGAAAAATGGATCGAGCCTTGAAAATAGAGCCACGTTACCGACGAGCATGTGCATGGTATCGATACGAGCTATTATCGATACGAAATTGATCGATACGAACTAAACATCTCAAGAACACTCTAATTCGTATCGATCATAACTTGAGTTTTACAAGTCCAAACGACACCAAACTTTTACAGGAGCTTACGTGTGGCATCAAGAGTGTACTCTCTAAATTTCATCCCAAAACATGCAAATCTTGATCGATACGAAGTTGGTTCGTATCGATCCCAAATCAAGGCAAATTCATGTGGGACCGACCCAGTGGACCCATCCATGTGAGAGAAGAGGTTTCTCGAGATCTGAGCGAGATATTTGCAGCCTATGCCTATAAATAGCATCCCAAAGCCTATAGAAAAGGGACTTTTTTGATTCTGATACGTCCAGACTCAGCCGAAATCACCATTGTACTCAAACTTCACCGCTTTACTCGAAAATTACTGCTATAATCCGCTGTAACCAGCGGGTAAAGTCAATAAAAGATTATCTTTTGAAGTGGACGCAGGCCGAAGATAGTCGAACCACTATAAATCTTGTGTCTCTATCTACTTCTTTCCGTGTTAAGTTTGTTATTCTTCATTTCTATCCTCTACATATTTGCTATCTGTGATCTGTGATTATGTACTACTGATCTATGTTCATACACTGGTGCTTTCGTGATATTTGGGGTTTCTGACCAATTTTGGCGCAAACAACTATAATACTCATAAATTAGATTTTAGATCGTTACCTTTCACCTTTTTAGGATATGGTGGCAATAAAAAAGGTTGCTAATATCTAGAAAAAAATGGAAGAATATTTATTTCCGGACATGTAGTATTCAATGAGACAATATTTTCTTTTAGAGAAGCAAACACTAAAGTAAACAGTAAAGTGTATAATGCTAAAGAATCTATACCATCTATACCTATTCCATCTGTTGAGAAAATTTAGGCTCAAACAAAGTCAGCTCAAGGCATCAACAATCATGGAGCAATCTGCTCTGACTCTCAAAGTACAGATTCCAATAACAGACTTGATTTTGCAGATGATCAAGGAAGATCAACTTATGTACGTGATCAAGTGTCTCAACAAAGAACTACTGAACAACCAACTCCTCATCATACTCGAAGAAGTATGCAAAGCACATACTCACACATACAAGCAGAGGGTGAAAGAGCTAATCAACAACAAATCACCAGCAGAACAAGTCACCACATGATAGCTAGATATAAGAGTGGCATATTCAAACCAAAAATCTATCATGCTGTTTTGGATGCAAATGAGCCAACCACACATGATCAAAGCTATACAAAATAAAAACTGAAAAATTGCTATGGATGAAGAATATGAGGCCTTAATGAAGAACAAGACATTGGACCTTGTTCTTAAACCAAAAGAAAAAAATGTTGTGGGATGCAAATGGACCTACAGTTTAAAAAGGAATGCTGATGCTACAATTTCTAAATATAATGCAAGACTAGTAGCTAAGGGCTACTCACAATAGAGTGGTTTTGATTTTAATGAAACTTTTTCACCTATGGTGAAGCCTGCTACTATCAGAATTGCTGTTACAATTGCCTTACATAGAAATTGGATCATTAGACAACTTGATGTAAAACAATGCCTTTTTATATGGTATTTTACAAGAACAAGTATATATGGAACAACCTCAAGGTTTCAAATAGAAAGGAAGATCATGTGTGCAAGTTACACAAAAGCAATCTATGGTCTAAAGCAAGCACCAAGGGTGTGGTTTGAGAAACTAAAGGAAACAATGATCAGACTTAGTTATTCAACCAAATCTGACAACTCTCTATTTACAAAGTTTAGTAAAAACATAAAAATGTATGTACTGATTTACGTTGATGACTTTATTATTACAAGTAACAGTGAACAAGAGATTAACAGTCTAATAAAGCATCTCAATCAAGAATTTAGCATCAAAGACCTTGGCAATCTAACCTATTTTCTGGGCTTAGAAGTCAAAAGAATAACAAATGCAAGAATTCAATTAAGTCAAAGGAAGTACATAACAGAAATTCTACGTAAAGCAAAATGCATGAAGCTAATTTATCTCAACATCTATGGTCAGTAATTTGCATCTGTCTAAATACAAAGGAGAAGCAATTTCCAATGACAGACAATATAGAAGCATTGTTGGGGCACTTCGGTATGCTACTATTACCAGACTAGACATCACATACAGTGTAAATAAAGCAAGCCAATATATGCAAAATCCAACAGATGATCACTGGAAGGCAGTTAAAAGGATACTAAGGTATCTTGAGGGACTCTAAACTATGGTTTAATTCTAGAGGAAAGTAAGTCAACCAGCATCAATGGCTATGCTGATTGGGCTAATGACCCGATGACAGGAAATTCACAACTGGGTATTGTATATATTTGGGTAGCAATCCTATTTCTTGGTGTTCAAAAAAAAGTCTACCGTCTCGAATCTACTGTTGAGGTTGAATTTAGAAGCGTAGCAAATGCTACTGCAGAAGTCATGTGGATTGAGTCACTACTTAGAGAACTACAAGTCAAAACTGAATGCAAAACGACTATCTGGTGTGATAATCTAGGCACTTACATCTTACAACCAATCCAGTATTACACTTAAGAACAAAGCATGTAGAACTGGATATCTACTTTGTTCGTGAACAAGTAGTAAGAGGAAAATTAAATGTAAATCACATATCTTCCACTTACCAAACAGTAGATATATTGATGAAGCCTCTCTCAAAGAATAACTTCAATCGATTCAGAGAAAGGCTGAAGGTTGGAAGCCTTGATGACGATTCACATACTAAAAAGCATATGAACAATCATGTCAGCTGGCCAGACAATATCAGGCTCATAAGTCAAAGTCATTGAAGCACCAATGTACTTATTGTTGAGGTTCTGAATAGCCGTTATCTCTTACACTACAATGCATATGAACAACCAAGATGCCAACTTTTCAGTTAATCTCAAGCTTATAAGCCATACTCACTAAAATATCGAAGTATTTGTTGCTGAATCTCTAATCAATTGCCATCTCCAGATGACAATTGACCAGAATTTTTGCTTTTTCTCTGGTCACAGTTGAGTCTAATACTCTTGCGATACCTGATTTACTCTAGAAATTTTATTAGTTTCAGTGAAATCAAAGCAAAGGAGAATTTGGGAAGAAATCAACACAAAGCCTAGTTGCATTAGGGTTTGAGGGGGCGTATTGGAGAATGATAAAGACTGGAATGAAGAAGTCTCAGGACATAACAACTGGTATCAACTCACTGTCATTGAATCAAGATCCAAGGGATTGTATTATTTCTTTCATTCAGAAGCAGGTCCGGGCCAAATCTCTCAAGCCCAACACTGACTTGTATAAATTGCAAGTTATGTACAATGTATGATATTCATTATTCATATAATATACAACTCTATGTATGTATTTTTGATCAAGTAATAAATATCAGAATTATTTGTTTCAAATTCTGATAGTACATTAGTTCGGTAGATGCTTTTCAGCTCATAGAGAGTGCAGTTATTCCAATTCTCGTGCTGCTTTCTATCAGACCGATCCTACCATCTGTTGTCTGTACTTAGTGCATCTTCAATAGCACCATACTACTCCAAATCTTTCAAAAACATCTGATAGATCAATGATAGACAATGCAATAGTAACTATAGATGCCATAACAACATCCACAGGCAATCAGCAGCAAGTCTCCTGATGTTCCTGATGCTTCTATGCCTTATTTCTACCTTAGATGCAATCCCCTCGCAACCTCAACTCATCAGATCCAGTCACTATAGTGCAAAAGTTCCAAACTATGACCATAACCTTCGATTCAGACTTGGCAACACAGCAATATATTCTTTATAGCCTATTTATCAGTTGTTAATGCAAAATACACTTCAACACAGCAGCAATTCACATACATTTAACTTTGTGGAAATTAGAAAGGCATCTCTATCATACTTTCATATTGTAAAGCGGGTCCTTGTCAAAGTTTCATTGTAAAGCGGATCCCTGTTTTCTGGAAACGAAGAAAAATTATTTCTGAAATGTCAGCAACTTTTATAAATAAGTGCTGATATTTCAGCAACTTCCCCGTCAAAGTTTTATTGTAAAGCGGTTCCCTATTTTCTGAAAACGAAGAAAAATTATTGCTGAAATGTCAGCAACTTTTATAAATAAGTGCTGATATTTCAGCAACTTTCGTACACTATGTTTACAGTGTACATAAATATTGCTGAAATGTCAGCAACTTTTATAAATAAGTGCTGATATTTCAGCAACTTTCATACACTATGTTCATAGTGTACAGAAAAGTTTTGGAAATGTCAGCAACTTTTATGAAAAGTTACATCATGCTCTACAATAATCGTGAATAAAAAACAAGGACCTAATTTACACTGAAATTTAGTGAAGGACTTTTCGTGAATTTTAAAACTTAATAAGGACCTGTGCCAAAAGTACCCTTTTACTTTTGCCACTTCAGCCATATACCACTGTATAATCATCATCAACTCTTTGCAACTGCAGCCACACATCTTTGTAGTAAGCACACAGGTGCAATATTAGCATATGTGTTTTTTAATTGCTTAGTTTCATGCGCGGTTTGTGCTTGAGTTTTGGATTGGACGTTTCTGCATTATCCTTGGTTTTGCCTCATCTTTGGTCTGTTGTAAACATTTAACTTGGTGGACCTTCTTATATGGTTTGGAGTGCAAAATTTGATTGGTTATGTGAAGGTGGGTGGAAAACATACTTGTCGGTTTTGTAAATTGTTTAATTTTATGAGAATAACTATGGAACTTGATGAATTGGCTTTTGAAGTTTATACAATTTCGAGATGATTAATTTAGAACTCAACCGGTTTATCATCTAATCTCCTTGTTGCTAAGAGCAATAGACCTAAATTATATGAGCCACATTCAAGCATAAACTTCATACAGTTTTCATAAAAATCCATGTAAGGGTTAAGGCATAGTAATTCACTACCCCATAGAAGTTTTGAAGCAAAATAATAAGACTTTACATGTCAATTATTGGAATAAACCAATGAAAGCGTTCCAATGTATGTACCTTGTTTTTGATCAAAATTGTCATTGTACTGTAGATACTTCTATATTGATAGTTAGACTACTTTCATCCTCCACATGAATAATACTTTGATAATCATGTTATTACATAAGAGTCCATAGTTTTAACTCTCGCCCCAACCCTATACATAATTTAAATGTATGTAATATAGTGTTATTTGAAGAGCTTCCATTTAGTTTAATTTAGCGTAAAAACATTAGCTATACATACCTTGGCATATATATAACATATACCTACATAGCTTTGTATCTTTAAGTTAGTAATGACAGTTAATATTTGATGGATTAGGTCAGAGAATTCTCAAAGCGATACACTGTTGAGCTTTACATAAGATTCAAGAAACTTAAAAAGAAATGATATTGAAAGAAATAAGATTATACTTCAAGCTTTGTGTTTTGCCATACTGAATATAACCATCATATTTTGAAATAGTTCATCCAAGATGATACTCATTCCACATCAGTATATCCAAAACTAACAATCAAAGTATTGATTACACAAATTTGTTGAATCTCCATATCAACATATGCAGGAATAATAAGCAGCAAGCAAACATTTGTGACATGCTGAAAAGCAATTGTTAATTGTGATATAAAACCATGTATACAAATCATTGAACATGTGTTCTTCCATCTATTTATCAGTAAAATACATATTGAACTAAGCTTATTGGAAACTCATCTTTGCATTTAGAGCACCATCAACTAAAAATAGAAATTTGGCTTTTATGTTATCTCAAAGAGATCTTTTAGATGTCCTAAGTCCAAACATGTTTATACATATTTTCAACTGTTAACAATATTGAGATGATTACTGTACTATGCTGGCTGAAATCTGGTGCATATAAAAAAGTTCTAATGCTCAAAAAATTAATGCTCCATGACTGTTGTGCTGATAATAATAGTACTTGTACATAAAAAATTTGTAAACAGATTCATATTCATAATATGAATGTCAATACGCAAGTTCTTGCGTCGGCTAGAATCGGCTAAAAAACGCGGCCGATTCTAGCCGATTCTAGCCGACGCAATATCGCATTACAGAAACGTCAACCAGCGAACACTTTCCTCATTCTCTTCCCTCCATTTTCTCTTCCAAAACCCTCCTCCCCGTCACCCGCCGTAGCCGTCTGCCGTCACCCCCGTCTCCAGTCACCATCAGCCCCCGACGCTCTCCAACGCTTTCCGGTATCTCCTTTCTTCCCGATTTCAGTTTGTTTGAGGTATGATTTAAAGCCTAAATTTTGAAACTAGTTGATGATAGATTAGAAATTGATGATTGGTTGGTATTATTCGATGATATTACTGTTTTAGATTGGTTTGGAATTATAATTTTGATATTGTCGGCTTGAAATTAGGGAAATAAGGGAAAAGAGTTGATTATCAATTTGTAATTGTTGATTATTGCATATGGGTTGATGGTAATGGTATACGTTAGTTGACGATAAAAGGTATTAGTTCATTTAGTATAAAAAAAATCTATTTTTACTAATTATATGTGTGAACAACTTATTTTAGTTTACATAATCGGCAAATTAAAAATTAAAATAGTTAAACGGAAGCTAAATTACGTTGTAAAATTTCAAATTTAGTTAATAAATATTTAATAGTTGAATGAATATTGTTAATTATAAAAGTTTTATTTTTTAAACCCCTTAGAGAATTTTTAGGCCCCGTCTGACAAGTGTTGTATATGATATATAGCTATTCGATTTTTCACAGAACGGACATCTATATTCATCTGAAACAATATTTTTTGGATTTGTCCCTGTATTAGAAAAGTTACGAATAAAATAAAGTACAATTACATTTGTAAAACATATCATTTTAAACGGTTCACAAAATTTCGATAGCACTTCTGTTTTGTTCTCTGCTTACACGTATTTGTGTAAGATATAGGAAACAAAGGGGAAGTGCTGTCGAAATTTTGTGAAACGTTTAAAATGATATGATTTATGAAATTTAATTACTTTATTGTATTTGTAATGGGAAGTAGGATGGTCGACCATCAAAGTTAAAACAATAAAGAAAAAAGCAAAAAATAAATCGAATTGATTATTTAGATTAATAAATGATAAACTTTATTGTGTTTCTAACATATATTTTCAAATCAGGAAAAATGTTCGATTATTTTCTTGACCATAGTTGGATGTATTAAGTCAGAACTGGTATGAAAGGTTCAATAAAGAAACATTTCTGCAACGGTGTGCACGAATTTATTAGATTCGCTAAATCTAATAATCATAATAACGAAGAACTTCGTTGCCCGTGTAGTAAGTGCAAACATTTGAAGCATTGGAAAGCAGATATAGTTGAAGTACATTTGTATAAAAATGGTTTTGTGTCGAATTATTACTTGTGGGATCGTCATGGGGAACTTCTTGCACCCACATCTAATCCTGTAGCGTTAGATGACAATAATGTTGTAATGAATCCAATAGAAAATATGGTGGAAGATGCAGCACGATCAATGTTTCCAATGTTTGATCAAGATGATGATGAAGATGTAAATGTCGAAGAAGAACTGAATGTGGGAGCTAAAAAATATATGATTTATTAGGCACTGCTAAAAGGCCGTTGTGGGATGGTTGTAAAAGTGGAATCGAATTATCATTAACTGTCGAATACATTACTATGAAATCAAAATTCAACCTTATAGAAGATGGATTTACAGCAATTGTACAAGCAGCAAAACGACACATGCCACCCAATAATCTGATGTGCGATAGTCATTATAAAGTGAAAAAACTTATGTCTGCTTTCGGTCTGCCGTACCAAAAGATAGATACATGTGTAAAAGGTTGCATGTTGTATTGGAAAGATGACGTTGAGCTTAGAAAATGCAGAATATGTAACGAAGAAAGATAGAAACCAAGAAAAAAGGGAAAAGAAGTTCCATACAAGAGGATGCATTATTTACCCATCATTCCCAGACTTTAAAGGTTATATGCATCTTCTGCTACGGCGTGCCATATGCGATGGCACAGGGTGAGAACACCGGAAGAAGGAACTTTGATACATCCATCTGATTGAGAAGCATGGAAACATTGCAATAGGACTTATCCCGCATTTGCTGCCAAAAGCCATAATGTCAGACTCGGTTTATGTACGGATGGATTTGCACCATTATCTCAGTTTGGTAGTAAATATTCATCATGGCCTATTATCGTAACTCCTTATAATTTACCTCTATGGATGTGTATGAAAACTCCATATATGTTTCTCACTACTATCGCCCCTGAGCCTGATGATCCAACACAAGGAATCGATGTTTATTTACAACCATTGATCGAAGAGTTCAAAACGCTATGGAATGAAGGAGTTGAAAGGTACGGCATTTCGAGAAAAAAGAATTTTTGTATGTTCGCTTCATTGTTGTGGACTATTAGTGAGTTTCCTGCATACGGGATGCTTTCAGGTTGGAGTACGGCTGGTCGTCTAACTTGTCCTTATTGCATGGAAGAAACACGGGTGTTTTCGCTACGGTATGGAAAGAAAATTTCTTGGTTTGATTGTCATTGGTGTTTTCTCCATCTCAATCATACTTTTAAAAGAGATAGAAAAAGCTTTGTAGCTAATAGAGAAAAGAGTATGCAACCACCGAAGATTTCGTCAAGCGAAGAAATATATGAAATTGTAAAGGAGTATCCGAATATACATGAAACTGGAGTGCAGACTGAAATTTCAGGTAAATCAGACATTCATAATTGGTGCAAACAAAGTATATTTTGGGAGTTACCCTACTGGAAAGATCTCTTACTTCGACATAATATTGACGTGATGCACAACGAAAAAAACGTGTTTGATAATGTATTTAATACAGTTATGAATGTAAAGAAGAAAACAAAGGACGATTTGAATTCAAGACTTGATATAGCAAACTTTTGTAAACGTCCCGAACTTTATATAAAACCCAATGACAATAAAAAAAACCCATATGAGCTAAACAGTGAGCAAGTAAAACTCGTGCTAAAGTGGGTGGAAGCACTAAGATGTCCTGATGGGATTTCTTCTAATCTTCGTAGATGTGTTGACTTTAAAAATAATAAATTGAGTGGGATGAAAAGTCACGATTTCCATATCATGATGGAATATCTCTTTCCCGTGATTCTCAAAGAACTATTGCCCATAAAAGTATGGAGAGTTATAATAGAATTAAGTTTATTTTATAAACAACTTTGTTCGACGATGTTAAAAGTCGACCGTATACGTAGACTTGAAGTAGAAATTCCTATACTGCTCTACAAGATGGAAAAAATATTTCCATCGGGTTTCTTTAATGTAATGGAGCATCTATCTGTTCATCTTCCATCTGAAGCACTACTTAGAGGTCCTGTTCAATATGGTTGGATGTATCCATTTGAGTGGTAATATTAAATATCGACAATATTTATGTTAGTTTAAAATTCAGTTTTATGTACCTAAATTTGAAATAAATTTGTAATAGGTACTTGAATCATTTGAAGAAAAAAATTATGCAAAAATCACGAGTTGAAGGTTCGATTTGCAAATCATATCTTGAAGAAGAAGCTTCATTTTTTTCTCTCATTATTTTAGTGATCATGTGAACTTATCGTTTGTAAGTGTTCCTCGCAATGAAGAAGTCGTTGAACATGATTCTTCTCAAGCAATATTATCTATTTTTAGACAACATGGCAGACATGCTAGAAAATGTGTGAAAATATGGTTAGACGATAGAGATCACCATGTAGCACGCACATATATTCTTCTAAATTGTCCAGAAGTTGCACCATTTGTCAGGTAATTATAAATTCATATATAATTCAATTATACCTACATATTAATTATATTAAAACATATTACATATTTGCAGTATATAGGAATCACTGCATCCATCTGGCGATCTCAGTAAAGAATTTGCTAAATGGTTTTCAAATTACGTTAATGATCCAATAAACTGTGTAGTTGACGAAGGATTATGACATCTTGCGATCGGACCAAAAAGAAATGTCAAGACGTATCCAATATTCTTCGTCAATGGATTTAAATTCAACACCAAAGATTACGGTGCCGAAAAATTGACATATAACAGCGGTGTATTTGTCAAAGGTAGTGACGATCCAGATGAGCATATAAAAGATTTTTACGGCGTCTTAACACAGGTTTTAGAGTTGACATATTACATACGACCTGCAGAAGAAATTTTTTTTATTCAAATGCAACTGTTTAGACATGTTCCTGGTACTGGAATCAATGTGCACAAAGATTATAAATTTATTGAAATAAAACATACCTCACATTACTATAAGTATGATCCTTTCGTATTGGCCAAGCAAGCGTTACAGGTTTATTTTGCTTCGTATCCATCCTTGAAAAGAGATAAAGCGGATTGGTCTGTTGTTTTTAAAACAAAGGAAAAATTTACATTTGACGGAGATAATATTCCAGACGAAACAGCGTATCAAGCAGATCTTGAGCCAAATACTGAAGTAATAATAACCGATGACATTGATGTAGGGTTATTGAATGATGAATCAAATGTTTTGGTAGATGCATTTGAAAGTGTTGAAGAAAACGATATAGAGTACGAAACCGAGTCTGAATCAGAGAACGACGAAGACTGATTATTTTAAATATTTGAATTGCATGTTGTATAATGTATTTTTATGATAGATGTAATATTTAGAGTCTGAATATGACATATGTAAATATTTGAATTGCATGTTGTATAATGTATTTTTATGACATATGCAATATCTAAAGTCTGAATCAAGTGGAATGTTTTATGCGATGATATGATATGATATGTTCTGATATGATATACGATATGATATGTTTGTGGCAGATATGTCTTACAGGAGACACGGCAGTAGGTCTGAGCCTTCTTCTTCTCCCGACGCAGGTGCCAGTGGCAGTGCGCCGGATCTACGCCCTTTTGCTGAGTTAGTTCCGAAGACGGCAGGGTAAGTATCAAATATATTTCAAGTATGTTATTTAAAATATATTAAATATGTACATCAAAATTTATATAGGGGCTTTGAGGTGGAGCCTTCAGATTTCATTTTACAAACGTAGAGACAGGCGTTTATGAGTAGGATGTCCGGCTGTTGGCCACGGTGGGACGACATCCCAGCGCCTGTAAAGAACGCAATATGGGCAGATTGGATGGTAATTAAGTATAAAATTTTATTTGATTTGAATGTCAATAGAATGTTTATAATTCAAGTTAATTTCAATATGCAGGCTGCCATACGTGTTGAGCCCTAGGATCTGGATGTGTTCATAATTCATTGGAATCAAAGAATGAGAAAAAATTATAGAAACACGTTAACAAAAGTAAAGAGTGCGGGAAAAAAGCCAAGTTGGATGAGCGCTGATGTATATAGTGAGTTTCTTCGGCTCTGGGATACTCCTGAATTCAAAATAAGCTTCCACTTTCGAATTCTAATTTAAAATTTCTAAGATTTCGTATATTAGTTGCATTAATATAGATAACCTTGTGTTTAAAAGTATCGGAAATATCAGCATGGATCGCGAAAACAGGAATAAGAATCCTGTTGTACATCATGGTGGATCGAAATCTTTTCAGCAACATAAAAACGAATTGGTAAATTTATAAATTGTGTTTATAAATATCTGTAATATTATTTAATCATATTGGTAACATTGTTTATTCATATGTATATTTTTAGTCTAAGAAGTACAATCGCGAGCCTATGATGGCTGGGTTGTTTACTGCCATACATGCGGTGGAGGAGACAGACGAGGAAGGAAATGTTTCATATATATGGACAGACGCCAAACCTCAATCTGTAATGGTAAATATGCTTATCCGTAATGATAGTGTTTGATAATACTTTATTTCACAGCTAAAAAATCGTAAATTAATTTTTTTTTGGCGTCAAACTTTTATTTATAATCGCAGGAGTCATATGAGGCGGAGCGGACACGTGTGGCGCAGACCACCGAACGTGAGGAATTGACCGTTGAGGAGTCAAACCATATTTGGGACGCCATTGTAGATCCGCCTACGCGAAATAGGCGATATAGTTATGGAAATATGGAGGTAAACTGCTTCATTAACTAATATATACATTTAATATGATATGAAGCATAAATTATAACTAGCTATTAACTATTACACAGGCGATATCGTCCCAAAGGGATTACGGAAGATCCCAGGCAGAGGAGGAGATAGCTTTGTTGCGTCAGCAGATTGCGGAGATTAATGACTGGCGAAAGAGCACTGCTTTTGCACAGCAGCTCGATGCGCATATCGTGGCATACCTGGCAGAGCATGAAAGAATGCCTGGAGAGGACGCGTCTGGAGATGATGAGTAGGTAAGGTTGTTTTATGTTGAACTTATTGTGTTGTTTTGTGTTGAACTTATTGTTGTTTGATGTATGATGATGAGTAGGACAAATGATTTGTTTGATAGTACTTTAGTGAATGTTGTGTTTGATTGATGAGTTTTTTAATATATAGTTGTTGTTTGATGGAAAATTGTGAATGTTATGTTCGATTGATGAGAGGTTGGTGTTATACTTGTGTTGGAAGATTGAATGTTGTTATAGTTCGACGGAAATTGTTTATATTGTGGTTTGAAGGCGCAAACAGCAGCTGTTTATAAATAGATGAACTCAGGCTTGCATCGGCTGGAATCGGCTTGCGTCTGCTCTTTGGTTATAGGATAGCGTCGGCAAGTGACGGCTAGAATCGGCTTTGTGGTTACAGGATTGCGTCGGCTAGAATCGGCTTGTTACGGCAAACAAAATTATGAAAAACATGGTCACATGGATATAGCCGTCACTTACCGACACTAAAATCATGACGAAGCCGACGCAAAACCCGACTCGAATGCTTGGTGGTGACGTCTATTTTTGCATCGGTTTTTAGAATCGGCTTACGTCGGCTAGTGAAAGTCGGCGTCGGTTAATAGTCGACGCAAATGCTGGTTTTCCTTGTAGTGGAGGGTTAAGGCATAGTAACTCACTACCACATATAACTTGAAGTTTTGAAGCACAATAAGAAGACTGTACATGTCAATTATTGGAATAAACCAATGAAAGAGTTCCAATGTATGTACTTTGTTTTTGATCAAAATTGTCATTATACTGTAGATACTTCTATACTGATAGTTAGACTACTTTCATCCTCCACATGAATAATACTTTGACAATTATGTTATTACATAAGAGTCCATAGTTTTAACTCTCGCCTCAACCCTATACGTAATTTGAATGTATGTAATATAGTTTTCTTTGAAGAGCTTCCATTTAGTTTAATTTAGCGTAAAAACATTAACTATACATACCTTGGGATATAACATATACCTACATAGCTTTGTATCTTTAAGTTAGTAATGGCAGTTAATATTTGATGGATTAGGTCAGAGAATTCTCAAAACGGTACACTGTTGAGCTTTACATAAGATTCAAGAAACTTAAAACGAAATGGTATTGAAAGAAATAAGATTATACTTCAAGCTTTGTGTTTTTCCATACTAAATATAACCATCATATTTTGAAATAGTTCATCCAGGATAATACTCATTCCACATTAGTATATCCAAAACTAACAATCAAAGTATTGATTACACAAATTTGTTGAATCTCCATATCAATATATGCAGGAATAATAAGCAGCAAGCAAACATTTGTGACATGCTAAAAAGCAATTGTTAATTGTGATATAAAACCATGTATACAAGTCACTGAACATATGTTCTTCCATCTATTTATCAGTAAAATACATATTGAACTATACTTATTGGAAACTCATCTTTGCATTTAGAGCACCATTGACTAAAAATAGAAATTTGGCTTTTATGTTATCTCAAAGAGATCTTTTAGGTGTCCTAAGTCCAAACATGTTTATACATATTTTCAACTGTTAACTATATCGAGATGATTACTGTACTATGCTGGCTGAAATCTGGTGCATATAAAAAAGTTCTAATGCTCAAAAAGTTAATGCTCCATGACTGTTGTGCTGATAATAATAATACTTGTACATAAAAAAGTTGTAAACCGATTCATATTCATAATATGAATGTCAATATGCAATTAAATGAACTAAGAGATGTAAGCAATAAACAATAAAAGGATGTTTGTGATCATTAGGATTTATGGTCACGTAGTATGTATATACAATTTCTACAACTAACATAATATCATATTAATATACTTTTATGGGTATATATCATTTCAACCTTTTTAATACGATAATTTCAAGATATATCATATTCAAATATCGACGGAGAAATTTCAAGGAATCGTAGAATCATGAACCATAACAACATGTGAAATGTCCGAATTAAATTTCTAGACTAGTATACAAACATATGACATGTATAACATGTCAACATATGCAAATATCATCCAATAATTCATCCAACAACTATATATTAATCCAATTCAACTGCAAACACACAATGGTGATGGTTTCAAATTTATTAGCTCGCATCATGATATTAGTTAAGTGTGAATGTAAAACACTCACCTCTATGGCGATAACTCGATACGATCCACAACAGCATATACACACAACACGGTCCAAATCAGCAACTCACTTCTGAACTTGAACGCCCGATATCGAAACCCGGAACAGCAGCACTCTCTTCTTCTTTAAATAGATATATATGTGATTTGATTTTTTTATAACAAGCACGGTTTACATCCAAATAGAGGAAACAAGTCGACTCGCTGAAGCTAGGCTAGTGCGACACCTTGGAGTGACTGACTGGAGGTCGATGAAGCAGGTGGTGGCGTAGCTGACAGGAAGGAGGAGGTCGGCAGCACCATTCAGTTGTTGTTTTCTTTTTCTTTTTTTCTTTTTTTTATATGGCGGCGAATGTTAGCAAATAAGGAGGAGTGTTGGTAGAAGGTGGGTGGTGCGGCGGCTACTGGAGATGAGGCAGGTGGTGGTAGGGAGGCGCAGTGGTGGAGGGGAGGCTCGACTGATGGAATTTCTTTTAATTTATTTATGTAGGGTGGCGATGGCTGGAAGTTTCGGTGGGAAGTTAGGAAGATGTGGTGGTGACTGGAGATAAGGGGAAGGCGGCACGGCAATTGATAGGGGTGTAACGGTGGAAAATGCGGTGGGGACATGGAGGAACTTGGTCACTGGAGGTTGCAGATGTGGGTGTAAAATATATGTACGTCATTATATTCTGTTTGCTCTATTTCGATCAAAGCATATAATAGCACAATCCATAATTTGCTTACCTGGCATCACTGTCTTTACATTATCAAGGAACAAGCTACACATCCCTATTTTTGATGTTGTTATAAGAAAAGTCCCCATAGATATAAATATGTAAATTTAGTCCATATTTTCTGAAAAATATAAAACGCAAGGTGCTTTGCACTTTTCTGACAGAAAATGCAACTTAACTTGCAACTTTTAGACTATGAATTATTTTTAAATTCTAAATTTTTTTTAGCTTTTGAAATTTTTGAAAAGCGCAAGTTAACTCGCGCTTTTTATCAGGAAAGCGCAAGCTAGTTTGTGCTTTTATTTTTAATTTTTTTGAAATGTTTGAAAATTTTGGAAATTTTGAAAAATGCAAGTTCAAGCTAGTTTATGCTTTTTGATTTTTTAAATTTTAAAATATTCAAAAATTTGGAAATTTTTGAAAAGCGCAAGTTAACTTGCACTTTTTATTAGAAAAGCGCAAGTTAGTTTGCGCCTTTCATTTTGAATTTTTTATCAAAATGTTGAAATTTTCTAAAAAAATTAAATTTTTAAAAAGCGCAAGTTAACTTGCACTTTTATAAGAATTGCGCTTTCTGATTTAGAAAAAATAGGGACTTAATTTTCATACTCATTACCATAGGGACTTTTCTTACAACAACATCAAAAATAGAGACCTTCGGTGCAAAGCCCCTTACATTATTTCAAAAAGTAACACCATGGTTCTCTTAGAATTTTTTCCTTCAACAAACGCGAATAGCTGTTCTACCCCACTATCTCCATGATTTATTTCCCTCTTCCTGTTTCTATTTCATGGCAGTTACCTGGCTTTGCTCATTATTTCCTCAACCATCCCTCTAATTTTCATCCTATCATTCACTAATTCTTCTCTAATCCTTATTGTCATCATTGATCGTTCGGTAAGAAATCTCTTCACTGTTATATAATTGCACCAAAAGATCATTTTTGTTGATTTACAGATTAGAGTTTCTCAATTTACATTGGATTGTAAAATCGATTTATTTATTATGTTCGTTTTGTTAGATTGCTTTTCAACGACGTTGTTATACTGGGCCCTAATGTTCGATTTTCGTCTTTGATATGAAGAGCATTTGAAGTATTGGGTTGGAATCAGCCATGAATTTACATTATGAAATCAAAATTCTTAATGGTGAAATTTATAGTACAAATTATTTCTGTATGTTGATCTATTATTTTGCAATATAGTACCAAGTATGATAGTGAAATTCAATTTGTCCACAGTTTTGTACCTACCAAATATATGCTTTTATTTTTACTATTATCACAACTTTGTTGAATTTTTTTTGATATAGGATAATGATGAAACTTGTAGAGTTTGAAGATGAGGATGATGATACCAAAGTTTTGGTTCAACTACTGTGTAAAAGCGATTAACAAAGAAGTTCTCTTTGATACCATTTTGGACTGTGCGAATAAATCACAGTACCCATGTTCTGGTGCTTGGTCTGTACTCTTGAAAGTTAATGTGATGAATTGGTGCATGAATTTGCAACTTAAGGCTGACATTTGGATTGTTGCATGTTAGGAGAGTTCAAGAAATGTCAATATGTGGGTTCCATTTTGGTGATACTAAGTGCTACTTGGTGTGGTGTAATATACCACCATATTCTTCGTCCAACGGATGTTAGCTAGATTCTCTCTATCAGGTATTGTATTTTTGCTCCAATTTCTTTACCTTTTATTTTATGCAACAAAAATGTATAAAACCACTTTGTTCTTATCTTCCTCGAAAACAAACCAATTTAATAAGAAACTATATAATTGGTTATACACCATGACATAACATGTATATTAAAATTATCTTAGTTATGTTAAATATGAACTTAGTGGAACATGCAGTTTTGATCCATACTTCTCAATGCAAATTATAATTCAACATGTATTATGTATTCACATTATGTTAAGTTATGCCTTACTAAATAAATGTTATTACCAGCATATATAACATATATATCATACTACGAAATGAAGTACATTGGATTTGGTAGTTTGAAAGAGCAGACACTCATTGAGATGCCTAGCAAATCACTCCATTGATCTCCCGTTCCTATGATTCTGTATCCATCTGCAATCTATAACCTAAACTTAAAAGCACGATTCACAATCTACTTAGGTGGCATCATTATTTTCTTCCATTTTAAAATAACAAAACCACATTCCTTCTTACTATTTCATTCCTCTTATAACAGTAATCCCAACCGGTTATGTTCCACGTTCTAAACTGGTCCACTTCCATTTCCACTTTCCTCCATTATCAGTTCCATCGATTCATGTTTGTCTTCTCCATCTTCTATATTGAACCGGTGAGTTGTTTATTTTGATTTTCATTTACTATACACTCCTATTCCATTTGCAATTATTTTAACCACCCCGCTTATACATCCGTTCTCCATTACTTCAAGCTCTATAAACGTTTTGCGATGGCTTCCTTACCTTATAACCGTATAACCACTTAAGTTGATGTAAATTTTTAACCCTATTTTCTCTTCTTTTACAAATTTAATTTATTTCGTCATCACCAGTTTATTCTTCAAACCCCGAAACCCGCTTTCTCAGTAGCTACCTTCGGCTCCACCTTCAAATCTAACTTGCACTCACAAATTATGTATCTGCTGCCTCAGTCACTGTACTATTTTTTTTCCATTGAACAACAGTGGATGGTGTATCAATTGTTTAATAAATTGTACAGATTATTATCTGCAAACAAACTTTTAGTTGGTTCTAAGATCTGATGTTTTCAAAAATAAATGTTATTAATTTATTTTGTTAACAGCTGGCTATTTTTTCTTGATCGATATCAACTCATAATTTTATCAACTTCTCGAAGATTGGCTTTTAGGTATGTACTTTTGGTGCCACTATCCTCAACTGTAATATGTTTTTTAAATGAACCATGGTGGATGTTGTATTGATTGCTTAATGTTTTATATAGACAGTTGGTAGTAAACAAAATTTTAGTCAATTTAAGAACTTGTATCTGAAACAATAATTACTGCTATTTTATTTTGTTAATAGATTGACTGCTGTCTAATGTGATTATTTTGAATTTATCTAATCTCATACGTTTTCCACAGTTTTTAAACTGAAATTGAAACGCTAAATTTGATATTGTCTTGGCAGATCTAAGTTGTACAATAGATTTAGATCCAAGCGTCAACATATTGATGCACCACCTACCTTCTCTGTTAATACTCCTTTTGCTTTTTCACGTTAAGGGCAGAACATCAATCTCCTTTCAGTTTCAAGAGGTAAATTTTTAATTATTATATTAGTTACCACATCACTCACTTATTCTATTGCTAATAATTTGAAACCTTAAAGTTTACGTTATAAGTAGCTTTAGTTCAAATTTTGTAAGCATATAAGTTAATACTTACATAATAACATATAGCAAATAATTTGAAATGGTGAATACTCTCTTATCATCATTTGGTTATTTATTTTAAATGTCAATAAATGTATTTTGGTGCATCTTTATTTTAATTAGTTTCCTATGATTTAATGAATTTTATGCGCTACTATAATTGAACTGAATGTGCCATAAACCCTTATAATATGTCAAGTCTAAGATGGCAGAATTACTTAAATTCCACTGTTAAATTTCGAATTTTCATGCATGTACCCAGAAAAAAACGGAGAAATAAAAAAATCTATACCGTTTTGTACAATTTGAAACGTGTGAGTTACAAGCTTTATGATACGCAATTAATGTACAAGCAAATGAGTAAACTGCAATAATTTTTCATCTCCTAAAAACTGTAATATTAGCAACATATCATGATTGGTAAATTTGTTTTCTACTTTGCAAAAGGGAGGTTTTTTCTACCTCTGCCTCTCATTTAGAGGTAAGAACCATTGATGCCCACTGCTTTTGCTTTTGAATATAACCTTGTTTGATAGAAGTTTCATAGTGGTATTGTTCTTGCACTTTATTCGCGCTATGGTAAATTTCCTTTTATTCCAATACGTATTTGGTGAAGTGATGTATTGTTTTTTGGTCTCCATTGGGCTACTGCCAAATTTGAAGCCAAATATTTGGATTCATACCATATGCATAAATAAGTCAGGATGCATAGTATGCATAAAGGTACCAGACTATCAAGGTAACAAAAATTATTTCAGCAATTTGTTATTGTCTCAATTTAATACTTTGAGATCTTTTACACCTATATCCCCTTTTTAAATATGGTTGACTATTATCTTCTTCCATTGGTATTATTTAATTACTTAAATTCGATTGACCAATTGCCATTTAAAAGCAATTGTAGTGCCTTGAATCCTCTGATTAAGTACCATAAAAATAAATGTTTCAACTTAAACATCTTTAAGTACCATGAAAATAAATGTTTCAACTTAAACATTATCTCCAGTTATTTGAATTGAAGCTATATGCATATAATTAATTAATCGTGATAAATATTACACACAAAGAAAACAAGAATTATTTCAAAATTTGGTTGGCGTTATGGGAAGTTATTATCATCTTTCCAATGATATTATTTGTATATTTAAAATTTAGGTAGTAAAATTCTGTTTTAGTAAATATAATTTTTTAATTAATTTCTTTTTAGGTAGCAATTATCCATATGTATGATTTATGTATTGAACTCTATTTATTACGATGGGCATTAATTATTCTGCTCTTACCACATGTCAGTTTCTTATTTTTAGCGGTATTATTTTATATAATTACTGCTTTCCTATATTTTTGTAGTAAATTTATGATGAATATTGCTTAGTTAGTATGTTGTCAATTTTTATTGCTCAATGCAATTATTTAATAGGTGTTATCTTCAAATATCTTATCGCTTGGTAGATGTTTTTTTTTTTATGTAACAGTGATTGAATTAAATTTATGCATTTTGTTTTAGTTGTCAAGTTAAAGTAAGTTAAAAAATCAATTGCAGATATTGTTTAATGGAGTTGTTTTTGTAAGTAAGATCAAATTCATTAAACTCCTTTTACATGAAAATAATTTTCCCCACTACGTAGAAATGCTATATGTTTTCCAATGTACCATGCATTTCTTTAGTTCCCATCATCTCTAGATTTTTGCATCTTATTCTCAAATCATTGATTTGAATGAATTATGCATTTAGCAATTTGTCTTTTGTGAATTGTGACAATCATCTTATTCCTAAATCATTAATCGTAGTTAATTGTGCAGTGCCATTTGTCTTCTTTTGTATGTTTGTCTAATTAATTCAATTTATAAATGGTTTGTCACTTCCATATGCGGTATGATTTGATAATTATATACAATTTTTTGGTGATACTACAGGGGAGAACATATATAGTTAGTTCAGAGTTGTCGTATTATAGTCTTCACATGCAATGAGTCTGATAAAATTATAAGCACGGATTTTGACAAAAAAAGTGCGATGAAGCATATTGCTATAACTCTATCTGAACCTATAACCAATGTAATGCCTGATCTGAATGTCCTTATTGATTCAAATAACACGGTGAAGAACTCTAATGGCAATGCTTCTACAGGGGACGAATATCCTATATTGACGAGCCTCTTTTTGAGACAATATCAACTTATAAATGGATGCTACTGAGCATACAGAGAAATAGGTGAGCTGATCCTTTTTACAAAGCATTAATGTATTTTTGTGAAAACATCATCTTTGAAAATATGAAAACTGTAATCCATAGGCTATTTCTGACTCACGGTAACTATTGTTTTGAACGGCAAATGAAAGTTGTTTGCATAACGACGTACGGTTATCCTTGATTATGGTACAAAATTATATTGGATGACAAGGAAAGAAAATATTACATCGAATATGTGATAACGTGGTAATAAGTTCTTAATGTTATATTATTGAACATCTAATGTTATATTAGTTTGGTTCAAAAAAAAGTTAGTCGCCACTTAAAGTTTGAGGGTGATATATTTATGCCAACCATGTACCATACGCTTAAGAAGTGTCATCCAGTAAATGGCCTGTACATAAGTTCGGTGATGTTTGTACATATTGACTATTTGGCCGATTACACGTAATATGTACGATATCTTCTGACGTTATACTTCAAATTTATTACTCTGAGACCCCATTTGTGAATAACAATGGTTATCAGCACATGATAATACAGTACAGTCTCTTTCCTCCATTTTATATCTACTAATCTATTTGAAATTTAAAGTTTCAAAAACGAAGGCATGCAAGAGAAAACTTGTATTTGCTGACAAACAAAAATGATGTGGAGAAAGTGCAAGGTCTAAATGAGACAGGTGCTCCTATTTTCATCTTTAACACGGATAAATACTACGTCATTAGCATGGAGCAAAGGAGATTTAAATATAATTGCAACTGTAAATTAGAGGAAGGGGGTTTAAAGTGAAGCATGATCATCTCTTTTAAAAATAGAAGTACAAATTTTGTATCGATTCCATAAGTTCAAAACATGGTTCAAATATTGTATTATCACCGTTAGAATTATAATTGTACTATGTCCCACATACATAATTTTGAACAATATTATCTAAAAAAATTCTTCATATGGAAAACAAAAAACTGTCATACACCTCTACCTGCAAAACTACCAATATCTAGGAGGAAAGACGTAACGAGGATGCTAGAGAAGTTCAAAACCGTATGTTTACAAAGCATTTCAAAATTTACATCTTCAATCAAATACCATTTTGTTATTTTATTGAAGGTGTTTGTACTAAAACTGTGTGTATACCTGAAATATTTTAGCATATGTATGTAAATGTAGTCTCTCAAGTTTCAACGGCTTTATCTTCTATTGTTATCATGCCATATTTAATTGCTCCTATTACTCATTGCTGCCATAACCAATACCAACATGTTCATAGCTACGGTATGTTCATCCACAATACACGACAAAGACTATATCAATATTCTAAAAAAATGCTAAATATTGTTATTTGATCATAAAAAACGACTAACACTACAATACAACCACCTTTCCGTGTGTGAAGTATGGGTTCCATCCTAGTTAGTAAAGAGATAGGGTGGAGGGAGTACGTGGCCACACGCGTAGGCACAGGGCGGATTGACCGTTTTATTTATTGATTCAAAAGTTTTAACATGAATGCTGAAGCAATATCAAATTTTTGAACAGTCGTAACCTAACCTAGTAAACCGTTCCAAACGTATTTCCATTATTACAAAAAAAAAATTAACGTTAAATTGTATACAGTGGTTGATTATCAACATATATTACAATTTATATTAAAATTCCAGTACTTGTAATACTCTTCGAATATAATAATAGGTGTCGCTAATCCGTACTAAAACAGCGCTCAGAACAAACCAAGAGTCCATACATGTGAAATGAAACATCATTCTACTCAGTGTGTCGATACGAACGTGACAGCGCACAAAAAAGGGGTTATTTAATGCTCGAGTGGAATTTGATAGTTACATAATATCGGTTGTCGCTACCGTAAATTGATCGTATAAATCGATTTAAATGGAGCTAGCGAAATCGGAATTCGACGAAACGAACGTCGACGTTTTTCGTAAAAAAAATACCTATAATAATTTCATGTATAATATTTAAATTCCGAAAACCAAATTTTCATTGTTTTATTAACTACTAATTTCTAGGTTAAGTTTTAAATCGCTTAAAATTTCCAATTTAAAGTTTTATTCCTTTTTTATTCATTTTAACTAATCATACGCAATGTAAATTTAAATCCAAAATTTAAATTTCTCAATTTAAATAAAAATTAACCTAATTAAATACTTTAGGCAGAACTATAAATTTCGGCAAAACTCTTCACGAGAAGGGTGCAATGCAAAGATGTAACAACGATTAAGAGGTAGGTTAAGATTAGAAAGCATACCGAATCAAAATAATTCAGGATTGGAAGCACGAATACTATCTTCACAACACTCCACTGGACTTTAACGAGATTGACCAATTTACTGCTCAACTTCCTCATAGTCTTATCCAGAATTCGAATAGGCTTTCACACAATAGCAAGATCGGGTTGAATCTCCAATTCCTCAAGCTGCGTGGGCTGAACTATTGATGACGGATCATGAATATACTTACGGTTGGAGACGTGAACTACATCATGAACACCAGATAGTTTTTCAGATAACTCGACACTATAAGCTAGAGTACCAATCCTTTCAGATATCCGAAAAGGACCTATAAACCTTGGGTCCAATTTCTCTTTCTTCTCAAATCGAATTAGGTTTCTTAATGGCGAAATCTTGAGATACACAAGATCTCCAATTGTGAATTCCAATTCCTTCCGTCTTTTATCATCATATTTCTTCTGCCTATCCTCCACAGTTTTCATCCTTCGCTTAATCCCTTCAACTTTCTCAGACGCCTCCAAAATAATATCAGGCCCAAGAACAAGTTTGTCTCCAGTTTCAATCCAATATGACAGAGACTTACATGGACATCCGTAAAGAGCTTCGCACGGTGCGATATCGAAACTAGCCTGAGTTAAGGATTCGAATTACAGAAAGGTTTATTTACTTATATATATATATATATATTTAATTCAAATTTATTAAAGAAGTTCTACCTGATAGCTATTATTATAGGTGAATTCGACAAGATGAATATGGTCTTTCCAAGAACCACCAAAATATAGAATACAAGCACGAAGAAGGTCTTCTAAAATTTGATTGATCCGTTTGGTTTGGCCATTTGTCTGTGGGTGATAGGCTAAACTCATATTCAACTGTGTACCCAACGAATCCTTAAGGGCTCTCCAAAATTTACTCATGAAAATAGGGTCACGATCACAAACGATACTGGAAGGAATTCCATAGAGTCGAACAATCTCCTTCAAATAGATATCAGCTAAACTCGAGGCGGTTTGAGTTGATTTCACAGGAATAAAGTGAGTTGTCTTCATCAAACGGTCAACAATCACCCAAATGCTCTCATTACCCTTCTCGTCCTTGGTAAACCATCCATGAAATGCATAGAAATTTGATCTCATTTCCATGTTGGAATCTCAAGTGGCTGTAACAAACCTGCCAATTTCTGATGATCGGCTTTAAGCTGTTAACAAGTACTACATCTACTCACACAAGTACTACATCTACTCACATACATCAAAATTTTCTCTTCATTCCTTCCCACCAATAAAGTCTCTTCATATTCTGAAACATCTTTGTCACTCTAGGATGAATAGAAAATTTGGATCTGTGATTCTCTTTAAGCACTTCCTCCCTTAGTCCTTCTACATTTGGAACACAAGCTCTACCATTTATTCTCATAACACCATCCTCATCAACGACTGCACTACACCATCTCCTCGAGTCTATCTCTCTCTTCAAAAATTCCTCTCGAATAGCTCTCAAATTTGGGGCTTCACTTTGCTTAGCAACTATATGATCCATAAGAGAGGATGAAGCAATAAACTGACAAAGCATAGCCTTTTTCCTACTCAAGGCACCGGCCACTACATTTGCTTTACCCGAGGTATAATTGATGTCAAGGTCATATGCAGTCAAGAATTCTTGCCATCTTGCTTGTCTTAGATTCAAATCCTTCCGAGAGAAAATATATTTCATGGATTTGTGATCGGTAAAAAGCTCGAATTTGATACCCAAGAGATGATGCCGCCATAACTTTAAAGCGAAAACTATAGCCAACAACTCCAAATCACGTGTAGCGTACTTAACTTCATGAGGTCGCAACTGTCTACTAGCATACACAATAGCTTTGTCATGCTGCATTAAAAAAGCACTAAGCCCACTTCTACAAGCATCGGTATAAACTGTAAGGCCTTTGTTACCATTCAGAATAGTCAAAACAGAAGCAAAGCTAACTTCTATTTCAATTCATCAAATGCTTTCTGACACTTTTCATCCCAATCGAATTTGACGTTCTTTCTGGTCAAAGTTGTAAGGGGAGAAAAAATGCGGGAGAAATGCTCAATCAACCTCCTATAATAACCTGCAAGGCATACGAAACTCCTAACATCCGTGGGTGTCTTAGGAATTTTCCAATCCTGGAATTAGATATAAGGCACAAATCAAAATTTAAGAATTCTGACAATCAATTTGAAAGTAAGGATTAGGAGCTTAAATTTACTACGACGATCTTAGCGGAATCCAACGAAACTCCATTTTTTGAAACCACCTGAGCAAGAAATCGAACTTCCTCCTGCCAAAAATGACATTTGAAATTTTTTGCCTTCAACTGATGGCTTCTCAAAGTTTCAAGCACGAACTTCAAATGTTTCTCATGCTCTTCTTCGGTTCTAGAGAAAACCAGAATATCATCGATAAAATCAAGCACGAAAATATTAAGAACATCTCTGAATACTCTGTTCATGAGATCTACAAAGTAAGTCGGGGCTTTCGTTGACTCGAAAGACATAACGACCATTCATAAAACCCATCTTCGGTACGGAAAGCAATCTTATGAATGCTATCCTCAGAAATCCTCAACTGATGGAAACCTGAAGCGAGGTCAAGCTGAGAAAACACTTGTGCTCCATAAAACTGATCGAACATATCATTAATACGAGGCATAGGATATCGGTTCTTGTGTGTGAGCTTATTCAATTCTTTATAGTCCACACACATTCTCAAGGACCCCTCAGACTAAGTGATAAAAACTACAGCTGCACCCCATTCATAAAAACTTCCCCCAATCAAGCCTTTAGCCAATAGATCATCAACTTGAGTTTTCAACTCCACTCTTTCCTTAGGCGACATCCTTCGAGGGGGAAGTACTACAGGTCTGGCTAAGGGAATAAGGTCAATTCGAGGTGAGGTGGTAAACAATTAACCTTACCAAAGACGTCAGGAAAAAGTCGAACAACTGGAATAGTGTTAAGATCCCTAGAATGCGAATCAGGGGAGAAAACAAAACTCTTGACAAGTTCACACAACATTTTGCATTGGATAACCAGCTGGGAACCTTTATTGTTAACCAAGGAAATGGTCCGATCACTACTAAAAATAACATCTTCGAACTTGGATAGCCAATCCGTACCTAGCAATAAATCGAACCCACTAAAGCCCAAAACATAAAAGCCTCCGATGAAACGGTGTTCGTCTCTAAAAAGAGAAACGCCCTTACAAATCATTCCTAAGTTTGCGGGGCCACCAATGGGATTAGAGACACACAACGATTTAGAAGCAGGTTCAGGTTTCAAATCATGCTCAAATTTCTCACATAAATTAACAGATATAAAACTATGAGATGCTCCAGTATCGAATAAAACACGAACATGTGTCACATGGAAAGAAAGTGTACCTTGAAGTACAGGATCGGTCTCCTCAACTGGAGGGGTGGAAACAGTGACAGCAAAGATAACAGATGGTTTGCCTTTCTACTAAGTAGGGCAATCCTTCTTGAAATGGTCCGGTTGTAAACATATATGACATAAGTCATGCCTAGTCATCCGGACCGGAGGAACGGCAGCTAGCGATGCTGGTGGACAGTCTCTGGCATAATGTCTCTTTTTTATCGCATTTGAAGCAAGTGATGTGCAACAAGTCCTTAGTTTTCTTCTGAGGCAATCCAGCTCCTTGACGGTTTTGCCACTTCTTCTTTTGGCTACTAAAATTTGACTTCCTCTTATCAAGGCTACTGGACCTAGATTGGGCTGGGGTTTCAGAAACTTCCGAAGTCCTATTCAGCTTCAATTTCTCGAACCAGATTGCCAAATCAATGATATCAGAGAATGGCATATGGATATGACCCTTCAACTGCTCTCTATACTCCATATGCATGCCGACAATGAATTTCTTATTCTTCTTAAGGGGAATCTCTATCAGATGAGGGCCAAACTTCAATAGCTCGTTAAATTTCCTTTCATACTCTGCTACGGTTATCTCGCCTTGCTCAAGCTCTATAAACTGATTACACAAATCCGTTCTCCCAACTTCTGGCATCCACTGGGTAATAAAAGCTTCCCTGTAATTCGGAGAATACAAGACTAAGCTAAACTTCCACGAGATAATTGTAAGAATATAAAATTCTCATTTTGATAGATTTCATCTAAACTGGGCCCAAGAAATACCTTCCTCAGAGGTATAGGCCATAAAAGCATCCCACCAATCAAGAGCGTCTTCCTAAAGCTGCCAAGCTGCTAATTGACGTATCTGAGCGTCAATGATGCCAAGTCTAATAAAAATCCTTTCGGCATTCTTAAGCCATTGTTGTGCTCCAACAATGCCCTCGACACCAGTGAACTTCTTTCCTCCAAGCCGAGTATACTCTTTACGAAGAGTGGTAAATCTCACTTCTGGGACAACAATGGGTGCAACGACTTCATTGGGAATATTTCTCCTACCTCTGCCTCTAGAGCTACGATTACTCATCCTGAAAAGAAGGGATGGCAAGAAAATTTATTAGAAACCGAGTCAAAAAAATGAACCTTGCCAATTTACTAAGTAAGGACATCTTAATATTTTAACTTACTTATGTTTTTAAACCGATTTTTTTCTTAAATTTTACTTATTTTTTTTAATTTTTTAAAACACGCTCTCTCAAGAAAGATTCTACTCATTCTAGGATAATTAGTTACCCTATCTATAATGAGTTTACCCCATAGGCTTAGGTTCTCACTCAACCATAAGATTTGATACCAATTGTAACGACCCACCATTTAAATAAGAACATTTGCTTAAATGATAGATAGATATTTAGGGTAAAATAGAATCAATCACAGAACAAAGATACAGAAATAAATATAACTCACAGTCTTGCAGCGGAAAATAAACTAGTACATGAATAAATCAAGAAAACTCTAAATAAGTGACATTATTCTCACACTAAATAACTGGAAAGAAATAACTAGAAATGAAATGAGTTTGACTGACATAATGAACCAAACCGATGAAATAACTGAAATAGAACAGAATCTCCAAAAATGCTTTTGTCTTCATAACAAGCTCTCCAAACTGGAAATACTCAGGCTGACCCGAGCAAAATGGAAACACAATACTCAAGTCAGAACTAATATCCTCGTGTAAGTTAATAAATCAATGCAAAGTAACTTAGGAGATGTTACAGATTTTTCCATCTTCTATGGATCGGTCAAACTATCTACATATAATAGTGTACGCTATAATAGATAATGCCTATCAGGAAAATAAATATCAAAATAGCATTAAGGCTTTACATTGATCCATCTTAACGCAATTATATAGTTTTAAACCAAAATCATAATGGGCTCGTATAGGGATAAATATGACAAGGCACGTGAGGCAATGCCCAAGGTAGGATTCTACCGGTTTACCCTTTCTGGCCGGTCGTAACCCATCTGTGGCTGACCACAACTATCAATCCATACAGAAGGGTGCACCCATCGAGTTAAAATCATGGCAGTAAAATACAAAAGATCAGTATCGCTAGAGTAAAGCTAACCTCATTAGCCAGACATAGGCTTTTGTTTTAGTCATTTTAATTATGACACGAATGTCAAAGCTATCCATTATCGTTCTCTTCATTCCAGTAAACGTCACCAATTCAACCATTACATTCTAGATGTTATCCATTGCGTACACGGTTATCAAAGTGGTTTTGGGATTGACAGAGAGTATGCCAATGTCCGGCGCCGGTCTCTTTGACAACCCAACGTATGTTTTACACACCATTTGGTCAAATATGGTTTAACAATTCATATTTATAAGAACGGATTTTAATTTCTTTCCTAAGTTTCCCAAATCCAATTACCACATTCCAATTTCCATTTTCAACATTCGCTTTTTTTTCAATTTCCTTTAAACCCTTAAAGTTTTATAGTCCATTTACAACAAATAAATTAGATTACATAATCAAACTTATTTTAAGTTAAATTTTGATTTCCATTACAACCTAACCAACCAATTTCCCATCAATCCTAAGAATTTATTAAACAAATTAAATCTTCATTATAATTGAACCAATCAATTTTCCAATAATTCACAGAATTTTATCAAACAATTTAAATCTCCATTCATGGTTAATATACAAATTAACTCCAATTAAAAATTTCAATATAGGGAACAACTTACTGATTTAAGTTTAAATCTATCTCAAAATTTTATAAATTTCTTAACTTCAACACCTTAATTTTCAGAATTTTGCAAATTTAATTTAAATCAACTTTAGGGAAATTAAAATCCGAAAATCAAATCTCTTTAAATAAAACATTACAAACATTTTATCTCTAAATTACCACCTACTGATGAAATCATTTATTTCACCTAAATTTATTTAAATAATAAATAACAATTAAAGACATAATATAAAATTTCAAATCAATTATATAAAAATTTCCAAACAATCTTTGTTTATAAAAATATTTGCTTCGATCAAACGATGTTTTAATTTTATTTTCTACCTAGGCCAAGTGGAATGATTAAAATTTTAAAATATGGGTACATATCATTTCAACCCTTTTTAATACCATAATTTCAACCTATATCATATTCAAATATCGACGGGGAAATTTCAACGAATCATAAAACCATGAATAATAACAATAGGTGAAATGTCCAAATTAAATTTCTACACTGGTGTACAAACATATGACGTGTATAACGTGTCAACATATGCAAATATCATCCAATAATTCATCCAACAACTATATATCAATCCTCTTCAACCACAAACACACAATGGTGATGATTTCAAATTTATTAGCTCGCATCATGATATTAGTTAAGTGTGAATGTAAAATACTCACCTCTATGGCGATAACTCGATACGATCCACAACAGCCTATACACGCAACACGATCCGAATCAGCAACTCACTTCCGAACTTGAACGCCCGATATCAAAACTTGGAACACCAGCACTCTCTTTTTCTTTAAATATACATGTGTTTTGATTTTTTTATAATAAGCACAGTTTACATCCAAACAGAGGAAACAAGTCGACTCGCTGAAGCTAGGCTAGTGCGACACCTTGAAGTGACTGATTGGAGGTCGATGAAGCAGGTGGTGGCGTAGCTGACCGGAAGGAGGAGGTCGGCAGCACTATTCAGTCATTGTTTTCTTTTTTTTCCTTTTTTTTATATAGCGGCGTCGGTTAGCAAATAAGGAGGAGTGTTGGTCGGAGGTGGGTGGTGCGGCGGCTACTGGAGGTGAGGCAGGCGGTGGTAGGGAGGCGCAGTGGTGGAGGGGAGGTTCGGCTGATGGAAAAAAATATTTTTATTTATTTACTGAGGGTGGCAGTGGCTGGAAGTTTCGGTGGGAAGGGAGGAAGATGCGGCGGTGACTGGAGATAAGGGGAAGGCGGCGTGGCAGTTGACAGGGGTGTAACGGTGGAAAATGCGGTAGGGACGTGGAGGAAGTTGGTCACTGGAGGTAGCAGATGCGGGTGTAAAATATATGTACTTCGTTATTTTTTTTTTCTGTTTGCTCTATTTCGACCAAAGCATATTATATGCAGAAGTAAAGAGATAGGGGGGAGGGAGTACGTGGCCACATGCGTTGGCACAGGACGGATTGACTGCTCTTTTTTTTAACCAATTCAAAAGTTTTAACGTGAATGGCGAAGCGATATCAAAATTTTGAACAGTCGTAACCTAGTAAACCGTTCAAAACGTATTTCCATTAGTATATAAAAAAATTAACGTTAATTTTTTTTATATATATATATATATGGCAGTTGATTATCAATATATATTATAATTTATATTAAAATTCCAGTACTTATAATACCCTTCGAATATGATAGTAGGTGCCGCTAATCTGTACTAAAACAGTGTTCAGAACAAACCAAGAGTCCATACATGCGAAATGAAACATCATTCTGCTCAGCGTGTCGATACAAACGTGGCAGCACACAGAAAACGGGTTATTTAATGCTCGAGTAAAATTTGATGGTTACACAATATCAGTTGTCGCTACCGTAAATTGATCGTATAAATCGATTAAACAGAGCAAGCGAAACCGGAATTCGACGAAATAAACATCGACGTTTTTCGTAAAATAAAATTCCTGCAATAATTTCATGCAGAATATTTAAATTTCGGAAACCAAAATTTCACTGTTTTATTAACTACTAATTTATACGTTAAGTTTTAAATTACTTAAAATTTCCAATTTAAAATTTTATTCCCTTTTTATCCATTTTAACTAATCATACGCCATGTAAATTTAAACTCAAAATTTAAATTTCTCAATTTAAATAAAAATTAACTTAATCGAATATTTTCAATTGAACTGTAAATTTTGGAATCGTTACATACACTATTCAAAAAAAAATCTCAGATCAACAAACATCTACATATTTTCACAACCAGGCCCAACCCAATGGCAAGGCTAGCGAGGCGGTTGAATCGAGCAACCCCCAAATAGAAGCAACATGAGTAAGAAAAAAAACATTAGTTATTTGTTTAAGTCTTAAATATATTACTGTAATGTACATTTACCAAAGAAGGCTTACTAAGTGGTTATTTAGTTATAGTTGTATCATGATGATACAAGTTCAACTTCTATTGTCATTAAAATTGACATTTCACTTGCTCACCAAGGTCATTAACTACTTATAAGTGTTGCAAATTATTTATGACCAGTAACAGTTTGAGCGTTAAGGAAATTGTAAAGGGATTGGCTAAGGGAATAAATCACAGGGGTACATTTTTAAGAAGTTTAAAATTTACGTGGAGGGAATAGTCGGACTTGCCTAATTTTTTAGTACAAATTCTTTTTCATCCCGAACTTCTCATTCTCCTTCATCCCGTTATCTCTTATTTTTATATTTGAGTTTTCAAAGCGTGTGAACCTTTTCTCAAACTATTAATCTTCCCAACCAGTCAGGTTGTATTCTCTCTCCCTAATGAGTTCCCCATTCTTTGTCTTTTATTTGTGCAAACTTAATCTACTCTTCGTTCTTTCTGTATTTCTTAGTCAGTTCAGCAAAATTCAAAAACCATAATTCCTAAGTTGAAATTTAAGGTGCTTACAACAGAAAATGTTGGAGTTTCTTCATATGAAGAACATGGATTTGAATTTACTTTATCTTTTACAATTTTTTATTTTATTTGAATGTTCTTTTTAAGTTGGTATTGTTGTTATAATAATTTCTAATTGGTTTGGGAAAAAAAACTTAATATGTTGATTGTAGAAGCGCATGCTGATAGAAATATTTGTTACGCTCTAATAATTTAAGAGTTTTGGATGGAGGAATGAAGAAAAAAAAGTGGTGTTTGCGCCAAAAATGGTCAAAAACCCCAAGTATTGTGAAAGCACCAAATAATGAATATAAATCAGTAATATTCAAGCACAAGTTGCACATCTCAACAAATAACAAACAGCAATTCAGAAATTACAACCAGAAACACAAGATTTATAGTGGTTCGGCTATCTCCGGCCTACGTCCACTTTAAAATTTTATTTTTTATTGATTATCCTTGCTGGTTACAGATGATTACAGCAGTAGCAATGGAGAATTTCGAGTATAGTGGTTGTATTGAAGTGTAGAAATGAATCTGGCAGAGTCTGGGCGTTGAGTAGGCAAAGATCCCCTTTCCTGTAGGCTTCAGAGGGCTATTTATAGGCGTAGGAGGCTGATATCGCGCTCAAACTTCGGAAGACTTCTTCTGACACGTGAGTGGGCCCACGCGACCGACCCCACCAAGTTTCGACTCGATCTGTGATCGATACGAATCCATTTCATATCCATCAAAAAATGATCCAATCGGGATGATTGGCAGGAACATTCTTTACCTTGTATGCAAGCTGCTGTGAAAATTTCGTTGCATTTGGATCAGCGGTTTAGGAGATATGATCGATTCAATCTCGTGTTTTCCGTGGGCTGCAGATTTCGAATCCATTGGTTTGAAACCATCCACTTCGTGTCGTTCATGCGCACGTGCTCGCTTGATGACGTGGAACTATAAACTAGGGGAGATCCATAGTGTTCGCCGTTTTGAACGCTTCTTCCCTTGATTCGTGGATATTCTTCGCTCCATCCGTATTTCGTGCTCGTTCATATCCACAACCTCGCAACGGTATGCTCGCACCCAATAGTTCATGTCCTCCTTTGTGTTGATTCCAGGAGTACACTTCGCATCGATCCCTTACGAATTGATCGATACGAAATAACCATGAGGGTCATCGATACGAAGTGGCCGTGAAGAGAGATGTGAAATACAGGATGGGTACGAAGCTCATCCTTAGGATGGACACGAGCGAGACCTTACCCGACGGATGCAAACGAAGCCTTACGCGATGGATGCGAACAGTACTTTACCTGATGGATACGAACAATGCCTCACCTGCCTGCTTACCTGATCGATGTGAAACAATTGAGTCGAATCCATACTGATCGATACGAACGATATCGATTCGAAGTCCACCACTATGCTCTGTCTCTGATCGATACGAACAGTATCGACTCGAAATGCCATCAACCGATCGATGCGAATGCCATCGATTCGAACAAACAACCGCACGCTCGCTTACCAACCTGGGTTTGGCGTTATCGAGTCGAAATCCTTCTGTCTTTCCCATCTAATCGATACGAACACCATCGAGTCGAACCAAAACATGATCGGTTCGAACTTCATCGAGTTGAACTACTGCCAATTGATACGAATCCAATCGATACGACACACCCTCTGCTGATCGATGCGAAATGCATTGATACGAACCAGTCCTTATGCACCTTAATCCATCCATCTCTCACACATATGAACTCCGATCGACCTGAAATTTGAAATGTAGCTTCTTCTTGCTTTGATCATCATCTCCAATCGATTCCGTCCTGATCGGAGCTCGGCCAAATTTTAGCGACATCGATTGCAGCCTTGTTTCCAATCGATCTCCAATCCAGCTATCCATCATTCCTTGCCAATTTGTTGATATTCCAGCTTTGATCAAAAGGTGGGATAGCATTTGCTCCCCAAAACATGCCTTGTGATAAGAAGGCGTGTTTTGAATAGTTTCGAATCCGGTATCCGAAGTCCATAGCCATATCACTAGAGTACATCATCCTTGACCGCTCCGAGTCGATGCCCAGTTCCTAATCCAATAACCAAAGCCTTAGCCAATTCCATGTCCATTTGAACTCGACAACCGAGTCCTAATCCATCCTTATCCAATAGCCAATAACCGAGTCTAGGACCTCTCCGAGTCGATATCCAAATCCATAACCTCTTCGGGCTCTTGCCAAGCACAATCCACGCCCGACGACCGTGGTCCAGTGTCCCTGGACATTGAGCTAACCTCTCTGGGTTCTTGCCAAGCACCATCCACACTTGACGATCGTGGTCCAGTGTCCTTGGACGTTGAGTTAACCTCTCCGGGTTCTTGCCAAGCGCAATCCACACTTGACGACCATCGTCCAGTGTCCTTAGACGTTGAGCTAACCTCTCTGGGTTCTTGCCAAGCGCAATCCACTCTTGACGACCGTGGTCCAGTGTCCCTGGATGTTGAGCTAACCTCTCTGGGTTCTTGCCAAGCGCAATCCACACTTGACAACCATGGTCCAGTATCCCTGGACGTTATACAATGCCATGGCTTAAGTCCTAATCCGAATCCTGGTCTCTTCGGACCCTTGTTGAGCATAGTCCATACTCAACGATCTGAAACAATAACCGATAATATGGGGCCTAAGTCCTAGGCCGAATCCTGGTCACTCCGGACCCTTGCTGAGCATAGTCCATACTCAGCGACCTGAAACAATAATCGATAATATGGGGCCTAAGTCCTAGGCCGAATCCTGGTCACTCTGGACCCTTGCTGAGCATAGTCCATACTCAGCGACCTGAATAAGCCAATTCTCCAAATGCGGACGAAGAGACTTACCCTTTGCCAGGTATAATCCATACCTGACGACCATTTACCAAACCAGATAAAAATCCAATCAAAATCCAATCCGAAATCCAAATCAAACCAGAAAATCAGAAATCCAAACCAACATCCAAAACAGAAAACAATCATCCAAACGAAAATCCAAACCAGAAAGCAAACAAGACTAGGAGTTCAAACCAAACTCCAAAACCAAACTAGAAAAATCAGTGTCCAATCCGAAAGCAAAAGACAAATTTTACAAACCATAGCATCGCGGTTTATCATCATTCAGAGCATGCCTAGGGGCTATCTCTGTCCCCATACATATGTAAATGACTTTGCCGTTTGCCAATAGCTTGTTACTTATTTCATATTATCCTGGTCAATGGATAATCAATCGACCATCATCCCAAGGCCTTACACCATCATTGCTCGAGGTAGGCGGTGGTTGCTCCTGCTCCACCGCTGCATTCCGAGTTCCGACATATGTTCGCAACTGTCCATTCCTTACATGCTCCTCGATTATACCCTTTAATTGCCAACAGCTGTTGGTGTCGTGCCCATCCAAATCATGGAATAGGCAGTGCCTTCCTGATGCCCTCTCTCGTTCAGAAGGCTCTCTCCTGGCTGGCCTTCGGTAGGGAAGGCGATTCCAGGTTTCCAAGTATATCCACTCCAGCGTCTCGTTCAATCCTGTGTATGTGGAAAACTTTGGATCCTTCCATCGCTTCCTAGCTTTTCTAGAATCATCGTCCAACTTCCTTTTTCCTTTATTTTTATCCGAACCTCTACTGGATGGTCCTCCACCCTCAGTCGCATTTACTTCCTTCATCTTTAAGTCTGCACATGCATCCTCTTGTCAGAGGAACCTCTTAGCTTCATGAAAGAATTCCCCGAGATCCAGTGGTGGGTCTCGTATTAAAGATACCTTGAAATCTGAATCCTCCCTGACTCTTGACACTACCGCCATTAAAACCATTAATGGATCCGGCCGATCCACCGACGCAACTGCCGCATTGAATCGAGTGAGAAAATCTCTAAGTGATTCATCCGTCCTTTGCTTTACCGATGTTAGCGTCATCACGTTCTTGGGCCTCTTAATATGAACCCAAAATTGCCTTAGAAACCTATCCACCAGCTCCGTCCATGTTCCGATAGACCCTTCTTCCAACTGCCTAAACCACATAGCAGCTATGTCCGTTAATAATAAAGGGAAACATCGAGCCATAACTTCTTCCGATACCCCCAACACCTCCATGTGTCTTGTGTATCTCATCAAGTGATCTGTTGGATCGACTTTGCCATTGTACATTTCCACGTTAGGTAGCTTGAAATCTGGCGGATTCCGAGCTATCCTGATTTCACGAGTGAACGGACTCTTGTTCACCCCTTCCAAATCTCTATTGGTCAGACCTCCACGCATAATTCTCCTGATAATCTCATCCAATCCAGCATTTTCTGTCAAAGGTTGTCCCCATGCCCCCGAGGGAATTTTGGCACATACTCCTCATGCGGTTCACTAATGTTGGCCTCGCTCTAGCCTGTCGAGCTCCATCCAAGGGCCTTCCAACGTCAGATCCGGCGGGACTTCCCCCAAGCCTTTGTTGTTTGCCATCTGGTCCTGTATTCTGTTCTCCATTGGGTTCTGTGACCCTAGTTCCTTGTTCCACATCTGCAGTTACCATAGTCGGTCTAAGGTTTTGCGTTCCTGCAGCTCTCATATGTTCGAAGAAAGTCTGCATCATTTCCTGTTGACTTTTCAACAATCTCTCCTGCAATGAATTAGCCATGGCCTCCATTTCATCCCTGGTTATGTAGATTGAACCTTGTCCTTCTGCAGCTCTAGAGGATGCCTCCTGGCTTCCTCCTTGTTGGCTTCTCTCAGCTCTCTGCCTTCTACTGTTTTGTCTAGTCATTTTCTCTAAGTCTGAATTCTTCAAGCTTTTCAAATCAGAACTTCAATCCGGTGTAGCGGGTGCTAGTTCTTCTCAGTGAAAGCACCAAAGTGTTTGCGCCAAAAATGGTCACAAACCCCAAGTATTGTGAAAGCACCAAACAATGAATATAAATCAGCAATATTCAAGCACAAGTTGCACATCTCAGCAAATAACAAACAACAATTCAGAAATTACAACCAGAAACACAAGATTTATAGTGGTTCGGCTATCTCCGGCCTACGTCCACTTCAAAGTTTTATCTTTCATTGATTATCCTTGCTGGTTACAGACGATTACAGCAGTAGCAATGAAGAATTTCGAGTACAATAGTTGTATTGAAGTGTAGAAATGAATCTGGCAAAGTCTGGGCGTTGAGTAGGCAAAGTTCCCCTTTCCTGTAGGCTGCAGAGGGCTATTTATAGGCGTAGGAGGCTGATATCGCGCTCAAACTTCAGGATACTTCTTCTGGCACGTGAGTGGGCCCACGCGACTGACCCCATCAAGTTTCGACTCGATTTGTGATCGATACGAATCCATTTCGTATCCATCAAAAAATGATCCAATCGAGATGAAACTTGGCTGGAACATTCTTTACCTTATATGCAAGCTGCTGTGAAAATTTCGTTGCATTTGGATCAGCGGTTTAGGAGATATGATCGATTCAATCTCTGTTTTTCTTGGGCTGCAGATTTCGAATCCATTGGTTCGAATCCATCCACTTTGTGTCGTTCCTGCGCATGTGTTCGCTTGATGACGTGGAACTATAAACCAGGGGAGATCCATAGTGTTCGCCGTTTTGAACGCTTCTTCCCTTGATTCGTGGATATTCTTCGCTCGCATCCGTATTTCGTGCTCGTTCATATCCACAACCTCGCAACGGTATGCTCGCACCCATTAATTCGTGTCCTTCTTTGTATCGATTCCAGGAGTACACTTTGAAAGTGCTGGTGCAGATCGTGCTATATGGAATTATAATATACTAGTGCGGAAATAAAACAAATTTACTGTTGCAGAGTAAGTAAGAAAAAATAAAACAAGCACACCAGGAATTTTTATACTGGTTCGAACTTCCCGTTCTACGTCCAGTCCCAGACTCCTTCTGGAATTTCACTAACAATAATCCTCACTTAACCCGGAGGAACAGGTTTACAACAACCCTTGAACAGCCGAACAAGGGACCTGAGCAGTAGAATAGGATTTCGCCTCAACAGCCGAAGAGGACTTCACTTGCCTGAATGGCAGAACAGGACTTCAATTTATACAGAAAGTATATGACACAGTGTGTTCTCAATAACATGAATTTGTCTCTTGATAGTACAATCTTCCTATAATCTTCTCCTTTTGATATATATGTGTGTGTATGTAAAGAATATGGAAGTAAATGAATGATTATGTAGAAATTTGAATGCTCAAAATGTTAGACTCGGTGTAGTATATAAATAGAAAGCTTTTGATCAATTCGGTGAATTAAACAAATGATTCTAATATGTTTATATAGAGTATAAAGAGTTGTAATCATTCGTGAAAAGTTATCATGAAAGAGTATGGATGTATCTCTTAGTAAAAGGTTGTAACTCTTCATGAAAATGAAATGTCTTTTCAAAAATATAGCAGTTGAAGAAGTTCAGCCATCTGAAAATAAATTTCAGATTTCTGAAATTTGAAACGTGCAAACCAGAAAAGAAATATGCTATTTTTGCCTAGATTCAGACGTCTGAAATTACGAATTCAGACATCTGAATATTGTTAAAAAACTTAAATTTAACTTCAGATTCAGACGTCTGAATAGATCATTTCAGACGTCTAAATTTGACCTGAATTTTGAGTTTAAGCCTTGTGCAAAAATGTTTGAGTAGGTGCATATATATATCGACAGGAGAGATTTTCACAATAATTTAAATCTAAACATTGACTCAATACAGCATATATTCAGCATGAAGATGTAGCCCTACAAAAGTATTTTAGTATTGAAAAAATATCGTATATAGTTGCCGTAGTCAAAATATATATGAAACATCGTTAACGAGGTTTCAACATTCTCCCCCTTTTTGACGATGACAACTATATTCTATGAGAAGTATATATTATATATATACTCCTTTTTAATAAACTCCCCCTGTCAAAAAGCATCAATACCTTCTCCCCGTTTGTCATTGCAAAAAGGTAATCAAACAAAGTAGACATGAATTTAAAAAAGACTACAATTCAGAAGACAATAATAGGTTCATTACAGCATAAAAAGTTCATAAGAAGTGTTTTTCGTTAGAGGTCGAATAGGGACACGATTCAAAACATAACAAGAAGTTGCAACGGCTTATGCCTAGAAATGTTTTGGGAGAGTGCTTCCATTTAATAAAGTTCGTGCACATTCTCGTAGAGTTCTGTTTTTACGTTCTATAACCCCATTTTGTTGTGGAGTTCTAGGAAACGAAAAATTATGAAAAATTCCTTTCTTTTTACAAAATGGTCTAAAACTTCGCTTTCAAATTCTCCTCCATGATCACTTCTTATATTCTTTATTTTCAAATCTTTTAAATTTTGAATTCGTTTGACAAAAGATTTAAAATGCTCAAACGTATCATTTTTGTTTTCATAAAAATGGTCCAAGTATATCTAGAAAAATCATTTACTATTATAAAAACGTATTTATTATGGTTTAAGGGTTGAACTTGTGTTGGCCCAAATAGATTCATGTGTAGTAATTCAAGTGGTTGTAAAGTAGAAATAACTTTCTTAGATTTAAAAGATGATTTAGTTAATTTTCCTAATTGACATGCATCACAAATATGATTGACTTTGAAGTTCATTTTTGGTAATCCTCTGACTAAGTTATTTTTAGAAAGTTTGTTTATAGTTTTGAAGTTGATATGATAGAATCTTTTGTGCCATAGCCAAGGATCATTTTCATTAGCTATTAAACACATACCTGAATTGTGATTGATTTTCATATTCAGAATATAGATATTTCTGTCTCTATTTCCTTCAAATATAAGATCTTGATTTTTATCAAAAATGCTACACTTATCTTTGGAAAAAGATATTTTGAAACCTTTATCACATAACTGGCTGATACTTAAAAGATTGTGTTTTAAATTTTTGACTAATAAAACGTTAGAAATAAGAGGTAAATTAGATGTATCGACATTGCTAACATCGCCTTTTCCAATGATATATCCTTTGGAATTGTCTCCAAAAGTGACAGAGCCTCCATTTGAATAAGTAATGTTTGATAGCATATTTTTGTCTCCAGTCATATGTTTTGAGCAACCGCTGTCGAGTATCCATTTCCCTTTCTTTATAAGCGGGTTTTGCACAAAAAAAAAATAACATTGGTACCCACTTTGTGATAGGGTCCTAAGAGTTAGGTCTTAGGAAACCAAACCCAAGTGGGTTCGGTATCTCCCTTAAAAATATAATTTGATTTTTATGAACAGTTTCCAAAAAGGTATTTATATATTTATTCCTAATCAAACTATTGTTTGTTTTAGGAACCCATATTTTTATGGTTTAGAATTATTTTTCCTTTTAGGATAGGTATTAGTACAAGAAATATTTCTCCTACTTTCCTTTTTATGTGGAGATTTTGATTTCTTAGAGTATCCTAGCCCCTTCTTATTGGAAGTGGATTGAGAATTTTCAATAATATTGGATAGATTTTCTCTACCTTTATTAAAGTTAGAAACATTTCTAGTAATATTATCTCACTTGGTTTTGAGGCAAGTATTATCTAATTCTATCATTTTGATCTTAGTTTTTAGCTCATGTCTTTTCAAAGACAAGAGAATCATTCTTTTCTTTTTGAGTTTCAATTTCTTGACTCAATAAAGTAAGTTGAGAGTTATCATTAGAGAAGCTATCTTGAAGTTTTTCAAGTTCTTCTTCTAATATTTTCTTTTCATCGTTAAGCATACCTCTCTCGAATTCTGCTTTCCTCTGATTTTCTAGAGCTCTTTATATTTTCTTTTGATGTTTTTTAAATTATCAAGAAGTTCTGAATTAATTTCAATCATATCATCAATAGTAAGATCATTTACCTCATTTCCTGTAGCCATAAAACAAACATTTGCTTGTTCTTTCTCACTATCACTGCTGCTTTCTGAAGAAGAGGAATCCGAGTCATCCCACGTTACTGAAAATGCTTTTCTTTTAAACTTGCCCTTTCGATTCTTGTTGTGATATGTTTTCTTTTGTTCTGGACAGTCTTTTTGCATATGCCCCTTCTTGTAGCAGTTAAAGCATTCTAGTATAGACGACGATTGCTTATTTGTATTGTTATTGAGATTTCTTTTCTTATTGTTCTGATTTCCTTTTCTATACTTCAATTTTTTTAAAGTTTTTAGCAATGAATGCTAAGTCTTCTTCATCAGAGTCAGATTCTTCTTTTTCAGCATGAAATGCCATATTGTTTTTGTCTTGTGCTTGCACTCTTTTAGCCTGCAAATTCACTTCATAGGACATTAGATTTCCTATTAACTCTTCTGGTTTCATGGTAGAAAGATCATTATCTTCTTTAATTGCTAAGACCTTTCTTTCCCATTCATCGGTTAAAGAGTTAAGGATTTTCGAAACAATATCAAAGTCTGAATACTTTTCTCCAAGTCCTAGTAATGAATGATATATATCTTGAAATCTAGAGTACATATCGTTTATAGATTCATCCTGCTTCATTCTAAAATTTTGAAATTGACTTTTGAGCATGGATATTTTGCTTTGTTTAACCTTTTTAGTTCCTTCGTGGGTAACTTTAAGTGTTCTCCATATTTCATAAGCAGTTGTACACATGCTAACACGGTTAAACTCATTTCTATCTAAAGCACAAAATAACATATTCATAGCTTTGGCATTAGCAGTCGCATCTAGTTTTTGTGTGTTTGACCATGTAGAATATTCTGTTGTAGGAATGTTATATTCAGTTTGAGTAATATTCCATGAGTCAAAACCACTCGCTTGCATATAAATACGCATTCGAGTTGCCCAATAATTGTAATTCATACCATTAAATAGTGGAGGCCGTGCAGTAGATTGACCTTCAATAAAACTAGTGTTAGTGACAGTGTTAACAGTGTTGTTGTTTTCCATCTTAGCAAAATATCAGATAACTGTGTAACGGTTATAAGAAACCTAGCTCTCATACCACATGAAAGTGCTGGTGCGGATCGTGCTATATGGAATTATAATATACTAGTGTGGAAATAAAACAAAGTTACTGTAGCAGAGTAAATAAGAAAAAATAAAACAAGCACACCAGGAATTTTTATACTGGTTCAAACTTCCCGTTCTACGTCCAGTCCCAGACTCCTTCTGGAATTTCACTAACAACAATCCTCACTTAACCCAGAGGAACAGGTTTACAACAACCCTTGAACAGCCGAACAAGGGACCTGAGCAGCAGAACAGGATTTCGCCTCAACAGCTGAAGAGGACTTCACTTGCCTGAACGGCAGAACAGGACTTCAATTTGTACAGAAAGTATATGACACAATGTGTTCTCAATAACATGAATCTGTCTCTTGATAGTACAATCTTCCTATAATCTTCTCCTTTTGATATATATGTGTGTATGTGAAGAATATGGAAGTAAATGAATGATTATGTAGAAATTTGAATGCTCAAAATGTTAGAATCAGTGTAGTATATAAATAGAAAGCTTTTGATCAATTCGGTGAATTAAACAAATGCTTCTAATATGTTTATATAGAGCATAAAGAGTTGTAATCATTCGTGAAACGTTATCATGAAAGAGTATGGATGTACCTCTTAGTAAAAGGTTGTAACTCTTCATGAAAATGAAATGTCTTTTCAAAAATATTGCAGTTGAAGAAGTTCAGCCGTCTGAAAAAAAATTTCAGACTTCTGAAATTTCAAACGTGCAAACCAGAAAAGAAATAGGCTATTTTTTCCTAGATTCGGACGTCTGAAATTACGAATTCAGACGTCTGAATATTGTTAAAAAATTTAAATTTAACTTCAGATTCAGACGTCTGAATAGGTCATTTCAGATGTCTGAATTTGACCTAAATTTTGAGTATAAGCCTTGTGCAAAAATGTTTGAGTGGGTGCATATATATTGACAGGAGAGATTTTCACAATAATTTAAATCTAAACATTGACTCAATACAGCATATATTCAGCATGAAGATGTAGCCCTACAAAAGAATGTTAGTATTGAAAAAAATAACGTATATAGTTGCCATAGTCAAAATATATATGAAACATCGTAAACGAGGTTTCAACCCACTTCGCATCGATCCCTTACGAATTGATCGATACGAAATGACCATGAGGGTCATCGATACGAAGTGGCTGTGAAGAGAGATGTGAAATAGAGGATGGGTACGAAGCTCATCCTTAGGATGGATACGAGCAAGGCCTTATCCGACGGATGCAAACGAAGCCTTACGCAATGGATGCGAACAGTACTTTACCTGATGGATACGAACAATGCCTCACCTGCCCGCTTACCTGATCGATGCGAAACAATTGAGTCGAATCCATGCTGATCGATATGAACGATATCGATTTGAAGTCCACCACTATGCTCTGTCTCTGATCGATACGAATAGTATCGACTCGAAATGCCATCAACCGATCGATGCGAATGCCATCGATTCGAACAAACAACCGCACGCTCGCTTACCAACCTGAGTTTACCGTTATCGAGTCGAAATCCTTCTGGCCTTCCCATCTAATCGATACGAACGCCATCGAGTCGAACCAAAACCTGATCGGTTTGAACTTCATCGAGTCGAACTACTGCCGATTGATACGAATCCAATCGATACGACACACCCTGTGCTGATCGATGCGAAATGCATCGATACGAACCAGTCCTTGTGCACCTTAATCCATCTATATCTCGCGCATACGAACTCCGATCGACCTGAATTTTGAAATGTATCTTCTTCTTGCTTTGATCGTCATCTCCAATCGATTTCGTTCTGATCGGAGCTTGGCCAAATTTTAGCGACATCGATTGCAGCCTTGTTTCCAATCAATCTCCAATCCAGCTATCCATCATTCCTTGCCAATTTGTTGATATTCCAGCTTTGATCGTGAGATAACAGGTGGATTTTGTAAGTGGAAGAAAATTTGATTAGGAAGAAACAATTAATTAAAATTATAGGCTAATTTGGTTGTTTTCATTTAATTTTCTAGGAGAAAATTAGATGTTTTTTAAATAAAAATGTTGATATTTATGTTTCAAATAACACTCTGTTTTAACCACTTCCATGTTTAATGTAAATAAGGAATACATGGCTGTTTTCTAAAGAACCTTGTGCACCAAAGCTGGTGCGCGATATATCTTACTCTCACTCGCTCACACGTGGCATACCCGTTGCACACATTATCAGGGCCAGTCCCAGGCCCCCAGCCAAATTCTGTTGAGACATTGGGATAGGGCAGCAGCGGGAGGGGAACAAAGTATTACGATCGCTTTCTGATAGACCTGTCAAAATTTGACCCAACCCATTTACCCTACTTATAAATGGTTTAGGTCAACCCATTTATGAATATTATTAAATGGGTTATGGGTTGGGTTGACCCATTTTTAAAAGGATTATAAATTGGTAACCCATTTATTAAAAACATTAAATTTTAATATAAATTTAAAAATTAAAATTTTGAACCTACGTTATAATTTTTCATGGAGACCGACAGTTGTACTTAGAAAATAACAGACTACCGCATCCCTATATTTGAATTCCGCCTAGTACAGAAGCCGCTATTTTTTTTGTTCAGAATGCAATAGCTTCTTCGTTCTAACTAGGAATCAAGCGAGACTTCGACTGATCAACTCCAACCTAAATTACAAACAGTATGGAACACTCGGATATCTCATCCTGTGAACGCACACTGTAGTTCTCCAAGTGGACTGACAGTTGTACTTAGAAAATAACAGGCTGTCACATCCCAATATTGGAACTCCGCCTAGTGCAGAAGCCGCTATTTTTTTGTTCGGACTGCAATAGCTCCTTCGTCCTAACTCGGAACCAAGCGAGACTTTGACCGATTAACTTCCACCTAAATTACGAACAATATGGAACATTCAGATAGTTCATCGTGCGAACGCACGCTGTAGTTCTCCAAGGGGACTGACAGTTTTACTTAGAAAATAACAGGCTACCACATCCCCATATTTGAACTCCGCCTAGTGCAGAAGCCGCTATTTTTTTTGTTCGGACTGCAATAACTCGTTCGTTCTAACTCGAAATCAAGCGAGACTTCGACCGATGAACTTCCACCAAAATTACGGACAGCATGGAACACTCGGATACTTCATCGTGTGAACTTACACTATAGTTCTCCAAGGGGACTGACAGTTTTACTTAGAAAATAACAGGCTACCACATCCGCATATTTGAACTCTTCCTAGTGCAGAAGCCGCTATTTTTTTTTGTTCGGACTGCAATAACTCCTTCGTTCTAACTCGGCATCAAGCGAGACTTCGACTGATGAACTTCCACCAAAATTACGGACAATATGGAACACTCTATGGAACACTTGGATACTTCATCGTGTGAACTCACACTTTAGTCTCCAAGGGAACTGAGAGTTGTACTTAGAAAATAACTGGTTACCACATTCCCATATTTGAACTTCGCCTAGTGCAGAAGCCGCTATTTTTTTTGTTCGAACTGCAATAACTCCTTCATTCTAACTCGGAATCAAGCGAGACTTCGACCAATTAACTTCCACCTAAATCACGGACAGTATGGAACACTCGGATACTTCATCGTGTGAATGCACGCTGTAGTTCTCCAAGGGAACTGATAGTTGTACTTAGAAAATAACAGGCTACCACATTCCCATATTTGAACTTCGTCTAGTGCAGAAGCCGCTATTTTTTTTGTTCGGACTGCAATAACTCCTTTGTTTTAACTCGAAATCAAGCGAGACTTCAACCGATTAACTTCCACCTAAATTATGGACAGTATGGAATGCTCGGATACTTCATCTTGTAAACGCACACTGTAGTTCTCCAAGGGCACTGACAGTTGTACTTAGAAAATAATAAGTTACCGCATCCTCATATTTGAATTTTGATGAAAATTAGAATTACAATTTTAATTTTTTGTCGGATCTCAAAACATAAAAATTAGAATTATTTATTTTTTATTAGTTAAATTAAATTTAAATCTTTAAATGGGTTAAATGGGTAACCGGCTTATTAAGTGGGTTGGGTCATAAATGGGTAAAAGAGAATGGGTCATAAATGGGTTGGGTCAAACTCGACCCAACCCATTTTGACCCAACCCAACCCGTTTGACAGGCCTACTTTCTGATTAGTCAGCTGGGATTATCGTGCCTCCAGACGTAAGAGCCACCGCCGGCGCCTTCTCTACTCTCAGCTTCTCCGCCGCCGCCGCTTTCTGCAGCTCCAGTACCTCGTGCCTATAAAACAGCAGAACCCTACAGCTTGACAGTTCACTACAAAGTTGCAGTTGGGTGCAAATTCCTATCTTCTGTAATCTGAAATATGTGAGTGTATTTGAAACTTTGAGTAATGGCAATTTAATGTGAGATAGTGATAATGCTCAAAGGTTTCCTTGAATTAACTAATTGTGATTTATGATTGTTCTTTAGAATCTGATAACTGATTAGTGACTGATTGTGATGAGTTACCTATGTGAATTATTTGATGCTTGCTCGATTATTTTTTGTTTATTTGAAACTTGATAATGCTTAATGGTTACTAATGTGAATTAACTAATTATGATTTATGATTATTCTCCAAAATCTGATGGCTGATTATTTATTAATTGTGATTGATTACCTATCTGTTGTTTAATGCTTGCTTAATTATCTAATTTAAAGGCTCCTGATTGCTTCGTGCTTGCTAAATTATGAATAGTGCCTTGAATTATTAAATAGGAAGAATTGGTATTAAATTGCAAATCTTTACTACTAATAATAATACTTCAATGTAAAGAAAATCGACCGTGTCTTTCTGAAATTCCCGTAATGCCCTTCATACATTTTACCCTCGCTCTCTCGCTTTTGTCTGCTAACCGAAAACTAAAATACCCTAGCAACGCGATTCCACATCCGGGCGATTCGTCACCTAATGTCTTCTCCAACGAACGGGATGCTTAGGGGGCGATTTCACATCCAAGGCGATTGCAGTCCCACTGTCTTCTCCAGCGAATCGCAGGGTTACTTCGGCGCTATTCCAAACAACGTATTCTCCAACTTCGGCACACGATCAACGTTTACAGATTGATCGACGATTGATTAAGGTTAGTCACTAATCTACGGTTCGCGATTTGACATTTACCAATACTATGTTTTTCTTACGCTATATTGAAGATTTTGTCGTAAATAGTTTGATTTGTATAGCAAACAATTTGATAGTGTTAAAATAAAAATCCTAAAACGTGGTGAAATGAGCCGCAATATCAAACTATTTTATATTCCATTGTAGTTTGAATTTTTTTGAAACTGTTGAAATCATTTTGATATTGTTATGATTAACATTGGTATGTTTTCTTGCTTGCTCTTATTTTTTCACGGAGACTGCTATTGATTAGTGATACCTAAATTGCTTGGTTCTAATACTGTACCTTTTCCTCGATTTAAAGTTTTATATCTCAATACCTTTACTTTGAATTTGTTGCTAAGTTCAATTAAAATCAATAAAGTTGTTATTGCCTATGAGATTTAGCTGTACAAGTTATCCCAGTTTTCCCTAAGCAACAAAAATTATATCAAGCTTATTTACAGTTGCGTACGGTAATTTTTGGTTTGAGATGATTCTATCTTTTGATTATGCAGTATTTTTAATATTATTCACTGCAACCGATGATCATTTTTTAGAAACGACATATGTGAAATACATTGGAAGATAACATGTATTTAGATATTCAGTTTTTTTTGGAGACAGATCACATGAGAACAACAAATCTGTTAAAACATGGGTCATCCCAAGGTCCACATAACATAAATTGAATGACTGAAACAGAAAGGTTTGTTTCTTAAGGGGTAAGAATTTTGATGTTTCATGTGAATTAGTTCACAGTCATGATCAATTTTAAAAGGGACTTTTAAAAGTACCAGGTTGATTTTAAAAACCTTAGCCTGCCAAATGTTAGCACCTGTCAAGAAGTATTTCAAATAAAGCACCTTTTTTCCATTCCTTAACATTGGAATATAACATGTTTTCATATATTTTATAAATTGACAATGACTAAGAATCATGTTCTGATGATTCACACTTGCGTTACTACTTTGAATAGAGCCACACTTTGAATAGAGCCACCAACATTTATGCTCTACAACCTTATATAAGTTGCAATAACATCCTATTCAACGAACACATTCTTATGGAAATACAATCTTGACATAAGCAGATTTATATCTTTGATTCATAATTCTAATACACTCTTCATCTATCCAAAACAGTATTAATGACATCTATAATGATGAAAATATATCCAAAATTACTCCAATTACGTCTAAATGATGCAATGATGCAAGTATATGATTTGATACTTTTATTATTCATACATGTTATTATGATGTAAGCCTTTGGTTAAAAAATAGAATATATGTAATATTATAATGTACTCTTAGGATGGATGAAAGCCAAAAGTTTGTCTTACTAGAGTCTAATCAGCCTTACAAAGAAGTCGTTGTGAATTCAATCTATTTTGTGTAACTGAAATTTTAGCTATTAGTTTATTTTGTATGCTAAATTCATCTTTTGATTAAAAAATCTTAAAACTTTACATAATTTGAGTTTATAATATTTGATATGTTAGATGAAGATTATATTCCCTACTTGATTATCTCAACTGGCATAACTTGAGTCAAATTTATTTAATTTTTCCCATGTTCACATCAGCTAATTGGGGAACTACTTCATAAATGAATTGAATAAAGATATTACCTACCCATACTTTAATTCTTTTAGCATAATTCATTGGTTGTTTCAAACTATGGAGCTCTCACTAGACAATTTAAACTGAATCCAACTATAAGTGATGTTCCGATTATTTAAAAGGTAAAACAAATTATTCGCTATTACTATGATTTTGATCTTTGTTATTTTCACTTCACTACAAGTAGATGCATGTAGTATATATTTGCTATATTATGCTTTTGTATAATCTCATAGTTCCATTTATATAATCACATGTATTTACAACTATTTTTTTTAGGTGTTTAAACGAGTACAGTAGTTCCATTTGTTTGAATATTTATTTTATCACCGTCTTTATGATTTGGGTTGAGCATGATGCATTAGCAGATTTAAATCATTATAATATAGCAGGTATATATTAATTTGGATCGCTTAATATAGCAGCTTTAATATTTATTTTATCACTGTCTTTATGATTTGGGTTGAGCATGATGCATTAGCAGCTTTAAATCATTATAATATAGCGGGTATATGTTAATTCTTTGTTGCCATATATTAGAATGCCTTAATGAAATTCAGCCCAATTGTTCAAATTTCATTTGAAAAAGTTTAGAAATCAAGGCCATAACTTGAGGTAATTTTATTATCCCACCGACTTAATTGGTCCATTGATGTTAATTCTTGCTAAGATATCCTAGGGCATGATTATGAATATCAGTAGAGTTTAAAAAAAGAAATCAGAATTTACATGTTATTTAACAATAACATGATCAAATTTTACAACATATAGTTATATTTGTGTTAACAGGTTAATATGTGTGTGTGTGTGTGTGTTATACTCTAATTTTTAATGAATTAAGAACGTTTGCCCTCGATTGAATTTTAGTGAGAGTTAAATGGATCAAAGAATATTAAACGCAAAGAAGGATGAATTAGAACCTTTCGACATGCTAACTAATATGATGAAATGAGTTAAATTAGATTTTGCTTCTTCATAACACCTGCACACTCTATCTTTCTGCTTTTCCTAAGCAAAATAAGAAGAAAAAAAATCATAGTTATATAAAAGATAACATAATTATTATGTCATAGCTTGGTTTAATTATTATTTTCACTACTTTCTTTAAATTTTTATCAATCGATCATTTGTTACTTAAATTTGTTTTGTCTAACGGACCTTTTAAATTTTTCAATAGGCTAAGTGGTAAACTAAGAAAACATGAATTGGGTTCTTCTTCATCTTGATGCCTTCATACGTATTTTTCATCTTCATGCTTTTTATAAGTTAAATAGTTAATTCATTCATTATTATATCACTTATCACATTAACTTGTTAAAGCTTGCTTTAATTAAAATATTCGTAGCCCGCTTAAAATTTTTACTTAACTGATTTATCATATTCTCATATCACTTATCAATTTCTTTTTAGATTTAACAGCTAGCTGATGAAAATATTAAAAAGAGTGGAGATTCAACTATGGAATAGATTTCAAACGAATTAATGCAACACCAACTCATTGTTAATGAGGCTACATAGTAGTGCTAAATTAAACCTATGATACTCAACGATACTATATAAGTGTGCCAACGCATAAGTCTGCTATCATGAAAATCTATCTCAGCATGTCAAAAGTGATTGTAGCACATAGAAAGTGCCAGTGCTTTGATGGTGGTCTCCAATGTCTACCTCTTCAACGTGCTTTTTGATGGATTGAGCCTGAGGAAGAGGGGAAAAAATGTTTAAAATTGATAACTTTTTTTTGGTTATATAATTTGGTTTTTAATTCAAGGATTTTAGGTTTAGTTCTAACATAAGAAACTTATCCATATCTGCTGATTGTTAAAAAAAGAAATAAGTTCAATGCTTATGTTTACGGTAAGGAATTGGGGAGCCACTAAACGACCATAAATATTTGGTTCTAACTATTTGCATTAAAGCCAGCTTTCCATTTTTGATCTTATTTATGAGCCTAACTATTTCAACTTTAGCTAATGTTGAACAATACATAAGATAATTATCTTTAACTCAAAGACATTGAATGAGATTAATTTTAAGCTACAAAGCAAAATTTTCAAAAACTAAGAAACCCATTGACACTCTTAATATGTTGAATACAACATTCTAGGGTACATATAAATATATTATCAAGACAGGATTTGAAAACTTTTTCATATTTAAAGCAATTTGTTATAATCAACTAATGTATATTTTGATAACCAATTGTGATTTTTGGTTGCTTTCACCTCTTATTCTAATACTATAATTTAAAGAATATCATAATGCCTAAGATTGCCTCTTATTATATTTGCAAGTTCTTGCATATGAGACTTTCTGTAACTAAGTATGTGATACATGGATATACAGTTTATTCCTCCTGGGTTAACATGACAGTGAAAGAGTTGTAAATATATTGTATCTACATAGGTTGATGCCTAATTTTTGAATTAAGAATGCACTATTTTGACAACTCCTTTTCTTGATACTGCTTAAGCTTTTAGCAGAAATTCAGGATTGTTAAAGCAGATCAAACAAAAATGTATAACAACAAGTATTGTATTGTTCTGATTGTGATTTGTTTTCTGTAATTAAGAATAATAGTCAGTAATTGTTTTGATTGTTCTTGCAAGTTCTTGCATATGATACTTTCTGTAATTAAGTATTATAGAAATTCAAGATTGTTCTGATTGTGTTTTTTCCGTAAGTGTTTGTGATTTATTTATTCCGTTTAACTTTATAATGAACGGACCTGACCATGTTCTTTTTCGTACTATCCTGACAATTACTAAGCTTTTGTAGTATGGAATTTTATACATTAAAGCCTTGGTTAACAGGTGATTCAAATTTGATTATTTGAATTTCTAAACTATTCTGAAAGTTTGACATAAATATTATGTCTTGATAAAGAAAATTTTCCTTTGTTGATAAGATATTTAGTGAAGAAATTGGTTTTACACAGAGGAGCGCATAAACTTCAATTTTTATGCTCATTTCCTTTTACCAGTTCGTGTAATTCCATGATCAAGTTAAGTTTTCTCCCAATCAAATCTTGCACTTTTTTGCCAGTTTATGGTGCTAAGCAAATTTACAATTTTGATCATGGATCATTGGCTAATTTGTTGTTTTTTTAATTCTAATAGTTGGAATTTCATATTTAAATACTTGATTGCTTCTTCGAGTGCCTCGGATCTTATCATTTTTTCATACAGTGTGAAAGAGGGAACAGAAAAGAGCATGGTATAATCATGTATGGAATGTGTCAAACTGAGTTCAACCAATGATGTCCACTAAAAACATCTTAATAAGTTGTAGTTAATTGGGAAAAGCAATCATATTTAAAGAAATTGATGTTAATTATGAACAATACAATACAAACTAAAGTTTGCTAAATAAGTGTAAACAAATTGCTTTGAGTACGAAATTTTAAAATGGACTTTCACTAAATTTGTGTCGTATATTTCTTTGAGAGTTAAATTTTCTCTCATATGCAAGTATGCCATAATTTAAGTGGAATGTTTGTAATGATTATATTTTATGATAAATTATTTATGTTGTTATTTATTGTTGTATGTTAATCTAGCAATATACTTATAAAACCATCACCATCAAATGTTTTTGTTGGTCAAAACTAAAGACACTTCCTGTTTCTAAATTGTTAATTTAAATATCATGTTCATCATCATATATTTATCCTCTATTGCTATTATTTACTTATTTATTAGCGAAGTCATATATGAACACTGCTAATTTTTTTTAATCTCGGTTATATGATCCTGTAATCTGTGAATCACGTAAATCAATTAATACTGCTATTTTGACTTCTATAAATTCATAACTTTTTAGATACTGATATGCAACTCTTTTACAATTTTCAGTCGGCAGAAATATTACTGTTGGATCAAAGAAAAGGTTTCATTGGTTTGGATGATATATATATATATATATATATATTCCATGCTTTGCTGGATTCAGAGGGCAACTACGTGTATGACCGACAAGAACTTATTTAACAAGTTCAATCTTACTATGCTACATTGTTCAATGGCCAAACAAGGAAAGATTTTCCACCTATTTAGCCAAGAAAATTTGTAAATGATGAAGGGAAAAGATACTTATCTGCAGTAGTTGATCTCAAACTTATTTAACAAGCTCAATCTTACTATTCTACATTGTTCAATGGTCAAACAAGGGGGGATTTTCCACCTATTCAGCCAAGAAAATTTGTAAATGATGAAGGGAAAAGGTACTTATCTGCAGCAGTTGATCTCTCAAAAATCCAAGAAGCAGTTTTCTCCATAGATGACTCCAAGAGCCCTGGCCCCGATGGCTTTGCTGCAAAATTCTCTAAATTGCATTAGGAGGAGATGAAGGCTGGTCTTTTTTCAGCTATTACCTCTGTTTTCCAGCCTGGGAAATTGCCTCATTGGTTGAATCATAATTTCATCACCCTTTATTCATGTATGTCAAAAAAATCACACTGTTTTTATTCATCCTAAAAATATGATTAATTACCTTCCTAATTGAAACAAATAGTACCACCTAAGGCTGTGCTTATATTCGTTTCATTGTATATTTGGCACATTAATTACTCATATGTTTGGAATAAGTGAAGTTGTTTGCACGTTTTAATGCTGCTGTAACAATATGCATTGATTTTTTAATTAATGCATATTGTCTCGAATATAAAGGCTATTTAATTAGGGTATTATTAATTTAAGTTAGTAGTTTATTTAAGTAAATGAGAGTCAACGACATTTGGAACCCATGGTCCTAATGGATACTTTTGTTTCTTTGTTCTAAAATTTAATTACAAAATTTTAAGTATGATTAATATTTTTGTTAACTGTAAATTTGGAGAAGTTTGGAGGGTATAGCCCAACATTATTTTTTATTTAGTCCCAAATAATGTTTTTCCTGCAAACATCGCTGTTTGTTATCTTGACATTTGTGTAGAGTAACTAGAGTAACTAGATGGTAACAATCATCGTCAGAGTCCTTTGAAAAAGACTTGGCCTGAATCTTCGATTGTGTTCAGATGCCATTTTTAAGGATTCTTTTTGTCTGGTTATTTGAAATATATTTTTTTACTTTGTTTGTGTTTTCCATGTTCTCATTGGTCATTCTTATCTCTCTGACCTTTTTTTAATGTTATGGCAGAGGAGATTAATTCTGAAGCTGGGAGTTGAATTATATAATACCTTAAGGATTATTATGCTTGAAGTTTAAGAATTGACTTTCTAAAATGAACGTCAATGGAAAACTCATTAGCCACCTTATAAATCTATATATGAACAAGCCTTTCCTTCCAAAAGCAGCTAAAAAGTCATAATTCAACTTTAGTTTTTATAGTATGGAAATAAATTAGTTATTATATGCATGCACTACAAGTTTAGCTAACCATTTGTTTTTTACACATCAATAGATAGAAGACCTATTTCTGAAATTAATCTCAGATAAAAATATGCTTAGTGAAAATCCCATTAATGCATGTAAAAGTATGAAAGCACATTTAACAAATTTATTAGTGTAGGTGCCGATTGTATATCGTTACAAATTTGGAGTGATTTAATTCTTTAATATAATCGTTGCTAAAAAAATTTGAGGAAAAAATAATCATATTCCATCATTTATAATTTATCTTTATCTCATGTCCAATCTTATGATTTCCATCTATTTTGGCATTTGGTCTTGGGCTACTTAGTTGCCTATGCAAAGCTGAAGTTCATTTTGATTACATTAATTCAGTATATTTGGATATAAGACACTTCTCCATCTTTTCGGGAGAGCTACGTATGCATTCTTATTCTTACATTTACATTCGAAAATGATAGACATATTAGAATATTATCAATTATAATGCTCATTGTGAAAAGCCCACAAAATTTATAACATTTTGCTTCCTTTTTTATTTTTTAGAGAACGCCCATATTGTGCCATCGTTCATTTGTTCCATTTTCATAACTTAATCATGTGCGTTCTGTCAGCTAATTCTTTATTGAAGTTTATTAGAAGTTAATTGATTATAAAATATTTGATATTTTATGATGGTTTATTTATCAATGTAAAAATAATGAAAGTAAATCTAATGAATTATAGTAAACTGCATGGACTAAGGCCTTCGTGCAATTTTGAGTCACACAACTATTTTTTTATTACCTAAGGATATTGTATATTTTGACAAAGCAACGTTTAGACAGATTAACAAGTCTCAGATGTGAAATTTAAAAATTAGCATAAGAAATTGAGGCCAAGCAGTTTGAACACCGATTAGCTATATTTGTATGTACAAGTATTGGGGAAAAAATTAGAGTATATTGAACGGCAAAAATCCCTTTATATGATTTTATTTCCATTGTTTTTTAGTAGTTGTGCTATAAAAATATGACTCAACGATCGAATGCACGTCCACCTGGACGTGCATATATACTCGTTATACATAACTAAAATGCTTGGTTGTGTATTGTTCTAATGTGTAAGATGTTAGCATCGCTACATTAATAAATAATGGTATAGTGTTGTATGACTGTATCTCATGAATAGGATACAAAAATGTAGATATCAGATAGAAAACAAAATATGCAAAGATAAAGAGGCTAAATCAATAGTTGGTTTAATTCCATATCTATTTCGGGCCTAATTTAATTTTTAAATGTTAGTATGGTTAGCAATTGGATTTTTTGACATATTATCTTATTTTGTTATTAATGTGAAAATATACGATAGAATTTGTATTTCATTTTGTACATGTAAAATATTTTTGTTTATTAAAGTAATGAAATAATGGGGCAACGAAAAAGAAAAAGAAAAGTAGAGGTTTGGGAATCGAATACCTTTGGGGCTTCCCTGCCCATTCTGAATACAAAGTTTTGAGTAAACCCTATCTTTGCATTTATCAATATATGTATTTAGCATTGACTTCATGTGTATGAACAATAGTGCTTATCAATTGACTACATTTGAGGCGGCCAAGGTTTCAACACTTTTTTGTTAGAGAGAGATAAATTATCTTACTTAAGTTTTGCATATGACTTTGAAGTTGTTCTTTTGACCAGGTTGGAAAGAAAGTTGGAGCTAGCCAAGCATTAAAGGAACATCCGTGGTTATTATCTTAGAAATCGATCCCAAAGATGCTAATGCTATAGCGCATATGATCATTCAAGAGACATTCATTAGGTTCTCATCCATTCTTTCATTTTTCATGTGCTCCTTTTCACTCAAGGGTGCACCTTAACTTACTAATTCCAAGCATTATACGTCCTGATTGTAAGATTTCATAGTAACGATTACGTACCAAGTATTGGTTAGCACATGAAACGTAAGTTAGATCTGTCAATGAATATATGAAATCATCCGCATTTTTATCTGGAAAATGAAAATATTCAAATTCCAAGAAAAAGTTGATACGACGTTGTTAGAATCTTGGATTTTGATTTTGATGATAACAATCATATAAATGTGGTTACCAAAAGAAATTCAAGTTGTGCAAATTTTATAGATACAATATGGGATAAAAGAAGGTATATGACAAACGTATGACATGACACTCGAGAAAACACAAGCTTTCAAGGTAAAACAAGTAAATATGACGTGTTGAGTCATTTTTGTGTTAGATATTTTGTTCAAAACCCCACAAAAATTTAAACCGGAGTTTATCCACTTCTGACCCCAAAATATTTTCAAATAAAAATTATAATATATTCTGAACATCTAGAACACATTAAAAACATTTGCATTGCTCAAATTTCTTGTATGTATGATTATCCGATCAACACATTAAGACCCGACCCCGATCCATGTCAACTAGCACTTCTTAGTCCGATCCAATTCTAGCTGGTCTATAGTCAACTTGGCTTCATTCTAGCAAATCCAACAAGTAGGTCACAGATGGACCTACCTGGACCTTCATTCTATGCTTGGCCCGGCTCGGCATGAGTCGAGACGATCATCTCATATAGCTCAACCTGGCCCCAAATCAACCCTTCTACTCAGCTGCACTCCAGGTTCATGACCGATCGATTCAACTCAACTCAAGGCGGCTTCAACAGCCAGCTCTTCAAACAAGGCCCGACTCAAGCGCGACCAATCGTTGGCCCGACTTCATCATAGCTTGTCGTCAACTGGTCCCAGGTAGCTCGTATCGTCATCCCTTAGCCGACTTAACACATCCCATGCAACATGTTCCTTAGTAACACAGCTTTCATCAACAAACATCGGTAGCAAGCGACCGGCCAACACAGCCCAAAAGAAGCTACTCCTCCGCCTTGCCATATGAACATGTATAAGTAAACAATAATTCATACAACTAGTCGTACTTGGTACGACAATAAATCTACCAAAAGCATGCCTACTTCTATAGCAAGCCGTCAACATTAAATGCATATTAAATGCAAAACATGCATCTGCACACAGTTGCAATTGGCATACTTCTCAGTCACACATTCCACGTCACCTTTACAACTATCTTCCGTCAGCCGTGCGATCAGATCAACGGATAGATATGCTTCCCATCTATTTTTTGAGCAGTGTTTGTCATCCATCATCTATTTCAGCTAATGTAAATAGCACATGCCATACAACGTCAAATGGGTGGGAAATTGATTTCTGATTATTCTCTCACAACAAACTAAAATCCTAAGCTATTAAGATTGACAACTTCATAGTTTAAGCGTGCGATTTCTTATTATTCTCTTGTAATTCCTTGTAATTGTAAGTGAGAAACACAATAAAAGATTTTCATAGTAGATGTATGCAAGCTTGACCAAACTACTCTAATCTTTGTGTCATTTAATTTAATTCAGTTGTTTTTTCTTCATTTTACATTTTTATGTTTAGTGTTAGTAAGTAACATTTGTTTTCTCAAACACATTAGTCTAATTCCGAGGCTGGCTACTTTAATAGTCAACTGGGTGGAATATTAAAACCTTGAAGAAAAATGAACATTTGAAAGATTTTGAAAACATTTCTACAGTGGTTAGACGTTTAAATGATCACTTTGTTGACATACCCATCTATGTCCGTTGACAAACATGATAGTTTTCAGAAATCCAAATCCAAATTTAAAAGTTTTGGCTCTATATCTATTCACCAATAGACATCAATTTTCAAATGCTATAAATAGAGATTAAATTTCGAGATCTCGATATAGAATTCTGTTGATTACATTGCTTTCGGTTTTACTACTTTCGCATTCAAAAGTATACAACATCTCTCTTTACATATTGCAAGAGTATTGTTCTTGAACTCCAATTTTTCACAGATCTGTAATCAACAGATAATCGAGGATTCAGAACTTGAACTCTCATTCTTTTGCAGTGGTGCGTATGAGATTTGGAGGACACTCAATCACACAAAAGGGGATGAATAAAATAAAGCAGACAGATCTCTATATTAATTAATCAATTTCAGTTTTTTAAGATGAATCCAAACGTGTCAATTTTTGATATGTACGCTAGATTACATGATATATGAAATGCATTGAAAGCATTATGAAAAACATTTACTGAAGATGATCAATTCAGAAAATGTTGAATCTATTAACCAATGAATGAGAACAAAAGATTTGAATATAGAGGAGTCAATGATCCAAGTCAAATGAAAGTTGGGGAACTTGTTTGAAGTCTTGTGTCATAGGAAGTAAAGTTGCATACTAAATGTGAAAATCATGCATAAGAGAAAAGGTCACTTGCTTTCGATGCGAACAATGAGCATAATGATTTAGACGCCGATGATAAGAAATCGCTATAATGACTAGAAACTTTAGAAGTTTTAGTAATATGAAAAAATGAACAAAATGAGGACAACTATGCAAAAAACAATTTTGGACTAAATGGGAATGTTTAGTGCTATGAATGCAACAGAATTGGTTACTTGAAAAGAAATTGTCCCACTTTAAAAAAGTGAATGAAATTTTCGAACAACAAGAAATTTAACAAGAAGAGAAAAAGAGCAAGCAGTGGTACACGTCATGAAGTGAAAGTGAACATGAAATAGGTAATGCCGACATGTGCTTCTTGATGCAAGATAACTAAATATGAAATTCTAACCAAGGTTTTAAATATCGAATTTCGGTCACATTTCGTCTCAAGATTTTTACATAAGTTATCTCGTATCGGGGAAGAACTCGGAGGAGATGAGTACATATCGGGTGTACATCTCGGATTGACATCTTGGGCCTTATAATGCATCTCGGGAATATTTCAGATGTCTCAAATTGATGTGCCAAAAATTTATTTAATGGTTATAACTTTCTTAGTAAAAATAAAAATGGTAAGATACTTGATTTACATGGAAAAAGGAATATTTGTAGAGGAGTATTAGCTTGATTAGCTTAATTGGTTTGGTAAAAATTGAATAATATCCATTTATTTGAACATAATAAAGAAGTGAAACCTTTCGCTATGACTCACTAGGATAAAAAGTAAAGAATATATTCAAGAAGTTGGTAAATTATAATTGGATTGAGTAGTTTCTTCTGAATCAATATGAAAATAAAAAATATTCTGAAAAATAAGAAAAACGTATAATTTCGGGTGAGATCTCGTATTGAGATTTTGATCCATATATCGAGTGAGATTTGAATATCTCGGATGAGATGAGTGTCGAGGGAGATATGGAGGAGATTTGATGTCCCGTCTCGTTTAAGTGTGAGATTTAAAACCATGACTTTAACAAAGAAATTATGAATGTTATAAATAATATGTATAGAGGTAATAAGATGCTTAAGAAGCAATATAAATTGAGTCAAATAGAAACTGATAAGTTAAAACGTTTAATGAAATATTTAACAAAGCAAAGCAATGTCCAGAAGAAAATGAAAGACTTAATAGTAGAATTGATTAAAAGGGATCGATAATGGAAGCTTACAAAAGCTAAATGTTGAAAATAAATAATTAAAATCTTAGAAACGTTTGTTAAATTATGATGTAGAAAGTCTTAAAGACAAAATAACATCATCTAAAACATTATAAGGAGAGTGTTAGTAAATTAAAAGACGATGAGAGTAAATTCAACAATGCAAAGAGAGTTCAAATAATTTGTTGCTATTATCCAAATCTTTAAGTAACCAAAATGGAATGTTCCTATGCCTAAATGGAAGAAAAATAGTATTTAAGTACGGTATTTGTTAAGGCTGACAAATTCATATTCAAACCAAAACCGAGAAAGTTAAACTTGAAATTTCCTCGAAAATGTTTAGATATGTATGCTTCAAAAAATTTGAAAATAGTAAAAATGAAGTATATATCGATAGTTTTATAAAATCTATTCGTATGTTTGAAAATTATATCTACAATGGACTTATAAATTCATCACAGGTTTGGCTTCTCAAGACATACCAGAAAGACCCCAAGTAAAAGGAGTACCAATATATATGTAGTTTTATAAAATCTGTTCATATGTTTGAAAATTATATCTACAATGGACATATAAATTCATCACACAAGTTTGGCTTCTCAAGACATACTAGAAAGACCCCAAGTAAAACGAGTACCAATATATACATATATTCTATCTCTGCAGGTACATGATTTAGTAATTATAAAGAACGAGAAATTAATACTGAACAATAGGTGCTTAAAGTACATGATGAGAAATCCACAGATATTAAGCAAAATTAGATATAAGGATGGTGGAACCGTAACCTTCAAAGATGACTCCAAAATAAATTTGTTAATGGCATCGACAACGTCGGTAAATCTAAAACTCCTTTAAATACAATTGCTTTATTTGTTGAAATTTCGAGGTATATCTTGCTAAATATTAGTCGGTTATGTGACAAGGGTTTCAAAGCAATTTTTTAAAAAGATGCATATTATTCTAGATGAAAATTTAGATGTCATTTTTGAAGGATTAAAAAAGACGAACATATAGTTTAAGTGTAAAAATTTATTACGGTGATGACATATACTTAATGGTTGTTACGAATGATCTTGATCTTTGCATAAAAGATATATACACTTAAATTTTAAACATTTGCCCAGAATTGCCAAATATGAACTTCTAAGAGGACTTCCTAAGCAGAACCTTAAAGTGAATATTGTTTGTGGTATTTGTCAGCTTGGTAAACTCCATATGAAATCATATTAATTCAAGCATATGGTCTCAACTGAACATTCGCCAAAATTTCATTTTCTTGATCTATTTGGGTCATCTCAAACACAATCTGTAAATCATAATAAGTGTGTTTCTGTATATTGTAATTGTTGATGACTTTCAAGATACATTTAAACAATTTTAAAATGAATAAGTGATACTTTTGAAATGTTTAAAATTTGTACTAAAAGAATTTGAAAATTAAAATCATTTAAAATATAAACTATATTGAGTAATATGGAGCGGAGTTTTAAAATGAGAGATTGAATTTTTTTGTAACAAGAAAGACATAGAACACAAATTTTCATTTTCAAGAACTCCACAATAAATGAAATTATTTGAATGTAAAACATAACTGTAAAAGAATGTGCAAGGACACTCTTAAATGATTATAACTTGCCAAAGAATTTTCAGTTAGAAGTCACGCAACATGTTACATATTAAATATAATTTTAATACGACGTCTAACTTGTTGAATATGCGCTTATATGATTTTTGTTTGATGATAATAAACATATATATATATATTCATTTAAATGTATTTGTTAATGTACTATTTTATTTTTCATAGATAAATAAATATTTGTTGAATAAAATAAATTACACAGAATTTGAATTCAAACAGAAATTTTATTCAAACAAATATTTATTACAATTTTGAATAGTACAAATTCAAGCTCTCACTATACATATACAATTTTGATTTTAATTACATCACAATTAAATTTACATAAATTCCTCACTACATGTCACTCACACTCGTAGTTTATCTTCAACTTCATTCCAGTTAGAATCCAGCATCTGAGCAATCTGCAAAAATATTCACTAAAGCGGTAAAACTGAAAAAAAAAATTTGCAATATAAAATAAAATATGGATTTTGAAAATATTATTTGCCTCAGTTATTTGGGTGTTCGTCATCATTTGCATTTGAATTCATCATACGCGAACAATGTGACATGCACAGTGTATCACTGTACATGCCACAAGGCCGTGCACACCGATATACACTTATATTCTTATCAGGGACAGGTAATCATGAGTGGCTGCAATACACACGTGTACATTTATACACGTGTGCACTGCCTCGCCAACTCGTGTGCGCAGTCAACAAAAGCAAGCATGCAAACAGAAAAACCAAAACAGTGCACCAAAGAAAATTAGCAAACTACAAGTGACAACGTGAATGCATCCAGATGACAGTGTGACAGTGCACCATCAAGAAACCACTACAACAATACCACTGACTCAAAGAATAGATCACAAGACCACTATGCAATGTACATGAATACAACAACAAGTCCAGCTATAACAAGACACGGTGCAGAAGCAAAACTGAGGAGTAAGAGCAACAATGAAAATTGGAGTGAGCAAGTGCAAATACAAGTTGTACAAGATTGCCACCAACATAACAGCAACAATGAAGACCACAAGTGTGCAACTTGACTATCAAGATTCAGTGCAACAGGCAACATGAATAAACTAGCAAAGGCTAGCCAGCAAATACAAACTGCTCACAACAGACTCAAGTAAGGTGAACAACAATGCAAACATGAAGTGAATGCAACTACAGGAACTCAACAAGGAAGACTACAGCATCAAGTCGAGTCAACAACCAGAATATATGAAACAAAGAAATGCTTCATGCAAGTCACAAATACATGGAACAATGCCCAACTCAAATGAATACAGTAAAATGCACAAAGGCATAGCAAGTGCAACAGACACACTTGAATATGAAGACCACAAAGACAATGCAACAGTAAAAAGAAACAACATCAGCAGAGTATACAAAGATCAAAGTCGTTAGTATCTATGTGAAGCCGAGAAACAATGTAACAAAGATCAGAAGACAAGTTCGAAGTCAAAGCAAATGTTAAACAAGTCGAAGATAACAGAAGATTAAAAATGCAAACCAATTAATTAATACCATAAAATAAAATCAAGTGTGTATGCAATATTGAAAAAGTCAAAAAGTAAAAGAGGAAAGTTTTTTGCCGTATGACTCAAGAAAAATCGAACGCTTCAAAATCAAAGTCGTGCGCATCAAGTCAAAAAGATATCAGGAAAGCAAGAATTAGGAAAGTGTCGAATTGATACGAACAAATTTTAGGGTCTCAGAATTCATATAAATACATCACACCCAAGTTCATCATCGGTAGGGGAGTGGAAAATTCAATCAAATCCAAATATAAACCCACAATCATCATCGGTAAAATCATCGATCAATCGGAGTTCAATCGAGCATAACAGAAAAGCAAAAAGGAAAGTCGCATACCAAATTGAAGTCGAACACCAGAAGCCCTAAATTACACAAACCCTAATTGCAAGCAAAGCAAAGGAATGAGAGCGGCCGACATCTTCTCAAGAGACGATCAACAAATAAAGCAAGAGAACCAAGTTCAATCGAGCAGTAATAGTCGCGATCGTCTACATTTTCTAAAAGCCCTAATTTGGACAAAGAACGAATGAAGATTAACGAGGCCGCCATTTTCTTCACAAGCCAAAGAAAAACGGGCTAGAGAAATAAAAGGGGGCTGGTGTTTTGTTTATTATAAGGGGTTTTATTTTTAATTAGGGTTTTAGTTTTAAAATTGTTTTTAAGTTTGTTTTTAAATTTGAATTCTCTTTTAAGTTTGTCAAATCTTGGTGAATCACCACCTAGGTTTTAGGTTGTGTCAGAATGTCTAGTTAGGATTAGTTCAGCGAGCAGGGTTTGCGAGTTTGCAAAACTCTATAAGCGGTAGCAGGGGTTGCGAGTCTGTTAGAGTGTTTGTAAGCGGGAGACTGTTTAATTCTAATAGAAATCTGGGAATGCAGCAGTAGGCAGGGGTTGCCGAAGCTGGGTAAATTTTGTGTGTGATTTACTTTTCAGCATATTTACTTCTCTGCAGTTTAATTCAAGAAAATTTGCTATAACCCTATTCACCCCCCCTCTAGGGTTAATCTAGATCCTACAAGTGGTATCAGAGCACGGTATTTTTCTTTAACTCTAGAGTCATGAATCTACCAAATAATGCTTTTTCGGAGGGGCAATCTATTGCTAGGCCACCCATGTTTAATGGGAATGATTATGCTTATTGGAAAGTTAGGATGGGTATTTATCTTAGTTCTGTTGATTATGATGTTTGGGACATTATTGAAACTGGCTATAAATCTCCCACTATAACTGTTGGTGATACTGAGATTCCTAAACCTAAGGATAGGTGGGATGCTAACGATAAGAAATTAAAAACTACAAATGCTAAATCCATGAATGCTCTGATCTGTGCTCTTGATAAGACTGAATTTAATAGAATTTCTCATTGTAAAACTGCACAGGAAATTTGGCATACCTTGGAGGTGAAACATGAAGGAACTTCTCAAGTCAAGGAGTCTCGTCTAGCCCTATTCAACAATGAATACAAAAACTTTGTGATGGACAAAGGCAAGAGCATAAAGGACATGTTTGGACGCTTTTCAACTTCGGTGTACAATGCTAGAGCGCTTGGGAAGGTATTCACTGAGGTAGAGGTTATGAGGAAGGTGCTACGAGTCTTACCGATGAGCTTTGAGGCAAAAGTCACGGCAATACAAGAATCGAAAGATCTGAGTAAACTAAGCATGAAGGAGTTGATCGGCAACTTGATGACATATGAGCTTGAGCTAAAAGCAAAGGAGGAACGCAACAACTCCGAATCAAAGAAGAAGACGATTGCCTTAAAGAGCAAAGAAGAGAGCGATGAAGAAGAAGATCCAATTGAAGAGCTTGCAATGGCTGTCAATAATCTTAGAAAATGGTCAAGATTCAGGCCACGCAAGAAGAAAACAAGTGGTAATACGTCAAAAGATTCTGACAATTCCGATAATGAATTGACGTGCTTTAACTGCAAGAAACCTGGCCAGTTCAAACAAGAATGCCCACTTCTCAAAAACAACAAAGGAAAGAAAAAGAAGAAGAAGGCCTTTGCAGCAACTTGGGATGATGAAGAAGGAGAGGAAGTTTCGAATAATAGCTCAGAGGAGGCTAATTTGTGTCTTGTGGCAAAATCAGATTCAGAAGCAAGCTCAGAGGAATCTAGTGAGGTAGGTGACTATTCTTATAAAGAACTTGTTTTTATGTGTTGTGATCTTACTAAAATAGTTGATACTCTTGAATCTAAAATTGAAAAACTGAAATCTGATAGGAGAGAACTTGTCCATGAAAATTCTAGGTTAGAAACTGAACTTGAAAATATTCAAAACCTAGACTGTAAAAAATGTAAAATTTTAGATTCAGAATTCTCAAGACTTAAGAATAGCTTTGAGAATCTTGAAAAAGAAAACTTGAGTCTTAAGGAAACCATTGACACTAGGAAAAAGGATTTTATAAATAGATGCACCTCACTTGTAACTGAAAACACAACACTAAAAACCAAAGTCCAAAATCTTGAGAAATCTCTGAATAACTTTTCAAGAGGAGAAAAATCATTTAACATGTTATTGGGAAATTAAATTTTTGCTAACAACAGAAAAGGACTAGGTTTTGGGAAAACACAAGTTGATGATAATGCAAAAGGTAAAAGTGTCTTTGCTAGATGTGGAATAATTGGACATCGTGTTGAAAATTGTAGTCATAGGAACAAGAACACAAAATTTATACAAGTTTGGGTTCCTAAGAATTCTACAAACAAATTTCATGTCTATTGGAACAAGAATGAAAGGACAAAACAAATCTGGGTGCCGAAATGAACATGTATAAATAGTTTTGGGTCTCCTCAAAATTATCTTTCAAAATATTCTGCCGCTAACAATCATGGACCTATAAAAACAAATAGGTCACAAAAAACTTTTCCCGTGTTGGTGTGGTGGCAGGCTAAGGAACAACAACAGTGGTCTCTGGACTTTGGCTGTTCCAGAAACACAACGGGCAACAAAGCGAAGTTCCTTAGCCTAGCACAAAGGTGACAAAATCACAATGGGCAACCACGAAAAATTATCGTATAGGTAAAACAGGTGAAGGTATATTCATTTGATCGATATATTAAATGCGATAATCTGCACCGTATTCTGAATTAAATCAGCCAATAATGTGATGATAAAGAGATGATGATTTTGATTCTGACTTGTTCAACATAGTTGGCCAATCATATTTATGCCAAAAACACTATTCTTTGAATTACTTCATACATATACGTTTGGATTAAACATAGTGTTTTATTGGATGATAATACATTAGGTTATAATACGGCTAACTCTATATTCACAGTTTTTGATTATTTACACGGCTTCAATTCAAATTCAAAGAATGTCATTTAAATTGTTGTTAAAATTGAGTTTGAAATTTTTGATGCACACTTCATGGTTTGGTCGATCAAATTCAATTAATGGTAACTTTTGAGTGAAAAAGAAATTCAGATGCAGATTACACTGGTAGTCTAGTTGATAGAAAAATTACTAGTTGAACGTGATTTTTGAGACATTTAGTAACTGCATCGTTTTTCAAAAAAAATATCTGCATATTTTTCATTTCAAATAATTTTCAAATAGCAGAAAATTTTCTCATATAACCCCCTCGAGAAAATTATTTTTAATCATATTTTCAGATTAGTCATTGTGAAAAATTGATTTCATAATTATTTTTGAATTTGATTTAAATGACAAATTTTGACTAATCCGACTCCCTACTAATTATCAAAAAGATAAATAGTGATTGAAAAGGTGACAAGTGTTGATATTTAACATACATTACTCAAGACGGTATATTTTAGAAAAATTTCTTTAGAAATTCAAACAAGAGTTATAAAACTTTTTGTTGGGTAAAGATTCCATAACCATTTCTATGTCTATCATATTTCTATCAACCATCGCTCATCAAAAATTCAATATAGTTTGTCGATATGTGGTACTTTAAACAGGAATCATTCGTTTTTCATTTTACAAAACAAAATAAAATCCAAAGTATTCACTCTCATTTAAAAGTCCTCACGGTTATGCATGAGTGAATTACTTGAAATTTGTTATGTGCTTCCATGCGCATTTAAAAGTCCTTACGGTTATGCATGTATGGAACGCATATCAAAATTGATTTATTAAATAAACAAGTTGATTCTAATCCCATTTAAAAGTCCTCATCGTTATGCGTGATTAGAAGATACTTGAATTCATTTTTAAAATTAACTTGAATACTACTAATCTCATTTAAAAGTCCTAACTGTTATGCATGATTAGTAGATATTCAAATTCCTGATATAAATGTACCACAAACAGATACAACTGTATGGTTTTATATGATGACATCATTTCCATTACTTCTGAAAGTGGAATATGCGCCTAACCAGGGAAGTTATGATTTTTGTTTGATTTTTATTGAAATTCAATATTTATATTCAATTGAGTTTTAATGTTGGATTAATATCGAACACTTTATTTCTATTTTTCTCTAATACTATTATTCTTTTGCTGATAACAAAAGGGGGAGAGAAAAGTTAAGATTTTGCCAAATAAAATGAAGCAAAGGTCAAATAATTTTCCATTTGCATCTAGCTTCATTTGCACATTTTTATTTGTATGCATATATGTAGGGGGAGAATCGTGTAGAGAGGAAGCATTTAAATAGGGGGAGCAATTAGAGTATATCATTGATCAAATACATTTAACACAGTCAAAATCTTAAATATATGTTTGTTATCATCAAAAGGGGGGATTGTTGAATATGCGCTTATATGATTTTTGTTTGATGATAATAAACATATATATATATTCATTTAAATGTATTTGTTAATGTACTATTTTATTTTTCATAGATAAATAAATATTTGTTGAATAAAATAAATTACACAAAATTTGAATTCAAACAGAAATTTTATTCAAATAAATATTTATTACAATTTTGAATAGTACAAATTCAAGCTCTTACTATACATATACAATTTTGATTTTAATTACATCGCAATTAAATTTACATAAATTCCTCACTACATATCACTCACACTCGTAGTTTATCTTCAACTTCATTTCAGTTAGAATCCAGCATCTGAGCAATCTGCAAAAATATTCACTAAAGCAGTAAAATTGAAAAAGAAATATTTTTGCAATATAAAATAAAATATGGATTTTGAAAATATTATTTGCCTCAGTTATTTGGGTTGTTCGTCATCATTTGCATTTGAATTCATCATACGCGAACAATGTGACATGCAAAGTGTATCACTATACATGCCACAAGGCCGTGCACACTGATATACACTTATATGCTTATCAGGGCAGGTAATCATGAGTGGCTGCAATACACACGTGTACATTTATACACATGTGCACTGCCTCGCCAACTCGTGTGCGCAGTCAACAAAAGCAAGCATGCAAACAGAAAAACCAAAACAGTGCACCAAAGAAAATTAGCAAACTACAAGTGACAACGTGAATGCATCCAGATGACAGTGTGACAGTGCACCATCAAGAAACCTCTGCAACAATACCACTGAACCAAAATATTCTAGATATCCACCCCTTATTTATTAATCACAAACCAAAATATTCCTACTTCACTATTGTTCCCACAGAACCTACCATAAAAATGGTCCGGTTGGAGTGAAAATTAACGGACTACTCAAAAATCATCGTATGTTCCCTTAAATGCTACTTATGAGTGCAACAAGCTTGCACACTCTAAATAACACACTTCAACAACCCCACACAAAATTAATGCCTAGATTTCTTGTGTCAATATGTGACGACCCGCCCTTCTCGACCCTTGAAAATCGACATAAATACGCCACTGTATAATATGCTGACGATCGAGTGCCGGAAAAGATGGATTGCTGAGTGAAAAGAAAGAAGATAGAAGATAGAAGATAGAAGAAAGAAGGAACTAAAACAAATAACAAAATCTCACAATCGTAGCGGAACAAAATATATTAGGTACAACTGATCTTTACACAAAAAGAAACTATATCTGATTTATACATTACATCATCAGAGTACATCACAATCAAAAAAATTACTGGACAGTTATATTAATTTGTCCTCACAAAAGCTGACTATATAGCTCATACTGCACAGCGGAATATATTTCAAGTACGTGTGATACATTTCGTCATCCAGCTCGTCTCTTGAGCTCCACAACATCTTACCTTGTATTTAATACATGGTATGACCCGAGCATTATAATAAAATAACACCCGAGTCAGTCTGGAAAACCAACGTGAGAAATAGATAAAGTTAGTAGTAGTAGTAATAATAATAAAGTGAACTCTATAGTACTATTCAAATAAGAAAATATTATACAGTTTATATCTGAGATTTTATTGTTTCAAGGAATGAAACTTTAATATAGAAATCAATTGTAAAAAAAATGTGTTTAAATTTAAAGTTAAAGTTAAAATTAACTATTTTAAAGTAAATTAAATTTAATGTTAAATTTAAGTTTAAGTTGACTAAATTAAAGTCAAATTTTAAAGTTAACTAAATTAAATTTAAAGTTATTGTATTAACTAAATTAACATTTGAAACTCTCACGGCACCTACTTCAAACAAACTTCACTTTCCTGCTTATGATAGGTTTCTAAAAGAAATAGATAAGTGATTCCCAACAAACTGAGCTATCTTAAAATTAAATAAGAATTTTTTTCTTTGATTGGGTAACAATTTCTCTTATGTATTTAGGTGTAAACTATACTTGCAGAACCAATCTACGCCAACTGGATTTGAACTAGTGGATGATGAATTTGTACATGTAGAAGAAAAGGCTAGGAGGCTGGGAGGCGTTTTACATATAGGAGCAACTAGCTGGCCAGGTCCACAGTGTTAATTCGTTCATATGTTTTTCTATTTTGTTCCATTTTACTTTGTTATGGAGATAATAAATTCACGAATTGTAGATTTTTACAAGCATCTTTATATTTTTATTTCAATATGGATTGAATGAATTTTCTAAATGCTTTTTTGAGTTTTAAATTAGAATTTGAGAATATTTGGTATATTCGTTATGCTTTTTTGGTAAATCAAGAGGTCGACTCTAACAAGCATCTTTATAATTTCATGTTTTTGCTTTTGGCAGGGACGTGCTGTAGAGATATTTGGTCCAGAGGCTTCATGGAAAGCAACACTAGCTCTTCATGTAATAGCTGAAGCACAAAAAAATGGAGGTAATGCTAATGTCATTGATGTTGTTATTATTATCAAGTATAATGATTTTATATGCTAGTGAAACAGCTGTTTTATTTCCAATTTTTTTAACCATTTGAAAGAAAGTATATGTGGTGTGTTATGTTACTAAATCAAAACTATCAATTTTTTTACCCATTTGCTTTATGGTAAAAAGTTGAGTTACAAAAGCAGGTGATGCTAGTTTAAGAATTATTACATGTTTTGTTGTGTCCAAGGGTGTACAAGTGGGAAATGAGGAATTTTTTTTGTCTTGAATTAACCTAGGTTACATGCCTTTTTTACTGTACGTTTTTTCCTTCTATTATCTTAAAATGTATATTATTTTACGAATCATTTTCACTAAGAGGATAAAAATTTAATGTAGTGGAGTTATTTATGATAATAGATCCAAATTTATGGGAACATAAAATTACATATCTCAAGTATATTAACACTTATATTTTTTGGTGTTGTTATTTCATTATTTCACTTTATGTTCAGAGATGCATAATTATTTTCATTAACACTTGCAATTCAATCATTTCACTTATACTACATAATTATATTCCACTTAGTGTATACACTAAATTTTATTATTTAAACAAACACTTTCTTTGAGCTGCTAAGCTTGAAAACATATGCTAAGGTTTGATAAAAATCTACCACCTTGGTTGAAGGCCAAAACAATTAGAAGAATGCTCTGAATAGAATCTTAAGGATATTCTTTTACTATGTAATACGGTATAACCATACTATATAATTATTAAACATGCCAGAATTGAAATTTTTATATAGCTTAATGTAGTATATATTTTTATGTTATATATAACTTCCTTTATTAAATTTTAGCATGCTTTAAATCTCCAAGGTTGGTTCTAGTTTTGTTTATGTTAAAAGATTTATGAACAATGCAGTATCCTTTGTTTATGTTATCAATCTTGGCCTGCATTAATCTTGTTTTATAGTATGCCATTATAAATTATTGCTTAGACAGTGACAACCCTTTTCAAAAGACCAGAAAGTGAACAGATTGTCAAATGGAATTTATGTTCATTGTTTTTAACTGTTTGTATCAATAGTTAAATGTAAAATAAAATGACGAAGATAGGAAGCAAGTTGGAAAATATTCCCATGTGAAGATAATCTTAATTACTATTAGTTAGCAGCAACATTTTATCATCTAGAGACCATTTCCTGAAACAAAAAAGATGAGTAAACTAGACTTTTTTTACTCTTCGTCATCTTGTACTTTAGTTGCATGTGCAAATAAAAACTTTGAACTTTTCCCATTCTTTTTTCATCCGTATCAGTGGCCTATGCTTATTATTAACTCAATTATGATCTGCTTCAGAGTATTATAGCTAATTTGAACCGACTTTCATTTAGCAAAGCTAACTGCGTGTGAATATTGTGATAGCTTTACCATTCGTTTTGTAGTTTGAGCAGAGATAAATCAAAATCATGAACCAAGCTATATGGAGCTTATTAATTAGGATGTTGACCTGACAGCATACTTGCGTTTAAGGTTCTAAATCATATGTACGTCCTTCACCTATGTTTACTTTTTAGAGAGGATTTATTTTACGTTAGTACATTTATACATGGTGTTGAATGGGTTTTTCATAGTTTTTTCAAAGAGAATATGCAGGATAAAGTTGTTGTTATAGTGCTTCTTCGGCCATCGGAGAAGTTTATGCTTTCTTTGCATTATTCATATTAATTTTCTTTTTAATGTAAAAGTGGGTACATAAGATAAGTTACATAATATTCCATTAGTTACTAATTTTTATATTGTAAAAACAAGCATTAAAGCAAGCACTTAATATGGATATTATGGATTAATGCAGCAAATTACATATGAGTTTGCTAGAAAGAGGGCGAATTTGGTGCTGGTGGCAAGAAGAGAGTGTAAAAGTTTGTAAAACATTTGTAAAATCAAATAAGAAGAAAAAGATAATTCATATTATTCAGCAAGATGGCTGAGCAAACAAAGATTGATTACATTAGGGTTATAGAGATAGGTTTATATAGATAGAAAACATAAACAATAAAAAGGCTAAAAAGCCCAACCCAGACAGGAAATGGATCAATAAGCTAACATCCCCCCTCAAACACGCGATGGTACGGCAAGAAGCATCGAGAGTTTGCCAATGAAAAATCTATGACGTTCAATAGTGTGAGCCTTCGTGAAGAAATCAGCAAGTTGCGTCGATGACGAAGTAAAAGGCAGAGAAATAGTTCCATGCAGCAAGTGATACCAAGTGAAATGACAGTCAATCTCAATATGTTTGGTGCGCTCATGAAAAACAGTATTGTGAGCAATTTGAATAGCGCTCTTATTGTCACAATACATAGGAGTGGGAGAAGAAATCGTAACACCCATATCCTCTAACAGCCAACGTAACCAAATAATCTCAGATGTAGTGGAGGCCATAACACGATACTCTGCCTCAGTGGAAGACCGAGAAACAACATCCTGTTTCTTGCTCTTCCATGAAATAAGGGAATCACCTAAAAATATACAAAAGACAGTTGTGGATTTTCTATCCGTTGAGTCACCAGCCCAATCTGCATCTGAGAAGGCATGAAGCTCCAAAGATGAGGTCGATGGGAACAAAAGACTCTGATAAAGTGTTCCTTGCAAGTAACGAAGAATGCGCATAACAGCAGCCCAATGAACAGAGGTAGGGGAAGATACGAACCGACTAACATGTGAACAACATAGGCAATATCTGGACGAGTGATGGTCAGATATACAAGGCAACCAACAATAGAACGATATAAAGTAGGATCAGAAAGATGACTCCCATCGGTCGGAGTATATCGGGCATTTACCTCAAGTGGTGAATCAACATGACGTGTATCAGTAAGACCAGCATGATGAATAATGTCAGTAGTGTATTTGGACTGGGAAAGAAGATAGCCTTTTTCTGAGGAAGCTATTTCAATCCCTAAAAAATAACGTAGATGACCCGAATCCTTCATATCAAAACAATGAGACAATGTGGCTTTAATACTCACAATACCATTAGTGTCATCACCTGTAATGATCATATCATCCACATATAGTAGAAGAAGAATACGGCCTGCAGAAGTCAATCTGACAAAAAGTGCTGAATCATGGGGACTAGAGGTAAAACCAAGTGATGTAACTACATTCGAAAATCTCTCATACCAAGCACGTGGTGCTTGCTTAAGGCCATATAGAGCTTTCTTAAGCCTACAAACCTGACCTGGAGCATGAGAAACACCAGGTGGAGCACCCATGTAAACTTCTTCCTTAAGATCTCCATTAAGAAAAGCATTTTTAACATCCATTTGAGAGATGTCCCACTTACGACTGGACGCAACAGTAATAAGAACCCGAACAGATGTCATCTTAGCCACAGGAGCAAATGTTTCCTCATAATCCATGCCATATTCTTGGGCAAATCCTTTAGCAACTAAATGAGCTTTGTATCGCTCAATAGAACCATCTGACTTGGTTTTAATCTTATACACCCATCGACAACCAATAGTTTTCTTCCCAGTAGGAAGGTATACAAGATCCCAGGTACCAGTTTTGTCTAAAGTAGACATTTCCTCAGACATAGCACGTTGCCACACAGGAGAACAAACAGCCTCCGAGTAAGAAGAAGGCTCATAGAAAGTGTCAATGGAAACAAGAAATGAAGCAAAAGCCCGAAAGTAACAGGAGTAAGCAAAATCAGATAATTGAGTAGATTTACGTGTGCGAGTGGGATAGCGAGGTTGAACAGGATCAGTCATCACAGGAGGTGTTTGAACAGTCTTAGTAGCAGGGGATAAAGTGTCACTGCAGAAGGAGGAGGAACAAAGTGTATGGATGACGGAGTATCAATGATAAGAGGTGGTGAATCAGAGGAGTTATCAGCAGGAAATGGATCAATGTGAATAAGATCAGACTTAGTCATACTATGAGGACTAGCTGGAATAGAGTAGAAGGGAATATGTTCAATAAAGGAAACATGACGAGAAACATATAGTTTATTTGAAGAAGGATCATAACAACGATAGCCTTTTTGTCCAATACCATACCCAAGAAAAACACATATAGCAACACGTGAAGATAATTTTGTACGTTCTACGTGTGGACGAAGAACAAAATAGGTGGAACCAAACACTTTTAGGTGAGAGTAATCAGGAGTTTGACCAAACAACTTGGCATGAGGAGAAATACCAGATTTATGAGAAATCGGGATCTTATTAATAAGATAAACGGAAGTGAGAACAGCTTCTCCCCAAAATTCTTTTGGAACGCTAGCTGAAAGAATCATAGAACGGGCAGTTTCAGCAATGTGTCTATGTTTTCTTTCAGCGACACCATTTTGTTGCGGGGTATCAGTGCAGGAAGTCTGATGCAAAGTACCATCAACCGTGAATATGTTAGAAAGGTCTCCCTTAGTGTATTCCCCCCTAAATCAGAACGAAAGCATTTAACAATAGCAGAGTGTTGTGTTTTAACGTGTTCTTGAAAGGCGGTATATATATCAATAAACTCAGAACGACGTTTCATCAGATAAACCCAACAATAACGAGTATAGTCATCGATAAAAGAGACATAATATCTGCACCCACCTTTTGTGGGGATGGGTGCTGGACTCCAAACATCAGAATGAACTAAATCAAAAGGTGCAGTGGAAGTAGAAACACTTTGATTAAAGGGCAAAGCAGAAAATTTTCCAAGTTTACAACCACTACAATCTGAAATATCATGAGAACGTAAATCTCCCAAAACACCAGAATTACACAAGAATTTAAGACGAGAGCTTGAAATATGACCAAGTCTACAATGCCGCAAATAAAACTTAGAAGACAATGGAGTTAAATGAAAAGAAGAAAGGTCAATACTAGCAGCAGCGGCATGACTTGGAATGTGCAAGTCATCCTAAACATAGAGACCGCCCTGCCTACGGCCTGTCCCAATCAACTTCTTGGAGTTGGGATCCTGCACGGAGCAAGTGGTAGAAGAAAAATGAACAAGATATCCAAGATCACAAAGTTGTCCGACCGACACAAGATTCATAGTTAATTTAGGAATACAATAAACATTTGGGAGAGAAACGTGTGTGGTTTGAATTGTACCGATTCCTGTTAATGGCAAAGGTGTGCCATCAGCAGTCAAAATAGAAGGTGAGCGAGAATCAAAAGACATAGATATAAATGATGAACAATCATGGGACATATGATATGAGGCACCAGAATCCAAAATCCACAAAGGAGAATTCAAAACTGATATGGAGGGAGCTGACATGGCAAAGTGCTGAGATTGAGGAGCAGTCATGTTTTGAGACAAAGACTGGCTAGCAAGGAACTTCTGAAATTATTCTGCAAGAGAGTCCATAGAGGAATCCACAACTGATTCACCGGAAGGATGTACCAATGCAGCAGTCCTAGGCTAGAAACTACCTCGTGACTGTCCATGTCCTTGTGCAGTAGAGAGGGACTGTTTCTGGTTACCGCATTGTTGCTGTTGTGATCTATCACCTGGCTTAAAACTTTGATTTTTTTGACGAGCCAATAATTCAGAACATTGATTCTTCCAATGGCCTGGTTGTTTACAATAATTACAATCACGACCATTCTTGATATTTATCTTGTTGCATTGAGATGGGATTGGTAAAATCCCTGTAGCGAAAACAGATGCAGAAGAAGTCTGTGCAACTTTCTCAGTTTGAGACTTCAAGCGAGTTTCTTCGGCTAATAATTCATGTAGAACAAAATCAACAGAAGGTAAAGGAGTGCGATGTAGGATGGACGCACGACAATGCTCGTACTCTGGTCGAAGAGCCATCAACAATTGAATAAGACGTTGTTCCTCCTTACGAACGATATATGAAGCAAATGACCTAAGCTCAGCAACCTCAGTCATAGCCAATTGATCCCAAAGAGCGGTAATTTCAGAATAAAAATCTTGAATATTTCAATCATTCTAAGACAATGACCGAATATCAGCCTCTAATTGATATTGAATGACAAAGTTAGAACGCACAAAAAGTCGCTCCAAATAGTCCCAAACTTGCTTAGCAGTATCATACTTAGCCAATTGCATACCAATTTTATTCTCAACAGAATTATTAATCCAGGTGATGATCTTTGAATTGTTAGTATCTCATTTCTCCATCGATTCAACATTAGCAGCTTCAGGAGCCACAATAACACCAGAAATATATCCCCACATCTGTTTTCCTTTCAGAAAATTTTTCATGACATAACTCTAATAAGAATAGTTTTTTCCATCTAAACGAACACTAATAGCCTGTAATGAATCATCACCTCCTTCCATATTTTGAAGTCAGCAACTGCTTCAGGTCGAGACAGGTATCAATTGGGCTAGAGTTTTGGGGAACTAGGGTTTCGGGTTGATCAGCAGGCTAGGGTTTCAGGACAGAGAGATCGGCAGGCTAGGGTTTCGGGGTTCTAGGGTTTCAGCAGGGAGATCGGAAGCTAGGGCAGGGAGATTGGCAGCTGGGGCAGGGAGATCGGCACCTAGGGCAGGCTGGGGACTCGGGTTTCTGCAGGCTGGGGACGGGGATCTGAGGTTTTGGGACAAGATCGATGACATGCTAGGGTTTCGGTGGGTGCTAGGGTTTGGAGCAGGTGATGATACCAGGCTAGGGTTTTGGATTGAGGCAGGAAGACAAGACAGCGACGAGGTAGCGACGAGGCAGCAGGCAGAAACAAGAACGAGGCTCTGATACCATGTAAACGTTTGTAAAACGTTTGTAAAATCAAATAAGAAGAAAAAGATATATTATTCAGCAAGACGGCTGAGCAAAAAAAGATTGATTACATTAGGGTTATAGAGATAGGTTTATATAGATAGAAAACATAAACAATAAAAAGGCTAAAAAGCCCAACCCAGACAGGAAATGGATCAATATGCTAACAGAGAGAATAGATTGAGAGGCATAAGAGAAAATTGTCGACTGTTGGGTGCTGGTCATGTGCTTACCGTGGCTGCTGATTTCGTTCATGAAGAAGATTGTCGAAGATTCGTCGGTGATACTGTAACTTATTTTGGTCATGGTAAAATCTTATGATCATCGATGTTTTACAAGTTTATATCGATAACATAGCTACTTAATATGTCTGTATTTTGTTACAGTGGATCATCTTGTAAACACCACGAACCTAGGCCACACTTTTCTGTTTGAGGATGCTGGTGACCCTGCATATGTATGTATGGAGAGGTCCACATAGCATTGGATCCCATTTTCGTGATGCAGCTGCATATGTATGTTGGACATTCGAGCGGGATTATTCAGTTTCGGATATGAGAGGCATTCTGGAAAAACTTACTCTACATCTCCTAACAATAGCTTGCTATGACAGAGAGGTTAGTTTTTCTTTATTGTTTTCTTTTTAATTGTTCCAGTCTGTTAAATTTCACCTATTTCACTAGCAGTTCATTGAATTCCACTATTCATACTGATTTCTTCAAAACTAATTCATATATAAATTATAAACTTACACGTCAAGTTTACACTGACAAAAAATGACCAAGTACATCAACTTTTTCTGGTTCAGATTTCAAGCTAAATTCATAGGCTTGAATTACCTGAAAAATGCCATTGATATCCAAGAGATTGGTATTGAAATCAACAAAAATTAGGTGGTGTGTATCAAAAGACTATTTACTAGAAAAATGTTGTTGATTTTGATTGGAACAGCTGTTTATTTCATACTCCTTCCAGGTCAATTGTAGAAGAGCAACCTCTGCTGCCTTTCAAGAGAATGTTGGAAGACAAGGTGCTTTCCCACACGGTATCGACTTGTCAATGCTGCTGATTTTTTCTCTCTTGCGAGTAGAACAAACTCATATCTTAATGTTGCTGTTTTCATCGCTCAGTATAAGGAATGTCTTTATCTATTTGTGAAAGAATTACTAAGCTCCAATATACCTCACTAGGTAATGCACCATCTAAATTTAAAGCCCTCCAACCCAGTAACTTCATATGATTTGTTTTAATGTTGAACATGAAACTGTGGGAGAAATTGAAGATGCACCAGCAGTTACAGAAGGGATTCATGTGTCGATGTTTAGTTTTGTTGAGTTTGCAGGAATGGCAGCTGTTGCATATGTAAAAGATTATGAACTCAAAATATATGTCTTATGCAATTTACATAGAAGTCGGTGGGAACTGAAGTATAGTATTAAACTTCCAAATATGCTGAAAGGAATGGATCTGGAAAAGGTGTGGAACAACAAAGTAAAAATTCATATTTTGATGGGAAAACTGATCTTGATATATGATGAGAAGAAGGAAGAAGGAGAAAGAATAAGTTTATATGCGATTGTTAGGATAAACAATAATATTGACTGGAAGTTGTGTTCAAGCTATAAACCTTCTTTTGGGTCCGTTACGCAGCACAAACCGGTACCAGTTTTCTAATCTTTTATTATCTTTTGTCCTTTGGGATACTCACGTGAATTGATGAGATTGATAACTTCATCCAGCTGTTTGATTTATGACTTCTGCTTTTCTCTGGCTTTGATTCTGTTTGGGTTCGTTCAAAAAAAAATCTCTGCCTTTTCATTTGCACGCAAAGCAACCACCATATTACAGTTTGTTTTATTTATTTCCAATAGAAACTTCTCTCTGTAGTATTGTTTTCATCCTTCAGCATGTTCTTCTTCCCTCCCCACGCGACCTTATTTCATCCTCCCTCCAAGCCGTGGCCACCCATCAAACACCAAGCAAGCACCAACGGCCACGCAGGAACCACCACCACCTCTCCGGCCGACCTACCTCCTATCGCCCACCACCCCTTCAACTTGCAAGCCCGGCCATCACCATTTCACAGCCGACCTCCAGTTCTTCTACACCTCGCCCTGAACGTCGCAACTAGCCCGCCTTGGCCAAAACCCGCAAGCTAACCGTCCCCATCACCGGCTTGCTCCGAGTCTTCTCCCTCCGGCCTGCAGCCTGTCCCCTCCTTTTCCCCTCCTCTTCTCTTAAGCATCGGCCTGCCTTCCCTCTCTACTCACCACGTTTTCAACCATCCCTCCGCCTCTGACATAGCCACCGCCTCATCGGCCTTTACCCCGTCCACTTCCTTCGTCGCTCATAGCCCACGTCCTTGCTCCCATTAGCCTACGTCCTCTTCATCCCACTTGCCTGGCCGTGGTTTACACGTGTACATATATACATTGGTATATAAACCTTTTACGGTGAGTTGTATTTTCATACTGTCTCATGTTATACCATATTACTTCACATTTTATATACATATAGGAACGTATACATACTACTTTGGATAAGTGTTTGGGCGTAATATTGTCTTAAGTATCAAGTACATGCTACTTTCATGGTATAGGGTGATTGGGTTTTTTCTAATTTATAATGTATTTTTAAAATATAGGAGTTCATGACTTTCGAATATATAGATTTTTCTTTCTGATAAGTGTTATGATTTTATCTATAATATGTCAGGAATCATTTTAAAGATAGAATGGGTTCTTATAAATAACTGGGCTGCTGTTTTCGATGGGAACTATGTGATTTTAATATTTAGTTATAATTTAGTATATATATAATACAAGGTCTGATGTTGCAGCTCTAGTACCATGTTTGTTTATAAATAATTTTAACTTTAATATGTTAGTTTAGAGGTTTACAGATGTCAGCATTTAATACATAGGTCAGGGTATATCTATTCATGTGGTTGCTGCATATATATAATATGTACACATAGGCTGTTTGTTTGTAAGTTTACAGTGCAGAAATATATCGTACAGATATTTATATGCTGTCGAAAATTTATATAATAAATTTGTACAATAAGTTATCTACAATCTATTAACTTACTTTTATATCCAACTAAGCTATCATGTATATTTGATACTATTTTGCTTTGCTGTGTACAACCAATATAATACACTTCAATGCTTTATTATAGATTTAAAATAACTGATATATGTGCACTTGGTAGAGTATATAAAGTACAACACTTTTCTGTGTGAATACATATGTTGCGTATGCCAGTATATGTTGCGTGTACCTTTTTTTTTTAGCTGTAGTGTTGTTTTGTCTACTATGTATATATTAAAGTGTATAATAAATAAGATTCCACCTATCTGTTTAATAAGTTATGCAATAAGATAGGGGTTGTATATTTATATCTATATTAGTGACATAGTGTTTTGTCTGCATTACATGTATTCTGCATATATATTTGCATATGTCTTAGTATAAGGATATGTGTTGGTCTGCATTTGTATGAGTCTAGTCTTATGGGTAAGTATCATAGTTTGTATTTACATAGACCGTAAGTATATCTGTGTATGTATATTTCCATATAAAATTTCAGCTGTTGTTTATATAAATTTAGTTTAAAAGTTTATACAACTTATCTATTTAAGTATATATATACAATAGTTATATTGGTTTATGTATATATTATTGTATACTAAAGCATATGTTTTGATTTTATAAATGAAATATGTAGATATGTTAATATAATATGCGTTTTAAATTGAATATTGGTTTTAAGAAAATAATAATATAATATACTTTTGCTTCGATTATACCTCCATCAATCCAGCTCTGATTTAATTCTATTTTGTACCAATCAGCTTTGATCGTTTAATTCGGTATTTTGAATTATCCAAGTCCGACATGTGCGGATGTGAATAGTCCAAAATAGCGGGCCGTTACAGTTGGTATCAGAGCTTTTGGTAGCTCTAGGCAGAACTTAGCATATAGGGTAAATGTATTTACAGAATCACTCTCATCCGAGTTTCAATCTCTTCCTTCCGACTCAATCCCTTTGAATTTTGGAACGTTCCCTGCGGTCCGAAAATTCATTCGTATCCCTCACTATTCTTCTTCTTTCAATTCTGGAGTATTCCATAACTCCACTTCGAATAACCTTTATAATGAACCGGCGGTCTCACCAAACTTTAAATGATTTGTAAAGGGGTGAAACTCCTTTACAATAAGCATTGATTTACCGGAGATTTCTGTATCCTCGGTTTACGATACTATATATTCCCTGCTATACCTGAATTCAATTTCTTGAGATCGAATGTTGATTTACCTCGGAATTCAGCATCGATCTTATTCTTGAAGTTACGGTAAACCCGGTTAAGGTTGCCCGTGAATTAAATACGCTTGTCCATCTCCCGATTCTGTTAATTGAATTACCTTATCTTCTGTTTCGAACTATTATCGAATCAAAATTCTCTTTGATGATTTCCATCAAATTTGAATCTCTATACTTGTTTTGAAATCTATTCTTGTATCGTCGAGCGAGGAAGTGTATTTGTAAATTAATATTTAAAAATGTTTTATATATTGTGTCGTTTGAGTTGTTGATATTGATTTGGGTTTTCGATCGATTCGTCTGATCAACGCTATCGATAGGATTTCCAAAACACTTGAACAGAGCAAACTGACACAATATTGTTTTCAAATTTGGTAAACAAATAGTTTTGTATGATTATATTATATAAGTATAAATTTTTCTAAAATTAAAATGTTAATGAATCTGTTGTCCGAAATGTTAAAATTTAATTTTCATTTATTATTTTATAAATCATTGACTATTTCATAACATAAATAAATGAATTTATAAAATCTGGTTATAATTTGATTTGAAGTTTGTAATGAATTTAAATTAGAATTTGGAATTTAATTTCCGGTGATTTCAAACTTGGCTTTATAGTTTTAAAAAGGTATATTACTTAAAGTATTTTCGAATAGAAATCTTTTCAAAGGAATTTTTGATGTTTAAATCAGTGCTCTTCTCGTTGTCGTTGGAAAATAATTTCGGTGATGACGGCCGCATCATCGACATTCATTTTTGAGTTTCGAAGTGGAGAGACTATTCTGTAGCTTTGCTACGGTTTGTTTTGAAAAAATTTAAATTAATTTGAATTTCTAAACCTTACTTGATTTATAATATCTATTGAAGATTTAAATTTGATTTGATATATTATGAATATATATATTTATTTTATCTCAAGTTGTTGAAGCTAATCGGAAAGTAATTCTTAAAATTTGTTAAAGGATGATTTTACAATTTAAAATGAAACCAAATTCTTTTATATAAATACTTAACTTGAAGTAACTAAATTGGAAAATTTTATTTGGATAATACTCAATTGCATTCAATATAACTTACCTAAATTTTCAAAAGTTAACTATGTAATTGAACATTATACAATATAAATGATGTTGAAGGAATGAATAAATTGTGTGGTTATAATAAGTAAATATACTTAATATCTATTTGATATGATATATCGAGTATAATAAATTTAATAAATTAGGGATAAAGAAATTTAATTTGTCAAATAAAGTATGTTTATAATGAATAACTATTCAAATTTATGATTTTGAAGTTGTTAATTTAAGAAAATTGGATAATATATAATAAAAAAATTGTCTTTACAAATAAAATTTGAGTGCGTATAATAAATGTTATTCATTGAAATTTTAATTATAAAATGTTTATGGAGATAAATAGAATAATTAGTTAAATAAATAATAGGTATGATTAATAGAAGAAAATTTTGTTTTGAAAGTTAATAAATTGAATTAAATCAACTTCAGAGAATATCTTGAATTAATTGAATTTAAATTGAATTTCATTTGAAAGGAATCTTTTGTACCTAACATTAATATATGTGAAATCAAATCAATTTTATGAAAGTCTTGAATTTAAAGCCAAATTATTAAATATAAATTAATTTAAATTGAAATTTCTATGGTTTAAATTAATTGTTTATTTTGTAATTCAAGTCTGTTTCTCCTGGTTGTTTCTATTCTCCTACCTCCTTCCTTTTCGGGGACGAAAAGTTTTGAGTGGGGGAGAATGTAAAGACCCTGAAATTCAGACCCAGTTTAAAATTTTTAAAATTGCTTATTTAGTATAGAATTTCAAATTTTCACCAACAAATTCCGATGCTATTCAAACTTATATGTGGAGTACGTCTGATTAAACATAGCAACTGATAAATTTCGTTCAAAAATATGGAAGTCCATTTCGTGCATAAATTTACTTCAATCTAAATCAGTTAGTAATCGATGAAAATAAACCGTTTTCGAAACCTAAATATTTTTACATAGAAAAATTCTAAATCGTCTTCTGAGCAAGACGTCATTTTTCGTTTTTCCAAATTCGGACATCTTTAGCTCCGACGTTCTTATTTTTCTGCGAATTTTATGCATTTTCCGTAGTAGAAAATTTGAAATTTTATAATCCAATCGTACCACTGATATCTTCATACCGTTTTGATCGTCTCGTCACACTGACCAAAACGGTATATTTATTTGTGGCAATCGGAGTTCGACGTTGCAAATTATAATTGTTAACGGAGCGCAAACCGGTCCGTTACGCAGCACAAACCGGTACCGGTTTTCTAATCTTTTGTTATCTTTTGTCCTTTGGGATACTCACGTGAATTGATGAGATTGATAACTTCATCTAGCTGTTTGATTTATGACTTCTGCTTTTCTCTGGCTTTGATTCTGTTTTGGTTCGTTCAAAAAAAAAAAATCTCTGCCTTTTCATTTGCACGCAAAGCAACCACCGTATTACAGTTTGTTTTATTTATTTCCAATAGAAACTTCTCTCTATAGTATTGTTTTCATCCTTCAGCATGTTCTTCTTCCCTCCCCACGCGACCTTATTTCATCCTCCCTCCAAGCCGTGGCCACCCATCAAACCCCAAGCAAGCACCAACGGCCACGCAGGAACCACCACCACCTCTCCGGCCGACCTACCTCCTATCGCCCATCACCCCTTCAACTTGCAAGCCCGGCCATCACCATTTCATAGCCGACCTCCAGTACTTCTACACCTCGCCCTGAACGCCGCAACTAGCCTGCCTCGGCCAAAACCCGCATGCTAACCGTCCCTATCACCGGCTTGCTCTGAGTCTTCTCCCTCCGGCCTGCAGCCTGTCCCCTCCTCTTCTCTTAAGCATCGGCCTGCCTTCCCTCTCTACTCACCACGTTTTCAACCATCCCTCCACCTCTGACATAGCCACCGCCTCATCGGCCTTTACCCCGTCCACTTCCTTCGTCGCTCATAGCCCACGTCCTTGCTCCCCTTAGCCTGCGTCCTCTTCATCCCACTTGCCTGGCCGTGGTTTACACGTGTACATATATACATTGGTATATAAACCTTTTACGGTGAGTTGTATTTTCATACTGTCTCATGTAATACCATATTACTTCACATTTTATATACATATAGGAACGTATACATACTACTTTGTATAAGTGTTTAGGCGTAATATTGTCTTAAGTATCAAGTACATGCTACTTTCATGGTATAGGGTGATTGGGTTTTTTCTAATTTACTAATGTATTTTTAAAATATAGGAGTTCATGACTTTCGGATATATAGATTTTTCTTTCTGATAAGTGTTATGATTTTATCTATAATATGTCAGGAATCATTTTAAAGATAGAATGGGTTCTTATAAATAACTAGGCTGCTGTTTTCGATGAGAACTATGTGATTTTAATATTTAGTTATAATTTAGTATATATATAATACAAGGTCTGATGTTGCAGCTCTAGTACCATGTTTGTTTATAAATAATTTTAACTTTAATATGTTAGTTTAGAGGTTTACAGATGTCAGCATTTAATACATAGGTCAGGGTATATCTATTCATGTGGTTGCTGCATATATATAATATGTACACATAGGCTGTTTGTTTGTAAGTTTACAGTGCAGAATTATATCGTACAGATATTTATATGCTGTCGAAAATTTATATAATAAATTTGTACAATAAGTTATCTACAATCTATTAACTTACTTTTATATCCAACTAAGCTATCATGTATATTTGATACTATTTTGCTTTGTTGTGTACAACCAATATAATACACTTCAATGCTTTATTATAGATTTAAAATAACTGATATATGTGCACTTGGTAGAGTATATAAAGTACAACACTTTTCTGTGTGAATACATATGTTGCGTGTGCCAGTATATGTTGCGTGTACCTTTTTTTTTTCAGCTGTAGTGTTGTTTTGTCTACTATGTATATATTAAAGTGTATAATAAATAAGATTCCACCTATCTGTTTAATAAGTTATGCAATAAGATAGGGTTTGTATATTTATATCTATATTAGTGACATAGTGTTTTGTCTGCATTACATGTATTCTGCATATATATTTGCATATGTCTTAGTATAAGGATATGTGTTGGTCTGCATTTGTATGAGTCTAGTCTTATGGGTAAGTATCATAGTTTGTATTTACATAGACCGTAAGTGTATCTGTGTATGTATATTTCCATATAAAATTTTAGCTGTTGTTTATATAAATTTAGTTTAAAAGTTTATACAACTTATCTATTTAAGTATATATATACAATAGTTATATTGGTTTATGTATATATTATTGTTTACTAAAGCATATGTTTTGATTTTATAAATGAAATATGTAGATATGTTAATATAATATGCGTTTTAAATTGAATATTGGTTTTAAGAAAATAATAATATAATATACTTTTGCTTCGATTATACCTCCATCAATCCAGCTCTGATTTAATTTATTCTATTTTGTACCAATCAGCTTTGATCGTTGAATTCGTGCCGATTTGCTTTGCTTGGATTCGTAACTCAATTTCTATGCCCGTATCAGTATACGTATCCGTGTCATCTTCGCGTGCATCTCTAGCCTCGAAAGGTGAGCAATCACTCACGATTAATATTCTTTTATTTATTAAATTTGATTTCAATTGGAACGACAATCGAAATGTATTGCTGTTATTTATTGCACTGTTATTTATGTATCAGTTCACCTTTGACATCTGACGCCGTTATCTGCTATGTATGCAATAATAATCTAGCTTGGTAGATAATTGATTGTCTGTTTGTTGTTGACAATGGATGTTAAATTGTAATGAATAAAATAATAAATATTATGCAATTGAAGTCGGCGTAGGATAGTTAAAATTTTGAATCGACATATGTGTTGAATTTGATTAGTTTAAGTTGGATAATATGACCCCTGTAAACGTTTAATTAATTGACACGTAGAATTTGATTATGTACACCTTGAAACGTTGAATGTATATTGTATAAATTTATGAAGTATGAAATTTAAAATTTAACGACAAGTGAAAAACCGTATAAAATAATAGTGTAGTAATCTTTAATCTACATGAAATGATAGTGTAGATTCTAGGAATAATTATATTAATTCGCACAAATAACAATGCGAATTAATACGATTATTTCGGGATTATTTAAATTAATTTATTGGATGTCATTTATTGTTGTTATTGCTTGTTTATTTACTTTGACACCATCCCTGTTATCACACTGCAAGTTCCCTTTGCTATGCTTGATTTTGAATTGAAATGGAATCGGGTTGAAATGATAAATACCCAAATAAAACTTGACTTAGGATAGAAAATTTAATAAAACCCGATTGGTCAATAATTTGATTTGAAATAAAATAAAGATTTTATTTGAATAATAAAGTTTTGAAATAAAATTGGAACGTAAATTTTGATGAAAGGAAAATGTTAATACTGAAATCTGAAACAAAATATTAATGTAATAGTTGTTGAAAGAATGTTGTTTTAAAATTAATTATTGACAATAAAATTTGGAATTATTCATTTAATTAAGTTTGAAATGATTTAATAATTAAATTTGAATTTATAATTAAGTTGAAATTATTAAGTTTTGAAATTATTAATAATTAAGATTGAAGTATTTAATAATTGAATAAGATTGAAGTATTTGATAAGTGAATAAAAAAATTGAATTCTATGATAAGAGATTTAACTTTTGAATAAGTGAATTTGAACTTCGTTAATAAATGAAATTAGGTTTCTTTTAAGTTTGGAAAGATTATTTAAGTAAGTTAAAGTGAAATTTGATTTCTCGAATGTATGAAATTTAGTTTCTTTATTAATTGAGTTTGGAATCTGTAACTATGTAAAGAATAAGTGAAAGTGAATTTCTTAACAAGAAATAAATGTGTTTTATTGAAATTAATGTAAGAATTGTAATTTAAGGAATTTGATTTGACAAATGTAATTTAATAAAATTTGTAAGTTTTGATATAATGAAGTTAACTTAAGTGATTGATTTAATGACTTGGAAATTAAAAATAATTGTTTTGGATGTTAAATTAACTTAACGAATCTTGAATAAAATCGATAAATGAATTTAAATTGATTTGAATATTAAATTTAATTATTTTAAATAATTTCGGAATGAAGCTTTTGTATGAACTTGAATCAATATTTGAATTGTTTAAAATAAAATTGAAATTGAATTATAAGATTTTGAAATGGTAATTTGGAAGTTTTGAAATGTAAATTATGGAAATTGATATAGAAAGACAAATGGAATGTTATTACGAATTCTAGTTGAAATTGAAATTGATTGTTTGAAATATATTAAACGACCAATCGGTGTAATAATACGTAGTTATTAAGAGATCGGGATCGGATATGGACATACTCTCTGTCGATACCGAAAACCACTTTAATAACTATTATACGAGGAGAGTTGATCCAGAATGAAGTGGATGGTTTGGTGAACGCATTGACTGAAGAAAGAGAACGATATTGGATGACCCCTGACATGACTAAAACAGGAGCTGCGCCGGTCCATTGAGGTTCGCCATCTCTAGCGGACACACTTCTTCGATACCGTATCTATTACTTTTGTGATTCGATTTGGGTGCACCCCTCGATTTGGGAGTGTTGTTTCGCGGTGTTGAGGTAGCTGCTGGCTATGCTCAACATCAGTCCGGATCACGCAACTAGTAGTATCCTAGTTGGTATCGCCTCATGTACCTTGTCATACTGATTATCCTATTCGCGACCACTACGTTTTGTTTTGTGTTATACCTATGGGGTACCCTCTGATAACCACTAGTTTACGGTGGGGTTTACGGTGTTGTATAGACTATGGCATTATAAAATGTGTTAAGGAGAATTATGGTAACGCCTTAACGCTATTTTAATACTTTATATTACTGATAGACATTATCTACTTAGCGTACATTACTACCTAGTAGATAGTTTAACGGATCCTTAGAGGATGGTTATTCCAAACATCCTTTGAGTTACTTGTATTTCAATTTCTATCTCACTTGAGCTGGATTTATTGATATAAGAATATTAATCCTGACTCGAATGTCTTGTGTTTTGCTTTACGCTCGGGTCAGACTGAGTGTACCAGTAACTGAGACTCACCTTTGGAGTTGGAGCTTTGCTTGAAGATCCAGCCATCTATTCTGCTTTCAGTATTCGATGATTCCAGTGATGTGTTCTGATTTATATCTGATGTATCGTATTACTCTTCTGTTGTAAACTCTGATGTATTTTATATATTTATATAGTAGCTTCATGAACTACTATCTCTTTTATTTCCGCTGCATATTATTACTCTGTGTCTGTGATTCTGTGACTATTTATGTACTGTATATCTCAGTTTTGCCAAATTTAAATTAACAATTCGGTATTTTGAATTATCCAAGTCCGACATGTGCGGATGCGAATAGTCCAAAATAGCGGGCCGTTACAGTTACCGTATATTTTTGTACCAACACTTATAAGTGTTACCGTATATTTCGTTACCAACACTTATAAGCGTTACCGTATATTTCTATACCAACACTTATAAGTGTTACCGTATATTTCGTTACCAACACTTATATGTGTTACCGTATATTTAGGTACCAACACTTATAAGTGTTAGTAATACGTATGTTTGTAACACTTATAAGTGTTACAAATTTGGCCGCTCCATTCCTCACAGTCCATTAGTAACACTTAAAAAGTGTTACTGAAATTATTTGTAACACTTATAAATGTTAGAATTTGCCTGTGTTGGTGTAGTGTCCCTATCATGTTGAAAATCCAATTCCAATACGAACCATTACGGTTTTGGTTGCAGAACCTAGTATGCCATCAAATTTAACAAACGTAACAATTTCGACTATTTTGATATGTTATTTGAAAAAAAAAATTCAAAAGAATGTCATTAAAGATAATATCAAATTATTTCAGTATAAAAGTGTTTTGGTTATCGTATGGTAAAAACCCGTATGTGTTTATGAGCGGCGTGGTCTTATGAGACACCCTTCTTTTCTAAATGTTTGATTTACATCAATCTAATCTATACATTTAAAATTCAAGTTTTTTCATGCTTATTTATCAAGCCTTATCAGGGTATTTTTAATAATCGGGTCAGATCCAAGTGGTTTCAGGTTTAGCAAAAGATGCTTGGAGGTTCCAAAGGAGAGCTGGATATCTTTATCAACGTATGCACGTATTCTATTTTCCACTGCATTTGTTTTGTTGTTTTTCAGCAATTGTAAGGATAGAGATTTTTAACTATCTAGGTTGAATATAGGTTAGACTTTGATATATACATATGTAAAATTTCGGCTATAAAAGATTTTTTGATTAATATTATATGTTATTCCATTCGTGGGAGATTTTATTTTCTATTATGTTTCTATCTTTATTTTTTTCCGCTAACTATTTTCTTTTTCATTCAAATTGGATTTGACATGTGTAGTTTATTGTCAACTTAAAATGTATGGAATTATAGGTCGTTACACAATTAGTGAATGTACTATTCTTGAAATCTACTATACATGACTCATTTTAACAATAGTTAACATAAAGATTTTGGTATGTTTGACTTTCTTAGTGCCCTCATGTGTAACTTGCAGTGTTCTCCATATTTCATATGTAGACCTACAAATAGACACTACCGAATTCATTCTTATCCGGTGAACAAAATAAAATATTCATGGCTTTAGAGTTACTTTGTGCAAGCGCCTTTAGGTCAGCAGTCCTTTGTGAAAAGTTAGTTTGGGGTTCGGTATATTCATTTTGTGTGACATAGCAAATATTTAGACTAGTTGACTATAAATGGATTATTATTCTACATGATTAAAATGTGTAATTACTGTCATTGATAAGTAGGGTCTAGTAGTAGACTATCCTTCGACAATGGTGTTACTAACAAGTGAACTAATAGTGTTGTTAGCCATTTAAACTTTTCAAAATTCAAAATCATGTATACTTTAGAAACCAATGCCCTAATATGAAATGTTAGTTTATGGAAGTAAGGATCTCAAGGCTAATTTAACACTAGAGGTGGGGTAAATAGTGTTTGATAACTTTTATGAATTCTTTTAAGACTATAATTTGAACAATACAAATTGACAATCACATATGCAAACACATACATATATAAATCCAATAAAAGAAAAAAGTAAAGAGTTTTAGAGATCACAAAAGAATTTTCGTACTGATTCAAAGTTACCGTACATCTAGTCCCATACAATTAGATTTCTTTTCAAATACCATAGTTCATACAATCTCAACTTCAAGGCTACGAGACACACCTGTCAGATTTTTAAATCTCCGGGTACAATCATTGATTCGGATGGGACACCGGCACATCCACTTGGGTTGAAATGGGACATCAAGCATACCCACTTGATTCAGTCAAGACACAAGCGCGCCTACTTGGATTTCAGGGACACCAAGCACAACCAAGAGTATTTAAATATGATTTGATAGAGTTTACAAAATCAATTTCTTGATATTGTTAATCCTATAACCTCTTGTATAGCGCTTCGGTCTTGATTTGAGTGAGAGATGAGAGAGGTCAAAAGGTATACAGTAGAGAATCTAACCAATAGACTTTGAATTTGATTCTGATTGAATTTAAGAAGATTTTAAGTAGAATTTCTTTTAGAAATCAAGAGAGTGAAAGAGGAGAGAGAATATGAGAAATTAGTTAACCAAAATTTGTTGAGAGAACCCATATTTATAGAGAAAAAACAGTCATGTCATTCGCGAAGAGATACCATGAAAAACACTTCCATACAAAATTTGAATTTTGAAAATATTGGACCATATATCGACTTATGGGTATTAAATATGCCAACATATCCTTTGCAAATTTGAAAATTTCTTAATAAAAATTATTTTGAAAATATTGAGTTCGTAAAATATTTTGATAATTTGTAAAACTTAGGAAAACTTTATAAAATTATTTTGAAATATTTTAATGTAAAGGATTTAAATATAAATAATATATACAAAAATGATATATATAAAGTACAAGTGAATGTATGTTAAAATCAAAGTATTAATGAATGTCAAAAATATACTTTTGAATACCGTACTATTTAGAAAATATTAAACGAAAAACTATATCTAAATATAATAAATTAAAAATATGTTAAAACATAAAATGCTTAAAAACCTAATTACTCAAAATATTATAAACGTTTTTACAAAAAGTAGTTTAAAAATTGTTTGAAAACTATTTTGGAAAATCATTTTGAAAATAGGAATCCTTTAAAAATCATTTTTGAAAACGAGGGTATTTGAAAATCATTTAAAATCAGAGAATAGATTTTAAAAACCTTTTTGGAAAATGAAGAAAGATCAAAGAGTTGCTACCAGGATTTTAACGAAATAATCTATGACTTTATAACTTAGCTTGATATCTTGAATCTTCAAATTCAAGAGTCTTCAATCTTTGACTCTTAAATCTCTATGTGAGCCTCTTGAATCTACTCTTGATACTGTACAATCTTCTTAATCAATACCCGCCTAATATCATGCACTATATATTATATATACCTTGACAAACAATATTAGTATCTATATTCTATATAATGTCATATAGTTGTTGCCATCAAAACCAATGGCTTTTCTAATTTGATTCAACTTAAGTTGTATCATTTCACTTATGATGTCGCTCTTTCAATGTTTTTGCACTTGTGGTACTTGGTACCATGGTTATAGCCTACATAGATTTTATACTAAAGTCCTGTAATATATAGGCAAGTAAATACTATGGCATTCAAATAGGGTTATCCTAACCTATTTTCCTATTCAAACCTAGCAATTGAAATCCTAATTCTAAGTGAAGTCCAAATTTAAATGACACTATAATCTAAAATTATTTTAACATCGAAGGTAATCGACTAGGTGGTTTATTGTTCACATGCAACTGTTATGCAACACAAACTATGCATCGTATGTCAGTATGTCATAACTTTCTTAAATAAATAACTTCTTTCAAATCCGAGGGATGATTGGAAAGACTATTATTATTCTTTCTTCTAAATCATACCAAAATTTTCCAAGTCTTATTTTCTATGAAAACCGCCGTCGCATTCCCAGTGTGTGTAAATAGAAATATATTTCGCTTAATGGGAACCAAAATCCTTGAATTAACCATTCCTTGCACAATCTTACTCTAACTTCATATAGGATATCTTTTGTAGTGTAAACTTCCAAATTTATCATTCCCTAATGTCATCCCGTTAATGGGACCTTTTTCCCAAATGTAACATCGCACCATTTTATTCCATTTATTTTATGGTCAAGACAACTCAATATAGAACGGTGTCTTTCCATTATTATCTAATAGACATAATGACAAATACTTAACTAACACGGTACCCAATAACTCAACTAGGAACATCTAAAATGGACGATGTCCTACCTAGTTAACATTTTATGAAACTCTTGTCACCTCAGCCCTAATAACATGCTTGTAGTTGCGGCGACAACTCAAGTACCAATTAATTTATAAATATCGCTACATAATGTAAACTATAAGATGACAACCTACTTGCTTGGTTACTTAAAATTCACCAAGTCAAAACAACATGCCTAGTACATGTAACTTCATAAGCCAAAAGCAACATGTGTGGCATAACGTTACCTGAAATGTTGGATCAACGCCACCTACCCATAAGTAATCCAAATCGTCTTACACTCTCGACGATGTTAAACAACCAATAATTAGAGGACTTATAATATATAAACAAATTAAATCACCTCTAAGACTTGAGAGAAAAACAATAGCTATCATCTCAAGATCGTGAGTTAGATAGTTCTTCTCGTGTATTTTCAGCCATTGACTAGGATACCAAACAACTCTACCCTCCTGTATCAAAACAGTGTCACATCATGTACCACAAGTACTGATAGATACAACAACTGCCTTCGAATTATCGAGGAATACTAAAATAAGTTCACTAGTCAACAACTCCTTTAGCTGACTAGAAGCATGCTCATATTCCAAGTTCCATGAAAAACTAAATTATTCTTATAGCAGCCAGCCAAACCGAGAAAATTTCTTACATCTACAGCATTCCTTGATACAGTAAAACGTTTTGGCTCACTCTTTCTTTATTCTGAAATATGTTTTATCCAAATCATACTTTCCAAACCTTCTAACGCAAAGATTGTATAATTCAAATCATACTTGGGTAGAAAAACACAAAATGATATTCACTTTCCACTATTATAAGAAGATTGATCTAGTACTCAACCCATTCAATTCAAATGTTGATTAAAAAGGTCACCAAATATCCATTTACTTCCTATCTCTCCCCCAAAAATTTCAATGCTTCTCAACTTCACAGTCAATTTAGTCCCCGCAGGCTTTGTAATCCTATTTGTCTAACTCCAACTCAATTCTTTTATTTTAAGTTTAAGTGATAACTGTAATACTTTCATTTTACCCTTTTAAATTAAGACCTTTGGTTTTAACATCATTTCCACAAAATCTAATGAGTTTCCAAAATTGTAAAATCCTCTGTTAATTTTAACAAATGTTTCATTTTGACAAAAATCATGATGTTTTCCTTCAATTCAAATTTTATCCCAAAATGGTTCATCTTGACTTAGAAAAATGGACATATAAACATATCTTTCTATAATTTTCCTTTATAAATAAGGAAGTTTAACATAAGTGTATTTTTAAAAGATAATGTGGTATTCTAACTTATTATTATTATTTTATAGTACGACAGAACATTTATAAAAGATGTTTTCAAGCACTAACACTTAACTTTATTTATAAAATAGATTCAAAAGTTGGGTTTTACCTACTTCATAAATTTTCTTTTAAAGTTCCATTATCAGAAGCAAAGTACACATTAAGGGTAAGTGCAACAATGTGCCTTAAAAACATGGAGTGCATGGGGTTTCCATCCTTCTTTTCTTAAATATCAAAACATGTACTGTTTCTAACTTTTAGAAAATATTTCCACCGGTTAATCAATTAAATCGGAGTAGATAAAAGAAAATTACACAAGCCCGGTTATACCCAACAATTCTTTAAGTGCATGGGGTATCCGTCCTTCTTTTCAAAGATAATGAACTCATGTTTATCTTCCAATAAAGTGTCAACATCAATATAAAAACACTTTAGATATACATTTAAGTTAAAAGGAGCCATTGCAACTACTACCAAAATAAGAATAAGACTTCCACCTTAAATGGGGAGATTTGCTCTAAGTTTTTAAGTCCTTTCATGTTCCCATTACACCCTATCGCATTGCACTTTTATTATATAGGTCCAACAATAATAATCTTCTTTCACTCACTCTTAAATCCATAATTAACGTGTAGTACTAGTTGGTATAGGAAACCTCTACTAGCATTTTTTATGGATAAATCAAAACAAATGTAAAGGTTTTATTTTTCATCTCAACTATTATAATATTAACATTTGTCCTGCCTCACAATCATTTGCTTGTATAAGGGAAAAGCTAATAACTACCTTATGAGTCAAAGTGTATAGGGTGTTTGTGTATATATAAAAATATACATATTAGAATATTACAAATATGCTTCCTTGGTGAGATTAGGCTCAGGTCTCTTCGCTTGCAGATATCGGCGGAACTATATAGGGATGTTCACGCCTGGGATCATAGCTACCTTACCTAAGCCATTCCCATTAAAGTTGCCCATTCTCATTATCTGTGATTATGAATTATTAGCAACTTTTCTGCGTATAGTATTAAATAAGAATAGAGCAAATACGTATTTCCATATTATGCTTATAGGTAAAAAGCCATTGAAAAACTACGTATACGCACACATACTGTAGAAACCCAATTTGAAATTTTTTTTGATAACTTTTTGGAAAATCCCCATATTTTTTCAAAATGTTCAAGTATGCTCTCTCAATACATACCTAACTCCTAAGGAATCTTAACTTAGGCTCCTAGGGGTGACTTTCAAACTCGTGTCGAGGCCAAGAAGTACGAGCTACCGAGTTTTTAAACATTACATAGACTAAAGATACAATGATAAATTTCTAAGACATTCTGTACTTTCAGATCTCACGGCGGAAGGTGGAAGAATATGTATACAGAAAAATAGTCATCTTAGAAAATATATCAGAAAACACAATCTCAAAACATATGTAGTCATAATCCAAAGTTTACATAAATACAACATGAAGTCTAATAAATACTATGTACGATAAATAATTACATGGAGAGTAAATGAAAATAATAAACAATTCCAATGCCAAACTCGCCTCTTTAGTACTAATTCTCCTATGATGGGAAAAAAAAGAAAGAGTGGGTCAAACAAAAGTCTGATGAATGAGTTACATCATTAATATATCACATTCACATGCAATTGATTTTCTTAATACTCTATGTAACCTAAGGTGCCCTACTTATGTTCGTGAACTACTTACTAAGGTAGGTTTCATTAACCTAAGGGTATAGTACAAAATATAACTACACCAACCTACTTTAACATCTTGTAAAGGCTTAAATTAGGATCGAACAACTAATCAAACCTTAAACGACTAAGGATCGGCTAATAGCTACTGGAATTATTCCAACGTAGGGACACCTACAATATCAACCTTGGGACTACATTCCTAAATTACGACTACATATATAGAATTTACACACTAACATGGAGCCCGCAATATCGACTCATGCCAATGGCGTCTTAGGGTCCGCTACATCTGTGTCCACTCTTAATGGTAACGTAACGCCTCTTATCACACCATGCCAGGTATCCATCAACAACATAGTATTGCATCCTCATAACCATGCATGCTAAGGAAAATTCATTAGTGTTGGGATGACACTTCTCCAAGCATCATCGTCAGTGTTACGTGTACACCATGAAACCTCATGTGAGTGTAATTTGCAATAGAATAGCACCAGTCGAATATTGACCCCGCTGAATAAATAATGTCAGGCCTCATTGCCCACATACACATCTATCCAGTCCCGTAACGTCCAAGAGTCGTAAACCTAGGGAGCCGATTTCATTTATATATAATAATATATATGTAATAAACTTATAGCTTGAGCCTTAGGTGGAGTTTAGATCGTGCCTGTTATGCGATAATTGATCGACCGCTTGCTGTTGATCGACTTCAATGAGCGTGTCAACTAGTCGTAATTCTTTTATTCTTTTTCTTCTGCTTGAATATTCATTCTCTGTTAACTACGAATTGTCCATTACAGTAACCTTAACCTGAAAATCCCAATTTATAATCTTTCCTAATTTCATATTTAATTTTAGTAAATCAAATTAACTTAGATTTAGGATCAACAAGGTTTTATCTATTAGTATTTAATTTAACAAAGGGCATGTTTAACCTAAATCAACGTTAACTTTAACTAATTCTAGATTAAAAAGAAAGGGTCATATTCATGTTAAATTATCACTAAATTCTCAATCCACTATAGTTAATTGATAAAAATTAAATTAAATGACTTTGGATCAAACAGAGTATAACAAAATCAATTATACGTGAATCCTCGTATTAATTATTAACCTACTCACCGCTTATTAGCTTTTTCCTCTTTGATTTGTGTTGAATTGTCGTACCTTCTACTTGTTGATCTCTCCTTTTTGCGATTGATTTCATTTTCAACTTATTTTAAAAAAATTATTTCAAAATTTTCTTTTTCAGGAAATAGAGATTTGGAGGGGAGATAGAATTCGGACGTACTGCTTGTTGATGAATGATTAGGTTTTAGGGTTACTATCCTATTTATAATAGCACGAACAAATACCGACCGTTGATTTAATATAATTAAATTTGGGTCATTTTGGCCCAGGCTAACCCTAGCTGATATGTGCCCACCGATCGATCCCTTGGTTCAAGATGGTCGACTGCTATGTGTCGACGGCCGCAACTACGATGTCAACTGGTTGAGTTATAATTGTTAATTATTTTTAACGTTAATTATTTACTATATATATAATCTAATTATTTTTGAATTCAGACCTTTAAACGTTAATATCTTTTTCATACTAGCTTCAATTTGTCCATAAAACTGCTACGAACGCTACGGTGCAAGTCTCATAGCCAAATTTGAACATTTGCAAAAATTCCCCTTTTACCTTTGTTATATTTAAATTCAATCAATTGATTAAATTTTCAATTAATTTTTGTGGGGTGCAACAGGGAGATGGGAGGTTTTCCATTCATAAGAATGTTCCTTAATTATAGTAACCTTCTCGTTAGTTAAACATACTTGCTTTAGACGCACATCTGACTAGATTTTTCATGATTGCCCTACTGTTGGTTGATTATTTATGATAACATAATACTTTCTATGGTACTATTATTGGACTAGGTGCATTGACAGTAGAGTAAAATGGCGAAATTTCAATAAAATACTTTCATTTAGTTTTGCACTAGAGCTTATTTTGTATTTACATAAATAATTGATTTATACTAAATTGTATTTAGTGATTATCAGTAAAAAGAGAGTTCGTTATATGTATTTGACTATCGCCTAATTTGGTTTAATTTTATTTATTTATTATATATATTTGTAAGTTTAATTATTATTTGAATTTGAGTTAAATCAATTTTATATTTAATTTAAAGATTTATATTCATAATATGAATGTCAATATGCAATTAAATGAACTAAGAGATGTAAGAAATAAACAATAAAAGGATGTTTGTGATCACTAGGATTTATGGTCACGTAGTATGTATATACAATTTCTACAACTAACTTAATATCATATTAACATATTTTGCATTTAATACGGAGATACGTAACATACATACATTTATACAAGTATATTTATATGTTACTTATAAAATTAGTGTATATACATATACATACGTACATAGTTTTCCATTTATGTAATAATAATAATTTAGTGTGTGTGTGTATATTAAAGTATATTTTATTTATTATAATATTTGTGTGTGTGTGTGTGTAAATATAGGAATTTAAAATTAGATATAATCTTATCCACATTAATACACATACAAACACATAAACATATGTATATAAATATTTTTACATGTCCTGAATGAAATGTTTTTTATAATTTTAAAACCTGAAAACATTTGTGTGTGTGTATAGGACTTTGGCACGCACGATGCACGTGCGCGGTAGGAATTGGTATTAAAACACTTTTTATAAGGTTTTTTTTGGATTTTACAAAATGACTTTAACGTGTATGTAATGTTGCAATTTTAACGTGTGTACATGCATAAATCAATCCTTTATCAAAATATGAATGAGATTGAGTTCTTTTAGGAAATAATCAAACAGGTAAAGAAAGCAATCAACTGTTACATGAACATCTAGATAAATCAAACAAATATTAAAGTTAACGCTTCCAGTTGTTTGAAATGTAGAAAACTTGCATCATCTGTCTTTTAAAATGTATTAAACCATCGTATTAAAATACAGAGATTTTTTCTTGTCGACTATAAAATTGCACTTCCTATGATACTTCCTTCCTCATAAACCCTCAGTATGCTAAAGGATTAAACTACTTGACGCTAGTGTATAGATTATGAATTTTCCGTTACATTGATATAGTAATAAAAATTTGTAAATTTAAATTAATGTAATGATTTTTCTCCATGCTTTTTCAAGGTTGATGTCAATGGCAGTAGCTTGTAAGTAATCTGTAAGAATTAAAGTATAGTTGTAGCAATCATATTCTCTCCTCCTTGTCCCGGGCTTAAGACCGACATCAGTAATATATAGATGACGGAGTTAAAAACGTTGTTAATATATTTTTTACATAAATTACCATTTTATTATAGTAATAACAATGGAATATATTTTTTATATGCAAATTACATAATTAATGCAATGATATAATTTCTAAATGCACTGCTTGAAAATATGGAAAATAAAATAAAATGTAGAAAATGGTGTTAACTATAATTCTCGCCTATCTATGGTTATATAAAAAAATACCTTATGTAAGTGGAGTAATATAATAAGTATAGAATACACATGAGTATGCATGTTGAGGTACAGTATTTACTATAAAAATAAGGCGTATGAAGTGAAGATCATGAAGTATAGTTAACTATGTTCATAATTACATGTCAGTAATACTTCTTTACATACTAAATTTCTAGCATATCCTTTCTATTTCAAATCTTTTCATTTTACATCAAAACTTTTATTGTTTTTCGACCAACTCCTCTAGACAAAGCAATATGTAGCTGACCATGACTGAAAACATATTCGGGAAGATAAATACCAATTTGAGGGATGGTTTGTCCTTATGGTTTATTAATTGGTAAGGAAAAGCCTAATTTAATAGGAAATTGCTTACGTATTAGGTTGAAATGCATGTTTATTAATAAGTTATATTTTAAAGATAGAAAATAATGTAATTTTTTTCCAGTAGAGTAACTAGTATATTTTTTAATACCAAAAAATGATTAGATTAAGTAATAAATGAATTTTGATGACAATAAACCATGTCGAAATGTTAAATGTAGAGCCTTGACATAACCATATAAAAACAGAATCATATCAAATTAAATTAATAAATAATTAATATACCTGCTTTATATTGTTGTTTTAGTTCACGGTTGCTTTAGATTTTATACATATTGGAGAATGATAAAGAGTGGAATGAAGAAGTCTCGGGATATAACAATCGGTATCAACTCACTGCCATTGATTCAAGATCCAAGGGCTTATATTATTTCTTTCATTTAGAAGTGGTCTGGGCCGAATCTCCCAAGCCCAACACTGACTTATATAAATTGCAAGTTATGTACAATGTATGATATTCATTATTCATATACAACTCTCTGTATTTTTGATCAAGTAATAAAGATCAGAATTATTTGTTTCAAATTCTGATATGGTATCAAAGCTTCATCGCTTAATAGCATTAAAAGATCTAATTGTAGAAGGAAACTCATTAGAAAGTTAGACACAAAATCATCATTTGAGTTCCATATTTCCCTCTCATCAGATTAAAACATCATCATCTGAGAGGAGACCAACACTAATCGCATAGGCCATGCCAGTTTTCAAGCTCTAGCTGCATAAGAATCATTGTTGAGTCAAAAAAGAACAGAAATCAAAATCTCAGAAAACAAAATCAAGAATTCAAAATCATCAAAACAAAAACCAAGGAAAGTGCCATCTTGAGAAAAATTCATCAGATTAACACATCATCATTAGAAATTTTCTGGTTGCATCTTACCTGGCAGCATCTTGATTGAGATCTTGATTCTACATTCTTGTTAAGATTTACTACTCTTTGCTTTCTTTTCTTCAACGCTGTCTTTTTTAATTTTGAGATCATCATGGGTGATGAAGCACATTCTAAAGCACCCATCAGTGGTAGTGAGTCACAACACACTACTGACAGTCGCTATGCTCTGATACCAAATGAAAGTGACTACTATGGCTAGCTATTACTTAGGATCATGTAATATGGAATATAATAAAATTTAAATGCGGAAACAGATGATAATAGCAAAGTAAATGAAAATAAGTAAAATAAAATAAGCACACCAGGAATTTTTATACTGGTTCGAACTTCCCGTTCTACGTCCAGTCGCAGACTCCTTTCTGGAATTTCACTAACAACTATCCTTACTTAACCCGAAGGAACAGGTTTATACAACCCTTGAACAACCGAACAAGGGACCTGAGCAGCAGAACAGGATCTCACCTCAACAGCCGAAGAGGACTTCAACTTATACAGAATGTATGTGACACAATGTGTTCTTTAATAACACGAATTTGTCTCTTGATAGTAAAATCTTCCTATAATCTTTCTCCTTTACGATATATGTGTAAATGCGTGAAGATTAAGGAAGTAGGAAATGAATTTGAATGATGTTGAGGGCACAAAAGTATTAGAATCAAGAATTTCAAGAATAGAATAATAATCAATAGAAATGCTGATTTTAAAACTTGATTCTAATGTGTTTGTATAGATAATAAATAGTTGCAATTGTTCATGAAGAGTTATCATCAAGAGTTATGTTTATCTGTTGGATTAAAGATCGCACCTCTTCATGAACAGAAATGTCTTTTCAAAAAAAATAGCTGTTGTAAATATTCAGACGTCTGAAATTAGAAATTCAAACTTCTGAAATGCAAAAAAATCAAAACAGAAAGAAAATAGGCAAAAAATTGTTGTATTCAGACGTCTGAAATATAACTTTCAAACATCTGAATATTGTAGTTACAATATTCAAACTTCCAGAATCAGACATCTGAATTGAAGCATTCAGACGTCTGAATGTAACATAAAAATGAGATTTTCTTTTAAAGCAAATATATGAAATGATAATGTAGTGTATATCATATAGGAGAGATTTTAACATATTTTAAACTCTAGACACAGACTCAATACATACTTAGGACTCGAAGCTCATTTGAATCCGGTCTTTAATTGATTCCTGTAAAAACAAGTTAGTATACAATAATGACGTATATAGTTGTTATAGTCAAAATATTGTAATTACAAAATACCGTAAATACGAAGTTTCAACATTGGTATCAGAGAAAATGAAAATTACTGTTCGGATCGTGCAATATGGAATTATATTAAACAAGTGCGGAAATAAACTATAGCAATGTAAAGTGAGTAAAAAATAAAACAAGCACAAAAGGAATTTTTATACTGGTTCGAACTTCCTGTTCTACGTCCAGTCCTAGACTCCTTTCTAGAATTTCACTAACAACAATCCTCACTTAACCCGGAGGAACAGGTTTATACAACCCTTGCACAACCAAACAAGGGACCTGCGCAGCAGAACATGATTTCGCCACAACAGCCGAAGAGGACTTTAACTTATGCAGAATGTATGTGACACAATGTGTTCTTTAATAACACGAAATTGTCTCTTGATAGTACAATCTTCCTATAATCTTTCTCCTTTATGGTATATGTGTAAATGCATGAAGATTAAGGAAGTAGGAAATGAATTTGAATGATGTTGAAGGCACAAAAGTATTAGAATCAAGAATTTCAAGAATAAAATAATAATCAATAGAATTGGTGATTTTAAAACTTGATTCTAATGTGTTTATATAGATAATAAATAGTTGCAATTGTTCATGAAGAGTTATCATCAAGAGTTATGTTTATCTGTTGGATTAAAGATCGCACCACTTCATGAATAGAAATGTCTTTTCAAAAAAAAAATAGCCGTTGTAAAATATTCAGACGTCTTAAATTAAAAATTCAGACTTCTGAAATGCAATGAAATCAAAACAGAAAGAAAATAGACAAAAAATTGTTATATTCAGACGTCTGAATATTGTAGTTTACAACATTCAAACTTCCTGAATCAGACGTCTGAATTGAAGCATTCAGACGTCTGAATGTAACATAAAAATGAGATTTTCTTTTAAAGCAAATATATGAAATGATAATGTAGTGTATATCATATAGGGGAGATTTTAACATATTTTAAACTCTAGACACGGACTCGATACATACTTAGGAGTCGAAGCACATTTGAATCCGGTCTTTGATTGATTCCTGTAAAAACAAGTTAGTATACAATAATGACGTATATAGTTGTTATAGTCAAAATATCATAATTACGAAATATCGTAAATACGAAGTTTCAACATTCTCTCCCTTTTTGACGATGACAACTATATATATGCACAATATAAACATATATTTACTATAAGCTCCCCCTTAATATAAACTCCCCCTATATATCTTTCCCTTTGACATCGACAAAAAAGAAAAGTGTAAAATATAAACAAGGAATAGTAGAACAGGGAAGCATCAGAATCATCACAAGATACAAGAAACCAAAAATAGTAGCATCTGTTTAAGTTACATACCAAAAGAAGAAGTAGCATATGTTTAAGTTACAAACCAAAATAAACATCAGGAATTTTTAAAATAAACAGTGCAAAAAAGATTTGTTATGAGATATTGAAGTGAAAGTTCCATACTACCACTAATTTTAGAAAGATGAACTAGGATGATCATCACCTTATTCATCATCGTCGTCATCATCTTCATCATTGTTAGTACCGGAGCTAGATGACCATTGAAATGGTGCGGGATTAAAGACCTTGGTAGAAGTGGAAGATGAGCAACCGGTACGTTCCCAAATCTTGTTTAGGAAGCCACGAATAGAAATAAAATTCTTACTGGTTTGCTTTTCTAATCTATCAATCTTGGTAAAGAGCTTAGCCTGATTTTGAGAAATTGTAACAAAGGCTTGTTTAGGTGTTGATTCAAGGGAAAGCACTTCTATGTTATCATCATCATGCTCGGGAGCTTGTGGAGCAATGTGGTGATGAGGTTGATGAGGTTGAGGTATATTTTGATCCCGGTTTGTGATCCATTGTTGGAAAGAAATAAAGTTAAGGTTTTCTGGACGCTTAGGCAAGTTCATCAGACCTAAGATTTTGGATCCTAGCTCCTTTATAGGTGAAAATTCTGATTCTGGAAAAGTTACTCCATAATTTCTAAGAATTTTCATTATATATGCACCATAACGAAAAGTTTTATAACGACGGCGATGATTAACATCCATAAACTCCTCAAGAATAACACGACCCCAATTTATAGATTGTTCCAAATATATGGCATACAAAGCTTGGAAGTTGCATTTGTTGATAACTTCATAATTTCCGGTTCTCGGTAAGACGGAACGAATTAAAGCACGAAGAAGAATACGGGTTTGTAGTCAGAGTTGGACAGAGGTAAGCCTAGCGATATCGTCAGAAAGAAATCTATGAGAGACTTCATCTCTATATCCAAAGAGAGTGAAACATCTATTTCATCCAAATCTATTCCGGATGAAGGACATTGCAAAATATCTCCAAGACGAACTAACGGAAGATAGATTTTAACACCACATACCAAAGACCAAATACAGTCCTCTCTATTATGGGGATGACGATGGTCTAAGTTCATGTTTGCATAGAATAATTTAACTAAAAGATGATTTATCTTAACATTATTTGCAGAAAAGGATAAGAGAGATTCCAACCCACTTGAGCGAGCAATTTGTTGAATTATGTAGGGTTCAAATTCGTCAAACTTAACAAAAGCTCTCGGGAAAAAACCAGATCTATCCATCAGAGCAAATCTTTTCTTTGCTTCATCATTCCATAACCATTGATCTATATTTGGTGCAGATGAAGAGCTTGGAGCCCTTGGACGTTTTGGTCTTGGAGGCACTGGAGATTTTTGTTAAAAAAAATTGAAGATGAAGAGATAAAAAATGGAGTTTTGGAGGATAGAAAGGTGTCGTTTCGGATGAAGTAGGAGATGAAGTGGAAGATGAAAGTAATTAAGGTGGTTGGTGGAAGGATAAGTTTAAAAAACCCATTGAATTTTAAATCGCCGGTTGGATTCAGACGTCTGGAATTTCAATTTCAGACGTCCGAAATTGAAAATTTTAAACAAAAGAAAAACAGTGCAATTTGAGGTACTTTCAGACGTCTGAAATAGAGTGTTCAGACATCTGAATCTGAGTGAATAAAAATTCTTCAACAATATTCAGACGTCTGAAACATCTATTTCAGACGTTTGAAATATGTATTTCAGACACTGTTCCATAAATTTTTGATAAAGACATTGTTTCATATATTTGTGATATGTAATTATTTTTGAATGATTTACAAAATATGACTATGATTATTCAACAACAACAAATATAGATGAAAGAAATCATCTATCCGAATCACTCGAAGTCTCGCACTCTTTCGGTTCTATCTTGGTTATCTCTGTGTACGGTTGTATTGGAGATCAATATGGTTGACGTTCCCAAGAATTTGGAGAAACCGGAGGACGCTGTGAATTCGGCTCCCATCGATTCGAAGTAGAAGGTTGAACTACATCTTTCTTTGGAGATGTACCGTAGAATTTTAATGCCACTTGTTCAATGAAACTAAGTCATTTGGTGTTAAATTTCTGTTCGTAATACATTTCTCGCTGCAAATCCAACTGTTCTTTTTGGAAATGATGAATGTCGGATATTTTTTCTTTGGTTGATGGAGAACCGAAGAAAAGAAACAGTTGAGATTTCTTCTTTTCTGGCGTATAACCAGAATGTTCGCGTGAAGGACGAGGTTTATCCTGTTCATATGGTGTTGGAGTTGCCAAAATTTCGATAGAAGATGTAGAATAACTCGATGGAGAATTGTCCGAGCCGGAGTTGTTGTTGCATACTATTGAGAGAAGGCGGTGAAACATTTTGAAATCCATTGCAATAACTTCTTTGGTAATAAAAAAAACTATATGGGAATATGAGAGACTGAGTTTGTATGTATAAATAGATGAGCAAAAGTTTATATTTAGAACTTTTTGTTAAAGGAATATGTGGTTGAAAAGGTTTGGTTAGTATTACTCATTCGTTTAAAAAAGGAAAGAAAATAAAAGGTGGGGAAAGAACAACTATTAAGTTATCTAAAAAATTATGAACTATGTACTGTAAACCTATGAACTCTATTTTAATACAATATGTTCTTTTATAATCTGCAACATACAAATACCTTTTTAACATATAATATTCCTAACATATTATATATATGTATATTTTTCAAAATATCAATATTTATTATTAAATATATCATATATATATATATCAGTATATATATAAATCAATATTACATTTAAAACAGGTATATATTAAAAATTCAAAAAATATCAGTATTCATTATAAAAACAATAATCAAAGCAACATTTAAAAAACAATATTTATATACAAATCAGACAGAAGGTTTTGCAAAAGCATTGACTAATGTTGGTATAAGTTAACTATATAAAAAAATTATGAACTCAAGAATAAGAAACAAATATTAATATCAGCTGAAATTTTGAGATTATGAAATTTAGTAATAGTTATCTGTTATCAAGAAGTTATGAAGAAAAGTTACAAATCTTAATATAAAACAAATCATAGATTTTTAAAAGAGACAATACCAAGCTCTCGTCTCAATTTGATAAAAACATTTTCTAAAAGAGTTTTGTAAAAGTATCAGCCAACTGATTTTCAGAAGAAACAAAATCCAACTTTATTGTTCCTTTTTCAACATTGTCACGAAGAAAATGATGAGGAATGTCAATTTGTTTTGTTCGTGAATGACTGATAGGATTTTTAGACAAGTTAATAGCACTAGAGTTGTCACAATATATGGTTGAATTTGATAAATTTATATTGAAATCTTTAAGTGTTTGTTGCATATAGATTATTTGGGTACAAGCCAAAGCAGCAGAAATATATTCTGCTACACATGTAGAAAGAGAAACGCAATTTTGCTTCTTGCTAAACCAAGATACAAGTGATTTTCCAACAAAAGGGAACGCACCATTTGTACTTTTTCGATCTGTTCGAGAGCCACCGAAATCAGCATCACTATATGAAACTAATTCAAATGGACATTCTTTATGATAAAATAGACCGAAATCCTTGGTGTTAGTGAGATCACGTAATATACGTTTTACTGCTCTTAAATGTGATTCCTTTGGATTGGCTTGGAATCTAGCACACAAACATACACTCATCATTATGTCAGGATGACTTGCAGTTAAATATAGTTTTGATCCAATCATACTTCGGTATAGTTTTTGGTCAGCACTTTTGCCATTGTCATCTTTTTCAAGATGTGTTGTTGTACTCATTGGAGTTGATTTGGCAGAAGTATTTTCCATTCCCTTATTTATTCACGAAAAATTCCCTAATCACGTTTATAAACTTAAGAAAGCTCTTTACGGTTTAAAACAAGCATCGCGTGCTTGGTATGAACGGCTAAAGACATATCTAATTTCTTCGGGATTTCAAATTGGGAAAGTTGATCGAACACTTTTTATTAAACATTCGAAAAAGGATATTTTAATAGTTCAAATTTATGTTGACGATATCATTTTCTGTTCTACTAATGACAAGTTGTGTCAGTACTTCTCAGAAATAATGTCCGAGGAATTTGAAATGTCTCACATGGGAGAATTAACATATTTTCTTGGTTTACAAATTAAAAAACTTCAAAATGGCATATTCATTAATCAAGAAAAATATTGTGATAATTTAATCAAATATTTCGAAATGGAAAATACTTCTGCCAAACCAACTCCAATGAGTACAACAACACATCTTGAAAAAGATGACAATGGCAAAAGTGTTGACCAGAAACTATACCGAAGTATGATTGGATCATTACTATATTTAATTGCAAGTCGTCCTGACATAATGATGAGTGTATGTTTGTGTGCTAGATTCCAAGCCAATCCAAAGGAATCACATTCAAGAGCAGTAAAATGTATATTACGTGATCTCACTAACACCAAGGATTTCAGTCTATTCTATCCTAAAGAATGTCCATTCGAATTAGTTTCATATGGTGATGCTGATTTCGGTGGCTCTCGAACAGATCGAAAAAGTACAAGTGGTACGTTCCATTTTATTGGAAAATCACTTGTATCTTGGTTTAGCAAGAAGCAAAATTGCGTTTCTCTTTCTACATGTGAAGCAGAATATATTTCTGTTGCTTTGTCTTGTACCCAAATAATCTATATGCAACAAACACTTAAATATTCCAATATAAATTTATCAAATTCAACTATATATTGTGACAACTCTAGTGCTATTAACTTGTCTAAAAATCCTATCAGTCATTCACAAACAAAACGTATTGGCATTTGTCATCATTTTCTTCATGACAATGTTGAAAAAGGAACAATAAATTTGGATTTTGTTTCTTCTGAAAATCAGTTAGCTGATATTTTTACAAAACCTCTTTTAGAAAATGTTTTTATCAAACTGAAACGAGAGCTTGGTATTGTCTCTTTTGAAAATCTATGATTTTTATATTAAGATTTGTAGTGCTTCATAACTTCTTGATAACAAATAACTATTACTAAATTTCATAATCTCAAAATTTCATTTGGCTGATATTAATATTTGTTTCTTATTCTGGAGTTCATTTTTTTATATAGTTAACTTATACCAACATTAGTCATTGCTTTTGCAAAACCTTCTGTCTGATTTTTATATAAATATTATTTTGCAAATGTTGCTTTGATTATTGTTTTTATAATGAATATTGATATTTTTTGAATTTTTAATATATACGTGTTTTAAATGTAATATTGATTTTTAAATATATATATATATATATATATACTGATTTATATATATATGATATAATTAATAATAAATATTGATATTTTGAAAAATATACATATATATAATATGTTAGGAATATTATATGTTAAAAAGGTATTTGTATGTTGCAGATTATAAAAGAACATATTGTATTAAAATAGAGTTCATAGGTTTACAGTACATAGTTCATAATTTTTTAGATAACTTAATAGTTGTTCTTTCCCTACCTTTTATTATTTTCTTTCCTTTTTTAAACGAATGAGTAATACTAACTAAACCTTTTCAACCACATATTCCTTTAACAAAAAGTTCTAAATATAAACTTTTGCTCATCTATTTATACGTACAAACTCAGTCTCTCATATTACAATATAATTTTTTTTTTACCAAAGAAGTTATTGCAATGGATTTCAAAATGGTTTACCTCCTTCTCTCAATGGTATGCAACAACAAATCCGACTCGGAAAATTCTCCATCGAGTTATTCTACATCTTCTATCGAAATTTTGGCAACTCCAACACCACATGAACAAGATAAACCTCGTCCTTCACACGAACATTCTGGTTATACACCAGAAAAGAAGAAATCTCAAAGGTTTCTTTTCTTTGGTTCTCCATCAACCAAAGAAAAAATATCCGACATTCATCATTTCCAAAAAGAACAGTTGGATTTGCAGCGGGAAATGTATTACGAACAGAAATTTAATGCCAAACGACTTAGTTTTATTGAACAAGTGGTATTAAAATTCTACGGTACATCTCCAAAGAAAGACGTAGTTCAACCTTCTACTTCGAATCGATGGGAGCCAAGTCCACAGCGTCCTCCGGTTTCTCTAAATTCTTGGGAACGTCAACCATATTGGTCTCCAATATGACCATACACAGAGATACACAAGATAAAACCGGAAGAGTGCAAGACTCCGAGTGACTCGGATAGACGATTTCTTTCATCTATATTTGTTGTTGTTGAATAATTATAGTCATATTTTGTAAACCATTCAAAAATAATTATATATCACAAATATATGAAACAGTGTCTTTATCAAAAATTTATGGAACAATGTCTGAAATACATATTTTAGACGTTTGAAATAGATGTTTCAGACGTCTGAATATTGTTGAATATTTTTTATTCACTCAGATTCAGACGTCTGAACACTCTATTTCAGACGTCTGAAAGTACCTTAAATTGCACTGTTTTTCTTTTGTTTAAAATTTTACAATTTCAGACGTCTGAAATTGAAATTCTAGACGTCTGAATCCAACTAGCGATTAAAATTCAAGGGGTTTTTTAAATTTATCCATCCACCAACCACCTTAATTACTTTCATCTTCCACTTCATCTCCTACTTCATCCGAAACAGCACCTTTCTATCGTCCAAAACTCCATTTTTTATCTCTTCATCTTCAAATTTTTTTTGACAAAAATCTCCAATGCCTCCAAGAACAAAACGTCCAAGGGCTCCAAACTCTTCATCTACACCAAATAAAGATCAATGGTTATGGAATGATGAAGCAAAAAAAAGATTTGCTCAGATGGATAGATCTGGTTTCTTCCCGGGAGCTTTTGTTAAGTTTGACGAATTTGAACCCTACAGAATTCAAACAAATTGCTCGCTCAAGTGGGTTAGAATCTCTCTTATCCTTTTCTGCAAATAATGTTAAGATAAATCATCTTTTAGTTAAATTATTATATGCAAATATGAACTTAGACCATCATCATCCCTATAATAGAGCGGACTGTATTTGGTCTTTGGTATGTGGTGTTAAAATCTATCTTCTGTTAATTCGTCTTGGAGATATTTTGCAATGTCCTTCATCCGGAATAAATTTGGATGAAATAGATGTTTCGCTCTCTTTGGATCATAGAGATAAAGTCTCTCATAGATTTCTTTCCGACGATATCACTAGGCTTACCTCTGTCCAACTCCGACCACAAGCCCATATTCTTCATCGAGCTTTAATTTGTTCCATCTTACCGAAAACCGGAAGTTATGAAGTTATCAACAAACGCAACTTCCAAGCTTTGTATGCCATATATTCGGACCAATCTATAATTTGGGGTCGTGTTATTCTTGAGGAGTTTATGGATGTTAATCATCACCGTCGTTATAAAACTTTTCATTATGGTGCACATATAATGAAAATTCTTAGAAATTATGGAGTAACTTTTCCAGAATCAGAATTTTCACCTATAAAGGAGATAGGTTCCAAAATCTTAGGTCTGATGAACTTTCATAAGCATCCACAAAATCTTAAATTTATTTCTTTCCAACAATGGATCACAAACCGGGATCAAAATATACCTCAACCTCGTCAACCTCATCACCACATTGCTCCATAAGCTCCGAGCATGATGATGATAACATATAAGTGCTTTCCCTTGAATCAACACCTAAACAAGCTTTTGTTACAATTTCCCAAAATCAGGCTAAGCCAAGATTGATAGATTAGAAAAGCAAACCAATAATAAGTTTAACTCTATTCGTGGCTTCCTAAACAAGATTTGGGAATGTATTGGTTACTCATCTTCCACTTCTACCGAGGTCTTTAATCCCGCACCTTTTCAATGGTCATCTAGCTCCGGTACTAATAATGATGAAGATGATGATGACGATGATGAAGAAGCTGATGATTATCCTAGTTCATCTTTCTAAAAGTGGTAGTATGGAACTTTCACTTCAATATCTCATAACAAATCTTTTTTGCAATGTTTATTTTAAAAATTTCTTATGTTTATTTTGGTTTGTAACTTAAACATATGCTACTTCTTCTTTTGGTATGTAACTTAAACAGATGCTACTATTTTCGGTTTCTTGTATCTTGTGATGATTCTGATGCTTCCATGTTCTACTATTCCTTATTTATATTTTACACTTTCCTTTTTTGTCGATGTCCAAGGGGGAGATATACAGAGGGAGTTTATATTAAGGGGGAGCTTATAGTAAATATATGTTTATATTGTGCATATATATAGTTGTCATCGTAAAAAACAGAGAGAATGTTGAAACTTCGTATTTACAATATTTCGTAATTATGATATTTTGACTATAACAACTATATACGTCATTATTGTATACTAACTTGTTTTTACAGGAATCAATCAAAGACCGGATTCAAATGAGCTTCGACTCCTAAGTATGTATCGAGTCTGTGTCTAGAGTTTAAAATATGTTAAGATCTCTCCTATATGATATACACTACATTATCATTTCATATATTTGCTTTAAAAGAAAATCTCATTTTTATGTTACATTCAGACGTCTGATTGCTTCAATTCAGACGTCTGATTCTGGAAGTTTGAATGTTGTAAACTACAATATTCAGACGCCTGAAAGTTATATTTCAGACGTCTGAATATAACAATTTTTTGCCTATTTTCTTTCTGATTTGATTTCGTTGCATTTCAGAAGTCTGAATTTTTAATTTCAGATGTCTGAATATTTACAACGGCCATTTTTTTTTAAAAGACATTTCTATTCATGAAGAGGTGCGATCTTTAATCCAACAGATAAACATAACTCTTGATGATAACTCTTCATGAATAATTGCAACTATTTATTATCTATATAAACACATTAGAATCAATTTTTAAAATCATCAATTCTATTGATTATTATTCTATTCTTGAAATTCTTAATTCTAATACTTTTGTGCCTTCAACATCATTCAAATTCATTTCCTACTTCCTTAATCTTCACGTGTTTACACATATATCATAAAGGAGAAAGATTATAGGAAGATTGTACTATCAAGAGACAAATTCATGTTATGAAAGAACACATTGTATCACATACATTCTGCATAAGTTGAAGTCCTCTTCGGCTGTTGAGGCGAAATCCTGTTCTGCTGCTCAGATCCCTTGTTCGGTTGTCCAAGGGTTGTATAAACTTGTTCCTCCGGGTTAAGTGAGGATTGTTGTTAGTGAAATTCCAGAAAGGAGTCTGGGACTGGACGTAGAACGGGAAGTTCGAACCAGTATAAAAATTCCTGGTGTGCTTGTTTTATTTTTTACTCACTTTACATTGCTATAGTTTATTTCCACACTTGTTTAATATAATTCCATATTGCATGATCCGAACAGTAATTTTCAACTACATCAAATGTCGAGACGTCCAAACCATAATTAGCCCACAAAGTCAACTTGTTACTGTTCGTCTCAACGAGGATAATTATCTCCTCTGGAAGCTACAAGTTGAAACCGCCCTTCGGGGATATGATCTTGAAGAATATACTCAAGGAACCATACCAGTACCACCAATGTTCATCACTGATCTACAAAATCAAATGATCGGTAATGAAGACTATGTTAATCATCACAGACAAGATAGGCTTATATGTTCTTGGCTGCTATCCTCTATAAATGCAAATCTTCTGACTCATGTAATAGGCTGTAAAACAGCAAGTGAGATATGGTCAACAATAGAAAGAGTGTTCAATTCTCAGTCAGCAGCAAAAGTGTTGTTCTACAAAAGACATCACAATATCATAAAGGAAAGTCATAATATGAGGGTGTATCTTTTCAAATTAATTCAATCTGTGATGCTTTAGAGGCCGAAAATTAGTAGGTATCTGACTCAGAACAAATCATGACAATACTACATGGACTCAGTGATGAATATAAAGCAGTGGTAGCAGTTTTAAAATGTTAGAGAAATCTGACATCTATTGATAATGTATGTTATATCCTACTATCCCTTGAAGCAAGAATTGACATTAAGAAACCCCAAGAAACTGATTTCTCGGCTAATTTTGTTGCTAATTACAAAGGTAAAGTCCAAAACCATAACAGAGGAGAACAACCCACTCAAAGTGGTGGCCACTCTAACAGATCAAGGGGAAGAGACAGATGGAATAACAACAATAGGCCAAAATGCCAAATATGTGAGAAAATTGGACACATAACAGCAAAATATTACTTTAAATTAAATCTCAACTATGTTCCAGGTCAAGGAAATGCTCAAAGAAGTTCAAACTACAGTGAAAATATGGCGCACTTGCAGCCTGAATTAATCAATCAGAGGAGGAAAAAATCTCAAACAGAAAATACAAAGCTTGATCACATTCAAGATGAAGATTGGTATCCCGACTCAGGTGCAACTAATCATATCACAAATAACTTGAGCAACTTAAATCTTGGAATCAAGGAATACAAAGGTATGAATTCTATACACATGGGTAATGGAAAATGTATTGCAATTACACACACTGGTAAGTCATATATTATGGGAAGAAAGCAATTATATTTAAATAACCTATTGAGGGTTCCATACATCAAGAAAAACTTACTAAGTGTGTCATAATTTGCAAAAGATAACAATGTATATTTTGAGGCGTATCCACACATTTGCTTAGTTAAGGACATCCTAATTAAGGAAGTACTTTTGCAGGGTAAACGGTGTAAAGGACTGTACAAGTTCAAAGTGGATAATTCAATAAACTCGGTTATTAAAAGAAAGTGGTGTAATAACTCTGAATTCAAACAGCAATAAATGAGTGAGACATTTGATAAATGACATTGTAAACTTAGGCATCTAAATGTCAATGCTGTCAAGCATGTATTGAATAAAAACAATATTCTTTTTAATGATATATCTTTACCATATATTTGTACTTATTGTCAAATGGGAAAGAGTCACAAATTGCCTTTTTTTAGATTCTGAAACTTATTACAGTAAGCCTCTTGAATTAGTTGCCACTGATTTATGGGAACCTGCCCTAATTCATGCTGACTATGGCTATAAATACTATATATCTTTTGTGGATGCTTTTTCTAGATATGTATGGATATATTTTATGAAATCAATATGTAAAACTCACAATGCAGTTATGCATTTCATAGCACAAGGAGAGAATCAAACAAACTGCAAAGTTAAAATCATGCAAACAGATGGTGGGACTGAATACCTACCATTAAAGGAGTATTTTCAGGAAAAAGGGAATCAATCATAGGACAACATATCCCTACACTTTAGAGAAAAATGGACTAGTTGAAAGAAGACACAGACAAATTGTGGAAACTGGTCTTACTCTTCTAGCACAAGCATCTGTGCCACAAAAATTCTGGCCAGATGCTTTTGCTACAACAGTCTATTTAATTAATAGGCTGCCTTCTAAGGCTCCAAAGTTAAAATGTCCAATAGAAATATTAACTACACTAGTCCAGATTATCATAATCTCAAAGTGTTCGGGTGTCTATGTTTCCCATATATTAGACCTATTGTTATCTCACCTTTTGGTCAGGGTCGGGGTATCAACAAATAGGCTGGAAATGATGGATATCAGGATTGGAGATCAATTGACAATGAGGTTATGATGGATGTCGACCAAGTTTGACCAAGCTTCAATCAAGGTGAAATTGTCAAGAAATGAAGAACAAGGCTAGAAAAGGCTATGTTTCAAATTTCAAGTCGAACGGAGTTCGTTTGTTCGAAATATTGATGGATGCATGCTCAAGGAAGCCTTGTTTGTATCGATGCCTTTGGATACGAACAAGACGTTATCAATCAGGGAGAAAGGTTAAGTGGATTTCAACTCGATGGTTGTGGACTTGGATTGAATAGATAAGCGCCTGATGTTTTGTTTGACTCAAGGTAGTTGGATTCGATGTGACTTCGTATCGATCAAGCCTTGTGATCGATGCGAATTAAGGACGCGAAGAAGATGGCCAGAACCGATACGAACACATCGTTCATATCGGTCAAGGAGAAGTGTACAATGTATTTCGACTCGATACATGTTCGTATCGATCAAGTAGTGATCGATGCGATTGAGATCGACACGAAGGAAGAGAACCCAAGTTGGATATAAGGGGAAGGACCGATCGAATAAGTGAATGCGAAATAATGGATGCTGAGCACATTTTGAACAAGAACGAGAAGCAAGCATTATTCGAAGGAAGAAGCATTCAACTCGGCATGAAAAATGGATCGAGCCTTGAAAATAGAGCCACGTCACTGACGAGCATGTGCATGGTATTGATACGAGCCAGTATCGATACGAAATTGATCGATACGAACTAAACATCTCAAGAACACTCTAATTCGTATCGATCATAACTCAAGATTTACAAGTCCAAACGAAACCAAATTTTCAAAGGAGCTTACGTGTGGCATCAAGAATGTACTCTATAAATTTCAGCCCAAAACATGTAATCTTGATTGATACGAAGTTGGTTCGTATCGATCCCAAATCAAGTCAAATTCATGTGGGGCCAACCCAGTGGACCCATTCACATGAGAGAAGAGGTCTCCCAAGATCATAGCGAGATTTTTGCAGCCTACGCCTATAAATAGCATCCCAAATCCTACAAAAAAGGGTCTTTTTTGATTCGATACGTCCAAACTCTACCAAAATCACCATTGTACTCAAACTTCACTGCTTTACTTGAAAATTACTACTGTAATCTCGTCTAATCAGTGAGCAAAGTCAATAAAATATTATCTTTGAAGTGGACGTAAGCCGGAGATAGTCGAACCACAATAAATCTTGTGTCTCTGCCCACTTCTTTCCGTTTTAAGTTTGTTATTCTTCATTTTTATCCTCTACATATTTGCTATCTGTGATCTGTGATTATATACTGCTGATCCATGTTTATTCATTGGTGATTTCACGATATTTGGGGTTTGTGACCAATTTGGGCTCAACCACTTTGGTGCTTTCACTGAGAGCAACTGGCACCCGCTATACCGGATTTGGAGTTCAGATGTGGAAAGGAAAGGATCAGATCTAAGAGGAACCATGAAAAAGCAATCAACGAGGAGACAAAGAGTGAAGTGAAGTCAGTATGAAGGAAGCCAGGAAGCATCTTCAGGAGCTAATCCGACTTCGGCCTTCATCACCAGAGATGAGATGGAGATGATGATGGGAGTTATGCATGAAGAGCTTCTATAAAGACAAGAGGAAATGATGCAGAACCTTCTCAGATAGTTTGGACACGCGAGAACAGCTGGTGCTTCAGGAGTTCAGATCCATGGAGCCGGAACAGAAGGGCTCAACCGGCAATCGGATTGAGCAGCCCAACATGGCGCGGCCCCTAATCAGCACACAACTGTTAATCTGGATGGATCTAGGCTCGGAGGCACGCCACCTAGTAACGATGGACCAATTCATGGAGGAATTCCAGGTGACACCACACAACAGGATGCTGGTAGGAGTACAAGAGTATGTGATGAAGAGTATTTACTAGAATCCCTCAGGGACTCGGGGGGCAACCCTTGAAGAACAACGCTGGATTGGCCGAGATTATCAGGCGAACTATGCGCGGAGGCTTAGCAAACAGAGATCTGGAAAGAGTAAACCGGAGCCCATTTACTCGTGACATTAGAATGGTTCGAAATCCACCAGAATTCAAGCTACCTACACTGGAGGATACAATGGCAATGCTGATCCTACCGATCACTTGATGAGGTACACACGACACATGGAAGTGCTGGGGGCATCGGAGGAAGTTATGGCCCGATGTTTCCCCCTGTACTTGACAGATATAGCTGCTATGTGGTTCAGGCGTTGGAAGAGGGAGCTATCAGGACCTAGACAGAATTGATGGATATGTTTTTAAAGAATTTTTGGGTTCATATCAAAAGGTCGAAGAACGTAATGACGCTAACGTGGGTGAAGCAAAAGACATAAGAATCACTCAGAGCTTTCTTAACTCAGTTCAATGCAGCGGTTTCTTCGATGGATCAGCCGGATCCATCAATGGATTTAATGGAAGTAGTGTCAGGAGTCAGGGATAACTCGAATTTCAAAATGTCATTGATATGAGAACCACCAATGGATCTCGGGGAATTCTTTCACTAGGCAGAGAGATTCCTTCGACATGAGGATGTATGTTCGGATATGAAGTTGAAGGAAGTGGACGCGGCTGAGGATGGAGGGCCATCCAATGGAATCTCGGGTAAAGATAAGGATAAAGGAAAAAGGAAGTTGGATGACGAATCTGGAAGGGCAAGGAAGCGGTGGTGGGAGTCAAAATTCTCCACGTATACGGGATTGAACGGGCCATTAGAAAGAATATTCATGGAGACTCAGGATCGCCTTCCCTACCGAAGGCCTGCAAGGAGAGAACCCTCGGAACTTGAAAGGACAACAGAAAGACACTGTCTCTTTCACGATTTGGATGGACATGATACCAACAGCAACAGGCATCTAAAGGATATAATCGAGAAGCATGTAAGGAGCGGACAGTTGCGGCAATATGTCGGAACTCGGAATACAGCGGTGGAACAGGAGCAGCCACCATGTACCTCAAACGACAATGGCACGAAATCTAGGAATGATGGTCGATTGGATATCAACTGACAGGAATGATATGAAATAAGTAGCGAACTCTGGATGAACGGCCAAGTCACTTACACATGTAAGAGGATAGAGATAGGCCCTAGGCATGCTTTGAGATGATGATGAACCGCGACACTATAGTTTTGAAATCTGTTTTTTCTTTTTTGGTTCGGACATGTGCTTTTTTATGGTTTGGTTTCAGAGTTTGGTTTGAACTCCTTGTTTGTTTGATTTCTGGTTTGGACTTTAGTTTGGATGCTTGTTTTTTGATTTGGAATTTGATTTGGATTTCTGGTATGTATTTTTGGTTTTCTGATTTGATCTGGATTTTGGGTTAGATTTTGATTATATTTTTATCCGGTATTTGGTAAATGGTCGGCGGGTATGGATTATGCCTGGCAAGGGGTAAATCTCTTCGTCCGAACGTGGCGAATTGGCTTATTCAGGTCGTCGAGTATGGACTATGCTCGACAAGGGTCCAGAGAGACCAGGATTCGGCCTAGGACTTAGGCCCCATAATATCTATCAGTTACTATTTCAGGCCGTCGAGTATGGACTATGCTCGGTAAGGGTCCAGAGAGACCGGGATTCAGCATAGGACTTAGGCCCCATAATATCTATCGGTTACTATTTCAGGTCATCGAGTATTGACTATGCTCGGTAAGGGTCCAGAGCGACCAGGATTCGGCTTAGGACCTAAGCCATGGTATTAATCAACATTCAGGACTCTAGACCACGGACGCCAAGGCATTTCTTGGTACAGGTCGTCGGGTGTGGATTGCGCTTGACAAGAAGCCAGAGAGGTTATGGATTCAGAAATCGGCTATGAATAGCCAAAAACTTGGATATCGACCCGGAGAGGTCCTGGATTCAGTCATTGAATAACGATGGATTAGGACTCGGTTGTTGGGTTCTTATGGATATGGAATTAGCTATGGATTTGGTTAGTGGATTTGGAATCGGACATCGACTAAGAGCAGTTAAGAATGTGGATACGGATACGGCTGTGGCACTCGGATAAGATGGCTTGGTAATGGATTGGATTATGAGTCGGATGGTATGGCTATGGACGAAATATGGACTTCAGATGTTGGAATCTAAGGTTTTCAAAACACACCTTCTTACCACAAGGCATGTTTTGGGGGAAAAAATGTTATCCCACCTTCTAGTCAAGGCCGGAATATCAATAAATAGGCTGGAAAGGATGGATATCAGGACTGGAGATCAATTGACAATGAGGTTATGATGGATGTCGACCTAGTTTGACCAGCTCCAATCAAGGTGAGATTCACAGAAAATGAAGAACGAGACTAGAAAAGGCTATGTTTCAAATTTCGAGTCGAACGGAGTTCGTTTTTTTGAAATATTGATGGATGCATGCTCAAGGAAGCCTTGTTTGTATCGATGCCTATGAATACGAACAAGACGTTCGTATCAATCAAGGAGAAAGGTTAAATGGATTTCGACTCGATGGCTATGGACTTAAATTGAATAGATAGGCGCCTGATGTTTTGTCTAACTCGAGGTGGTTGGATTCGATGTGACTTTGTATCGATGAAGCCTTGTGATCGATGCGAATTAAGGACGTGAAGAAGATGGCCAGAACCGATACGAACACATCGTTCGTATCGGTCAAGGAGAAGGGTACAATGTATTTCGACTCGATACATGTTCGTATCGATCAAGTAGTGATCGATGCGATTGAGATCGACACGAAGGAAGAGAAGCCAGGTTGAATATAAGGGGAAGGACCGATCGAATAAGTGAATGCGAAATAATGGATGCTGAGCACATCTTGGACACGAACGAGAAGCAAGCATTATTCGAAGGAAGAAGCATTCAACTCAGCATGAAAAATGGATTGAGCCTTGAAAATAAAGCCACGTTACCGATGAGCATGTGCATGGTATCGATACGACTATTATACATACGAAATTGATCGATACGAACTAAACATCTCAAGAACACTCTAATTCGTATCGATCATAACTCGAGTTCTACAAATCCAAAAGACACCAAACTTTTACAGGAGCTTACGTGTGGCATCAAGAATGTACTCTGTATATTTTAGCCCAAAACATACAAATCTTGATCGATACGAAGTTGGTTCGTATCAATCCCAAATCAAGGAAAAATCATGTGGGACCGACCCAGTAGACCCATTCACCTGAGAGAAGAGGTCTCCCGAGATCTGAGCAAGATATTTGCAGTCTACGCCTATAAATAGCATCCTAAAGCCTGTAGAAAAGGTACTTTTTTGATTCTGATACGTCCAGACTCAGCCGAAATCATCATTGTACTCAAACTCACTGCTTTACTCGAAAATTACAGTTGTAATCCGCTGTAACAAGCGAGCAAAGTCAATAAAAGATTATCTTTTGAAGTGGACGTAGGCCGGATATAGTCGAACCACTATAAATCTTGTGTCTCTATGTACTTCTTTCAATGTTGAGTTTGTTAATCTTCATTTTTATCCTCTACATATTTTCTATCTGTGATATGTTATTATATACTACTGATCTACGTTCATACACTGGTGCTTTCGCGATATTTAGGGTTTGTGACCAATTTTGACGCAAACAACTATAATAATCATAAATTAGATTTTAGATCGTCACCTTGCACATTTTTAGATATGGTGGCAATAAAAAAGGTTACAAATGTCTAAAAAAATGGAAGAATATTTATTCCCGGACATGTAGTATTCAATGAAACAATATTTTCATTTAGAGAAGCAAACACTAAAGTAAACAGTAAAGTGTATAATGCTAAAGAATCCATACCATCTATACCTATTCCAGCTGTTGAAAAAATTCAGGCTCAAATAAAGTCAGCTCAAGGCATCAACAATCATGGAGCAATCTGCTCTGACTCTCAAAGTACAGATTCCAATATCAGACTTGATTTAGCAGATAATCAAGGAAGATCAACTTATGTACCTGATCAAGTGTCTCAACAAAGAACTACTGAACAACCAACTTCTCATTATATTCAAAGCAATATGCAAAGTACAAACTCACGCGTACAACCAAAGGGTGAAAGAGCTAATCAACAACAAATCACTATCAGAACAAGTCACCACATGATAACTAGATCTAAGAGTGGCATATTCAAACCAAAAATCTATCATGTTGTTTTAGATGCAGAGGAGCCAACCACACATGGTCAAACTATACAAAATAAAAATTGAAAAACTACTACGGATGAAGAAGATGAGGCCTTAATGAAGAACAAGACATGGGACCTTGTTCTTAAACCAAAAGACAAAAATGTTGTGGGATGCAAATGGACCTACAGTTTAAAAAGGAATGTTGATGCTACAATTTCTAAATATAATGCAAGACTAGTAGCTAAGGGCTACTCACAACAGAGTTGTTTTGATTTTAATGAAACTTTTTCACCTATAGTGAAGTCTGCTACTATCAGAATTGCTGTTACAATTGCCTTACATAGAAATTGGATCATTAGACAACTTGATGTAAAACAATGCCTTTTTAAATTGTATTTTACAGAAACAAGTATATATGAAACAACCTCAAGGTTTCAAACAGAAAGGAAAGGAAGATCATGTGTGCAAGTTACACAAAGCAATCTATGGTCTAAAGTAAGCACCAAAGGTGTCACTACACCATTATAAGCTATTAACAACGGGTAAAACCCGTTGTTAAGGAAAAAAGCAACGGGTAAAAACCGTCTTCAAAAGAGGAGTGGTTGAATTACGCGACGGGAAAAAACCGTTGCTTTATGTCCAAAAGGCAACGGGTAAAAACCGTTACAAATGAAGGAAATGCAACGGGTAGTAACCGTTGCAAACTTGAACAAACGCAACGGTTAAAAACCGTTGCAAACAGAGACAAACGTTGGTCATAAAGCAACGGGTTTTAACCGTTGTTTTATTTTCAATAGGCAACGGGTGTAAACCGTTGCTTACTGTACATTAAGCAACGGTTACAAACCGTTGCTTAATGGGCAAAATATCAACGGACATAAACCGTTGCGTTCTGCCAAGTAAACAACGGTTAAAAACCGTTGCTTTATGACCAACGTCACACATAAAGCAACGGTTAACACCCGTTGCACATAATGTTTGCTCCTGCTCCGTAACTCACTACTGCGTTACACGCATATCTCAGTATACATACCAGAATATCAATATATATCAAAATATGCCAGAATATCAAAATATTGGTACACAAGCACTATAAACATATTGCACATATACCATACATATAAAATTATCAAACTTATAATTACGCTCATTGTTTTGCAAACAGAATGCTGCCGTGCCGGAATATCATACTTAGTACACTGCATTGTTTATTATCACTACAGTACAAAGATTTCATTAATTACACTACATTGTTTTGCAAGCTAAAAAGTCTTTCACCTGAGAAGAAAATAAAATCAAAAGGGCAAAGCATTCCAGTTTTCAGACTTCAATGTTCAACCTGGTTCATGCGCAACTCGAAGATTTAATTCAGAGGCAGTTCAACTTCATAAATCTGGAAAGAATATTCCAGTTCAAAAACAAACAGCATCTACCTGATTCAAAAAGTCTGAAACAAATTAAAACAAAGTAGAACCCAAGCAAAGAGAAAATCAAATAATGCAAAGCAATTCAAAGCAAACAACGGTTAGGATAAAGCAAATTTGATCAAGCCTCAATTTCCAGATTTTGAAATCTTTTTCAGGTTCTCTTTCATCTCTGTCAAACTATCCAGGTGAGCAAACCACCCTTATAAATTCTTAAAACTTGATATATCTATTTTGCATGTGATAAGTCTTGAATGTAAATTGTGAAAGGTGCGTGCATGCTTGTATTTACGTATGCATGACTGTGTGTACGACTGTGTACAGGTAACATGCATGACCGTGTGTACGATTGTGTACTGGTAATCACTTTACATAGCTAGGAGGCTATACATGTTTTATGGGATAGGATTGAAGATATGGCAGTAAATACAAAGGTTCTGAATGTATCAGTCGAGGAAATAAGGGTTTGGAATCTTGTTCAGTTACTCCATTTTGTATATTGTGATGTAGTGATACAAATAAATGTGCAGGAAACTTTGATGGATTGTAGAGTCTTGGAAAGTTGTTTGAATATTGATGTAAGTATTGGTACTGGTTGTAGTAATGTTAATATTTCTGATGAGGGTGTTGATGCCTTGTTGTGTGATATCGATAACGTGCACATGATCAGAGATGTAAATATGCATAGTGATAAATCCTTTGTTTTTACTTTGAAATCTTTGAAACTACCTAAAATTCATATATATGTGACAATTAGCCAAAATTTACTGTTATCTATATGCGGATTTGGGTGTTTGCTGCTGGTAGCGGCAGTTTGCAATATGAAGGCAGTAGTGTTTGTATGTGATGGATAGTGGGTGGATGGAAGAGTGATTGATGGTGTGAATTAGATGACAGTAGAGGCAGTGAATGGTATGAAGTTTATGCAGAGATGGTCAGAGATAGGAAGTGGACAGTTTTGCATGGTGGTTGATGGAGGAATGGTTTCAGGGAGTGGAATGGTTTCAGTTAGAGTGAAGTGGGAGGAAAGTATGAAGTTTGTATTGTATTTTGGTGACAGGCTTGTGTTGAGGCAGGAATTTCATGTTGAACTGTGTGCAGGGGGAGGGGATATGTTGGCAGTTGTTAGCAGTTTTGGTGACAGGATGAGGAGTTTGGAGTTATGGTAGTATGGTGAAGTAGTTTGCGGGTAGTGTGGTAGAAGCACTGGCAGGTTGCTGTTGAACTGCAGAGCTTAGTTTCGAGTGAAGTTTGATGATGAAGTTTGTCGAGGCTAGAGGAGTGCAGAGATGTGACTGTGATATGGTGTGTTGGTGTTTGGGAAGGGGCAGAGTGATGAAATTAGGTGGTTGAGGACAGTGAGTCGATGTATGATCGCTGTAGAAGTTTGACAGAGGAGAGTTTGAAGTGGCTGTCAATGAAAGTGGCAAGCGGTAAGATGTATTGTTGATGGCACGGTGTGGTAACTGCACAGTTAGATGAAGAAGCAGTCAAAACTGTTGTCTTTCAAATTGATGACAACAGTTCAAATTGTAAACAAGACAGACCAAGACAAAATACACATGCATTTGCATATGCAAATTTCATATACAGCAAACAAAAGAAAATCAGCAATATATGCAAAGAACAAGTCAGAAATAACAATACCTCCGACTAAAGATATCGTATCAAACCCTTTTGATGGCTCACATAACCTCCGACTCCAACATCCCTAAAGGTCTCGGTAAATTGTCGACATATTTTGGCGGTTAGCTCATCCGGCAATAAAATTTTGTCCAACAACACTTTTTCATAGGTGGGTGGTACTGGTTTTCCATGAATTACTAATGCTGTGGAATCTCGGCATATAGTGCCTGTTATATAAGCATTTCTGGAGTGAATATATGGAATCACATTTACAGAACACACGCAAGAATAAAAGTTTTAAATCTTGGAACCATTTGCCTTTAGAAATTATACATGCAATATATATCAAGCATGCAACAATTTCCACACAAAAATCAAAGTAAAACACACGTATAAAGCATGTAATTATACAAACTTGTTTTATTTCTTGACTAACAGCCTCACTATTGTTCAGCTATGTTAAATGAAAAATGTAAAATGCAAGAAAATGCAGCGCACTCTCCCGTTCACGAAGTTAAGCATTCACTGACTTTGCAACATATTATTTTCTTCAAATTTTAATAAAATAGTACCTGTTGCAATTACTTCGTCGTCGGAGTTCAGGATTTCACATCTTTGGTCGATTAACGGATTGTTCGGAGTGGCAAACTGAGAAGATGTGATTTCACTGCCTACTCGACGATTATCTTGGGCTATGCTGAGAAGACGCTCCAGTTTATCATCCATATTGTCCAGCTTCATCAATTTTTGCTCCACATTTTGCAGTCGCTGCTCATATACTCCTTGGGCCTGTTTGAGCCGTTTGCATGGAATGGCAGCACTCTTAACTTGGCTAGGAGCTATATTGGTCCCAATACATCGGCTCCTGCCCTTTACATCTTTACCAAACACTGATATAAAGACGGCTTCATCACCACCACTCGTCGTTTCCTTTACTTTTTCAATTTTTTCCTAAAAAGTAAATACATATATATATATATGTGAATAATGAAAATTTAATTTAGAGGCGTTATTATTTGTTTAACTTACAAAGTAGGAAGATGTCGCATCTGACGTGCTGCCATCTTTTTTCTTATGCGTTTTCTCCCATACTTGAAGACGTGATACTTCTGTTCCCGGACTACTTGAATCGACCTGCATACAAAGACCTAAAATTATATTTGGAACTAATGGTATATGCAATGTGATGCACCAATTCAATGACACATACCATTTCTTGTGTAATCATAGCGTGACTCTTACGTCCCGAATGATGAGCATATTCGAGCATCGATCTATTTTGTTTGCCTCGCTTCCTTTTTTCTTTCGCCTCGGGTTTTGATTCGTTTCTTATGAACTCATCCCAATCATCTTGAGCAATTTTCGGTGGACAATTTCTCATTCTATCTTCGTCAGTGATGAAATGGTCATAATGATTCTTGCGCAAATCATTCTTGTGTCTCCTAAAAGCCTCGGACATTTTTTTCATAATAAGGTCCTTTGATAGAGGATCGAGCTCATAATATTTCTGCATAACAAAAAATGCATGTAAACCATTTTTTATTTATGTATTGAAAGCATTATAAATGAATTTAAACCATCAAAGTTCATGCAGTTTACGTTTCAAAGTATATGGATTTTTACATTTCAATAAATTTATCATACATTTCATTGTAAATTCTACTTTAACTTCAAATACCTACATTTAAAATTATCATAATTATTCACAAAATTTACCTCACTTTTCTTCTAATATTTTACTTCTCACCCTATATGTATCATTTAATTTTGCGATTTAAATTTAAACTAATTAGATAAATCTAACTAACTAATATTCGTTAATTCGTTTACTAATTTATAAAAATATCAATATGTACACCATATTCATATTAACAAAATTTAAAAAAAATGATTAATGTAAAGATACCTCCAATTGATTCCACACGTCTTCCTTGTAATTTGGCGGAACTTTTTTCCAACTTGGATATGAGATTGGCACATGATTTCTTACTAGTTTACCAATCTTCGTAGCGACCTTTGAACCATTTTTTCCAACTGGAGAACCGTAGTTGTCCATATCAACTTTCTCCCATTTTAAAGTGGATGATTGTGAAGTTGTATTATTTGACGGTGGTGTGGCATCTTGTGACATTATGTCCTGCAAAGTTTAAACTCCTAAAATAATCCCAAGAACATTATGACGTACATTTCTTCCCCTTCCGGCCCATCCCTGTGATGCCCGATTGCTGTCGGCCAGATTATTGCACGGACTTCCCTCCACAACAAGATCAAACGCCTTATATGTCTAAATAAAATTTGCTCCAAGCGATCACTGTTAAGCTGCTGTACATCTGATATATAAACCAACGTCCCCTTATTGATTTGTCTGATCCCACCAACTTCTCACCACATTACGATTTTGTCAGTCCGACTGACAATAATCGTAATGTGATGAGAAACTGGTGGGATCAGACAAATCAGAAAGGGACGTTGTTTACTATATCAGATGTAAAGCAGCGTACCAGTAATCGCTTGGAGCAATTTTATTAAGTCATATAATGCGTTTGATCTTGTTGTGGAGGGGAGTCCGTGCAATAATTTGGCCGACAACAATCGGGCATCCTAGGGATGTGCGGGAAGGGGATCATTCACTTTTATGCGGCAATGATAAAGTCTTCCTGCATCACCAGAATTTTAAACTTAAGCAATATCAAAAATACTGACTGAAATAAAGGGTGCAAATACAAAAATATATTACCTTAGCACTGCTGAACTAAAGGGTGCAAATATAATATCTTGAACTGCCTGTCTACCTACAAACACAAAGAAAGAAAGAATAGTCAAGCTGATCATATGTATGTATGTGTACATGTGTGTATGTATGTGATCATATGCAAGTACCTACAGCTACAAACACAAAATGAACTCTTGCAATATATCCATCCTTATTTTGTTAAGGTACAATAACTGCTTTGAAATACAAACACAAAATATAATGCATCTATTACTATCATATAACACACCATTCTACATTTTACACCATTTTAAATAAATATTTTGTTAAGGTACAATAACTGCTCTGAAATACAAAGTTAACATATGCATTTGCTAAGATCTTCTAATTTTTCATTATCTTCAAAAGCTGATTGATAAACGGTGGGAAAATCAGTGTCATCCACATTTATGGTCAACGTTTTGGTGTATGCAAAACCACAAACCATCCACTATTTTGTAAATCTTTTGAGTAGAACACTTGACTCGCTTCCGATGCAAGAATAAATGGCTCATCATTCACGCTATCTTTATTCTTCAATTTTCCCAAGTTAAATGTGATCAAGCTTGAAACAGAATCTATTTTACAACCATTGATCTTATCTTCGACCTTTACCCAATCACAATAAAAAACTATTTGTTTGAAGTCAATGTAATCCAACTCAATTATCTGTTGAATGACTCCGTAATAAGTTGTTTCTGCTTCCTTAAATTTTTTATCCTTCCCACTCGCTCTAAATTGTGTAATTGTTCTCATGCATACACCACTATCCTGTGTTAGCTTTCGCTCTTCATAACTCTTCGGAGAAAATAAAAACCCATTCACTTGGTACTTCATATAACTACGGGCATCAAACTTCGGCCCGTTAACTAACCGCCAAAGAGTTGAGTCAACATCGACGGTCTTCAACAACTACAACAAACACAATAAGTAAAAAAACATTGTCAAGGAGGTGTATGGTCAACTTGAAAATACGTTAAATATTTAATACATATACCTCCTCACGTAACCAAAAAGTGAACTTTTTAATAGTTTCCCCAGATGTACCCCCGCCTCGAGTTTGAGATTTGGTGCTTTGAACATAGGAGTTATACCTCCTACGAAAAAAACACAATAAATACTATATATATGAATTGATTTACAATAATAAGAATTCAGAACAAATTCATGAATTTACTTCTTCCATTCATCCAATCCGTCATACTTATCAAGGACCCATTTACGCACTTGTTGAAATTGCACTTGAGTTAACGTTATATCTTTACCATTATCTAGTGCTATTTCATCAGCAAACTCATCATCCTCGTCTAAAAACGCTTCACGGGTATGTTTATGAGTGCCAGCACCTCCTTTTGGCATATACTCCATGCAGTAAAGACTAGCTTCTTGTACAATATATCCTTCTGCAATACACCCTTCAATATATCTTTTGTTGCGCACATATCCTTTATATGTTTTCATCAACCTATGAAGATGAATAATTGTAAAATGTAGACATCAATAGCTATTTAAATCGAATAATTACGTACATAACTAAAATTAGTAATTTACCGTTCAAATGGGTACATCCACCTATATCTAACAGGACCAGAAATCAATGCTTCATCGGCTAAATGAACCATAAGATGAATACTGATATCAAAAAATGCAGGCGGAAAATGTTTTTCAATAACACACATTGCTTCTACCAAACTAGCCTTTGCTTTTAGAAGATGTCCCCTGTTGATCACCTTTGAGCACAAAATGTTATAAAAGAGACTAATGCGGTGAATAGCATTCCGTAGATCCTTATGTTGCGGAAAACAATGCTGAAGCAATACTGGAAGTAAATTTTCCATTATGACGTGGTAATCATGTGACTTCATATTTTTTAGTTCAGGAGGGTTGATGCTCGCATTATTATGGAAGTTCGAAGAGAATTTGCTTGGCACTTTCAAATTTTTCAAAACGATGCAAAACCTTATCTTTTCTTCTTTCTCAAAGTGAAAATCCCATTTGGTATGGTTACTTTACTTGTTTCAGGATCTTCTATCACCCACAACTTTTGTTTTATACCCATGATTTTCAAACCCTTCCGTGCATTGATCCCATCTTTTGACATGTCTTTATGGTTCATAATTGTGTTGATCAAATGTTTCGTGACATTCATCTCCGTATGCATAACATCAATATTATGTCGGGTCAAATTTGTTTTCCAATATGGCAAATCAAAGAATTTCGACCTCCTATACCATGCAGAAACTTCTTCATCGATTGTCTTTTTCCGTTTTCGACCAATTTCCAGTATGTTTTTACCAACTTTCATTTTTATATTCGCTACCTTTTTTTCAACTTGATAACCAGTCAGTGGTTTTGGAGGACGCTTAAGTTCTTGCTCGTTGTTGAAATTTGTCTTATCGTATCGAAACTTGTGTCCGGACGGAAGAAATCTACGATGTCCCATGTAACAAATCTTCTTACTTTCAGGGAGATAAATAGATGTAGTTTCTTCTCCACAAATAGGACATGCAAAGTACCCGTGAGTTGTACATCCCAATAAAGTCCCAAGAGCGGGATGATCATGGATTGCCCACAACACTCTAGCTCTCATTATGAACTCAGATTTCTTAAATGAATCAAATGTAACGACTCCTTCCCATAACTGCTTTAACTCATCTATCAAAGGTTCTAAATAAACATCAATATCCTTCCCCGGTTGTTTTGGCCCAGAAATCAACAGTGTTAACATTGAGAACTCTCTTTTCATGCACAAAGACGGAGGAAGGTTATATGGTACTACAATTACTGGCCAACAGCTGTAAGGGTTAGTTAAAGAAGCATTCGGACAGAAACCATCTGTTGCTATTCCAAGCGTGATATTTCGTGGTTCAGTAGCAAACGAAGGATCAAAAGAATCTATAGTTTTCCATTGAGAAGTATCACGCGGATGACGCATTACGGTTGTACCGGACTTGGCACGACCATGCCAGGTCATCGCTTCTGCTATCTATGGTACAGTATACAGTCTTCTCAATCTAGAAATTAAAGGAAAATGTCTTAAGGTCTTTCGAGGTACTGTGGTAGCTTTTCTCTCTTCGTCGAATGATGTCTTATATCTTGGTGCGTTGCAATTTGTACATGAAACTTTGTTCGCATTATCTTTCCAGTACAAGATGCAGTCATTAATGCATGCATCATAAGTTATGTAATTCATCCCAACTTGCTTAATGATCTTCTTCACGTCGGGGTACTTTGACGGTAGCGTGTTACCTTCGGGGAGTAACTCCTTTATGAATTCGAGTAGGGCAGTCACACCATTGTCTGAAAAGCCGTATTGGGTCTTCAGGCTATTCAGTTTGACAATGGCATACAACTTTGTAATCTCTTTTGGACAAGAAGGATACAATGGCTCTGTTGCAGTTGCACTATCAAAAAATGATTTATCCGCAAACTCCTCACCAATATTAGCACTATCATGCAACTGACTTGTAGGTTGAAAGTGATGGAATCTATCTGCATCATCGATCAAATCCTCCATCCTAATATGTTCGGACTCATCAGTATTTGTGGCATGACTAACCGGTTGTTGTTTTGGCTTCTCCGGTATTCTTTCCCCGTGAAAACACCACACGGTATATGATTGAACAATACCATATCTAAGCAAATGAAAATGAATGTCATTTAATTTGAATGTATCTTCATTTTTGCACCGTGTTCAAGGGCACGAATACTTTTCCTTATTGCCACCGTTTTCAGCAACAAATTTAACGAAATTTCTCACACCTTCCACATATTCTGTATTTCTTCGATTAGATTGATTCATCCATTGTTTGTCTATACTAAAAGACATACTGAAAGAAAATAACAAAAGCTAATAAGAAATCATGGGTAACAATATCTTATGGCTTTCCACCAAGTTCAACTCTGATATTAACTAAACAGATGTCTATTCTTCTGATTTCACTTGAAATTTAACATTAGCGTCAAACTATTTCCAAAAAATTTGCCATTACAACGGCGCCATTTTGTAGCACCAGAGTAATGTCTATGCATTACCCCACTCCTGATACTTGGCTTGCGCCATTAACAACAATTTTATCCACTTACTAAATATGGTCTCATATTTAGTAAAACAAAATTCATTGCATCAACTTATACCCTAGCAGTCACTATAAGCAGCTATGTCTAACTAGCATGCAGTGCAGTACAGTACAATACATTGCAATTTGTAAAATCACATATTAAACTATAACATAACAAAGTACCAACTTTTTATACAAAAGTTGCCACATTAAGTGGGCTGCACTACTTATAGTATCAAATAGTTTACAAAACAGTGTATTTAATTTTGAACGAAATGTATCAAGTTTACAAACTAGTGTATCTCGTTAAGTGTACAGGCAAATCATATTGGGTTCTGCCTAAATGTTTGCGGGTAGACATACACACACTGCAGGAAAAAGTACATCAATGTAAATATCAGTTCCTAAATAATTATTAGTTTGTTAGCTTCAGCTTTCAAATTTCAATTCCTAAACGATTATTTACAGAAAACTAGTTGTTTGTAACTAAATACTAATAAGTTATTAGCTTCAGATGTTTTCAAGGTTAATGAAATCGAAAGCAGTAAAAGGGCGACTCAATTTTTGAAAATTAGACAACTCAAAACAAGAAATTCGCATACTTAATTAGCAGTGGCAGTATAGAGACTGTAGCAGGACTTCAAATCAGCAGTAGAAAATATCGCGTAGGGGGCAAGCAAGAGTCGACGATGGCTGATGGCTATAAAATAAAGTAAATAAATTAATCTTTTTTACCTTAATGAAATTTATTTACCTTTTTAGCAAAACAAAATCGAAACACGACAAATTAAGCAAAAGAAATTCGCATACTTAATTAGCAGTGGCAGTATAGAGACTGTAGCAGGACTTCAAATCAGCAGTAGAAAATATCGCGTAGGAGGCAAGCAAGACGCGACGATGGCTGATGGAATAGCCGAGTATGCAGCGATGATTATTTAGAAAGCGTTGATTTTTGAAACCCTAGTTTTTTGGGTTCGAGCATCGCCGACATGGAGATTGCTATTGAGCTGTAACTTTGAAGTAAAACAGATTTTTGGTGCTGCCCGGTTCAGTTGGTTGCCCCATCCCATGGGCTTGCCCCTGGGCCGGCCCTAGCTAAAAGATTTACAACGGTTAATAACCATTGCTACTTAACCACGGTTCAAAACCGTTGTTAATTGTAACGAAGCGCGCCAAAAAAGTATGGCGCGAAAGGATGAAATTCACCACGCCCATTTGTCTCCAAAGAAGCTACGGTTAATAACTGTTCCCAATTAGCAACGATTAAAACCCGTTGCTAATTTAACCAAGACGGTTACTAACCGTTGCTAAATGGCAACGGTTATTAACCATTGCTAAATGAGCGGATGGTTAGTGGCAAATCACAGTATTTGGTGTAGTGTGTGGTTTGAGAAACTAAAGGAAACAATGATCAGACTTAGTTATCATTCAACCAAATCTGACAACTCTCTATTTACAAAGTTTAGTAAAAACATAAAAATGTATGCACTGATTTATGTTGATGACTTTATTATTCTAGGTAATAGTGAATAAGAGATTAACAGTCTAATAAAGCATCTCAATCAAGAATTTAGCATTAAAGATCTTGGCAATCTAACCTACTTTCTGGGCGTAGAAGTCAAAAGAATAACAAATGCAAGAATTCAATTAAGTCAAAGGAAGTACATAACAGAAATTCTACATAAAGAAAAATGCATGAAGCTAATTCTATCGCAACACCTATGGTCAGTAATTTGCATCTGTCTAAATACAAAAGAGAAGCAATTTTCAATGACAGACAATATAGAAGCATTGTTGGGCCCCTTCGGTATGCTACTATTACCAAACCATACATCACATACAGTGTAAATAAAGCAAGCCAACATATGCAAAATCCAACGGATGATCACTGGAAGGCAGTTAAAAGGATACTAAGGTATCTTAAAGGGACTCTAAACTATGGTTTAATTCTAGAGGCAAGTAAGTCAATCAGCATCAATGGCTATGCTAATGCTGATTGGGCTAATGACCCAGATGATAGGAAATTCACAACTGGGTATTGTATATATTTAGGTAGCAATCCTATTTGTTGGTGTTCAAAAAAAAGTCTACCGTCTCGAAATCTAGTACTGAGGTTGAATTTAGAAGCGTAGCAAATGCTACTGTAGAAGTCATGTGGATTGAGTCACTACTTAGAGAACTACAGGTCAAAACTGAATGCAAAACGACTATCTGGTGCGATAATCTAAGCACTGTACATCTTACAACTAATCCAGTATTACACTAAAGAACAAAGCATGTAGAACTGGATATCTACTTTGTTCGTGAACAAGTAGAAAGAGGAAAATTAAATGTAAATCACATATCTTCCACTTACCAAACAGTAGATATATTGATAAAGCCTCTCTCAAAGAATAACTTCAATCGATTCAGAGAAAGGCTGAAGGTTGGAAGCCTTGATGACAATTCACATACTAAAAAGCATATGAACAATCATGCCAACTGTCTAGACAATCTCAAGCTCGTAAGTCAAAGTCATTGAAGCACCAAAGTACTTATTGTTGAAGTTCTGAATAGCCGTTATCTCTTACACTACAAAGCATACGAACAGCCAAGATGCCAACTTTTCAGTTAATCTCAAGCTTATAAGCAACAATCACTAAGATATCGAAGTATTTGTTGCTAAATCTCTAATCAATTGCCATCTCCAGATGATAATTAACTAGAATTTTTTGATTTCTCTGGTCACAGTTGAGTCTAATACTCTTGCGCCTCCTGATTTACTCTAGAAATTTTATTAGTTTCAGTGAAATCAAAGCAAAGGAGCATTTGGGAAGAAATCGTCGCAAAGCCTAGTTGCGTTAGGGTTTGAGGGGGCGTATTGGAGAATGATAAAGACTGGAACGAAGAAGTCACAGGATATAACAACTGGTATCAACTCACTGTCATTGATTCAATATCCAAGGGATCGTATTATTTCTTTCATTCAGAAGCAGGTCTGGGCCAAATCTCTCAAGCCCAACACTGACTTATATAAATTGCAAGTTATGTACAATGTATGATATTCATTATTCATATAATATACAATTCTATGTATTTTTGATCAAGTAATAAAGATCATAATTATTTGTTTCAAATTCTGATAGTACATTAGTTCGGTAGATGCTTTTTAGCTCATAGAGAGTGCGATTATTCCAATTCTGGTACTGCATTCTATCAGACCGATCCTACCATCTGTTGTCTATACTTAGTGCATCCATCTTCAATAGCCTTCGACAACACAATAGCACCATACTACTCTAAATATTTCAAAAACACCTGATAGACAATGCAATAGTAACTATAGACGCCATAACAACATCCACAGGAAATCACCAGCAAGTCTCCGGATGTTCCTGATGCTTCTGTGCCTTATTTCTACCCTAGATGCAATCCTCTCGCAACCTCAATGCATCAGATCCAGTCACTATAGTGCAAAAGTTCCAAGCTATGACCATAACCTTTAATTCAGACATGGCAACACAGCAATATATTCTTTATAGCCTTATCATTGGTAATGCAAAATACACTTCAACACAGCAGCAATTCACATACATTTTACTTTTGCCAATTCAGCCATATATCACTATATAATCATCATCCACTCTTTGCAACTGCAGCCACACATCTTTGTAGTAAGCACATGGTGCAATATTAGCATTTGTGTTTTGTAATTGCTTAGTTTCATGCTCGGTTTGTGCTTGAGTTTTGGATTGGACGTTTCTGCATAATCCTTGGTTTTGCCTCATCTTTGGTCTGTTGTAGAAATTTAACTTGGTGGACCTTCTTATACAGTTCGGAGTGCAAAATTTGATTGGTTAAGTGAAGGTGGGTGGAAAACATACTTGTCGGTTTTGTAAATTGTTTAATTTTATGAGAATAACTATGGAACTTGATGAATTGGCTTTTGAAGTTTATACAATTTCGAGATGATTAATTTAGAACTCAACCGGTTTATCATCTAATCTCCTTGTTGCTAAGAGCAATAGACCTAAATTATATGAGCCACATTCAAGCATAAACTTCATACAGTTTTCATAAAAATCCATGTAAGGGTTAAGGCATAGTAATTCACTACCCCATATAACTTGAAGTTTTGAAGCAAAATAAGAAGACTTTACATGTCAATTATTGGAATAAACCAATGAAAGCGTTCCAATGTATGTACCTTGTTTTTGATCAAAATTGTCATTGTACTGTAGATACTTCTATATTGATAGTTAGACTACTTTCATCCTCCACATGAATAATACTTTGACAATCATGTTATTACATAAGAGTCCATAGTTTTAACTCTCGCCCCAACCCTATACATAATTTAAATGTATGTAATATAGTGTTATTTGAAGAGCTTCCATTTAGTTTAATTTAGCGTAAAAACATTAGCTATACATACCTTGGCATATATATAACATATACCTACATAGCTTTGTATCTTTAAGTTAGTAATGACAGTTAATATTTGATGGATTAGGTCAGAGAATTCTCAAAGCGATACACTGTTGAGCTTTACATAAGATTCAAGAAACTTAAAAAGAAATGATATTGAAAGAAATAAGATTATACTTCAAGCTTTGTGTTTTGCCATACTGAATATAACCATCATATTTTGAAATAGTTCATCCAAGATGATACTCATTCCACATCAGTATATCCAAAACTAACAATCTAAGTATTGATTACACAAAGTTGAATCTCCATATCAATATATGCAGGAATAATAAGCAGCAAGCAAACATTTGTGACATGCTAAAAAGCAATTGTTAATTGTGATATAAAACCATGTATACAAATCATTGAACATATGTTCTTCCATCTATTTATCAGTAAAATACATATTGAACTATGCTTACTGGAAACTCATCTTTGCATTTAGAGCACCATCAACTAAAAATAGAAATTTGGCTTTTATGTTATCTCAAAGAGATCTTTTAGGTGTCCTAAGTCCAAACAAGTTTATACATATTTTCAATTGTTAACTGTATTAAGATGATTGCTGTACTATGCAGGCTGAAATCTGATGCATATAAAAAAGTTCTAATGCTCAAAAATTAATGTTCCATGACTGTTGTGATGATAATAATAATAATACCTGTACATAAAAAAGTTGTAGACAGATTCATATTCATAATATGAATGTCAATATGCAAGGCCTTGCGTCGGCTAGAATCGGCTAAAAACGCGGCTGATTCTAGCCGACGCAATATCGCATTACAGAAATATCAACCCGCGAACACTTTCCTCATTCTCTTTCCTCCATTTTCTCTTCCAAAACCCTCCTCTCCGTCACCCGCCGTAGCCGCCTGCCGTCACCCCCGTCTCCAATCACCATCTATCCCCCGACACTCTCCAGCGCTCTCCGGTATCTCCTTTCTTTCGGATTTCAGTATGTTTGAGGTATGATTTAAAGCCTAAATTTTGAAATTAGTTGATGATAGATTAGAAATTGATGATTGGTTGGTATTATTCGATGATATTACTGTTTTAGATTGGTTTGGAAATATAATTTTGACATTGTCGGCTTGAAATTAGGGAAATTAGGGAAAAGGGTTGATTATCAATTTGTAATTATTGATTATTGCGTATGGGTTGATGTTAATGGTATACATTAGTTGATGATAAAAGGTATTAGTTGATTTAGTATAAAAAAAAATCTATTTATACTAATTATATGTGTGAACAACTTATTTTAGTTTACATAATCAACAAATTAAAAATTAAAATAGTTAAATGAAAGTTAAATTACGTTGTAAAGTTTCAAATTTAGTTAATAAATATTTAATAGTTGAATGAATATTGTTAATTATAAAAAATTTATTTTTCAAACCCCTTAGAGAATTTTTGGCCCCGTCTAACAAGTGTTGTATATGATCGTTATATAGCTGTTCGGTTTTTCACAGAACGGACATCTATATTCATCTGATACAATATTTGTCGGATTTGTCCCTGTATTGGACAAGTTACGACTACAATAAAGTATAATTACATTTTGTAAATCATATAATTTTAAACGGTTCACAAAATTTCGGTAGCACTTCTGTTTTGTTCTCTGTGTACATGTATTTGTGTACGATACAGGGAACAAAGGGGAAGTGCTGTCGAAATTTTGTGAACCATTTAAAATGATATGATTTACGAAATGTAATTACTTTATTGTATTTGTAATGGAAAGTAGGATGGTCGACCATCAAAGTTAAAATAATAAAGCAAAAAATAAATCGAATTGATTATTTGGATTAATAAACGATAAACTTTATTGTGTTTCTAACATATATTTTCAAATCAGGAGAAATGTTCGATTATTTTCTCGACCGTAGTTGGATGTATGAAGTCAGAACTGGTATGAAAGGTTCAATAAAGAAACATATTTGTAACGGTGTACACGAATTTATTAGATTCGCTAAATCTAATAATCGTAATAACGAAGAATTTCGTTGCCCATGTAGGTTGTGCAAATATTTGAAGCATTGGAAATCAGATATAGTTGAAATACATTTGTATAAAAATGGTTTTGTGTCGAATTATTACTTGCGGGATCGTCATGGAGAACTTCTTGCGCCCACACCTAATCCTGTAGCGTTAGATGACAATAATGTTATGACGAATCCAATAGAAAATATGGTGGAAGATGCAGCATGATCAATGTTTCCAATGTTTGATCAAAATGACGATGAAGATGTAAATGTCGAAGAAGAACCGAATGTGGGAGCTAAAAAATATATGATTTATTAGACTCTGCTAAAAGGCCATTATGGGATGGTTGTAAAAGTGAACCGAATTATCAGTAACTGCCGAATATACTACCATGAAATCAAAATTCAACCTTACAGAAGCTGGATTAACAGCAGTTGTACAAGCAGCAAAACGACACATGCCATCCAATAATCTGATGTACGATAGTCATTATAAAGTGAAAAAACTTATGTCCGCTTTCGGTCTGCCGTACCAAAAGATAGATACATGTGTAAAAGGTTGCATGTTATATTGGAAAGATGACGTTGAGCTTAGAAAATGCAGAATATGTAACGAAGAAAGATATAAACCAAGAAAAAAAGGAAAAGAAGTTCCATACAAGAGGATGCATTATTTACCCATCACTCCCAGACTTCAAAGGTTATATGCATCTTCTGCTACGGCGTGCCATATGCGATGGTACAAGGTGAAAACATCGGAAGAAGGAACTTTGATACATCCATCTGATGGAGAAGCATGGAAACATTTCGATTGGACTTATCCCGCATTTGCTGCCGAAAGCCGTAATGTCAGACTCGGTTTATGTATGGGTGGATTTGCACCATTCTCTCAGTTTGGTAGTAAATATTCATCATGGCCTATTATCGTATCTCTTTATAATTTACCTCCATGGATGTGTATGAAAACTCCATATATGTTTCTCACTACTGTCGTCCTTGGGCCGGATGATCTAACACAAGGAATCAATGTTTATTTACAACCATTGATCGAAGAGTTGAAAACGCTATGGAATGAAGGAGTTGAAACGTACGACATTTCGTGAAAAAAGGATTTTCGTATGTTCGCTTCTTTTTTGTGGACTATTAGTGATTTTCCTACATACGGGATGCTTTCAGGTTGGAGTACGGCTGGTCGTCTAGCTTGTCCTTATTGCATGGAAGAAATATGGGCGTGTTGCTATGGTATGGAAAGAAAATTTCTTGGTTTGATTGTCATCGGCGTTTTCTCCATCTCAATCATCCTTTTAGAAGAGATAGAAAAAGCTTTATAGCTAACAGAGAAGAGAGTATGCAACCACCGAAGATTTGGTCAAGCGAAGAAATATATGAAATTGTAAAGGAGTATCCGAAGATACAAGAAACTGGAGTGCAGACTGAAATTCCAGGTAAATCATATGTTCATAATTGGTGCAAACAAAGTATATTTTGGGAGTTACTCTGTTGGAAAGATCTCCTGCTCCGACATAATATTGACATGATGCACAACGAAAAAAACGTGTTTGATAATGGGTTTAATACAGTTATAAATGTAAAGGGGAAAACAAAGGACGATTTGAATTCAAGACTTGATATAGCAAACTTTTGTAAACGTCCCGACTTCATATGAAACCCAATGACAATAAAACACCCAAAGCTTGCTATGAGCTAGACAGTAAGCAAATAAAACTCGTGCTAAAGTGGGTGGAAGCACTAAGATGTCCTGATGAGATTTCTTCTAATCTTTGTAGATGTGTTGACTTTAAAAACAATTAATTGAGTGGGATGAAAAGTCACGATTTCCATATCATGATGGAATATCTATTACCCGTGATTCTCAAAGAACTGTTGCCCGTAAAAGTATGGAGCGTTATAGCAGGATTAAGTTTGTTTTATAAACAACTTTGTTCGACGACGTTAAAAGTCGACCGTATACGTAGACTTGAAGTAGAAATTCCTATACTACTCTATAAGCTGAAAAATATATTTCCGCCAGGTTTCTTTAATGTAATGGAGCATCTACCTGTTCATCTTCCATCTGAAGCACTTCTTAGAGGTCATGTTCAATATGGTTGGATGTATTCATTTGAGAGGTAATATTGAATATCGGCAATATTTATGTTAGTTTAAAATTCAGTTTTATATACCCAAATTTAAAATAAATTTGTAATAGGTACTTGAATCATTTGAAGAAAAAATTTAGCAAAAATCACGAGTTGAAGTTTCGATTTGCAAATCATATCTTGAAGAACAAGCTTCATTCTTTTTCTCTCATTATTTTAGTGATCATGTAAACTTATCGTTTGTAAGTGTTTCTCGAAATGAAGAAGTCGTTGAACATGATTATTCTCAAGCAATGTTATCTATTTTTAGACAACATGGCCGACATGCTGGAAAATGTGTGGAAATATGGTTAGACGATAGAGATCACTATGTAGCACACACATATATTCTTCTAAATTGTCCAGAAGTTGCACCATTTGTCAGGTAATTATAAATTCATATATAATTCAATTATACTTACATATTAATTATATTAAAACATATTACATATTTGCAGTATATACGAATCACTGCATCCATCTGGCGATCTCAGTAAAGAATTTGCTAAATGGTTTTCAAATTACGTTTATGATCCAATAAACTGTGTCGTTGACGAAGAATTACGACATCTTGCGATCGGACCAAAAAGAAATGTCAAATGTATCCAATATTCTTCGTCAATGGATTTAAAAGATTACGGTGCCGAAAAATTTGACATATAACAGCGGTGTATTTGTCAAAAGTAGTGACGATCCAGATGAGCATATGAAAGATTTTTACGGCGTGTTAACACAGGTTTTAGAGTTGACATATTACATACGACCCGTAGAAAAAGTTTTTTTATTCAAATGCAACTGGTTCAGCAATGTTTTTGATAGTGGAATCAACGTGCACAAAGATTATAAACTTATTGAAATAAAACATACCTCACATTACTATAAGTATGATCCTTTCGTATTGGCCAAGCAAGCGTTACAGGTTTATTTTGCTCCGTATCCATCCTTGAAAGGAGATAAAGCAGATTGGTCGGTTGTTTTTAAAACAAAGGCAAAATTTACATTTGACGGAAATAATATTCCAGACGAAACAGCGTATCAAGAGGATCTTGAGCCAAATACTGAAGTAATAATAACCAATGACATTGATGTAGGGTTGTTGAATGATGAATCAAATGTTTTGGTAGATGCATTTGAAAGTGTTGAAGAAAACGTACGAGATCGAATCTGAATCAGAGAACGACGAAGACTGATAATTTTAAATATTTGAATTGCATATTGTATAATGTATTTTTATGATATATGTAATATTTAGAGTCTGAATATGACATATGTAAATATTTGAATTGCATGTTGTATAATGTATTTTTATGACATATGTAATATTTAAAGTCTGAATCAAGTGCAATGTTTTATGCGATGATATGATATGATATGTTCCGATATGATATGATATGTTATGATATGATATAATATCTTTGTGGCAGATATGTCTTACAGGAGACACGGAAGTAGGTCTGAGCCTTCTCCTTCTCCCGACGCAGGTGCCAGTGGCAGTGCGTCAGATTTACGCCATGTTGCTGAGTTAGTTCCAAAGATGGCAGGGTAAGTATCAAATATATTTCAAGTATGTTATTTAAAATATATTAAATATGTACATCAAAATTTATACATGGGCTTTGAGGTGGAGCCTTCAGATTTCATTTTACAAACATCGAGACAGGCGTTTATGAGTAGGATGTCCGGTTGTTGGCCATGGTGGGACGACATCCCAGCGCCTGTAAAGAACATAATATGGGCAGATTTGATAGTAATTAAGTATAAATTTTTATTTGATTTGAATGTCAATAGAATGTTTATAATTCAAGCTAATTTCAATATGCAGACTGTCGTACGTGTTGAGCCTCAGGATCTGGATGTGTTTAGAAATCATTGGAATCAGAGAATGAGAAAAAATTATAGAAACACGTCAACTAAAGTAAAAGTGCGGGAAAAAAGCCAAGTTGGATGAGCGCTGACGTATATAGTGAGTTTCTTTGACTCTGGGATACTCCTGAATTCAAAGTAAGCTATCCACATTCGAATTGTAATTTAAAAATTTTAAGATTTCGTGTATTAGTTGCATTAATATAGTTAACCTTGTGTTTAAATGTATAGGAAATATCAGCGCAGAATCGCAAAAACAGGAATAAGAATCCTGTTCTACATTGTGGTGGCTCGAAATCTTTTCAACAACATAAAAACGAATTGGTAAATTTATAAATTGTGTTTATAAATATCTGTAACATTATTTAATCATATTGGTAACATTGTTTATTCATATGTATATTTTTAGTCTAAGAAGTACAATCGTCAGCCTACGATGGCTGAGTTGTTTACTGCCACACATGCGGTGGAGGAGACAGATGAGGAAGGAAATGTTTCGTATAGGTGGACAAACGCCAAATCTCAATCTGTAATGGTAAATATGCTTATCCGTAATGATAGTGTTTGATAATACTTTATTTCACAGCTAAAAAATCGTAAATTAAATTTTTTTTCGTGTCAAAATTTTATTTATAATCGCAGGAGTTATATGAGGCGGAGCGGACACGTGTGGCGCAGACCACCGGACGTGAGGAATTGACCGTTGAGGAGTCAAATCATATTTGGGACGCCATTATAGATCTACTTACGCGAAATAGGCGATATAGTTATGTAAATATGGAGGTAAACTGCTTCATTAACTAATATATACATTTAATATGATATGTAGCATAAATTTTAACTAGCTCTTAACTATTTCACAGGCGATATCGTCCCAGAGGGCTTACAGGAGATCCCAGGCAGAGGAGGAGATAGCTTTGTTGCGTCAGCAGATTGCGGAGATCAATGACTGGCGGAAGAGCATTGCTTTTGCACAGCAGCTCGATGTGCATATCGCGGCATACCTGGCAGAGCATGGAAGAATGCCTGGAGAGGATGCGTCTGGAGATGATGAGTAGGCAAGGTTGTTTTATATCGAACTTGTTGTGTTGTTTTGTGTTGAACTTATTGTGTTTTGATGTATGATGATGAGTAGGACAATAATGTATGGTTTGTTTGATAGTACTTATACGTATTGTTGAGTATGATGTATATTAGTGAACGTTGTGTTTGATTGATGAGTTTTTGAATATATAGTTGTTGTTTGATGGAAAATTGTGAATGTTATGTTTGATTGATGAGAGGTTGGTGTTATAGTTGTGTTGGAAGATTGAATGTTGTTATAGTTCGACGGAAATTGTTTATATTGTGGTTTGAAGGCGCAAACAGCAGCTGTTTATAAATAGATGAACTCAGGCTTGCGTCGGCTCTTTGGTTACAGGATAGCGTCGGCTAGTGACAGCTAGAATCGGCATTGTGGTTACAGGATTGCGTCGGTTAGAATCGGCATATTACGGCAAGCATAATTTTGAAAAAAATGGTCACGTGGATATAGCCGTCACTTACCAACACTAAAGTGGTGACGAAGCCGACGCAAAACCCGAGTCGAATGCTTGGTGGTGATGTCTATTTTTGCATCGGTTTTTAGAATCGGCTTGCGTCGGCTAGTGACGGCCGGCGTCGGTTAATAGCCGACGCAAATGCCGGTTTTCCTTGTAGTAGAGGGTTAAGGCATGGTAATTCACTACCACATATAACTTGAAGTTTTGAAGCAAGATAAGAAGACTTTACATGTCAATTATTGGAATAAACCAATGAAAGCGTTCCAATATATGTACCTTGTTTTTGATCAAAATTGTCATTGTACTGTAGATACTTCTATACTGATAGTTAGACTACTTTTATCCTCCACATGAATAATACTTTGACAATCGTGTTATTACATAAGAGTCCATAGTTTTAACTCTCGCCCTAACCCTATACATAATTTAAATGTATGTAATATAGTGTTCTTTGAAGAGCTTCCATTTAGTTTAATTTAGCGTAAAAACATTAACTATACATACCTTGGCATTATATAACATATACCTGTTAGGAACTGAGTTGATGATGTTTTTATGACAACAACCTTATATAGTTATTATAAATTACTTTATAAAATATATACTAACATTTCCATATATATATATATATATATATATATGTATGTATGTATGTATGTATGTATGTATGTATGTATATAGGAAGTATATGCAGGTATCATCGAAGACTGATCAGTATAAAGACTCAAGCATCAAGATGAAGATTAGAGATTCAAGATTCAAGACTCTAGAGAATCAAGATTTCAAGATCTCAAGATAAGTGTCTAGTATTTTGTTAAAACTTCATAATAGCACTCTCATCTTTCTTCCAATTTTCTTTTGGGATGGAACCCAATTTCTATCGAAACCAGTGGCTTACAAACCCACGACAAGTAGCTTACAAACCTACGACAAGTGGCTTACAAATCCACGAAAATCAAAATCATTTAAACTACTTTGTACAAGTTCTCGAGTCCTATGGAGGAGCTATGTAGGAAGGTTCTTACAATTTCAGTTTGAATAGATTTTTCAAAATGTTTTTAAATCTGTTTTCAAAATGATTTAGCTTTCAAAATCATGTTTTCAAAAAGATTTTCAAACTTTGTTTTAGCCTTGAAATATTCCTCTATTCTGATTTTAAAAAAACATTTATTTTTAAAACATCAAAACTTATTCTGATTTTAAATATTACTTATATAATTGACGGTCTATATCAATTATATATATATATATAAAATAATGTTTTGTATTCATTCTCTATCTCAAAATATTGTTTAAACACTTTACTTTGCTTCAGAGAAGTTTCAACTTATTTTAAATTCAAATGCTTTTACAAAACAAACATCTCTACAATTTTGAACTGAGGGATGTCGAAATAAGGGGATACCCCATGTCGACATGGTGACAGTTGGATTCAAAATTCAATTTTCAAAAGAAGTGTCCATTCGTTCGAAAACCTTTCGCCAATGGTTATGACTGTTGTGCATCTATATAAAGGCTTCCAAATCGAATTTTTTTAACAACTACTTTCTTATTTTCTTCACTCTTTCTTCTCCACCATTCCATATCCATAAAACTTCATATTTTCAAGATCGTGCCATCATTCTGCCAAATTCTCAATAGGAAATCATTTAGATACTCTCTCTATTTGATTCTCCATCATTCTACTAAAGATCAAAGTGCTATTCAGAGTTATAGGATTAATTTGTATTCGAAAAGTCCATAGAGTCTATCCATTCAAAAGGATTTTTATTAAGAAGTATTAGGGTGATCTTGTGTCCCGTAAATCAAGAGAGTTTACCCCAGACTCGGAGATAGGAGGGTTCCTCAAGGCCTTAGAAATTGAGGGTTGTAATTTGGATATTGGCTTATAAAAATCTGTACAAGGATATTGCCTTGGTGCAGGACTGGATGTAGGAGGATTCCGAACCAGTATAAAATCCGGCGTGTTCTTTCCTTTTACTTGTTTTACTTTACTATTTGCATTTGTTATATGTTCTGTGATCATTCTGTGTTAGAATTCTGTTTAGATTTGTGTTGAAAGTTTTAATTTAGTCATATAGTTCATATATTCTTTAAAATACTATTCACCCCCCCTATAGTGTTATTTCTGCCTTAAGATCCTTAATCCGCATCCCTAACAATTGGTATTAGAGCATTGGTTTTCATTATTTTCATAATCTGAAATTTTGAAAAGTTTTAATGGCACAACACACTAATAATGTCACTCTTATCATCGCTACTTCTGTCAACACAAGTACTAACACTAGTTCATTTGTAGAAGGTCAGTCTACTGTCAGACCACCACTTTTTAATGGCAGTAATTATGCATATTGGGCATGTAGGATGAAAATTTATTTTCAATCCATAAGTTTAGATACTTGAAATATGACACAAATTGAATATGTTGAACCAACTACTAATTTTGCCCAGTGGACTACTGAGCAAAAGACGGTTGCACAAAACAATTCTAAGGCTATGAATATACTATTTTGTTCACTATATAGGAATGAGTTTAATAGAGTCTCTGTTTGTAAGTCTGCATTTGAAATCTGGAAAACTTTGTAAGTAACTCATGAAGGAACAAGCAAATTTAAACAGACTAAAATTTCCATATTAACTAACCAGTTTCAATTGTTTAAAATGCATGAAAATGAGTCCATTTCCGACATGTATTGTCGATTTTAAGATATTGTACATTCATTGATTGCTTTAGGAAAGGGTTTCTCAGAAGAAGATCAAGTTAGAAAGATACTCAATTCACTCACTTCAGAATGGGATCAAAAGACACTTACTATTGAAGAGGCAAATGATGTTAGTCAAATGAAGATCGAAGAGTTAATCGGTAATCTAATGTCTTATGAAGTTCAACTACAAGGGAGAAAAGAATCTAAGGCAATGGAAAAGAAATCGATCGCATTCAAAGCAACAACTGGAGATTCAGAACAAGATAGTGATGAAGAAATTGCTTTCATGACTAGAAATTTCAGAAAGTTTCTGAAGTATAGAAAGATGAATAACTTTAAAAGAAATGATCAAAGGAATTCCAGAAATACTTCGGAGAACAACAACAACAACAATGGTGATAAATGCTACAACTGCAACAAAACAGGGCACTACAAGATAGATTGTCCATATCCAGACAAACAGACATTTCAACCAAATAACGAGCAACTAAGGAAAAGAAAGAAGGCATATGCAGCAACTCATGACGATTCAGATTCATCCAGTGATGACAAGAAGAAAACTGATAATTCAAATCTGTGCTTCACTGCTATTTTCGAATCGGAAGACGATCGGAGTTTGGATCTAAAAATAGGTACGCATTTATTTTAATTTTATTAGATGCTTGTTTGTTTTGATTTTGTTTGCAATTCCTTGAATTTTTAAATTCAAAATCACCCTTTGAATTTTTAAATTCAAAATAATATTATTTTAATAATATTTTAAATATTAAAATATTTTAATATTATTATATTTAATATTATTACTGGAATTATATATAGATATAGAATATAGATTAGTTTTCTTAAGATTTTAGGAATTTCTTAGATTTTAGAAAAAGACACCCATTTTCAAATTCAACAGGCACATGTCGACATACCAAGATACCCCATGTCGACATGTCTCTCAGAAATTTGATTTCAAAATTTGAATTCAAACTTTTGAATTTCCCTCCACCTTTTCACTTACTTCAAAATTCTGAAAAGATACCTCTTGACCAAAGAACATGACTTTAGAGAATCTATTTAATATACTTCTCTTATCATCTCTTTTCACTTTATTCTCATAATTCAAACTTTCTTCATTATCTTCTACTCCTCTCAAACACTCATCAATGGCTTCCTCAAGTACCCCATTAACTATGAGGCTGACCAAATCCATCAAAAATGATCTTTTTAACTACCCGGAGGCTATCAAAGCTTACATAAGTTATGTAAACTATGGTAAAGTCAATACGGGAAAATTTGATATTTTTGATGATTTTCCTTCTTATGAAATCGATCAACTTTTTGAAGAAAACTCCATTCTTAGCTTGATTGATAACAAGCAAAATGATTTCGTTTGTTACCCAAACCTTGTCAAAATGTTTTATGCAAACCTAAACCATGAATTTTATAATGGAAATGAAGATCAAATTTGGAGTACTGTTAAAGGAACACTTATTGTTTTGGATTCCGATATTTTGGGTACTACTTTGGGTTGCAAATCTACCGGTATGAATCTCTCGCAATTTCAAATCAATGAAACCGATCGAGAGACTTTTCATCACATTTTTGAAAGCGATGACCACATGGATTTTAAGAATCGCTTTTTCCGCCCAAAAGCAAGAATTGTCAATCTTCTTATTCAACACACCATTATTCCTAGGTCGGGAAACTACAATAATCCCACCTCAAAAGTGTGTAAAGCTCTTTTTGCTATATTTGGAAAATATGATATTAATTGGGCACAAACTATTTTGGATGAGTTAAGACCCAAAAATTTTACTACGGGAGAAAACACTCTTTATCATGGAATTTATCTTACTCGGATTTTCAATTATTTTGGTGTGGATGTTAAAAAGAAAGAGTTTGTAAGTAGGAAAGTGTTCAATCATGGGAACATTTCCCTTATGAAAATCTTGCTTATGTTTCAACCGTATGAAACACTTACCGAAAAGGAAGAGAGACTTGCTCATGAAGAGATGGAAGAAGAGGGAGAAGAAGAGGAAGAAGAAGGGGAAGGAATGGAAATTGAAGAAGAAGAAGAGGAAGATGAAGAAACCTCTTTGGAAAGTATAGATTATCCACATACACCCGCCAATCCGTCCAACAAAACCGTACTCAAGAACCAAAAGATACTTGCTCAAAACCAAAAGGTTCTTAAGAGATCTATTAGCAAGAAAATGGATAAAATCTCTACCAAGATCGACAAGTACTTTGGGAAGATAGGCAGGAAACTTGGCTTGTCCTCATCATCATCTTCATCAAACTAATCCTAGCCATTATCTCTCTAGCTACCGTTTATCTATCTTTGTATTTTCTATTTTTTTGGTTAATATTATGTAATGTTAACTAATATAAGTAATGCTATCTTATTCTCTGTTTTCCATCTTTATATATCTCTGATAGTTATTTATTTTAAGTTTATATAGGTCCACTAGTATAAAAATAAACTTAGAAATAAAAAATAACTCAACTTGGTCATTCTGTTTAGACCATGTCGACATGCCCCACCCCCCCATGTCGACATATAACAGTCAGAAAGTAGTTACAATTTCTAAACTTCAAATTCTTGTAACTACCAAGTGACATTTCATTTTGAACGGCCAATAACTCCTATAAATACATATTTCTTCCAGAAAAACTTCTCTACCTCCATTTCTATTCATCTTCTCTCATACTTCAACTTATTTCTTAAATTATGGCTTCTCCAATTAATAATTTAAGTGAAAATCTTGAAGAAACTCTTACTTCTTTCAAGAATATTCTCTCTTTTGTACTTAGAAATCAAAGGCACTTAGAATTAAGCCAAATGCAGATGATCAAAGAGCAAGAGAGACACTTCGACACACTTCGTTGGATGATCTCAAGCCTTAGCAAAGACGAACCCGAAGCAAATCCACCGGTCACTCTCGACAAAGATAATTGGGATGTTATCAAAACTAATCCTATCTTTGGAGAAGATGGATGGGTGGAAGTCCCAATGAACGTCTGATCATTATGTATGTTTGTTTGTTTGATTTGATTTGATTTAGATTTGATTAGGATTTGATTGAATTGTTTACTTAAGTTTGATTTGGATTTGGTTTGTATATAACTTCATATACTATACATGATTGGTTTGTTATGTATGATATTGATTTGATTCTCAAGTTACACTTATATATATGCTCACACACTTGATCACTTACACGTTCACTTTACACTCTTATTCAATATATACTTGATTATCTTACAACAGGTAAAACTTTTATTCCTTTTTGCTGATGACAAAGGGGGAGAAAGTTATAAAAATATATGTGCTTGGTGTAAGTGGGAGTCATGGAGTAAGGGGGAGTTGTAGTTTAAAGAAGAAATCACGGAGTAAGGGGGAGTTATGGTATGGTAAGAATATTTTATAAATAAAGGTTGTCATCATCAAAAAGGGGGAGATTGTTAGGAACCGAGTTGATGATGTTTTGATGACAACAACCTTATATAGTTATTATAACTTACTTTATAAAATATATACTAACATTTCCATATAGATAGATATATATATATGCATATAGGAAGTATATGCAGGTATCATCGAAGACTGATCAGCATAAAGACTCAAGCATCAAGATGAAGATTAGAGATTCAAGATTCAAGACTCTAGAGAATCAAGATTTCAAGATCTCAAGATAAGTGTCTAGTGTTTTGCTAAAACTTCATAATAGCACTCTCATCTTTCTTCCAATTTTATTTTGGGATGGAACCCAATTTCTATCGAAACCAGTGGCTTACAAACCCACGACAAGTAGCTTACAAACCTACGACAAGTGGCTTTCAAACCCACGAAAATCAAAATCATTTAAACTACTTTGTACAAGTTCTCGAGTCCTATGGAGGAGCTCTGTAGGAAGGTTCTTGCAATTTCAGTTTGAATGGATTTTTCAAAATATTTTTAAATCTGTTTTCAAAATGATTTAGCTTTCAAAATCATGTTTTCAAAAAGATTTTCAAACTTTGTTTTAGCCTTGAAATATTCCTCTATTCTGATTTTAAAAAAACTTCTATTTTTAGACATCAAAACTTATTCTGATTTTAAATATTACTTATATAATTGACGGTCTATATCAATTATATATATATATATATATTTAAAATAATGTTTTATATTCATTCTCTATCTCAAAATATTGTTTAAACACTTTACTTTGCTTCAGAGAAGTTTCAACTTGTTTTAAATTCAAATGCTTTTACAAAACAAACATCTCTACAATTTTGAACTGAGGGATGTCGACATAAGGGGATACCCCATGTCGACATGGTGACAGTTGGATTCAAAATTCAATTTTCAAAAGAAGTGTCCATTCGTTCGAAAACCTTTCGCCAATGGTTATGACTGTTGTGCATCTATATAAAGGCTTCCAAATCGAATTTTTTTAACAACTACTTTCTTATTTTCTTCACTCTTTCTTCTCCACCATTCCATATCCATAAAACTTCATATTTTCAAGATCGTGCCATCATGCTGCCAAATTCTCAATAGGAAATCATTTAGATACTCTCTCTATTTGATTCTCCATCATTCTACTAAAGATCAAAGTGCTATTCAGAGTTATAGGATTAATTTGTATTCAAAAAGTCCATAGAGTCTATCCATTCAAAAGGATTTTTATTAAGAAGTATTAGGGTGGTCTTGTGTCCCGTAAATCAAGAGAGTTTACCCCAGACTTGGAGATAGGAGGGTTCCTCAAGGCCTTAGAAATTGAGGGTTGTAATTTGGATATTGGCTTATAAAAATCTGTACAAGGATATTGCCTTGGTGCAGGAATGGATGTAGGAGGATTCCGAACCAGTATAAAATCCGACGTGTTCTTTCCTTTTACTTGTTTTACTTTACTATTTGCATTTGTTATATGTTCTGTGATCATTCTGTGTTAGAATTCTGTTTAGATTTGTGTTGAAAGTTTTAATTTAGTCATATAGTTCATATATTCTTTAAAACATTATTCACCCCCCCCCCCTCTAGTGTTATTTCTGCCTTAAGAACCTTAATCTGCATCCCTAACAATACCTACATAGCTTTGTATCTTTAAGTTAGTAATGACAGTTAATATTTGATGGATTAGGTCAGAGAATTCTCAAAGCGATACACTGTTGAGCTTTACATAAGATTCAAGAAACTTAAAAAGAAATGATATTGAAAGAAATAAGATTATACTTCAAGCTTTGTGTTTTGCCATGCTGAATATAACCATCATATTTTGAAATAGTTCATCCAGTATGATACTCATTCCACATCAGTATATCCAAAACTAACAATCTAAGTATTGATTACACAAATTTGTTGAATCTCCATATCAATATATGCAGGAATAATAAGCAGCAAACCAACATTTGTGACATGCTAAAAAGATATTGTTAATTGTGATATAAAACCATGTATACAAATCATTGAACATATGTTCTTCCATCTATTTATCAGTAAAATACATATTGAACTATGCTTATTGGAAACTCATCTTTGCATTTAGAGCACCATCAACTAAAAATATAAATTTGGCTTTTATGTTATCTCAAAGAGATCTTTTAGGTGTCCTAAGTCCAAACATGTTTATGCATATTTCAACTGTTAACTGTATTGAGATGATTACTGTACTATGTAGGCTGAAATCTGGTGCATATAAAAAAGTTCTAACGCTTAAAAAATTAATGCTCCATGATTGTTGTGCTGATAATAATAATACTTGTACATAAAACAGTTGTAGACAGATTCATATTCGTAATATGAATGTCAATATGCAATTAAATGAACTAAGAGATGTAAGCAATAAACAATAAAAGGATGTTTGTGATCATAAGGATTTATGGTCACGTAGTATGCATATACAATTTCTACAACTAACATAATGTCATATTAATATATTTTTATGGGTATATATCATTTCAACCTTTTTAATACCATAATTTCAACATATATCATATTCATATATCGACGGAGAAATTTCAAGGAATCGTAGAATCATGAACAATAACAACATGTGAAATGTCCGAATTAAATTTCTAGACTGGTGTACGAACATATGACATGTATAACATGTCAACATATGCAAATATCATCCAATAATTCATCCAACAACTATATATTAATCCAATTCAACCGCAAACACACAATGGTGATGGTTTCAAATTTATTAGCTCGCATCATGATATTAGTTAAGTGTGAATGTAAAACACTCACCTCTATGGCGATAACTCGATACGATCCACAACAGCCTATACACACAACACGGTCCGAATCAGCAACTCACTTCTAAACTTGAACGCCCGATATCGGAACTTGGAACAGCAGCACTCTCTTCTTCTTTAAATTGATATACATGTAATTTGATTTTTTTTATAACAAGCATGGTTTACATCCAAACAGAGGAAACAAGTCGACTCGCTGAAGCTAGGCTAGTGCAACACCTTGGAGTGACAGACTGGAGGTCGATGAAGCGGGTGGTGGCGTAGCTGACAGGAAGGAGGAGGTCGGCAGCACTATTCAGTCGTTGGTTTATTTTTCTTTTTGCTTTTTTTTATATGGCGACGACTGTTAGCAAATAAGGAGGAGTGTTGGTAGAAGGTGGGTGGTGCGGCGGCTACTGGAGGTGAAGCAGGCGGTGGTAGGTAGGCGCAGTAGTGGAGGGGAGGCTCGGCTGATGGAAGGCGGTGACTGGAGATAAGAGGAGGCGGCACGGTAGTTGATAGGGGTGTAACGGTAAAAAATGCGATGGGGACGTGGAGGAACTTGGTCACTGGAGGTTGCAGATGCGGGTCTAAAATATATGTACGTTGTTATATTCTGTTTGCTTTATTTCGATCAAAGCATATAAAAGCACAATCCATAATTTGCTTACGTGGCATCACTGTCTTTACATTATCAAGAAACGAGTTACAGACCCCTATTTTTGATATTGTTATAAGAAAAGTCCCCGTAGATATAAATATGTAAATTTAGTCCCTATTTTCTGAAAAATATAAAACGCAAGATGCTTTGCACTTTTCTGACAGAAAATTCAACCTAACTTGCAACTTTTAGACTTTGAATTTTTTTTAAATTCTGATTTTTTTTTAAACTTTTGAAATTTTTGGAAAACGCAGGTTAACCCGCACTTTTTATCAGGAAAGCGCAAGCTGGTTTGTGCTTTTATTTTAAATTTTTTTGAAATGTTTGAAAATTTTGAAAAATGCAAGTTCAAGCTAGTTTGTGCTTTTTGATTTTTAAATTTTTAGAATATTCGAAAAGTTTGAAATTTTTGAAAAACGCAAATTAACTTGCACTTTTTATTAGAAAAGTGCAAGCTAGTTTGCGCTTTTTCATTTTGAATTTTTTTTCAAAATGTTGAAATTTTCTAAAATGGTTAAATTTTTAAAAAGCGCAAGTTAAATTGCACTTTTTATAAGAATTGCGCTTTCTGATTTAGAAAAAATAGGGACTTAATTTTCATACTCATTATCATAGGGACTTTTCTTACAATAACATAAAAATAGGGACCTTCGGTGCAAAGCCCCTTACATTATTTCAAAAAATAAAACCATGGTTCTCTCAGAATTTTTCCTTCGACAAACGCGAATGGATGTTCTACCCCACTATCTCCATGATTTATTTCCCTCTTCCTGTTTCTATTTCATGGCAGTTACCTGGCTTTGCTCATTATTTCCTCAACCATCCCTCTAATTTTCATCCTATCATTCACTAATTCTTCTCTAATCCTTATTGTCATCATCGATCGTTCGGTAAGAAATCTCTTCACTGTTATAATTGCACCAAAAGATCATTGTCGCTGATTTACAGATTAGAGTTTCTCAATTTACATTGGATTGTAAAATCGATTTATTTATTATGTTCCTTTTGTTAGATTACTTTTCAACGACGTTGTTATACTTGGCCCTAATGTTCGATTTTCGTTTTTGATATGAAGAGCATTTGAAGTATTGGGTTGGCATCAGCCATAAATTTACATTATGAAATCAAAATTCTTACTGGTGAAATTTATAATATTTGTATGTTGATCTATTATTTTGCAATATAGTACCAAGTATGATAGTGAAATTCAATTTGTCCACAGTTTTATACCTACCAAATATATGCTTTTATTTTCACTATTATCACAACTTTGCTGAATTTTTTTTTTGATATAGGATAATGATGAAACTTGTAGAGTTTGAAGATGAGGATGATGATACCAAAGTTTTGGTTCAACTACTGTGTAAAAGCGATTAACAAAGAAGTTCTCTTTGATACCATTTTGGACTATGCGAATAAATCACAATACCCATATTCTGGTGCTTGGTCTGTACTCTTGAAAGTTAATGTGATGAATTGGTACATGAATTTGCAACTTAAGGCCGACATGTGGATTGTTGCATGTTAGTAGAGTTCAAGAAATGTTAATATGTGGGTTCCATTTTGGTGATACTAAATGCTACTTGATGTGGTGTAATACACCACCATATTCTTCGTCCAACGGATGTTAGCTAGATTCTCTCTATCAGGTATTGTATTTTTGCTCCAATTTCTTTACCTTTTATTTTATGCAGCAAAAATGTATAAAACCACTTGTTCTTATCTTCCTTGAAAACAAACCAATTTAATAAGAAAACTATATCATTGGTTATACATCATGACATAACATGTATATTAAAGTTATCTTAGTTATGTTAAATATGAACTTAGTGGAACATGCAGTTTTGATCCATACTTCTCAATGCAAATTATAATTCAACATGTATTATGTATTCACATTATATTGAGTTATGCCTTACTAAATAGATGTTATTACCAGCATATATAACATACATATCAAATAAGAAATGAAGTACATTGGATTTGGTAGTTTGAAAGAGCAGACACTCATTGAGATGCCTAGCAAATCACTCTGTTGATCTCCCGTTCCTATGATTCTGTATCCATCTGCAATCTATAACCTAAACTTAATAGCACAATTCACAATCTGCTTAGGTGGCATCATTATTTTCCTCCATTTTAAAATAACAAAACCGCATTCCTTCTTACTATTTCATTCCCCTTATAACTGTAATCCCAACCGGTTATGTTCCACATTCTTAACTGGTCCACTTTCATTTCCACTTTCCTCCATTATCAGTTCTACTGATTCATATCTGTCTTCTCCATCTTCTATATTGAATCCGGTGAGTTGTTTATTTTGATTTTCATTTACTATATTTTTCTACACTCCTATTCCATTTGCAATTATTTTTAACCACCCGCTTATACATGCGTCCTCCATTACTTTAAGCTCTACACACGTTTTGCGATGGCTTCCTTACCTTATAACCGTATAATCATTTAAGTCGATGTAAATTTTTAACCCTATTTTCTCTTCTTCTACAAATTTAATTTATTTCGTCATCACCAGTTTATTCCTCAAACCTCGAAACCCGCTTTCTCAGTTGCTACCTTCGGCTCCACCTTCAAATCTAACTTGCACTCACAAATTATGTATCTGTTGCCTCAGTCACTGTACTATTTTTTTCCATTGAACAACAGTGGATGGTGTATCGATTGTTTAATACATTGTATAGATTATTATCCGCAAACAAACTTTTAGTTGGTTCTAAGATCTGATGTTTGCAAAAATAAATGTTATTAATTTATTTTGTTAACAGCCGGCTATTTTTTCTTGATCGATATCAACTCATAATTTTATCAACTTCTCGAAGATTGGCTTTTAGGTATGTACTTTTGGTGCCACTATCCTCAACTGTAATATGTTTTTTAAATGAACCATGGTGGATGTTGTATTGATTGCTTAATGTTTTATATAGACAGTTCGTAGTAAACAAAACTTTAGTCAATTTAAGAACTTGTATTTGAAACAATAATTACTGCTATTTTATTTTATTAATAGATTGACTGCTGTCTAATGTGATTATTTTATTAATAGATTGACTGCTGTCGAAAGGCTAAATTTGATATTTTCTTGGCAGATCTAAGTTGTACAATAGATTTAGATCCAAGCGTCAACATATTGATGCACCACCTACCTTCTCTGTTGATACTCCTTTTGCTTTTTCAGGTTAAGGGCAGAACATCAATCTCCTTTCAGTTTCAAGAGGTAAATTTTTAATTATTATATTAGTTACCACATCACTCAGTTATTCTATTGTTAATAATTTGAAGGGGGAATTAATTTAAAGGACAAAAATTTATATATTTTTTGCCTCAAGGACACGGCCTCAACATTTTTACCACAATGACAAACATTCTCCTAAAAATTATTCAGAATGTTTATTCAAAAGGACAAACATTCTTTCAAAACTGCTACCTAACTAAAAACAGATACCTAAAAACTGCTATCAATAACTAAAATCTGATACCTAAAAAAAGTTGTCTTTCAGACAAAAATACTGAAGGTATGTCCTTGAGGCTAAAAAGCTGAGAAATTTTGTCCTTGACAGTAATTTCCTGTAATTTGAAACCTTAAAGTTTACATTATAAGTAGCTTTAGTTTAAATTTTGTAAGCATTTAAGTTAATACTTACGAAATAACATATAGCAAATAATTCGAAATGGTGAATACTCTCTTATCATCGTTCGGTTATTTATTTTAAATGTCAATAAATTTATTTTGGTGCATCTTTATTTTAATTGGTTTCCTATGATTTAACGAATTTTATGTGCTACTATAATTGAACTGAGTATGCCATAAACCCTTATAATATGTCAAGTCTAAGAAGGCAGAATTACTTTAATTCCACTGTTAAATTTCGAATTCTTATGCATGTACCTAGAAAAAAACGGAGAAATAAAAAAATCTATACCGTTTTGTAGAATTTGAAAGGTGTGAGTTACAAGCATTATGATACGCAGTTAATGTACAAGCAAATGAGTAAACTGCAATAATTTTGCATCTCCTAAAAACTGTAATATTAGCAACATACATGATTGGTAAATTTGTTATCTGTTTTGCAAAAGGGAGGTTTTTTTCTACCTGTACCTCTCATTTAGAGGTAAGAACCACTGATGCCCACTGCTTTTTATTTTGAATATCACCTTGTTTGATAGAAGTTTCATGGTGGTATTGTTCTTGCACTTTATTCGCGTTATGGTAAATTTCCATTTCTTCCAATTCGTACTTGGTGAAATGATGTATTGTTTTTTGGTCTCCATTGGGTTACTGCCAAATTTGAAGCCAAATATTTGGATTCATACCATATGCATAAATAAGTTTGGATGCATGCATAAAGGTACCAAACTATCAAGGTAACAAAAATTATTTCAGCAATTGGTTATTGTCTCAATTTGATACTTTGAGATCTTTTACATCTTTATCCCCTTTTTAAATATGGTTGACTATTATCTTCTTCCGTTGGTATTATTTGATTACTTAAATTCGATTGGCCAATTGCCATTTAAAAGCAATTGTAGTGCCTTGAATCCTCTGATTAAGTACAATAAAAATAAATTTTTTAACTTAAACATCTTTAAGTACCATGAAAATAAATGTTTCAACTTAAATATTATCTCCAATTATTTGAATTGAAGCTATATGCATATAATTAATTCATCATGATAAATATTACACACAAAGGAAACAAGAATTATTTCAAAATTTAGTTGGCGTTATGGGAAATTATTATCATCTTTCCAATGATATTATTTGTATATTTAAAATTTAGGTAGTAAATTTCTGTTTTAGTAAATATAAATTTTTAATTAGTTTATTTTTGGGTAGTAATTATCCATGTTATATGATTTATGTATTGAACTCTATTTATTACGGTGGGCATTAATTATTCTACTCTTACCACATGTCAATTTCTTATTTTTTAGCAGTATTATTTTATATAATTACTACTTTCCTATATTTTTGCAGTGAATTTGTGATGAATATTGCTTAGTTAGTATGTTGTCAATTTTTATTGCTCAATGCAATTATTTAATGGGTGTTATCTTCAAATATCTTATCACTTGGTAGACATATTTTTTGAAGTAACAGTGCTTGAATTAAATTTATGCATTTTGTTTTAGTTGTCAAGTTAAATTAAGTTAAAAAATCAATTGCAGATATTGTTTAATGGAGTTGTTTTTGTAAGTAAGATCAAATTCATTAAACTCCTTTTACATGAAAATAATTTTCCCCACTGCCTAGAAATGCTATATGTTTTCCTATGTACCATGCATTTCTTTAGTTCACATCATCTCTAGATTTTTGCATCTTATTCTCAAATCATTGATTTGAATGAATTATGCATTTAGCAATTTGTCTTTTGTGAATTGTGACAATCATCTTATTCCTAAATCGTTAACCATAGTTAATTGTGCAGTGCCATTTGTCTTCTTTTGTATGTTTGTCTAATTAGTTCAATTTTATAAATGGTTTGTCACTTCCATATGCGATATGATTTGATAACTATATACAATTTTTTGGTGTTACTACAGGGGAGAACATATATAGTTAGTTCAGAGTTGTCGTATTACAGTCTTCACATGCAATGAGTCTGATAAAATTATAAGCACAGATTTTGACAACAAAGGTGCGATGAAGCATATTGCTACAACTCTATCTGAACCTATAACCAATGTAATGCCTAATCTGAATGTCCTTATTGATTCAAATAACACGGTGAAGAACTCTAATGGCAATGCTTCTACAGGGGACGAATATCCTATATTGACGAGCCTCTTTTTGAGACAATGTCAACTTATAAATGGATGCTACCGAGCATACAGAAAAATAGGTGAGCTGATCCTTTTTACAAAGCATTAATGTATTTTTGTGAAAACATCATCTTTGAAAATATGAAAACTGTAATCCGTAGGCTATTTATGACTCACAATAACTATTGTTTTAAACGTCAAATGAAAGTTGTTTGCGTAACGACGTACGGTTATCCTTGATTATGGTACAAAGTTATATTGGATGACAAGGAAAGAAAATATTACATCGAATATGTGATAATGTGGTAATAAGTTCTTAATGTTATATTATTGAACATCTAATGTTATATCAGTTTGGTTCAAAAAAAAAGTTAGTCGTTACTTAAAGTTTGAGGGTGATATATTTATGCAAATCATGTACCATATGCTTAAGAAGTGTCATCCAGTAAATGGCTTGTACATAAGATCAGTGATGTTTGTACATCTTGACTATTTGGCCGATTATACGTAATATGTACGATATTTTCTGACGTTATACTTCAAATTTATTACTCTAAGACCCCATTTGTGAATAACAATGGTTATCGGCACATGATAATATAGTACAGTCTCTTTCCTCCATTTTATATGTACTAATCTGTTTGAAATTTAAAGATTCAAAAACGAAGGCAGGCAAGAGAAGGCTTGTATTTGCTGACAAACAAAAATGATGTGGAGAAAGTGCAAGGTCTAAATGAGACAGGTGCTCCTATTTCCATCTTTAACACGGACAAATACTACGTCATTAGCATGGAGCGAAGGAGATTTAAATATTATTGCAACTGTAAATTAGAGGAAGGGGGTTTAAAATGGAGCACACTCGTCTCTTTTAAAAACAGAAGTACAAATTTGTATTAGTTCCATAAGTTCAAAACATGGTTCAAATATTGTATTATCACCGTTAGAATTATAATTGTACTATGTCCCACGTACATAATTTTGAACAATATTATCTAAAAATCTTCGTCATATGGAAAACAAAGAACTGTCACACACCTCTACCTGCAAAACTATCAATATCTAGGAGGAAAGACGTAACGAGGATGCTAGAGAAGTTCAAAACCGTATGTTTACAAAGCATTTCAAAATTTACATCTTCAATCAAATACCATTTTGTTATTTTATTGAAGGTGTTTGTACTAAAACTATGTGTATACTTGAAATATTTTAGCATATGTATGTAAATGTAGTTTCTCAAGTTTCAATAGCTTTATCTTCTATTGTTATCATGCCATATTTAATTGCTCCTATTACTCATTGCTGCCATAACCAATAGCAACATGTTCATAGCTACGGTATGTTCATCCACAATACATGACAAAGACTATATCAATATTCTAAAAAATGATAAATATGGTTATTTGATCATAAAAAAACGACTAACACTACAATACAACCACCTTTCCGTGTGCAAAGCATGGGTTCCATCCTAGTTATATGCAGAAGTAAAGAGACAGGGTGGAGGGAGTACGTGGACACACGCATAGGAACAGGGCGGATTGACCGTTTTTTTTATTGATTCAAAAGTTTTAACGTGAATGCTGAAGCAATATCAAATTTTTGAACAGTCGTAACCTAACCTAGTAAACCGTTCAAAACGTATTTCCATTATTATATAAAAAATTTAACGTTAACTTTTTTTTATATACGGCGGTTGATTATCAACATATATTACAATTTATATTAAAATTCCAGTACTTGTAATACTTTCGAATATAGTAATAGGTGCCGCTAATCCGTACTAAAACAACGCTCAGAACAAACCAAGAGCCCATACATGCGAAATGAAACATCATTCTGCTCAGCGTGTCGATACGAACGTGGCAGCGCACAAAAAAGGGTTATTTAATGCTCGAGTGAAATTTGATAGTTACACAATATCGGTTGTCGCTACTGTAAGTTGATCGTATAAATCGATTTAAATGGAGCTAGCGAAATCGGAATTCGAGGAAACGAACGTCGACATTTTTCATAAAAAAAATTCTACAATAATTTCAAGTATAATATTTAAATTTCGAAAACCAAATTTTCACTGTTTTACTAACTATTAATTTCTACGTTAAGTTTTAAATCGCTTAAAATTTCCAATTTAAAGTTTTATTCCCTTTTTATTCATTTTAACTAATCATACGCAATGTAAATTTAAATTCAAAATTTAAATTTCTCAATTTAAATAAAAATTAACCTAATTAAATACTTTAAGCAGAACTGTAAATTTCGGCAAAACTCTTCGCGAAAAGGGTGCAATGCAAAGATGTAACAACGGCTAAGAGTTAGGTTAAGATTAGAAAGCATACCCGAATCAAAATAATTCAGGATTGGAAGCACGAATACTATCTTCACAACACTCCACTGGACTTTGACGAGATTGACCAATTTACTACTCCACTTCCTTATAGTCTTATCCATAATTCGAATATGCTTTCTCTCAACAACAAGATTGGGTTGAATCTCCAATTCCTCATGCTACGTGGGCTGAACTATTGCTGACGGATCATGTATATACTTACGGTTGGAGACGTGAACAACATCATGAACACCAGATAGTTTTTCAGGTAACTCGACGTTATAAGCTAGAGTACCAATCCTTTCAGGTATCCGGAAACGACCCATAAACCTTGGATCCAATTTCCCTTTCTTCCCAAATCGAATTACGTTTCTTAATGGCAAAATCTTGAGATACACAAGATCTCCAAATGCGAATTCCAATTCCTTTGGTCTTTTATCATCATATTTCTTCTGCCTATCCTGCGTAGTTTTCATCCTTCGCTAGATCCCTTCAACTTTCTCAGACGCCTCCAAAATAATCTCAGGCCCAAGAACAAGTCTATCTCCGGTTTCAATCCAATATGACAGAGACTTACATGGACGTCCGTAAAGAGCTTCGAACAGTGCCATATCGAAACTAGCCTGAGTTAAGGATTCGAATTACAAAAAGATTTATTTACGTATATATATATATATATATTTAATTCAAATTTATTAATGAAGTTCTACCTGATAGCTATTATTATAGGTGAATTCGACAAGATGAAGATGGTCTTTTCAAGAACCACCAAAATCCAGAATACAAGCACGAAGAAGGTCTTCCAAAATTTGATTGATCCGTTTGGTTTGGCCATCTGTCTGTGGGTTATAGGCTAAACTAGATTCAACTGTGTACCCAACGAATCCTGAAGGGCTCTCCAAAATTTACTTGTGAAAATAGGGTCACGATCACAAACGATATTGGAAGGAATTCCATAGAGTCGAACAATCTCCTTCAAATAGATCTCAGCTAAACTCAAGGCGGTTCGAGTTGATTTCACGGGAACAAAGTGAGCTGTCTTCGTCAAACGGTCAACAATCACCCAAATGCTCTCATTACCCCTTCTCGTCCTTGGTAAACCGTCCACGAAATCCATAGAAATTTGATCCCATTTCCATGTTGGAATCTCAAGTGACTGTAACAAACCTGCCAATTTCTGATGATCGGCTTTAAGCTGCTGATAAGTACTACATCTACTCACATACATCGAAATGTTCCCTTCATTCCTTCCAACCAATAAAGTCTCTTCATATTCTGAAACATCTTTGTCACTCTAGGATGAATAGAAAATTTGGATCTGTGATTCTCTTTAAGCACTTCCTCCCTTAGCCCTTCTATATTTGGAACACAAGCTCTACCATTTATTCTCAGAACACCATCCTCATCAACGACTACACCATACCATCTCCTCGAGTCTGTCTCTCTCTTCAAAAATTCCTCTCAAATAGCTCTCAAACTTGGGTCTTCACTTTGCTTAGCAACTATACGATCCATAAGAGAAGATGAAGCAACAAACTGATAAAGCATAGCCTTTTTCCTACTCAAGGCATCGGCCACTACATTTGCTTTACCCGAGGTATAATTGATGTCAAGGTCATATGCAGTCAAGAATTCTAGCCATCTTGCTTGTCTTAGATTCAAATCCTTCTAAGAGAAAATATATTTCAGGGATTTGTGATCGGTAAAAAGCTCGAATTTGATACCCAAGAGATGATGCCGCCATAACTTTAAAGTGAAAACTACAACCAACAACTCCAAATCATGTGTAGCGTACTTAACTTCATGAGGTCGCAACTGTCGACTAGCATACGCAATAGCTTTGTCATGCTGCATTAAAACAGCACTAAGCCCACTTCTACAAGCATCGGTATAAACTGTAAGGCCTTCGTTACCATTCAGAATGGTCAAAACAGAAGCAAAGGTCAACTTCTATTTCAATTCATCAAACGCTTTCTGACACTTTTCATCCCAATCGAATTTGACGTTCTTTCGGGTCAAAGTTGTAAGGGGAGAAAAAATGCGGGAGAAATGCTCAATGAACCTCCTATAATAACCAGAAAGGCCTATGAAACTCCTAACATCTGTGGGCGTCTTAGGAATTTTCCAATCCTGGAATTAGATATAAGGCATGAATCAAAATTTAAGAATTCCGATAATTAATTCGAAAGTAAGGATTAGGAACTTACATTTACTACGACGATCTTAGCAGAATCCACCGAAACTCCATTTTTTGAAACCACATGACCAAGAAATCGAACTTCCTCCTGCCAAAAATGACATTTGAAATTTTTTGCCTTCAACTGATGGCTTCTCAAAGTTTCAAGCACGAACTTCAAATGTTGCTCATGCTCTTCTTCGGTTCTAGAGAAAACCAGAATATCATCGATAAAAACAAGCACGAATATATTAAGAACATCCCTGAATACTCGGTTCATAAGATCTACAAAGTAAGCTGGGGCGTTCGTTAACTCGAAAGACATAACGAGCCATTCATAAAAACCCATCTTCGGTACGGAAAGCGGTCTTATGAATGCTATCCTCAGAAATCCTCAACTGATGGAAACCTGAAGCGAGGTCAAGCTGAGAAAACACTTGTGCTCCATAAAACTGATCGAACATATCATTAATACGAGGCATAGGATATCGGTTCTTGTGTGTGAGCTTATTCAATTCTCTATAATCCACACACATTCTCAAGGACCCCTAAGACTTAGTGACCAAAACTACAGATGCACCCTGTTCATAAAAACTTCTCCCAATCAAGCCTTTAGCCAATAGATCATCAACTTGATTTTTCAACTCCACTCTTTTCTTAGGCGACATCCTTCGAGAGGGAAGTACGACAGGTCTGGCTAAGGGAATAAGGTGTGGTAAACAATTAACCTCACCAAAGACATAAGGAAAAAGTCGAACAACTGGAATAGTGTTAAGATCACTAGAATGCTAATCAGGGGAGAAAACAAAACTCTCGACAAGTTCACACAACATTTTACATTGGATAACCAGCTGGGAACCTTTATTGTCAACCAAGGAAATGGTCCGATCATTACTAAAAATAACAGCTTCGAACTTGGATAGCCAATCCATGCCTAACAATAAATCAAACCCATTAAAGCCCAAAACATAAAAGTCTTCGATGAAATGGTGTTCGGCTTTAAAAAGACACGCCCTTACAAATCATTCCTAAGTTTGCGGGGCCACCAATGGGATTAGAGACACACAACGATTTAGAAGCAGGTTCAGGTTTCAAACCATGCTCAAATTTCTCACATAAATTAACAGATATAAAATTATGAGACGCTCCAGTATCGAATAAAACACGGACATATGTCACATGGAAAGAAAGTGTACCTTGAAGTACAGGATCGGTCTCCTCAACTAGAGGTGTGGAAGCAGTGATAGCAGAGATAATGGATGGTTTTCCTTTCTACTGAGTAGGGCAATCCTTCTTGAAATGGTCCGGCTGTAAGCATATATGACATAAGTCATGCCTAGTCATTTGGACCGGAGGAACGACTGCTAGCGATGTTGGTGGGCAATCTCTGGCATAATGTCCCTTTTTTATCGCATTTGAAGCAAGTGATGTGCAACAAGTCCTTAGTTTTCTTCTGAGGCAATCCAGCTCCTTGACGGTTTTGCCACTTCTTCTTTTGGCTACTAAAATTTGACTTCCTCTTACCAAGGCTACTGGAGCTAGACTGGGCTGGGGTGTTAGAAACTTCTGAAGTCCTATTCAGCTTCAATTTCTCGAACCGGATTGCCAAATCAATGATATCAGAGAATGGCATATGGATATGACCCGTCAACTGCTCTCTATATCCCTATGCATGCCAGCAATAAACTTCTTATTCTTCTTAAGGGGAATCTCTATCAGATGAGGGCCAAACTTCAATAGCTCGTTAAATTTCCTTTCATACTCTACTACAGTCATCTCGCCTTGCTCAAGCTCTATAAACTGATTACACAAATCCGTTCTCCCAGCTTCTGGCATCCACTGGGTAATAAAAGCTTCCCTGTAATTCGGAGAATACAAGGCTAAGCTAAACTTCCATGAGATAATTATAAGAATATAAAATTCTCATTTTGATAGATCTCACCTAAACTGGGCCCAAGAAATACCTTCCTCAGAGGTATGGGCCATAAAAGCATCCCACCAATCAAGAGCGTCTTTCTAAAGCTGCCAAGCTGCTAATTGACGTATCTGAGCATCAATGATGCCAAGTCTAATAAAAATCCTTTCGGCATTCTTAAGCCATTGTTGTGCTCCAACAATGCCCTCGGCACCGGTGAACTTCTTCCCTCCAAGCCGAGTATACTCTTTACGAAGAGTGGTAAATCTCACTTCTGGGACAACAACGGGTGCAACGACTTCGTTGGGAATATTTCTCCTACCTCTGCCTCTAGAGCTACGATTACTCATCCTGAACAGAAGGGATGGCAAGAAAATTTATTAGAAACCGAGTCAAAAAAATGAACCTAGCCAAAAGAATTTACTAAGGAAGGACATTTAATATTTTAACTTACTTATGTTTTTAAACTGGTTTTTTTCTTAATTTTTTTTTATTTTTTAAAAAACGCTCTCTCAAGAAAGATTCTACTCGTCCTAAGATAATTAGTTACCCTATCTATAATGAGTTTACCCTATAGGCTTAGGTGTTCACTCAACTATAAGCTCTGATACCAGTTGTAACGACCCACCATTTAAACAAGACCATTTTCTTAAATGATAGATAGATATTTAGGGTAAAATAGAATCAATCACAGAACACAGATACAGAAATAAATACAACTCACAGTCTCACAGCGGAAAATAAACAAGTACATGAATAAGTCAAGAAAACTCTAAATAAGTTACACTATTCTCACACTAAATAACTGGAAAGAAATAACTAGAAATGAAATGAGTTTGACTGACATAATGAACCAAACTGATGAAATAACTGAAATAGAACAGAATCTCCAGAAATGCATTTGTCTTCACAACAAGCTCTCCAAACTGGAAATACTCAGGCTGACCCGAGCAAAATGAAAACACAATACTCAAGTCAGAACTAATATCCTCGTGTAAGTCAATAAATCAATGCAAAGTAACTTAGGAGATGTTACAGATTTTTCCATCTTCTAAGGATCCGTCAAACTATCTACATATAATAGTGTATCTATAATAGATAATGCCTGTCGGGAAAATAAATATCAAAATAGCATTAAGGCTTTACATCGATCCACCTTAACATAATTATATAGTTTTAAACCAAAATCATAATGGGCTCGTATAGAGATAAATATGACAAGGCATGTGAGGCAATGCCCAAGGTAGGATTCTACCGGTTTACCCTTTCTGGCTGGTCGTAACCCATTCGTGGCTGACCATGACTATCAATCCATACATAAGGGTGCACATCGAGTTAAAATCACGGTAGTAAAATACAAAAGATCAATATCGCTAGAGTAAAGCTAACCTCATTGGCCAGACATAGGCTTCTGTTTTAGTCATTTTAATTATGACACGGATGTCAAAGCAATTCATTACCGTTCTCTTACTTCATTCCAGTAAACGTCACTGGTTCAACCATTACATTCTAGATATCATCCACCGCGTACACAGTTATCAAAGTGGTTCCGGGATTGACAAAGAGTATGCCAATGTCCGGCCCCGGTCTCTTTGACAACCCAACGTATGTTTTACAGACCATTTGGTCAAATATGGTTTAACAATTCATATTTATAAGAACGAGATTTTAATTTCTTTCCTATGTTTCCCAAATCCAATTACCACATTCCAATTTCCATTTTCAACATTCCGGTTTTTTTTTTCAATTTCCTTTAAACCCTTAAAGTTTTAAAGTCCATTTACAACAAATAAATTAGATCACATAATCAAACTTATTTCAAGTTAAATCTTGATTTCCATTACAACCTAACCAACCAATTTCCCATCAACCCCAAGAATTTATTAAGCAAATTAAATCTTCATTATAATTTAACCAATCAATTTTCCAATAATTCCCAGAATTTTATCAAACAATTTAAATCTCCATTCATGGTTAATATACAAATTAAATCCAATTAAAATTTAATTTACACAAATTTCAATATAGGAAACAAATTACTGATTTAAGTTTAAATCTATCTCAAAATTTTATAAACTTCTTAACTTCAACACCTTAATTTTCAGAATTTTGCAAATTTAATTTAAGTCAACTTCAGGGAATTTAAATCCAAAAATCAAATCTCTTTAAATAAAACATTACAAACATTTTATCTATAAATTACCACCTACTGATGAAATCATTTATTTCACCTAAATTTATTTAAATAATAAATACCAATTAAAAACATAATGTAAAATTTCAAATCAGTTATATAAAAATTTCCAAACGATCTCTGTTTATAAAAATATTTGCTTCGATCAAACGATGTTTTAATTTTATTTTCTACCTAGGCCAAGTGGAACAACTAAAATTTTAAAATATGAGTATATATCATTTCAGTCTTTTTAAATACCATAATTTCTACCTATATCATATTCAAATATCGACGGGAAATTTCAACGAATCATAGAATCATGAATAATAACAACAGGTGAAATGTCCGAATTAAATTTCTACACTGGTGTACAAACATATGACGTGTATAATGTGTCAACATATGCAAATATCATTCAATAATTCATCCAACAATTATATATCAATCCTCTTCAACCACAAACACACAATGGTGATGATTTCAAATTTATTAGCTCGCATCATGAAATTAGTTAAGTGTGAATGTAAAATACTCACCTCTATGGCGATAACTCGATACGATCCACAACAGCCTATACACGCAACACGATCCGAATCAGCAACTCAATTCCGAACTTGAACGCCCGATATCGAAACTCGGAACACCAGCACTCTCTTCTTCTTTTGATATATATGTGTTTTGAATTTTTTTATAACAATCACGGTTTACACCAAACAGAGGAAACAAGTCGACTCACTGAAGCTAGGCTAGTGCGACACCTTGGAGTGACTGATTGGAGGTCGATGAAGCAGGTGGTGGTGTAGCTGACAGGAAGGAGGAGGTCGGCAGCACTATTTAGTCGTCGTTTTCTTTTTTTTCTTTTTTCCTTTTTTTTATATAGCGGCGACTGGTAGCAAATAAGGAGGAGTGTTGGTTGGAGGTGGGTGGTGCGGCGGCTACTGGAGGTGAGGCAGGCGGTGGTAGGGAGGCGTAGTGGTGGAGGGGAAGTTCGGCTGATGGAAAAATATATTTTTATTTATTTACTTAGGGTGGCAGTGGCTGGAAGTTTCGGTGGGAAGGGAGGAAGATGCGGCGGTGACTGGAGATAAGGGGAAGGTGGCGTGGCAGTTGACAGGGGTGTAATGGTGGAAAATGCGGTGGGGACGTGGAGGAACTTGGTCACTGGAGGTAGCAGATGCGGGTGTAAAATATATGTACTTCGTTATATTTTTTTCTGTTTGCTCTATTTCGATCAAAGCATATTATATGCAGAAGTAAAGAGATAGGGGGGAGGGAGTACGTGGCCACATGCGTAGGCACATGACAGATTGACTGTTCTTTTTTTTACCAATTCAAAAGTTTTAACGAGAACAGTGAAGAAATATCAAAATTTTGAACAGTCGTAACCTAGTAAACCGTTCAAAACGTATTTCCATTATTATATAAAAAATTTAACGTTAGTTTTTTTTATATATCAGTTGATTATCAATATATATTACAATTTATATTAAAATTCTAGGACTAATAATACTCTTCGAATATGATAATAGGTGCCGCTAATCCGTAATAGAACAACGCTCAGAACAAACCAAGAGTCCACACATGTGAAATGAAACATCATTCTGCTCAGCGTGTCGATACGAACGTGGCAACACACAGAAAACGGGTTATTTAATGCTCGAGTGAAATTTGATAGTTACACAATATCGGTTGTCGCTACCAAATTGATCATATAAATTGATTTAAACGAAGCTAGCGAAATCGGAATTCGACGAAACGAACATCGACGTTTTTCGTAAAAAAAAATTCTACAATAATTTTGTGTAGAATATTTAAATTTCAGAAACCAAAATTTCACTGTTTTATCAACTACTAATTTCTACGTTAAGTTTAAATTGCTTAAAATTTCCAATTTAAAATTTTATTCCCTTTTTATCCATTTTAACTAATCATACGCCATGTAAATTTAAATTCAAATTTAAATTTCTCAATTTAAATAAAAACTAACTTAATCGAATATTTTCAATAGAACTGTAAAACCCGGAATCGTTACATACACTATTCAAAAAACAAAAAACAAAATCTCAGATCAACAAACATCTACATATTTTCACAACCAGGCCCAACCCAATGGCAAGGCTAGCGAGGCGGTTGTATTGAGCAACCACCAAATAGAAGCAACATGAGTAGGAAAAAGAACATTAATTATTTGTTTAAGTTTTAAATATATTACTGTAATGTACATTAACCAAAGAAGGCTTACTAAGTGGTTATTTAGTTATAGTTGTATCATGATGATACGAGTTCAACTTCTATTGTCATTAAAATTGACATTTCACTTGCTCACCAAGGTCACAACTACTTATAAGTGTTGCAAATTATTTTTGACCAGTAACTTTGAGTGTTAAGGAAATTGTAAAGGGATTGGCTAAAGGAAGGTATACTTTAAGAAGTTTAAAATTTACGTGGAGGGAATAGTCGGACTTGTCCTAATTTTTTAGTACAAATTCTTTTTCATCTCGAACTTCTCTTTCTCCTTCCTCCCATTATCTCTTATTTTTATATTTGAGTTTTCAAAGCGTGTGAACCATTTCTCAAACTATTAATCTTCCCAACCAGTCAGCTCATATGCTCTCTCCCTAATGAGTTCCTCGTTCTTTGTCTTTTATTTGTACAAATTTAATCTACTATTCGTTCTTTCTGTATTTCTTAGTCAATTCTGCAAAATTCAAAAACCATAATTCCTAAGTTGAAATTTGTAACGAACCAGAATTTTGAACAATTTAAATTGAAAATATTTAATTAATTTTAAATATTTTAATGATGGTTTGACTTGAATTTCAAATTATCAGAATGAATTTAGCGATTAAATTATAAAATTAAATCTATTGAAAGTTGAATAAAAATTTGAATCTTCAATTTTAAGCTGATTAAAAATATTTCAAAGGCTTGTAAAATCCATACCGATAATACTGAAGATAATAGAAGCTTCAGAATTGAAATTGAAACTGTTTTTATCAGTTTTGAAATTATATCGTTTAAATCGATATTTAAAAATAGCCGTCCGAGGGGCAGTCTCGGAATTCGACGAAACTAGTTCCATTGGGTCCGTAGTATTGAATTATTATCGGATTTCAAATTTCGTAGCGTTTGGAGTTGTTTTGTGATCATACGATAGGTAAACGCATTGAAATTTAAATTGAATTCAATTTAAATTTAAATTTAAAATGGGTCAACATCAGCCACTTTCGTTCCTAAAACCACGCCTAAAAACACGCCTAGAATCACGAAAAAAATTATGCAAGCACGTTACTTCCATTTTTAAATCACCCCGTATCCTCCTTTCTCCCATTAGAACGAGATTCACGAAAAAAAAATGGCCGCCGCTGTTTCGTTTGAATAGAACTCGATAACAAATCAATTAAATCAAGAACGCAGGTCGATTTCCTTCCTCTCCCTCTTCAGTTTTTCCAAATTGAAAAAAAATGGCGGATGAAAAAGGGGGAGGGGAGCCAAGGCGACTCAAGTAATTGCAATCGCGTGGGGTCGCGATAGCAGGAGGGCACGCGTAGGGTGTGCGCAGGCAGGCGATGACACAGAGGAGGGCGGCGTCGAAGGGGTCGCGTCATTGGTATCGGGTTGTCGAGCTTGATGTCGCAAGCTAGGGTTCTCGACCTGGAAGCAATTCGCGTCACGACGAGTGGAACCGCGCGCTCGTGCAAGGGAAGAAGGGAGTGTCGTCGGTTAGTTGGGGTGTTGTAGTGGGTTCGTGGCGAGGCGTGGAGGTCGATGGCATCTCGAGATGGCCAGGTCGACGCGTGACTTCGAGAGGGCTTTAAGGTACTGTGAGGTATATTTCAGTTTTGGGTTTTAATTTAATTTATATTATATATACATATAACTGACTTTGGCAAATTATTGGAATTTTTAAAAGATGTTAGGTATATTTATACAGTGAAATTAACTGAAAAGATTAAGAAAATATAATATCTTAACCCTCTGATTTGAATTTAAATTTATATAAGTTGGATTTATATAGTTTTGGTATATGCTGTTTCAGGAAATTAATAATTACAGTAAAAAGTAGAAGATTTGTATTACTGTTTATTTATTTGCAGAAAATAAATTATAAATGTATTATATGAAATAGATTTTTTTTATGAAGCCTATATAGATTATTTTACAAATATATAGTTCATAAATTAAATAAGTATAACTTAACTAATCTATTTTATAATGAGGTATTATGGAAATTAAAGTGTGTAAATTTACCTATCTAAACTATTTTTGTTACTGAAAGATTTAATAAAGGTAAGTTAGTTCAAAAATTTAATTGAATTATAAAATGGTAATTAAGGGTCGATTTATATTTCGAATATTAGTTAAATAAATTTATTAAAAGGATTTAATTAAAATAAAATAAAAATGGAAATTTATTTTCGACTAGCGGAATTAATTTGTATAAATGGTTCATTTAATTTTTGGCACTAAAAAAAATAAATTATAAAAGGAAATTTAGTTTTAAAAATTAAATTGTAGTTAAATAAAATTATAAAAGGAGAAATTGGTTAATTAAAACTATCAAAACAAAATTTTGATTATTTGACTGGTTCGTATGTTAATTTATTTGCATAATATTTATACAAGGTATAAATTAAGAAAAACCGAGTCAAGATGGAAATGGATTGCAAAATAAAATCAAGGTGAGACCTTCTCACTCAAATTGAAAATTTAGATTGCAGTTATTGATTGCTGTTTGGTTGTGATATTAGATATAGTAGGATATATCTATATATAGCAATATATATATATATATTGGCATATGTATATATTGGAATTGTTGATTTCCCGCATTATATAGCGGATGAGACCCTATTGTGCCGTCTATTAAGCGGATAATATTTTATAAATCCCATATACCACGATATCCCGTCTTGAAACGGGATTGGTATTGTGCTAATGTTTGTGGATGCAGGGAAACAGGTTGGAGGGATCCAACTGGATTCCTCAACCGTATTTATTTATTTACATATAGTGTGATATTTGCCGATTATCATATGCTGATATATGATGTTTGGATGCCGTGATTGATTATTTGGTGTGTTGCATCATCGGATCCATTTTTGAAGTTTAAAAATAACGATTTTGATTTTTAAGGGATTTTTAAAGTGATTTTTGAAATTATACGTTTATTAAATTTTCAAATTGATTCATTTTAAATAATTAAAACGTTATAAATTTTTATGTTATAAAAATTAGGATTTTTGTGAAATATAACTAAAGCATGATTTTTGAAATAAATAGTTGATAATTTATAAAAGGGTTTAAATTGGGATTTTTGAATTATTATAAACGGTTTATATAATTTTTTTTATAAAATTGATATTTTATAAGTTAAAGATATTGGAATTATAAAACGAGATTTTATAAGTGTTAAAATAAAGTTGTACCTAATTTTATAAGTAAATAAGAATTTTAGATTTATAAATTAATGATGATATAAAAGAATGGATTTGTGAATAAATGGATTATAAGTAATTTACTTGTAAGTTGGATTCGACACGTAAACAAAATATAAATAGAATTGGTTATTAAAGGAGATTTATAAATCGAAGTAGCTATGAAATAGAAATGGAATTTATAAACGTTGTTTTATAAATCCTTAATCAAATAAATTTGATAAGTAAACATAGAAATTATTAAATGAATTATATCCACGATTTTGGACCGTGGAAAATCCTTTAATTAAATATGTGGAAGTGCTGAATTGGGTCAATAAGGTACATTCACGATTTTGGACAGTGAATATATTATTGAATAAAACGGGCATGATTTGGGGAAGTGAAATTTTAAAATAAAGTTAACTGTTTTAAAAGATGTTTTAAAATGTATTAACTATCGAAACCATAGATTTCAATATTCATTGTTGAAATAGGCGTTTTCAAGGAATTGAAGGAAATGGTGGACTATAACACTGTTGTTATAGTAAATGATTTCCGAAAGGAAATGTTTTTGTACAGTATTGGGTCGTCGTAACGATGTTTTACGCAACATTCGTTTTTGACTCAAATAAATATGTTAAGAGAATGTTTTCTTTAAAGAATGAAATATATACTTAATTTCGATTTAAGTATATTGAATACTTTCCAAGTGTTGAAAATAAATAGATTAGTGAATTGCTTATTATTAAATAAGTAGGGAAATGTTTTCCAATATGAAATGAACGTTTGAGAATTTTCTTTTTAAAGATAAATTGAAAGTGAATATTTGAAATCGATTTGGAAATCGTATATTCACAGATATTTTGGAAATGTAAATTCAACATGGAATTTATAAATAAGATTGGGAAAATTGGTTTAAAAATAAATATCGATTTATTTTTGAAGTATGGAAATTATATATATATCTTGTAAAGATATTTTTGGAAGACAAATAATTTGGAAAATTATTTGGAATCTGGTGATGTTGTGCATACCTACTGATAGTTAAATAACCGACTATCAATATTTACCTTTAAATAGGTATTTGTTGTGATTGCTTGAATTTGAATGCTACACTTATTTTTAAAAATAAGCGCTCACTATTCGGGTTAGCCGGGAAAGGACCTTGGGGTCGTATAACCCATTTTCGAATATGTGATACGTCGTAATAGATAGCATTGAAGACCGGTATTGAAGACCGGATATTTATGAAAACGGAAGGATTACCGTCGAATGTTTCTGCATCGGCTGATCCCCGATATAAAAATTTATTACCCTTTGTGATGGGAAGTCCGGTCGTGATTAGTGAATATCCGGATTGCAAGGACTTCTTTGTAAGTGTCTTCGGTTCCGTTCAATCCCGGAACGGACTTGTATGGATGTGTGTCTGACGTTACAATTTGAGATGTAAAGCTGGTTTCTATCAAATATAATTCCGTTGGTGGCGGAGAATTTATTCTCTTAGCTTAACACCCTTAGAGGTTATATAGTTGATGGTTACTAGTGATACATTCCCAAATTGGTAATGTGGCATACGAAGTGCTGTCGAGCATTTGATGATCAAAGCTCAGCTTTTGTATAAAGCGTGACTTTGTAGACGAGACTTCGTCGAACCTCACACTCCGGAAATGGTCAAAACAGGAAGGATGCAGCAAGGTTATTAGGGGGTAGCGCCCCTTTAGTGTATGTCATTCCTTCTGGATAGAGGTGGTATCATGGTATGGAGCTCAGATACTTAACCTATGTTATTGCTGCAAATTTATTGCTTTGTGGTTGTTGGAAATCGAGGATCCTCGGATATAGATCGGTTACGATCGGGAATGACATATTCGTGTCAGTAGTTACCCAGTTAGGGGTAACCCGGCCTTGTGTTGGCAGAGATCCGGTTTGGTTCTCGGGTTGTCTTTTCAGAGGCGTACCCATGTGGCAATGAGAAGTTCCTTGGCCTGACCATTTGTTGGAATTCCAAAGAAACAATACGATATTGTACGGTTTTAGTTGTAGAACCTATCATTCACTTATGGTGGCGCCCCACTGTTTGGATGGTAGCTATAATAGGCATAAGTGCGAAATGCCTATGCTGGCTAAGATTTATATCTTTATTTTCGAAATGATTTTTCCTACACTATGCACTAGTAATAATATCAAATGTTTCTTTTTAATGCGTATCAAGCATCTTTGACTATCATAAGGAGAAATCTCCTCTGATTCTGCGTTTGCATTGTGTGTATGTGTGCGAGAGGCCTTATGATAGTCTCATTTTCTAAAAAGCACCGCGAATCTATTTTAAAATTATCCTGTTCTTTGTTTTAAAGATAAATAACTGTTTTAAGTTCTCACACCAGTCACATGACTGACCTGGAGTTTATTGTTTCCCTTTCTAAACTCTGGGTGCCCACCAATTTCCACACGGACAGTCTAGAGTTAGGTTATCAGGTCATTCTGGATTCAGGAGTTGCTGTAGAAAGCTGGATGGCGTAGCATATTACTAAGTATATAGTATTTCTTTTCCGTTGTTTGTTGTTGTAAACTCTGATAATGAATGTAATGTGATGTAATGTATAAAATATACGGTTCTTTTGTTTTTAATGAATATTCATTTATCTATTATATGTTGTTCCGCTGCGAATTGTGAGATTCTGTTATTGTTCTGTTATTTCTTTCTGATGTTTCTGTTGCTTTTTCTTTCCTCTCTTTCTTCTATCTTCTTCTTATACCTTTTTCTTCTTCTTAAACCATAACGGTTCGGTTTTTCGGCATCGAAAAATCGCAGTCGTTACAAAATTTAAGGTGCTTACAACAGAAAATGTTGGAGTTTCTTCATACGAAGAACATGGATTTGAATTTACTTTATCTTTTACAATTTTTTATTTTATTTGAATGTTCTTTTTAAGTTGGTATTGTTGTTATAATAATTTCTAGTTGGTTTGGAAAAAAAAAACTTAATATGTTGATTGTAGAAGTGCATGCTGATAGAAATATTTGTTACGCTCTAATAATTTAAGAGTTTTGGATGGAAGAATGAAGAAAAAAAAGATGGATTTTGTAAGTGGAAGAAAATTTGATTAGGAAGAAACAATTAATCTATACTATTATATTATTACCCAGTTAGATTTCAAGAGCATAGAAGCATTCTTGGTATTTTGTAAACTGAAGCGTCGCAATTTACACTTCCTCTCCACTTCATCTACTTTCCCGTAAAGAAAAAACAATCGTGCCTCTCCCCTTCTTTTACCCATCCTTACGAATCTAATTTCATTCTTTCACAGCACCTCTCCCCATTCTCTTTTTTCCGCCCTAAATAATAAAGTCCCTCGATTTGTTGCCTTTCCGCTCTATCGCGGTTGTCCACCCATCCTACCAACTTCGCCTGCCAAATAGACTCGCCTCTATCACCATTATTTCCATCGACTTTAGCTGCAGTATCATCCTCCTCAAACCCTAGAGGCAATCGACCCTTTTTTTCTTTTTATTTTTAACCATAAAAATGGTATTGTTATTGATTAATCTTCTCTTGTGTTTGGTATTCCTACAGCACACAATCCCACAGCACGCAAATACAAGTCTTGCTTTCGTTGTTTGTTGTTTGCTCATGTCGCTCTCCAACATGTTTAAGGTATCTTCTTCTATCTGTTTTTTTTTCCGCAATATATTTTACATTTAATTTAAAGCCTATTCCTAATTTCAGTTCTTATTTGATAGTATTAGGCTAAATTCAAAGTTCCATTTGGGTCAACCTTACTAAATATGTCATTGATTTTGATGCTGCAAAATATATGTGTTCAAAAATTTCTGTGACCGAAGTATACTTCTGTTTATGCAAAAAAAATTGGTTGGATAAAATTCTCAATATGTTATTGGTAGACTGTTTAACTGCTTAGCACATCTGCATTTTTTTTGTTGCTATTTTTCTTAATTGCAAATGGAGTCTACTGACTACTGATGTAGATTTTTTTCCGTAGCTTTCTCATGTTGCTTTTTTGTACCCTGACACAATGAGTTTGTTTAATACTAATTCAGTATGCTGTAATAATTCAGCCATCATGTATTTTGAACTTCCTGACAATCTTTTTTTATTTTATTTACAGACTGTAACAGGTTGAATTTCATGCCCCAATATGTAAGTTTTAATTCATGATGTTTCTTGCTTTATTTCCCTTTTTTCATTTGTTATTTTATTTTAGTTGAAGCTAAAAAGAATGAGCCTCCTCAACATGTTGCAATAGGTTAATGAGTTTATATAACCTACAATCAAAGATCTATGCAGTTTTTTTGAAACAACTAAGATACTTAAGAACACGTAGTGGATGTGGATGCCATTGCTACATAGTACATTACTAGGCAAATTAGACAAAAACTGGTCACAGTAACGCATAATGAATGTCACTGTCACCATAAATAAGGTCTGTAGTCCTCCTTTCAAGTTCTAAAGCTTAAACATGTCCCCTTATATTGGTCAATGATGCTTTGCATATTGAATTCTAATTTCCAAAGTACTGAACAGGTTGTCAAATTCTACACTGGTAAAGATCCGACATAGTTTGGCGGAAGATGGTCGGGCCTTGAATGTAGGCATTTCATCTTACTTTGATGTTTATCAACTATTGTTAAGTTTTATATTTGGATGCACACTACTTTTAGATTAGTAAATTATAGTGTGAGTTTTTATCTATGTCATGTATTGGCAGAGTCAGTATTATTACATAAGAAATGCACAGTTATTAAATTTGATAAATTTTACCACATATAAATTAACGTTTTTGGCCACAAACAAATTTTCTTATTTGATTTAGCAACTTCATTTAAATGTGGAATTATAGTATCATTTCTTATATTTTCAAATTTACCTTTTTGATCTACTTTTGGTAGGTTATTCTGGAATAGCTCAAGTTTTGTCTTGCCTTTTAAGTTTTGTATATAAGCATTTTATGAATTTATATGATTTTTATAACTTTTCTTCAAAATAATTTTATGTAGAATTTTTAAGTCCTTTAAGATAGTTGTTTCTAATTTGAATTATTTATGTTAATCAACTATTTCAGTAAATCAAAAAAATTCATATGTGAAGCTCTAATTTTTCATGGTCACATATTTATCATCTTTTTCAAAAAAAATCATGTGCGAGCTCTATTACATGATTACACATGTATCATAATTTTTTAAAGTGCAAGTGCAAGAAATAATCTCAAGGATTGAACTTGGTTTCTCTATCTTATTATGATATAATTTAATATAAATCATAAGTGTAAAAATCAAGCAGCCATTTATTATTGATTTGCATTTAAAGGTGTTGAGGAGTTGTAAGTGCAAATAACACTATTTGTAAGTTTGGTTACCTGTTTAATTTCAAATTAATCCAGGTTTTACCTGTTTTCATCTAAGCAAACCTGTGAAAATTCCATTGGAAATTAATTTGGAAACTACAAGTATAATTTGATATGAATTCTGCACATTTGCTCCAAATTTCCACATATTTCAGTTTTAGTTTGATGCATCCAATTAGCTCTTTTCCAACTGTTTTCTTAATTTGATTTCGGATTGAGTAAACAATTAAAAAACTTTATTATGGTACTCGATATAAAATATATGCTTGAGCTTGCAAACCAAGCTCTTCTTTAATCCTATCCATTACTTAAGTGAGATATGTCTATGTTTAATTCTTGCACTGATTCTTACAATATAGAAATGATATAGTAGACGTCTAACAATTCTATCTTTTATCATGTACTTTACTACCAATGGATTATGAAATAAGAAATTAAGTTTTATTCTACAAATTACTACAAATAGTTTTACATATTTGGATTTCATACAATATCTGTTTGCTTAATTTAAAGAAGAGGATAATAGTGTATACTAATGGATTTTATATAAAATTTGTTAGCTCAAAAAAATAGTTGTGGATATATTAACTGTTGCATAGTTATACTTTAATCAATAACGCAACCTATTAGTTTTAGTTCAGTTTAATTTAAAGCTTTAATTTTGAATGAACTTATTTTTTACAATTATGCATAAGCTATAGCTTTGGATTGTTTGTGTGTAGACCATAATAGCCGAGCTTAACATTGACATTATTACTTATAGGAATTTAAAATCTGTGCTTTCTAACTATGTCAATATCTAATTTTATATGCTTTTAGCTACTATGATTATGATTATCAATATTGTCATTAATATCTACTAATTGTCTGAAGGTGATCATTTATAGGCTAATTCACTAATCATAAACTATGATAATATCTAATGACAATTTGATTAGTTTAATTTTAAGTAAACTAATTAGGTGTGTTGAAATAGCAATATCACTTAGTTAACTTTTAAATTAGTGAGAAACCACTTTTATTAAAATAATTATAAGTTCTGCTTAATAGATAAGGTGATCTATAGCATTTGTAAAATCCTATTTTATACTGGTAAATTTATTTTATTTTTTTAGTCTTATACACGTTAATGATTGCAATTATTACTTTATTTTGTAAAACTATACCATATTAAGATTCCATGAGTTAGCATTTCAAAATGATAGTTTTTTGGTTGTATCATAGATGAGTGTTTTACATTTATCTATATCAGTATAATAAAATTGTTCATGCTCTTGCATTAAGATTCTAAGAGTTGGGAAGTATAGGGATATGGGTGGTGTCCCAAACACCAGTCAATTCATAATATTTTCCTAAAATTATGGTGTTTTAAGCATGAATATTACCTGCTTTAATGATACTAGCATGTGAACTAAAGAAAAATTATAGTGGTGTAAATTTTGTGTGGTACTAATTTATGCTAAACATGTTTACAATAGGTTCTGCAAATATAGATAATCGTATACATCATAACTCTCAAACCATCTATGGTACTCCGAATTTCAACTCTTTATCCAAAATCGATGATCATTTGACTGTTCAGAGCTCCTTTCAACCCGGTAAGAATGAAAATTATAAGATTGAAAGAAGTGTGGTTTAATTGAACCCGGTTCAGTTGATAAAAGTCATAGTTCAACATTAATGCAAGTCGGTTTTCATCAACACTTTTTAGTCGATAAATAAGGTTGCAGTATGCATCAAAAAGAATATCCTGGTAAATTAAGATAGTTATGCAGGCTGTGCAGATAATAAGAATCATGAGTTTCAAACTTACAATAGCACATTTAACCCAAGCTCTATATCGGCAAACAACTTCAACATTGGTAAAATTATCACTTCTCATTCAATTACTTCTTACTCAATGTCGACCAGAGGTCAAAATACTACTCAATTAAGCTACTCAGTTACAGCCAATCAGAGTAAGAGATATCTTTGAAGTTTCTTTATATTGTTATTTTAGTTGTGCATACTATTAAATTGAATGTGCTTGTGATTTGTTATCAAACAGGTTCAACAAATATAAATCCTCAACTTCAGCATCGGTTACTATTTAAGTGAGTTGTATTATCAAGTGTCGATTGGAGAAATCATTTTTTGCATGAATACAGTTTACTGCTTTAAATGGGAATCATTTTCTGGATTTTATATGAATCAAAAATGCAGTAGCTCTCAAATGCCTATAGTTTCTCAATAGAAGCTGGGTCCTTCCTTTCATCTAATTATATTGGAGCCAGTATGGGAGTTATGGAAGAGGCTTAAATATGATCAGGTAGTTTTTCCTTTTTCTTTTGAGTTTGATTTTTTTAAATATTCAAATTCTAAATCAACTACTGACTACTTCCAGTATGGTTAATATATAAGTTTATTGCCTTAAGTGGGGTTGTATAAGACAAATAGATTTGTGTTCACATATATTTCATGTAAACTGCAAGTGAATAATAAATCAACTATCTATACATGTTCAAACACATGCATCAATTTGTTCAATATTTCAGTTTTAATTTAATTGATTATGCAAATCTAATTATTTGTATCTAAAGATGAAGCTAATAATCAAAGACTTCCAATTAATGGGATACATACTGTTGAGATTTCCTAATAGAATCTAAATGGTTAGTAACTACCTAATAACCAACATTTTGTCAAAATGAAGTTACGTATACAAGCCAATCGTTGGGTATGCATTTGTAGTCAACCTACCAATTTCCAAGTTTATTTTGGGGCATTTAATCACTATGTGATTAGTATGCTGTTTCTTAAAAATATGTAGCTTTTATGAAAATGTAAGGCATTACACAATGTTTTATGAAAATGCATGCATTTCTTCTATTCTTAGTTGCAATTTAAATAGAAGTCATGTACACTCTTCAAATTGACAAACCTATAAATAATTAGTTCGAAGTGAATAAATTTCTCATGCACTCTTTGATTAAGATAGGCATGACTGCTTTGTTATATGTAGTGTTTTGTTTGCTGGTATTTAGCTTGATTTAATTTTGTTCAATGAGATAAAGATTTAGGTAATTGGATTCGAAACTTCATTTTCATGTATATGTTCGACATGAGCTGTAAATTTTAGGATTTTCAATTAGAAAATATTACAAAAGAATTTTGGCATATCACCAACGATAAGCTCTTTTTATTTGTTTGAATATTTTAATTTTGTTAAGAAATTGGGTTATCCAATAACGATAAGGCTGATTTCCTTAGAAATTTCCGTAATTACTCTAGGGCACTTCACAAAGTTTTGTGAATATTTTCATCCTATTTATTTCTAATCTTTGTTCCACTTTAAACAGAAGTTGTATTCCTCTTCCAGTTCAGAAAGCCATAAATTATTATATTGAAGTGAACAAATTTCTTATGCCGACTTCGGTTAAAAGAAATATAACTATACTGCTGTTATATGGTATTTTACTTGACTGAATATTTAGTTCAATGTGATTATGTTTTGAGGTAAATGGAATAGAAGTTGCATTTCATTATACTTCTGTGACATGAGACATAAAATTTTAGGTTTTCACCTGGTAGATATTTTGGAAGAATTTTGTCATATCATTACTCAGTAAGCACTTTTGGTTTTTTTTTGGGTCTTAGTTAAGAAATTGGTTTATCCAGTAATGGTTAGGTTGATTACCTTACTAATACCTAAAATATATTATAGTGAATCGATTGTATCGATACAATATTAAAATCTGGAAATACTTGAAAACAAATCTACATCACAAATTAAGTGATTCTGACGATGCAGTTAGTTTAATAATCAAAGGTTTGTTGAAAGATAAATGTGTGATACAATATTCTATAAGCGATACACAATTGGAAGTGCTTTTGGGGGAAGGAATTATAAAAGACTCATACTGGCTAGATTTTCATTTCTCTTTTATATTGGCGAAAAAGGATTTATGAGCTTAGCATGTCTTTATGTATTATTTCTTCAACCTGAATGGGATATTATCTTAACTTACTAGCAATCTTAGAGTGGAAAACATGTCATCTTTAAGCAAATATTCTTTAAATTTTACGAAAATATTATTTCATTCTAATCTTACTTCTGGTTTTAATAGAAGTTGTGTGTTATCCTTGCAATTTATAAAGATGAAAAAAAAAGCTTGACGTGAGCTACTTTCCCATAATAACTTTGATAACTAATAACCATGACTTTATAGCTATTATGTGGTATTTCAAAATATTTGCAATGACGACTACTCCTAATATGTACTGAAATAAATTTGATGTCAAACAAACATAACTACATATCGGTTATACATCTTTTAGTGATATTATTTTTTGCTTTAGTAATTTCTACAATTCGCTATCTATCAAACATGGTCATGTTAATTTATTAAGTATTACTTTTCATATTTTAAAAAACATACATATTTTAAACATAATTTACCAATTTTTTTGGTTTGTCAAGGAAAGGTATGACATTAAATGTACTTTCAGTTCCTAATTTTATGTCAGTTATATATGTTTTCCAAAATTTAGTATGAACAAAATCATAATAATTTTCTTCAATATAATAACACGTGATGATATTAATTATCTATGACTTATAAATGTTATTCTGTTTCTAGATATAAATCAAGGAAAAATAGATTAGTGATACAACAGATGTATGTGTATGCTTGCCATAATCAATTTCAACTTAAATACACTCAAAAATAGCAACGGGAATGAGTTTGATAAATGGTTTAATAATCCAATGTTCATTGATTTAGTGTTCTAACTTTTAAAAGACATATTCATTCTTATTTTATCAGTTTTGAGCTTTAGTTAGAAGAGAGAATGACTCTTATGGTCGAAATGAAAATTGTCATGCTCAAATTGACGAACACTGGTCTAACCAACGACAGATATTGCAACATTTATTATGTTAGATAAAGCTGGTACTCCAATGGATCAGAATAATGTATGACAGTTTGATATTAATTATTAAGGTACAAATCAACTTAATCTTGCTTTAGTTTGATAAAATGTTAAGTTTTATTATATGATTTGCATATTGTGGAAATGAAAATAAGATCTTTTAATTATTGGGTTATCAGAAACGCCTATGGATGATGATAAGATTTTGTGTTTTGGGATTGGTATGTGATATATCATGTTGGTTTTACTTATTAACTTGATATTATTTGCTACATTTATAGTGCACTATTTATGTCCCAGTTACTAATGGTATTAATATTGATTGCAGATAGTGGTTTTGTAACAAATTATGGAAGGTTAGGAATGGAAGGTCTGGATATGATTAAAAAAGCTATCAAACCTTCAAGGAAATTGTGGGAGCTTTATCATATGCATGTTACCAAATCATCACAACTTTATTTACTTGATATGTTATTTGTATTACTGTTCATCTTTTTTTCTTCTTTAATCGGTCACATGGTTATTTAAATTGATCAATTTTCAATTTATATTTGCAACTATAGATTTAATATATAGATATAATGGTTCTGATTTTTAATTTCGGCAATTATATTTAATTATTGCATACTTGGTGTTGCAATTATAGGTTGTGTATAACTGTCAACTTTTTCCACATTCATTGATTTTTAAATGAAAGATGCATCTATTGTATACCATTTATTTGTTTAACAGGCATCTATCTTGGTTTTGATCGGAAGGTTTATTTATAAGCTCTTTGCCATCTTCACTTTTTAATATTTTAGCCAAGCATTTCAACTACGTCTAGCACTTGCTACATTTATTGCTTCTTTTAGTTCGATAACAATTTAAATTTAGTCAAAACTTCATTTTCTTTTATTGTTAATTATTCTTTGAAAATCATTTATTTTGCAAGTAAGATATCACAAAAAATTCTGTGATCTGAGATGCAGTTACTCAATTAAAGGTAACCACATAGAATATCACATAAATACTATGAGTTTTTGTTCGGTGTACGTAAATTCGTTATGGTATATCAAAAATCTATGGGGCAAAGACTGAATTTTTTTTGTTTCCTTTGTAACTATGGGTTTTTAATAAATTTTGCCAGTATTTTTGCGTGTATATACTAGAATCATCGAAAAATATTGAACTAACCTGTGTGCGTATGTATAAAACTATTTCATTTTCATTTCTATATTTTTTTGCTTACAAATACCTCATACCATATTTTTAATGACCTGCTGATTTCGAACTACAATTCCGTCTTCACCCCGGCCTTTTTTCATAAAAGAGGTTATACTACTTCATGACTGTTATATTCCACTACCGTTATTTATTAGTTTATAAACAATTACTCTCATACCCATTGTGACATGCAACTTATTTGCAAAATAAATAATATACAACTACTTTCACCTATCCGTGTGCGAAGTACGGGTTCACACTAGTTAAAATAATAGGTTAATTTGGTAGTTTTCATTTAATTTTCTAGGAGAAAATTAGATGTTTTTTAAATAAAAATGTTGATATTTACGTTTCAAATAACACTCCGTTTTAACCACTTCCATGTTTAATGTAAATGAGGAATACGTGGCTGTCTTCTAAAGAACCTTGTGCACCAAAGCTGGTGCGTGATATATCTTGACTCTCACTTGCTCACACGTGGCATACCCGTTGCACCCATTATCAGGGCCAGCCCCAGGCCCCCAGCCAAATTCTGCTGAGACATTGGTATAGGGCAGCAGCGGGAGGGGAACAAAGTATTACGATCGCTTTCTGATTAGTCAGCTGGGATTATCGCGCCTCCAGACGTAAGAGCCACCGCCGGCGCCTTCTCTACCCTCAGCTTCTCCGCCGCCGCCGCTTTCTGCAGCTCCAGTACCTCGTGCCTATAAAACAGCAGAACCCTACAGCTTGACAGTTCACTACAAAGTTGCAGTTGGGTGCAAATTCCTATCTTCTGTAATCTGAAATATGTGAGTGTATTTGAAACTTTGAGTTATGATTATTTAATGCGAGATAGTGATAATGCTCAAAGGTTTCCTTGAATTAACCAATTGTGATTTATGATTGTTCTTTAGAATCTGATAACAGATTAGTGACTGATTGTGATGAGTTACCTATGTGAATTATTTGATGCTTGCTCGATTATTTTTTGTTTATTTGAAACTTGATAATGCTTAATGGTTACTAATGTGAATTAACTAATTATGATTTACGAGCGTTATGGCACGCGCTTCTATTTACGAATTGCATATGTTCTAACACATTTAAAAAAAAACACAAATATTTAATCATATTTTGCATTGAAATCATGTGTAATTTTTGAAACTTAACGGTCGGAGCAAAAGATTGCGCTTCTATTTCAATTATTAACAAAGATTATATCTAACAATTATATTTTTGTATGTGTGTGTATGCCTGTTAGTGTGTGTGTATATAGACACATGCAGTGCATATAAGCTCTTTATTGAATTTGAAAGTTTTATGTAATTTGATAAAAATAAACTGAATAACATATAGAAAAATGTAATTTTTTTTGTTGAAATTGGGTTTGAACTTGTAACATTGTTTTTGATTAAAATTCCCATTTGAAAATAGATGTCAATATTTGTTCACAGTGAGATTCGAATTCATAACATCTTGTTTGATTGGAAGGACATTTTTGAAATTTCACGGTCGGATAAAAAAAGTGTGTTTTTGTGTCAACTATTAATAAAGATTTATAGATTGGTTGATTTATCTAGAAAGATCTTGCATTACCTATTCAAATGCATCCATATATATTTGACTCATTCTTTGAAAAAGTTTAATTACAATTACATTTGAATACGTCCAAAGTAATTATAGGAAGATTTTATCTCCTAATTTATTGGAAAGATCATATGCAATAATAATTTAATATTTTAAAAGGTATATATATAGATGTATATATATATTATATAGGAGTATTTTGGAAAGTTCACGGTCGGGCCAAAAGATTGCGCTCTCAAGCCAACTATTAATAAAGATGATTATTCTCCAAAATCTGATGGCTGATTATTTATTAATTGTGATTGATTACCTATCTATTGTTTAATGCCTGCTTAATTATCTAATTTAAAGGCTCCTAATTGCTTCATGCTTGCTAAATTATGAATAGTGCCTTGAATTATTAAATAGGAAGAATTGGTATTAAATTGCAAATTATACATAACTAAAATGCTTGGTTGTGTATTTTTCTAATGTGTAAGATGTTAGCATCGCTACATTAATAAATAATGATATAGTGTTGTATGATTGTATCTCATGAATATGATACAAAAATCTGGATATCAGATAGAAAACAAAATATGCAAAGATAAAGAGGCTAAATCAATAGTTGGTTTAATTCCATATCTATTTCGGGCCTAATTTAATTTTTAAATGTTAGTATGGTTAGCAATTGGATTTTTTGACATATTATCCTATTTTGTTATTAATGTGAAAATGTACGATAGAATTTGTATTTCATTTTGTACATATAAAATATTGTTGTTTATTAAAATAATGAAATAATGGGGCAACGAAAAAGAAAAAGAAAAGTAGAGGTTTGGGAATCGAATACCTTTTGGGGCTTCCCTGCCCATTCTGAATACAAAGTTTTGAGTAAACCCTATCTTTGCATTTATCAATATATGGATTTAGCATCGACTTCATGTGTATGAACAATAGTGCTTATCATTTGACTACATTTGAGGCGGCCAAGGTTTCAACACTTTTTTTTTTAGAGAGAAATTATCTTACTTAAGTTTTGTATGACTTTGAAGTTGTTCTTTTGACCAGGTTGGAAAGAAAGTTGGAGCTAGCCAAGCATTAAAGGAACATCCGTGGTTATTATCTTAGAAATCGATCCCAAAGATGCTAATGCTATAGCGCATATGATCATTCAAGAGACATTCAATAGGTTCTCATCTGTTCTTTCATTTTTCATGTGTTCCTTTTCACTCAAGGGTGCACCTTAAATTACACGTTCCAAGCATTATACGTCCTGATTGTAAGATTTCATAGTAACGATTACGTACCAAGTATTGGTTAGCACATGAAATGTAAGTTAGATCTGTCAATGAATACATGAAACCATCCGCATTTTTATCCGGAAAATGAAAATATTCAAATTCCAAAAAAAAGTTGATACGACAGTTGTTAATCTTGGATTTTGATTTTGATGATAACAATCATATAAATGTGGTTACCAAAAGAAATTCAAGTTGTGCAAATTTTATAGATACAATGTGGGATAAAAGAAGGTATATGACAAACATATGACATGACACTCGAAAAAACACAAGCTTTTCAAGGTAAAACAAGTAAATATGACGCGTTGAGTCATTTTCGCGTTAGATATTTTGTTCAAAACCCCACAACAATTTAAACTGGAGTTTATCCACTTCTGACCCTAAAATATTTTCAAATAAAAATTCTAATATATTCTGAACATCTAGAACACATTAAAAACATTTGCATTGCTCAAATTTCTTGCAAGTATGATTATCCGACCAACACATTAAAACCCGACCTCGATCCATGTCACGTAGCACTTCTTACTCCGGTCCAATTCTAGATGGTTTATAGTCAACTTGGCTTCATTCTAGCAAATCCAACAAGTAGGTCACAGATGGACCTACCTGGACCTTCATTCTATGCTTGGCCCGGCTCGGCATGAGTCGACACGATCATCTCATATAGCTCAACCTGGCCCCAAACCAACCCTTCTGCTCAGCTGCACTCCAGGTTCATGACCGACCGACTCAACTCAATTCAAGGCGGCTTCAACAGCCAGCTCTTCAAACAAGGCCCGACTCAAGCACGACCAGTCGTCGGCCCGACTTCATCATAGCTTGTCGTCAACTGGTCCCAGGTAGCTCGTATCGTCATCCCTTAGCCGGCTTAACACATCCCATGCAACATGGTCCTTAGTAACACAGCTTTCATCAACAAACATCGGTAGCAAGCGACCGGCCAACACAGCTCGAAAGAAGCTACTCCTCCGCCTTGCCATATGGACATGTAAAAGTAAACAATAATTCATACAACTAGCCGTACTTGGTACGACAATAAATCTACCAAAAGCATGCATACTTCTATTGCACGCCGTCAACATTAAATGCGTATTAAATGCAAAACATGCGTCTGCACACAGTGGCAATTGGCATACTTCTCAGTCGCACATTCCACGTCACCTTTACAGCTGTCTTCCATCAGCCGTGCGATCAGATCGACGGATAGATATGCTTCCCATCTATTTTTTGAGCAGTGTTTGCCATCCATCATCTATTTCAGCTACTGTAAATAGCACATGCCATACAACGTCAAATGGGTGGGAAATTGATTTCTGATTATTCTCTCACAACAAACTAAAGCCCTAAGCTATTAAGATTGACAACTTCATAGTTTAAGTGTGCGATTTCTTATTATTCTCTTGTAATTCCTTGTAATTGTAAGTGAGAAACACAATAAAAGATTTACATAGAAGACGTATGCAAGCTTGACCGAACTACTCTACATCTTTGTGTCATTTAATTTAATTCGCTTGTTTTTTCTTCATTTTACATTTTTATGTTCAGTGTTAGCAAGTAACATTTGTTTTAACAAACACATTAGTCTAATTCCAAGGCTGGCTACTTTATTAGTCAACTGGGTGGAATATTAAAACCTTGAAGAAAAATGAATATTTGGAAGATTTTGAAAACATTTCTAAAGTGGTTAGACGTTTAAATGACCACTTTGTTGACATACCTATCTATGTCCGTTGACAAACATGGTAGTTTTCAGGAATCCAAATCCAAATTTAAAAGTTTTGGCTCTATACCTATTCACCAATAGACATCACTTTTCAAATACTATAAATAGAGATTAAATTTCGAGATCTGGATATAGAATTCTGTTGATTACATTGCTTTCGGTTTTACTACTTTCACATTTAAAAGTATACAACATCTCTCTTTACATATTGCAAGAGCATTGTTCTTGAACTCCAATTTTTCACAAATCTGTAATCTACAGATAATCGAGGATTCAGAACTTGAACTCTCATTCTTTTGCAGTGGTGCGTATGAGATTTGGAGGACGCTCAATCATACAAAAGGGGATAAATAAAATAAAGCAGACAGATCTCTATATTAATTAATCAATTTCATTTTTTTAAGATGAATCCAAACGTGTCAATTTTTGATATGTACGCTAGATTACATGATATATGAAATGCATTGAAAGCATTATGAAAAACATTCACTGAAGATGATCAATTCAGAAAATGTTAAATTTATTAACCAATGAATGAGAACAAAAGATTTGAATATAGAGGAGGTCAATGATCCAAGTCAAATGAAAGTTGAGGAACTTGTTTGAAGTCTTGTGTCATAGGAAGTAAAGTTACATAGTAAATGTGAAAATCATGCATAAGAGAAAAGGTCACTTGCTTTCGATGCAAACAATGAGCATAATGATTTAGATGCCGATGATAAGAAAATCGCCATAATGACTAGAAACTTTAGAAGTTTTAGTAATATGAGAAAATGAACAAAATGAGGACAACTATGCAAAAAACAATTTTGGACCAAATGGAAATGTTTAGTGCTATGAATGCAACAGAATTGGTTACTTGAAAAGAGATTGTCCCACTTTCAAAAGGTGAATGAAATTTTCGAACAGCAAGAAATTTAACAAGAAGAGAAAAAGAGCAAGCAGTGGTACACGTCATCAAGTGAAAGTGAACATGAAATAGGTAATGCCGACATGTGCTTCGCGATGCAAGATAACTAAATATGAAACTCTAACCAAGGTTTTAAATATCGGATTTCGGTCACATTTCGTCTTGGAATTTTTACATAAGTTATCTCGTATCGGGGAAGATTTCGAACGAGATGAGTACATATCGGACCTTATAATGCATCTCGGGAATATCTCGGATGCAGTTATGTGCCTCAAGTCGATGTGCCAAAAATTTATTTAACGGTTATAACTTTCTTAGTAAAAATAAAAATGGTAAAATACTTGATTTACATGGAAAAAGAAATATTTGTAGAGGAGTATTAGCTTGATTAGCTTAATTGGTTTGGTAAAAAATTGAATAATATTCTTTTATTTGAACATAATAAAGAAGTGAAACCTTTCGCTATGACTCATTAGGATAAAAAGTAAAGAATATATTCAAGAAGTTGGTAAATTATAATTGGATTGAGTAGTTTCTTCCGAATCAATATGAAAATAAAAAATATTCTGAAAAATAAGAAAAATGTATAATTTCGGGTGAGATCTCGCATTGAGATTTTAATCCATATATCGAGTGAGATTTGAATATCTCGGACGAGATGAGTGTCGAGAGAGATATGAAGGAGATTTGATGTCTCGTCTCGTTTAAGTGTGAGATTTAAAACCATGACTCTAACAAAGAAATTATGAATGTTATAAATAATATGTATAGAGGTAATAAGATGCTTAAGAAGCAATATAAATTGAGTCAAATAGAAACTGATAAGTTAAAACGTTTAATGAAATATTTAACGAAGCAAAGCAATGTCTAGAAGAAAATGAAAAACTTAATGGTAGAATTGATTAAAAGTGATCGATAATGGAAGCTTAGAAAAGCTAAATGTTGAAAATAAATTATTAAAATCTTAGAAACGTTCATTACATTCTGAGGTAGAAAGTCTTAAAGACAAAATAACATCATCTAAAACATTATAAAGATAGTGTTAGTATTAAAAGACGATGAGAGTAAATTCAACAATGCAAAGAGAGTTCAAATAATTTGTTGCTACTATCTAAATCTTTAAGTAACCAAAATGGAATGTTCCTAAGCCTAAATGGAAGAAAAATAGTATGTAAGTACTGAGTTTGTTAAGGTTGACAAATCATACTCAAACCAAAACCGAGAAAGTTAACTTGAAATTTCCCAGAAAATGTTTAGATATGTATGCTTCAAAAAAATTTGAAAATAGTAAAAATGAAGCATATATCAATAGTTTTATAAAACCTGTTCATATGTTTGAAAATTATATCTACAGTGGACATGTAAATTAATCACAGGTTTGGCTTCTCAAGACGTACCAGAAAGACCCCAAGTAAAACGAGTACCAATATATACGTAGTTTTATAAAACCTGTTCATATGTTTGAAAATTATATCTACAATGGACATATAAATTCATCATAGGTTTGGCTTCTCAAGACATACCAGAAAGACCCCAAGTAAAACGAGTACCAATATATACATATATTCTATCTCTGCAGGTACATGATTTAGTAATTATGAAGAATGAGAAATTAATACTGAACAATAGGCGCTTAAAGTACATGATGGGAAATCCACAGATATTAAGCAAAATTAGATATAAAGATAGTGGAACCGTAACCTTCAAAGATAACTCCAAAATAAATTTGTTAATGGCATCGACAACGTCGGTAAGTCTAAAACTCCTTTAAATACAGTTGCTTTATTTGTTGAAATTTCGAGGTATATCTTGCTAAATATTAGTCGGTTATGTGACAAGGGTTTCAAAGCAATTTTTTAAAAAGATGCATATTATTGTGGATGAAAATTTAGATGTCATTTTTGAAGGATTAAAAAAGACGAACATATATTTTAAGTATAAAAATTTATTATGGTGATGACATATACTTAATGGTTGTTACGAATGATCTTGATCTTTGCATAAAAGATATATACACTTAAATTTTAAACATTTGCCTAGAATTGCCAAATATGAACTTCTAAGAGTTCTTCCTAAGCAGAACCTTAAAGTGAATATTGTTTGTTGTATTTGTCAGTTTGGAAAACTCCATATGAAATCATATTAATTCAAGCATATGGTCTCAACTGAACATTCACCCAAATTTCATTTTCTTGATCTATTTGGGTCATCTCAAACACAATCTGTAAATCATAATAAGTGTGTTTCTGTATATTGTAATTGTTGATGACTTTCAAGATTCATTTAAACAATTTTAAAATGAATAAGTGATACTTTTAAAATGTTTAAAATTTGTACTAAAAGAATTTGAAAATTAAAATCATTTAAAATATAAACTATATTGCGTAATCATGGAGCGGAGTTTTAAAATGAGAGATTGAATTTTTTTGTAACAAGAAAGACATAAAACACAAATTTTCTTTTTCAAGAACTCCACAATAAAATGAAATTATTCGAATGTAAAAACAGTTATAAAATGAAATTATTTGAATGTGAAAACATAACTGTAAAAGAATGTGCAAGGACACTCTTAAATGATTATAACTTGCCAAAGAATTTTTGGGTAGAAGTCACGCAACATGTTACATATTAAATAGAATATTAAATAGAATTTTAATACGACGTCTAACTAAGCAAACGCCATATGAATCAGTTTTGATAAAAAAAATCCATATTTTGCAGGTTTTGGAAGCAAATGAAAATTAATGTTATCACACGAAGAAATTTTTATTGGCTTTTGATAGAAGTAAAACATAGTGTACAACAAAAGAGCTAATTCTATCCTTAAACATTTTTTTCTTTTTTTAGAAGCAAAGGTACTTTATTAATGTAGTCAAATAAAAATTACCACAATGTATTTTAAAGAAACAAACAACCTCTTTTTATATCTTATTATTATTTATTAAAATGTTCCAAGGAACATAACTTAAATATTATAGATATCCAACCCCTATTTATTAATCAGAAACCAAAATATTTGTACTTTCCTATTGTTCCCGCCGAACCTACCATAAAAATGGTCCGGTTAGAGTGAAAATTAGTCACAAACAACCTCTTTATATCTTATTATTATTTATTAAAATATTCCAGAAAACATAACATAAATATTCTAGATATCCAACCCTTATTTATTAATCACAAACCAAAATATTCCTACTTTCCTATTGTTCCCATGGAACCTACCATAAAAATGGTCCGGTTGGAGTGAAAATTAACGGACTACTCAAAAATCATCGTATGTTCCCTTAAATGCTACTTATGAGCGCAACAAGCTTGCACACTCTAAATAGCACGCTTCAACAACCCCACACAAAATTAATGCCTAGATTTCTTGTGTCAATATGTGACGACCGGCCCTTCTCGACCCTTGAAAATCGACACAAATACTCCATTGTATAATATGCCGACGATCGAGTGCCGGAAAAGACAGATTGCTGAGTGAAAAGAAAGAAGATAGAAGAAAGAAGAAACTAAAACAAATAACAGAATCTCACAATCGCAGCGGAACAAAATATATTAGATAACAACTGATCTTTACACAAAAAGAAACTATATTTGTTTTATACATTATATCATCAGAGTACATCTCAATCAAAACAATTACTGGACAGTTATATTAACTTGTCATCACAAAAGCTGACTATACAGCTTATACTGCACAGCGGAATATACTTCAAGTACGTGTGATATGTTTCGTCATCCAGCTCATCTCCTGAGCTCCACAACATCCTACATTGTATTTAATACTCGGTCTGATCCGAGCATTATAATAAAATAACACCTGAGTCAGTCTGGAAAACCAACGTGAGAAAATACACTTTACTTGATTATTAAAGTTTCCAAAATCCTTTGAAAATCAAAGGCATCTCGTAGGACTACGCCACTAATAAACATGTTGAGTTTTTACCTTACGATAACCAAAACATTTCTTATCAAAATCCTCTGATGTTATAATAGTGTCTAAATACAAATACTTATTCAAATGGCCGAAATTGTTACATTCATTAAATTCCACCAATACTAGGCTCTACAATCAAAACCGTAAAGGCACGTAGGTAGAATGGATTTCCAACTAATGACTAGGCACTGGGGTACCACCTGTCACGACACCTAGTCTAGATCAGCATACGAGGACCCCTCCAGTTCCTCTGCAACACAAGACCGGAGTTACTCCTTACTGGATAGTCCGAATAAGATCACCCCGTGGTTGAGATCAGCAACCGCCCGCACAGCCTAATAAAAAGGGACCTCTAGATAAGGTTAACCTTACCCTAATTAGGTGCTACCCACTTAGCCTTGCTGCATATCTCTTGATTTTCAGTCATTTCCAGTTGATGAGGTTCGATGCTAAGCATTACCTTTTTAGAACACATCTCACTTTAGAATGCTCATCGTCCTTCTGACGATGTTCTGAAAGTATTCATCCATACAAGTCCATTCTGGATCCGAACGGAACCGAAGACACTACTCCTACTGCATCCAGTTTGGAATCACCCTCATAATTAGTAACAATTAGCCTTTCACTTCACTGCTTCATCTTCGACTCCAAGCTCTTGTCTTAATCACGAAAACGTACTCGTTGGATCGAAGTAGTTTTCGGATCAAAAATCTGATCCCGGTCTCTTCGAAACAACGTTCGCTAGTTTCCGGTAAAATCAACCCCGGTTCTTTAGGAAATACACAGATGAGAATAAGATCGGAGTTCATCTCCTAACCGTTAGTGGATGGATTTTCTTATAACGTCCTAGAAGAACGAACGAGTTTATACGTATAGTATAGCACCTCGAACGGTAACTGTACCATATAATTCTCATATCTCTTTTAGATATTTCCAAAGTTATATTTGAGTCCAGATTGATAGTCGGTTATTTAACTATCAAATAAACAATCAATTCAACCAAACATTTTATTCCCACTGAAAAACTTCAAGTCTTATTAAGTTAGATTCTAATAATTTAAATAACTTTACCCCAAAAACATACACTTAAAACATTTGAAATAAAACTACTTAAATTCCTTTATTTAAAATAATAGTTATGAAATCTATAATATTTTTCCAGTAAAATTTTAGCCATAAAATATTTATAAAATAAAACTATTGTATAAAGTATAAATGTTAGAAAATTTCCTTTTATAAATATAATACTAATTTAACCTTTAAAATAATTACTACTATAATTAATTTGAATAATATTTACTTTAAAATTCTAAAACAATTAAAAATAATAAATTTCTCTAAAACATTCTTTTTAAAACAACTTTAAAACTTCCAACTTATACATAAAAGTTCCTTTTAAAAATCATAATATTAATTTACTTTTAAAAATAATTAACTACTATAATTAACTTAAATAAATATTTACTTTTCACCTTTAAAGAAATTAAATAATAAATTTTTTAAAACGTTTTTTAAAAACATCTTTAAACCTCAAGTTCATACTTAGAAAATTTTCTTTGAAAATATACTTAGTTTTTCAGGAAAATACACTTTCCAACTTTAAAAATAAAATCACATTTTTATTTTTAAAACGAATTGCACATTTCTTATAAATTCCTACCGAAAATCTATACTTTCAAATTTATCCACTGATAAATATTCCACTTTATTTATTAACCCAGTTATAAATTTCCATTCCTCCTCATCCTTCAAATCACAGTTTCCAAAACACTTGATCGATTTCAAATCGATTTTCCTGAGTTAAATTCCCTTTAAAATTTATCTTTTGATTTATCGAAAATCCATTAACATCAAATTCACCCTTTATTATGATTTAAAATCCTTATTTAAAATCTGAAACATCAATTTCATTCTTTGTTCCAAAATTTCTCTTTTCATTTCCTTTAAGAACCCAATTCATTATATTTCTATATTTCAAAATGCCAAAATATATTCATCCAAACCATAGCATCGAATAACTTAAATCCCAATATAATCTATCACAGGATATCAAATAGCATATCATAGTTTATGAAAATAATTTTAATATTTTGAGGAATTCAGTTGGATCCCTCCAACCTGTTTTCTTGCATCCACAGATGTTAGCACAACGAATAAAATATCAAATCCCACTTCGAGGGGGACATCGCGGGATAAAGGGTCATCCGCTATTATACGGGGTGCATAGGGTCTCATCCGCTATATAATGCGGGAATACCAGTCACTCCAATATATATATATATATATATATATATATATATATATAACTATATATGATATCATATCCAGACTGAAAATAATAATCACATCCAATCGATCAACCAATAATTTAAATTTAAACTATTTAAAATTTATTATGGAAATCCAGATGTGAGTGAGATTGACTCAGCTTGAGTTACGTCAAGCGTTCCAAATTTAAATTAAATCGACCGCCTTCGATTTAATCTAAAATTTTCACAAGCTCCAATCGCTTTCCAATCTGTTTCAGCGCGTAGAGCTCATCGCTGCGATTTCGATGCTTTCTGTTTCGTCGGAATCTGACCATGTATGACAGAGTTATGTTATTACAAAGTTTCGAATATAATTTATATAATAAAATTCTTTTTTTTTTCAAACCAGATCTACCGTTGATTCACAAGAAAAGAAATCAGCCGTAAAATCCTTCTTCCATAACGCACGCTCACCAGGGTTAGATGAAACCATCGCCGCCGTTGATCCATCAATAACCGCGGCCAACACGTTGCACTTGGAAACGATCGGCGATCACCACCTCACGTGCCTATGCAATCTCCTTCCACGGCCAGAAAACGAACGAGCTCGGTTTACCCATGGCCTTGAAAATCGTGAGCAAACGGCGGCGCTATCGGCTTCGATATCTCATTCGTCATCGCTCGAGACACGATCACTACCGTTCAAATGGTAGAGCTCAACGAGCTCTAAAATTTTCCAGTTGGAAGTTTTTGCTATTACGCGATGGATTGATCAAAAATTAGAGATGAATTTCGATGCTTATCGGCCATTGAAAAACTATGGCGGCTGCGTTGAAGAACGGCCTAGGGTTTTGCCGTACATATTTATAGATTTAATTTCATTAATTTAATATAATTTCACAAATTACTTAACTTTTCAAACGAATTCCAATTGAAACGTGCCGACAGACGTTTATAAGGTTTTACTCGTATTCCGAACACAATGGAACGTGTTTCGAAGGCTAATTTGGTCATACGTGGAAGATAGTTTTTTTTAAATCGATTTTAAATATAAAATTTCTGATTTTAATTTCAACGCGTTTCTCGCTCATACGAACAAACGGCAACTCCAAACGCTATGAAATTTGAAATCCGATAATAATTAACTATTACGGATCCAATGGAACTGGTTTCGTCGAATTCCGCGACTGTGCCCAGAAGGCTATTTTAACTCGTTGACTTAAATCGAGCAATTTTCGAAATCTTCGAAATCATTTAGAATTTCACTTTTAAAACTTTACTAGCTTAATTATAAATCGTATAGAACTCATATTCATATTAGAAATCATTCAAATTCATTTTAAATCAAAATCTGATTATTTACATTATTTCTATATATATATTAAATTCTATTATTAAATTAATATAAAATTTTCAAATTTAACTTATCGACTTTTGATTCCATTCAAAAGTCCAATACTATAATTCAAATCCAGCTAGACTTAAAATAAATTTTAGAAATCATTCATATCTATTTACCCTTGCATTCACAAATTATCCCAATTTCAAATATTAAATCACTATTCATCCAAATCCGATTAAATTGCCATATTTGAAATTATAACTCATTTTATCGATTCAATCAAAATCTTTGTATTTAATAATCAATTTAAAATCCACATTCAACATTTTAAAATAAATTAAATGTTCAAAAACCAACGATCAAAATTCCGGGTCATTACACAATATATGTTGACTAAAGAAGGCTCTCTTTCACCTTTACTGTTTGAACTACCAGATCTGAGATTGATACTCCGCCCTTCTTCCATCACCAACCTCTCTATTGTTAGTTGCGATCTCCTACTAATACCAAGAGCTACTGCTTGGGTCCACTACGTTTCTGTTGGAATTCATTCTTAACGTCGTCGATGAAGCTTCCATGACCTATCCTTTTCGTTGCTATCTAACGCCGTTGGCGTTTTGCTGCTGCTGATCCAACCATCCAAACTTAGAGAAGATTCCTTTTTACCCTTATATCTCTCTTTTAATGTTTGTATGCTTTAATAATTGTCGATATCCTGTATTACAAGCATTAATATAACGTTCAGAGGTGTCTCGACACCTTTAAATACTCTAGAATTTCTCTCCAAATGTGTCATATTAATGTTGTAATCGCTGTATCGATTAACTTGTTTACTATTTTGTTGTCTGTTTTATATGTTAAAAATTTTGAAAATGCGTCGTCGATGTGAGGGTTAATATTTTTCTGAATCTGAAGCTTATTTCGAATGCTGGACCACAAAAATTTTGAGGCACACATAAATAATGTGTTTCCTAGTTTCTACTCTTTGACCACATAAGCTACATTGTAAATCTATGTTTGGATTCCACTTGTTGATTTTGATTTTTGGTGTTTAATTTATCCAGTTTAGCAAGAAGCGTACGCACTGACATTTTTGAGGTACTAATACGAACACCATTCAAGATTTGTATGTTTGTACTTAGCATGATTCCATGTTGATGAGAATGTGAAAGTTCCATCTGCTTGTCCCTTCCACTGCCATACATCGTGGCTAGGGCTGTCAACTGATATTTTCGGATACGAATAATGTCATATCCGTATCCGTATCCGAAATCATTTTCGGATATCCGTATCCGCTTAATTTTCGGATACAGATGAATATCAGATATTTATCCGCTTCCCCCATAATCAATGAATATAAAAGTATAAATGAAAAGGTTTGGATCAACATAAAACAGTTTTTGTACTAATGTTCATAAAATACTAAGGAATAAAAAAATGTGATGATAAAACTTTGTTTCATACCAACATCCGTATGTGTATTCAAAAATATTCGAAAATTAAACACTAAAACTGTCTGTTTTTACTAAAAATGAGCAAAAAAATCATATCGTAATAACATCCAATGGTTAGGAAATAGTTGGAAAATCATATATTAATTAAATATAATTTTAATTAATTAAATAAATACATATATATGCATCAGTTATTCAGACGGATATTTTTCGGATGCTGATACTACAATAACCATATCCGTATCCGGAAAGCTTTTTGTATATCGGATATCCGTATTCGCTTTTCGGATAACAGATATTTTTCATATTTTCGGATACGGATTCGGACGGATACCGGATTTTTCGGGTACCCATTGACAGCTCTAATCGTGGCCACAGTCTTGTGATATGTGAATGTTTCCAATTAACTGTATTATGTGCAGGAACATCCATGAGTCGGTTATTCTTTATTAACCATCAGCTATTATAGAGGAAACCTTCCTGGTGGGGCCTCCTATGATTGTAATAGATTGTCATCCTAAATGATCTATGAGAGATTGTCCATTTACACATGGATCGAACTGCAATCTTGTATTATCTTCACTTGCTATTTTTGTTTCTATCAAGCCCTTCAATTGATCCCTTTGTTTGAGTAGACATTTCCACATGTTCGAGAATTATTATCCTCCAAGATCGTCCAATTTTTTTTTCCTTTACAATACCTATTTGCCATCCACTTTGCCTACAAACATTGTTGTAAAATCTCCAAGTGAGTTTTAAAAATACTGCTTTCATGATGTCTTCCAACCTTCTCAATCTCACTCCACCCTCATTTTTTGGCTTACACATGTCTTCCCATTTTAATTTGTGATGTTTGCTCTTTCGTACAAAATTAGAAAAAATAAAATTTATTTTAATTATGATGGAATTTGGCCGATGGCAGAATTTCATTCAAAGCATGATCATTAGATAAATCACTATGTTGATTAATTCAATTTTGCCAGCGATATTTAACATTCTGTTTTTCCAATTACTGATTTTTTATTTCTTTCTAAATTTTATCTAATAACAAACCAAAGTCTCTTGCCTGCTTGTTGTGAGATAGGGGAATCCCAAGATATGTAATTGGAAGATTGCATATTTGGACTTACATATATCATTGATTTGTTGATTGTTTCTCGCCCCTTTGCTAAAAAACAATGTAGTTTTCTATTTGTTTATTGTAAGACCCACAGACTCTTTAATTTTTCCAAAAGCATTAGCAATGCTTTGAGCGCTGTCAATGTTGGCTTTTGTAAAAATTAAAATATCGTATGCATATGATAAATGAGTTATGATGGGTTCAATAGAATGTACTAGATTAATATTGCCTTCATAACACTCCGTATCTAAAAGTATTGTGAGATATTCCATTGCAATAGCGAATAGGTAAAGGAGTTAGTGGATGCCCTTACTAATACCTCTATTGCTGGAAAAATAGCCCACAGGACAACCATCCAATAAAACTGAAAAGATAGTGGTGGATATATATTCATACGTCGGATTTGCAATTTTTTTAGAGAATCCTATGCAATTAGCATGTGCTATACGAATTCTCTACTAATCTTGTCATAAGTCTTGTGTAAGTCAACTTTAATGTACATATTGTTTGCCAACTTTCTATTAAACCCTCTAACCATTTCATATGCAAGCAAAGAATTTTCTGTGATGATTCTGCAAATTATTTAGGTGTTCTTTCATCCTATTAGCGATCAGATTTGCCAAAATTTTATAGACCACATTACATAATGATATTGGTCTAAAAGCTAATAAAGTTGTGGGTCTACATTTTTAGGAATTAAACAAATGGATATGATTGATTTCTTTTATAATCTTACTTGATTGTTGTATGTCCAACATTGCTTGAAATAAATCATTTTTAATTAAGTCCCCATGAGTTTTGAAAATTTTCGAATTGAAGTCATACGAGCTAAGGGATCTATTCTCGTCTATTTGAAAAACCGCCTCCTTTAATTCTTCTGTTTGAAATGCTGTCTCGTTCCTCTCTCGTATAACCTGTAATGATTTTCTTACAAGTTATCCGTGGAAAGTTGAAGTTTAAATTATTGATGATGAAGATGAGACAATTCAAAATGCGTATTAAGAGAATATTGAAAATATCAACAGTATTTAGGTAATGACAACTTAAACGGAGATAAAAATATTAAAATAAGGAATTTAAAAGACATCCAATAGAAAATGTGTTAGCTAATGTTGAATTGAAAAAAAAGCAAAAGAAAGCTTCGTTGGATGAATCTTGAATAATTGTTATGCAAGATGAATTAGTTCAAGTCGAAAGGAATGATGTTTGAGAATTGGTTCTAAGATCGAAGAATCAATCTGTAATAGAAACAAAGTGGGCTTATAGGAACAACCAAATGAGAATGGAGAAATTATAAGAAACAAGACAAAATTAGTGTCACATGAATGTAAGCAAGAGGAAGAAATTGCTTTTAATGAAACTTATGCCCTTTGTTACTAAATTAGAAGCTATAAGGACTATACTTGTCTCTGGTAATCGTAACTTCAAATTATTCAATTTAAAAAGTGCATTTCTAAATGAAGTAGTTAAAGGAAATGTTTATGTAAAACAATCTCTAATATTTGAATATAATTTTTTTTACCAATCATGTCTACAAGTTCAAAAGAGTCCATGTTCTAAAAAAAAGCACTACGTGCTTGGTATGGAAGATTCAAACCTTGATTAAGTTAGGATTTGAAATTGGGAAAGCGGATAATGCATTATTTATAAAAGGAAGAGACAACGATATACAATTAATACACATATATATAGATGACATTATATTTGGATCTACTAACGAAAATCTAAATTTAGATGTTTCAAAAGTAACGCAAAACGAATTTGAAATGAGTCATATGAGAGAACTTATATTCTTTCTAAGACTTCAAACTAAACAATAAATACATGATTTTTTATAAATTAAGAAAAATATGCTAAAGAACTTGTAAAAATGTTTAGTATGTTCTAATCGAGGTGTAACTCATTCCTATGACAATCGAAACCACTTTAAATAAGGAACAAGAAGGTAAGGAAGTTGGTCCAAAATCATACCATGCTATGATAAGGTCATCTATCTATATAACTGCAAGCAAATAGATAGTGTCGTGTATGCATATATTCACGATATCTGCCAAATCCAAAATAATCACATGTAAAAGCAATAAACTGTGTCTTACATAGTACTTTGGGTTATGGGTTCTTTTGTTTAAATGTGAATTCATTTGATTTGGTATCATATAGTGATGCACGTTATGTTTGATGTAAATTAGACAAAAAAGGTACAAGTGTAACGCATCACTTTTTATGATATTCTCTTGTATCTTGATTTATTGAAAAGCAAAACTACATCTCTCTTTCTACTCCAAAAACAGAATACATATATGTTCAATTGGGTTGTTCGTAAGATATTTATATGTAGGGGCGTAAATGGATCAGACCTGACCGGATGCAGGCTTGTTCATGTCCAATCCTATAAGAGATTCAGACAAACACGGTTATGTTTGAGCATTATTCGTACAAGTCGTATAACGGACGAACAATGTACGGACATGATAAAAATATCGATTGATTCGGATGGACGTACTTTCTTTAATTTTTACATGTCTTAATTTGTATTCTAAATGAGAATCAGATGGGCGTAGAACATTTTTCAGTCTTGGACCGAGCTGGCGTCGAACATTCGTACAGAATTTATACCCTTATTTTTATGCAACAAACTTGAAAAGATAATGGATTGATAATTAAAGAAGCACCAGTATATCGTGATAATACTTAGGGTTAAGCAGATGTCGGTTAGGTTTGAAACCAAAAAAACATCAGAAAAGAAATAGTTATTACACAAATAAAATCTGAACTAAATCAGACCGATATATTTCAAAATCGAAACTGACCGAACCCAAAAAACTGGTTTGGTTTAATTGGTTTATCTTTACATGAACTATATTTTCTAGTTGCTAACATGACACATGAATGAAACAATTGACCAAGTCCATTTTATATAAAAATGTGATGATGCTATAATTTTAAGCAACAGACTACTTCACTTCTACGAACATTAAAATAAATTGAAAGAAAAATAATATTGTTAAGGTAATAATATTAAAATAATATATACCTTGACAATTTTGTTTCTTATAATTAATTGATGTTTTATGTTAGGATTAATTGGTTAGTTTAGTTTTAAAATTTCAAAAGTCATAACTGATCAAAATAATTAAATAATTACGAAAAAAGAAACCAAACTCAACCAGTTAGCTAACAAAACCGATCCGATCAAACCTATTTAGTGAACTCGCTAGTACAATAAATCTACCTAGAAATCATATAAATCATGCTAGAATAAACCATATGGACATAAGATATCATTTTTGAAGAGACAATGTAAATAAAAGTAATTTAGCATTGTAATTTGTTAACGGAGAAAATTAAATTGTGGATATTCTAACAGAGTCTTAAACCAAAATACTTTTATCAAACTATGAAGAGGATTAGGAATTTGTTCTATTTGCGAAATTACAAATTAATCATGCATATTTATGGTTGTTTATAACATTTTATACATAAAAAATTTACATTTTGTTTTTGGTTAAGTTCGTCGATAGACTTATTATGGTATGTTGACGGATCGATCGTTTCAAGAAATAACTACTTTTACCACTAACTTTTGAAATTCAAATTGATCCAGTTTAGTTATAAATTCTGCAAAATTAGGCTTTTACTTCAGAAAATCAATACTTTTCTTCTCCTAAACCAATAACCCATGCTTTCCAATGCACAAAAAACTCCCAAATTCCATGTAGTGAGTCTTCTTCGAAACAACCTTCAGTGGAAGTAGATCTTTAAGAAATTCAATAAGATTAAAGATTCGCTAATGGATAATAGTGAATCAAATGACTGAAGTTGAAGTGGTCCAAGTTTGGATCAAACATGAGCAAAAGAGGCAATAAAAGATCCTTTGAAGACTTCAAACCTATCTTGTAGACAATGGAGCTAATTCAATCACCGTCAATCCCATGTGCTTTATTGATCATGTATGTTCATAACTCTATCACATACTCCATACATTAGAAATACTTGTCGTTTTTGTTGATGACAAATAGGGAGAAAAAGCATGAAATATTAAAAAAAAATGCCGGGGGATTGCATAGATTATGAGAAATCAATGGGATTGTATATTTTTTTTTATAAACCATTTATATCAGTGTCATCATCAAAAAAGGAGATATTGATCTTAATGACAAAAACCATATAAATGTCGATATTAACATAAATTTAAGTGGTGTAGATTTTATAGAAGCAACGTGGGACAAAAGAAAACATATAACTTGGAGACACTAAAAAAGCACAAATGATTCTAGATAAAACAAAGTAAACGCATGACTTGTGAGTCATTTTTGAATAACAGGTGTATTGTTAAAAAACCAACAACAATTTAACCTCAAGTTTATCCACTTCTGATATCAAAAAAAGTTTCAAATAATTTTTCCAAGTTATTCTGAACATCTAAAACACTTTAAAACATTCCTAAAGTTAAAAGACACTTCACTAGTCACTATGTTGTTGTAACATCTAAGTCTGTAGACATACAAGGCAAATTTTAGAAATTCAAATTCGAATTCGAAGTTTCTCCATATCTCTTTTGTCAGTAGAAAGACTTTTCACACACTATAAACATATGTTAGATTTTGAGATTTCGATATACAATTCTTTCGAATACATCCTCTCACTCTTACTACATTTGGATTCCAAAGTATTCAAAAGCTTTACATATAGCAAATACATTGTTTTTAAACTCTAATTCGTCATGGATCTGCAGTCTACAAATATTCAGAGATTCAGAACTTGAACTCGCGTTCTTGTTAGCTTTGATCCAATTCAATTTTTCCCAAGAACTCAAAGTAATAATTTGTTGTTGGAGGTTATTGCATAATTGTACTAAAATGACAAGAACTGTAATCCAAGATATAAAGACTTGTATTGCTACCGTAAAAATCCTTCGAGTTGAACGTGTTGTTGTTGAAAGTTCTCAGGTCAGAGGTGGAAAAGTTCTTTAAGAAGGTGTTGTTATAATCCGTTTCTTACTGGTGAAAGCAAGGAGATTGGTACTGAAAATCCATAGGATAGCTACAGGACTAAATATAGAACTGAAGATTCGAAATAGTATAAAAACCTGGTGTCTTCCATTCTTTACTTCACATTATTTTATTCCGATAGTTACTTGATTATATTCCGTCCATGATTTTGATACATCATTTTGTATAGCACTTTATTCATTAAATTGCAAAGTAAATTTGAAATAATTTAAATACACTATTCAACCCCCTCTAGTGTATCGTTGGTCTTAAAGATCATTCCGCATGGCTATGTGTACATGCATTCTAACTCACAATAGTGATTGATATATATGTATTCTATTATATAGCTAGATTGATATTTTTTTTTTATCAAGATAATACTTTAAATTACGAGTATATAAATAAATGTTCCTTGCTTAAAACTACTTTTATCGTCGTGTTTCTTATATTTTATTATATGCCTTCATAAGCATTAGCAGCGAAATAGTTTAATATTGAATCAAAATATTCCGTTTATGACTTTGGATATATTAATTATATGTGGATACGGATGCGGATATGACATTGTCCGTATCTGAGTTTGACGGTAACAGACCTAATGTAAGTATAGCATGGACTTTCTTAATACCTGTTTAATCTATCAGCTATTTCATTTTGTGGCTTATATATTATTAGAGGAAGGATCCATCATATAGTTCCTCCGAAATTCCCCCATTAATTTTTTCAATCTAATTATTTTGGATTTGAATAATTTTGTGTAGATGTGGTGTAATCATCATGTAGATAAATTTCACTAAATTTTACATCATTCCGAGACTTATAACACTCTAAACCCACAATATAAATCCATGAACGAAATATACCTTTTTAACTGCTCCTGTTAACTTATTATTTTGAATGGGTTTAAAGTTTCAGAATGATCTGAAAATTTAATGTTGATTCATATGATATAAACCCCAAATTAATCAAATTTAAAATATGCAGATCAAGAAAAACCAGTGTAGAACTGGAAGAAATCACATATTTTTCCTTTGTGCTTAAATGTCAATTCTGAAAGTAGTCCTTCCAATTTGCTTCCTTCTGTAAGCGTGTTTACTTGGAATGTGTCTTGATGTAGAAGTAAAATTACCGAATTCAGTTGTTTTAATTGTAGCTTTGATGTTTTTTTTTTGTTTTTTTTATTTTTTTTATTTTAAGTGTGTGCTGATTATCCGAAGTCTTGCATTATAGATGTCTATATGCCTAAGCATAAATTATTTTCTATTGCAAACATATTTTGTAAATTATTCGGCATTAGTGCTGCTGCAGGATTCTTGAGGCCAATCATACACAATCACTGCCTTGTTTCAGATCCCCATCGTCGGTTACTGTCCTATTTATTGCGAATATACATCAAAGGTACAAGCAGTTTTTTCTTTTCTTCCTGCAAATGAAATGAAAAGAGAAGAAACAATGGAATTGTGAAAATACATTTTCAACCATTCCATCATTTGTTACTACCTCTACTTATTCTGAATACACATCAAAGGTAAAAGCAGTTTATTTTTAGATGCATTTTTGTTGAAAATGAAACGAAAATGAATGATGAAATTGTGAAAATACATTTCAAAGTGTACACACAGTGGATGTGTTTGGAAATTTTCATCTTATTTTATATTGTAGATTTCTAATAAATAAACCAATAATTCAATCATCTTGAATCTTTTCGTTTATTCGCATGTTACCTTGAAACAGGGACTGAAGAGGAAGTGCCACACTTTTCCATAACACAGTAAGGATGATGAAATTCGAAGAGTTAGATGGAAACATACAGTTGTAGCATGCAAAATGTCTGCAGATAAAGAAGTCATTCAGCAGAAGTCCAAGTAAATTATCAGATGAACCCATTTCTGGTTCTGGAATTGATTATGCTACCCAATTGACATGAAACATCATCCCCAACTACTTTACCTTCAGCTCATCTTCGTCTATAGAAACTGATACATTTGATCATGATGGTGCAATGCAAAGTTATTTTTCTACTCACGATGTATCAATCTATCATTAGTTGATGTATGATGAACTATCTTCCTTATGTATTGTATTTTCACATTCAGGTAATAATTCAGAAATTTTATTGACGGTATGCTCAAGATACCAGCAGTACAATATCTCAGCTAGTCTGTTCATTTTCACTTATGTTATTACCCATTGATAAGCTCTCCATGGACTTTAGTATCTGTTATGTAGCACATATATAGGCATTGACCCATTTTCTCCTACTTCAGGAAAAACAGTGTCTGAAATGTATAGTTATACCCATTCTACTGTTGATGACGACCTCCTGCGCCATTGCGGAGATCAAAAGTCAGAAGAAGAAGAAAATAAGTAATTTGCTGCAGGTGAATAAATATTCAAATACCATGCTCAATATACATGTAACCGTGTACTTTTTCTATATGTCGTGCATTCTTTTCTAATACACCCTCAATGATATATACTTCGATTAGGAATATTGGTACACATACATTTGTGTAGGCACATGGAGCTTGATGTCATATAACTCCTTAAAATTACGAATAGCATCTTATTGTTAGAAAAAGGTATTTCCAGCGATTCATAAGTTTCGACCTTAATAAATGAAGTGAAAAAGGTCCCTTTCCTAGTTTTCCACCGGAGGAGGTGGTCTAAAGATATGTACACTAATTCCTGTGGAAAACAACACTTAAGACACAGCTTCAATTTTTTTCCATGAAATAACTGATGGGCAGGTGAACAAATCAACAACGTGGACATTGATTTGATAGTGACTTTAGCAACATTTTTTGTTCTACACCCTAAATATCCCATGCTTTGAATTGTGGAGTATTAAATTTTGTTTTGCCCTATAGAGAATCTTCTCAGCGAGATGGAGACTGTCCGATGCAAGGCAGATAAAATGAACTGAAGAACACGACTGATGGGCAAAATATTAGGTAGTATTTGGTTTGTTGTTTTTAGTTTTGAGTTTTCGTCCATACAAAAACGCATATGATGCATGTATATTGCTGAAAACAATCAATTTAGAAAACGAAGTTAACATACAAAATAGAAAACAATTTTTTTTATTTTCCGTGTTTTGAAAAATAACACAAGCACGAGAAACAATCCATTCATCTATTGTGCTTCTATCCCTTCCGTTCCCCCCTCCGTTTTTCTTTCATCCCCTCCGTCATCCCTCCACTTTTCTCATGTTTGACGTACATATTGAAAACCGAAAACACAAAATTTGTCTTTAAACCAAACACTACCTTAGCCTTTTGGATGATACATTTCAATATTTGACCTTGTGTACCTAAATAATATCTAAAAATGCAATTGTATAATAAAATTTCAGTTCATCAGCAAGATTGGTCATGGATAATAATATTGATGCACCTGAAACAAGTAGGTATGCCATGTGTAATCTGTGCCAAAAGCAAGGAGAGGCAAGGTAGAGTAAATTGCATAATACTATAGAGGCAACAGGTACATTGTCATAGTGAAATTAACGGCTCTAGGTAGATTTTCATTGTACGGATATTTATACTGTGAAAGAAAGGCATATCAGAATACGTGAACCATATTTTGTTTGTACATGAACATCACATATTAGACTTCTTATTTTAGTTAAATTTTGTTTGTACATGATTCAACGATTCTCTTGTGTTGGTTTGAAAGCAAGTTGCTGGAATAGCTATGCTGTTGCCTTTCCACACTATACATGGAAACAGCTTTTACTTAAATGGATGGCCAAAGTGGCCATGCCCAATCCCATTGGGGTGCGCAATTACACTTTCTAGGACAATAATTGTTGTATTTATTAGTCAACATATATAGTATAATATTATATCACTAGTGCCCATGGCTTAATGATTGGGATGTAAGAGTTGACTTGGTGCAATAATGGTATGTAAAAGGGCATATAATTTGGCTGCCTTCTCAATGTTATGAAAATTTGCATATCATGCCTGACTTGGCACTAAGTACTAATCTAGTTTATGGTTTGATTAATTAAGATTGTACTGTTGCTTTACTGAAAATGCTTTAGCATATACAAGACTCTGTGAATATGCACATGAAAGCACAGTTGCAGCATTTATTCAACTATTACAGTTAAGGTCTGCATGTATAGTTGTGTATGTGAAGATGCCTATGAATCAATTATCCTCACATATACGTGTGGTCCTATTCTAGCATGCAGATGAACGGTATATCCTCATAATTTCCTATTTTTATATTTGATTTATATATTCACACCTTCTCAGTTATGAATGTTGGATGACTATTTTTAACCTTGTCGATCAAAGTGCAACCATACATTTGTTTACAGTGCACTTCTTCTAAAAATAATTTCATCTTTAAATTACTCTTGTTTTTTCACATTTATACTGCTAGTGGAATTATTATCGATTGCAGGTTGCAAGAGCAAAATGCATCGTTGAAGATTTACCTTCAACTAAGTTCAGCCCCACAGTTGGAAGACGTGGATATAAATAAAATAAAAATAGATATGGAGTTGGACTATGGAAACCTAAAAGGAAAGGAAACAACAAAAACAATTAGGTGTTCTCATTTATTCTTTTTTGCTAGTGGGCAATGTATTGACAGTCACCATCTCCAAAACAATATGTATGTATTTAATATGCATCATATTCTTGAACCTGTGGTCTGAAAATAAAGTGTACATATATGGAAAAAGGAGGGCATATTGGCGTGTATTTGTGCATAGTTATAGATAAGAATCCTGTGTCTGATATTTAATCACTTTTTCATCAATTATTTTTGGATGCATGATGTACTTTACAATGAAGCGATGATTATAAGCTTTTTTTTATCCCCTGCTTTTGTTAGAGTGGGTCGTATATCAATGTAAAAATACATAGAAAATTATATTTGTACTACTGGAGCTTTTTAATTTGCAATGTGATTTAAAATAATGAAATCCATAATCAAACAATAGAGCATGGGATCATTTTATTAATCTGTTCAAGGCCAAATGATTTTATCCGATACCTGTGATGTTTGCTACTAGTAGTTATTATTTAATTATTTCAAATGTAGGTGCTTGGTGGAAATTAATCATCGTTGGATATGTATTTACCGTTCGTAGGAAACAAATGCTTTAATTGAAGATATTATTAAAGTTCAATTTGCTTCAGCTGAATCTTGCATTCTCGTGAACCTCTTTTTCTTTTTTACGATTTCTTTCTTATATTAATACCTATACTTTAGCTGATGCATGACACGTGTGGAGGATGCCTTGCCAATTGAGTCACCTCCTTTCTAATCAAGATTATTTTTTTAAATATCTTTATCTTTTAGAGTCCTTGCCTCCTTGGAGAGCTTTCAAAACTGAAACTCTTGCCTCCACAACCTACAAGTAAAGTTCCCCATTTCAACATATCACGGTATAAACATTACCGTCGTTTTCAGAATACAAAATCATAAATATTTTTTCATTGAAAAGTCGAAGTGAAATTGCATTTTCACCATAAAATCGTATACTTTATGCTCTTGTAGACAAGATTCATGCATTATAGATTTTTCAAAATCAAACCGCACAATAAGAAATTTTTGTAATTTCTATTTAGAACTCTGCATGCATTTGCACCGATGATATTTTACTTAAATATGTGAGGTAATGATCTTACTAGAGATATCATATAATTCGTTATGTAATGATCAAGAAAAGTTCCTATAGCATGTTTCTATGGGTGATATACTAACAAAAATGTTAGTGATTATTTCAAACTTTTAATAAATTACAAATATTTGCAATTTCTACCTAGAATTACAAAATATAACAAACTTTTATCAAATTATATGACACATTAATATTGTTGGAAATGCTATAAAATTTGCGAGAAAACAAAATATCAGCAGAATGTTTCGAACCTAAAAAAACGCAAACATTTGATTTAGCATTTGATTTAGCATGTAAGTTGTAAATATTTGCAATTTGTGTTTCATTGAAATATGTTTGTAAATTTTTATAAACGTAAATTTCATCGGAACATATAACATAGGAATCTTATTGAAATACTAAATTCGCTAATGGTGAAAATGAAGCTCCAAGGATATGTTTCAAATAAAAAATATCATTTTATGAGGTTAAATTAATAAAAAGGAAACTTTACACTTAAGCGGTCGCATTATCCGAAGATTATAAAAGAGCGGTGCTAAATTTATGGACTCTATTTTACCCTTAAAATAAAAATAAAAAAGCAGCACAATGCTATATAATTTTTCATTAGGCCGACAAATTCATTACTATAATGATCAGTATAGCATGTTGGTGGTCGAAAAAGGAAAACACATGTTGTTGGATCAGATGCATTAACGCCAACGTTAAAATGGTGATTTTCAAAATAAAATTGCTTTTATTAATTTGCACAAGATCTTATTTTGTCTTCATGTGAATAAAATTCATTTATACTAAATCAACTTTTGTATTTATTAAGAGTGAGTAATATTTGAATTTATTTAAAATATTTCTTTGTTTGTTAATGTTTAATAATTATATTTATTATTAATTTAAGTTTTAATATTTCAAGATGTTCGTATACAAAATACAAATATCATAACTATATTATAAATATAATGTAACCTAGAGGTGTAATGGGAAAATTAACCATTGTAGCCCACGTTCTATAAATTTTTAACTTATGAACTTATGTTAATATTAATGTCAAAGAGAATGAACATGTACATCATATAGTTAAATTTAAAATTTTCACTAACATAACATAATTTATTTATTTTAATTTATTTCTACCATTGTATTTTATCAATGTTTATAAACATAATTAATAAATATTTATTTGTTTTTTGATAAATAGGATGATGCTTATTTCAAGAAAAGTATTCATCTAGTGTATCAGTGTCTTGGGGGATCGAACTCAAGACATTTAGAACAACAATCTAAAAATCTTAACGCCTGAGCAAATGGTCCTTGATTACACCCACCTCTGGTGCAATTAAACCCAACTAGATTAGCACCTGCTTTGGCAACATTAATATGAAAATGTTGGTTTGATTAGTTCTTTTTTAAAAACAAAAATCAACAAAGTTAGAGTAAAGACCTAATTTCAAGGCATAAATGCTCTAATTAAGTTAGAAATTTATTGTAGTCATCAAATCTGGACTGCATAAATAAGGATATTCTTCGATTTTATTATATAAGATTAAACAATATTTCTTTTTCCTATACAAATGATGCAAAACTGATAATAATTTAACTTCAAATATTTGGCTATATTCATTAAAGTTTTTGCACCACTGCTATTTTCTGCTATATCTCCGTTATAATTTTTTGCACCTTCACTGCTATAGAATCGCTAAGTGCTTTAACTACACAGATATACACACACACACACACACACATACATACATACATATATATACATACATACATATATATACATACATACATATATATACATACATATATATATAAACACACACACAAATATACAATTTTATAAATAAATATGTTATACACACACACACACACACACACACACACACACACACACACATATATATATATATATATAAACACACACACACAAATATACAATTTTATAAATAAATATGTTATATTTATGCACACATATAAATGTTGGTATATAAATATTTTACTGGTTACACTACAAGATAAACAAGGACTTCTAACGGATCGCAACCGTTCCGAGCCGTCGGAAATGCCCTGGAATACGGACCACGAATTTCGTCCATTTCCGACGACTTCGACGCATTTATTGTGATGGCTAACGATGGTACTTCCGACGGCAATTTCGACGGCTTTCCGACGGCGATGACCTCCACGTGGCATGATGTGACAACCCGCCCTTTCGACCCTCGAAAATCGACATAAATACGCTCATTGTATAACATGTCAAACGATCGAGTGCTGGAAAAATAGATTGTTGAGGGGAAAGAAAGTAGGTAAAAGGAAGAAGAAACTAAACAAAACAGAATTTCGTAGCGGACTGAATAACATATAATATAAATAGTTCTTTACACCAATCAAAACTGTAATATGCACATCTCACATCTGAATACACAAATGAATAATTACCAGCCTAAATAGTTATAACAACCTGCTCTCACAATTGCTGGTAATTTCAACAAAACACTACAGCGCAATAAACAAGTACGGGAATACGTCTCGGTCTCCAGCTCGTCTCCTAAGCTCCATAACATCCTAACCTGAACCTGTAATACTCGGCCTGACCCGAGGATTGTAATAAAATAACACCCGAGTCAGTCTGAAAAACCAACGTGAGAAAAACACTCAATTTGAATTATTAAACTTTTCAAAATCCTTTGAAAAAAACAATGGTTCTCGTAAGACCGCGTCACACATAAACATGACATGTTTTTTCCTGCGATAAGAAAAACATTTCATATCAAAATCCTCTGATATTATAATAGTGTCTAAATACAAATACTTGTTCAAATAGCTGAAATTGTTACATTAATTAAATTCCAGCATACTAGGCTCTACAATCAAAATCGTAAAGGTACGTATTGGCGAATGGATTCCATACGAATGACTAGGTATTGGGTATCACTTGTCACAGTACATGTCTAGAAATAATGTACAGAGGACCATGCCGGGATCCCCTACAACACAAGACCAGACTATCCCTAACATAGATAAATTGAATATGCTATCACCACGGATGTTCCCACCCTTTTCGAGCTCCTTCCATGAATCATAGTAATAATAACCGAGGGTATCTAGAAAGGTGATAAACATACCCTAATTGGGTGCGGCCCACTTAGCCTTACTGCACCTCCCTTGCTTTTTAGTCATTCCCGGTTGATAAGGCTAGAGGCTACAATTACCTTTTATGGTATTTTCACTTAGAATGCCCAGTGTCCTCCAATAACAATGTACTGATAGCATCCATCCATACAAGTCCGTTCTGGGTCCGAACGGAACCGAATGCACTATTTCTACTACATCCATTTTGGAATAATCCTCAAGGTTAGTAGCGATTAGCCCTTGCATTTCTCTGCTCCATCTTCGACTCCATGCCCTTGTTTTCACATCGAAAACGTACTCATTGGAAGTGGTTTTCGAATAACTTGTCCGATCCCAGTCTCTTCAAAACAACGTTCGATATTTTCGGTAAACTCAACCCTGGTTCTTTAGGAAATAATCAGATGAAGTAAGATCAGATATCACATCCTAACTGTTAGTGGACGGATTTCCTTATCATTGTCCTAGAAGAATGAAACGAGTTTATACGTATAGTATAGCGCCTCAAACGACAACTGTACCATATAATTTCCGTGTGTTCTCCTAGATATTCCCAAAGTTATATTTTGGGTCCAGATTAGATAGTCGGTTATTTAACTATTAAACAAACAGTCATTCAACCAAATATTTCATTATCCACTGAAAAACACCAAGTCTTATTTAATTTAAATTTTATATAAACTAAATGTCTTTATCCAGAATAAATATATACTTATCTTGCCGAATTTAGTATATCCACAACTATCCTTTTCAACAATACTTGAAAACCCTTTTAAATTAATATGGAAAGTAGCACTGCAGTATCAACAATGGATCATAGCTCAATGGTTACATCTCTATCCCAGAGAAGTCAAAAACTTAACTGTAGGTACTCACCGCCTTCGATTACGCCATGGAAGTATACTATTACTTCCCGAAAACTTTATCAAGTAATTTTTCAAAATAATATTTATAAAATCCCTATATAAATTTCCAAGTTTATTTTAGGCAAATATACTTAAATAATAGTTATTATACAAGGCCATATTACTATTTAGTAATTTATCTTTTAAATCAATAGTGCTGGCTAATTCTTAATAATAAAAAACTTTAACAATCATCATAAGATAACTAATTAATAATTAAATGTACTTTAAACAACTTAAAATAATTACATAACTAGTTTCTGGAATAATTTTAACGCTTTTAAAATTACCTAGTCAATAATTATAAATCCTCTTTTTAAAGCAAGCCCTTCTCGATTCTAACTTCATTTCGTAAATCTGAAAATCTTACTTGAGCTCCAGTAAGACCAATTTTATACTCATTGCCAAGTTCACTTCTACTCTTCCAATCTATTAAAATTTTCGATTTTTAAATATTTTATATTTAAACAAGTACCATTTCAAAATTTATTATTTAAAAATACTTTTACATACTTTTATCACAAAATCTCTATTTATGATATTCTGAAATAGACAAGTACAAATTTCAAAATCATTTATTTCATCCAGTTAATTAACCCAAAATTCTTTACAAATATTGTACTTCAAAAATCCCTTTTAAAATTCTTTTCAAATCAAACCATATATTCTTGGTATTTTAAAAATACCAAAGTCTAGGCCAAAACAACCATAGCATTCAATCAACTCAAATCACACAATAATCCGTCAAAGATTATTCCAACAAACATATATCATTATATATGAAGTTAAATTCAATATTTTTGAGGAATCCAGTTGGATCCCTCCAACATGTTTTCCCTACATCCGTAGATGTTAATGCGGCATAAAAATACCGATTCTGCTTTGAGCCGGAATATCGCGGTATATAAGCTCATCCGTTATTATATGAGGCGCATAGGATCCCATCTGCTATATATGTGTAGGAATATCAATCACTCTAATATATACACACACTACTATCTGTTGGATCCTAGGTTTTGATTGCTAACATAAAATAACAATTCACGAATCTACGACAACATCCAGACTTAACAACTCAAAGTATGGTTCATATAGTTATATATTTTAACAAGAGTCATCAATATGTATATAGAGTCTAGTTTAGCGCTTTGTTAAAATCTTTTCTCAAGAATCATCATTCACATTCAAATAAACTTGCATTCATATTTTAATCAAAAGCAAGTTTTCAAAAAATGCATGGAGCAAGGCTCGAACCCAGATCACTTGTTTAGAAGGCAAGTGCTCCAACCAAATAAACTATGGTAGTTTTTGTTTAACAACAAAATTCAGTCGACCGAATACATCAGTCAGTCGACTGAATCTGTATACTTTTGAATGCACATGCACGTTTTTGAATTCAGTCGACTAAAGCTTCTATACCAGTCGACTGGACTGTATGTAACAATCATTTTATTGAAAAGACACTTCCTTTTTGAATAGCCTTCTTCCTCGCGAAGATTGCATCCATTGCTATTCATTGAGAACTCTTCATCAATAGTTGCAATTCCTTATCTACTGTATATATATGCTTGTGTTCTAATGATAAAATAACTTAAATTGCTTTTCTCTCTTGCTCTAACTTGAATTATATTCTCTGAATCTATTGCCTTCTTGCTTTCATATATTTATTGCTTACGATCTTATTTTCATATCTTTTAAGCAATTTGAAACTTCATATTCTTCATATACACACAATCATACACATCATACTTGATGATAAGATTATAGGAATGATGTACTACAAGTGACAAATTCATGTTATCCAGAACTCACAAAGTTAAGTTAACCTAGTTTGTAAGAAAGTCCTGTCTGGTTGCTCAAGTGGTTAAGTCCTATTCGGTTGCTCAAGCGGTCAAGTCATGTTCTGTTGCTTAGGCGGTCAAAGTCCTGTTCAGTTGCCCAAGCGGCGTAATACATGTTCCTCCAGGTTAAGTGTGGGTTACTAGCTATAATTCCAGAAGAAGTCTGGGACTGGACGTAGAGAGTTCGAACGAGTATAAAAACCTCTGGTGTCATTTTATCGCTATTATTATTTTATAGTTATTTGCTTTATCGTTTATTTTTATAGTCATATTCTGCATCAGTAGATAACTTAGTTTATATCACATTGCCACTACATTTACATTGTTTACAACTGTTGGCCATTTCGATCCTATAGCATAGCAGCCACTTTCATTTGGTATCAAAGCCGGAATTCTAAAGATCGTAACAACATGCTAGAATAAATGGCCATAAAGAGATCCAATCAAGGCAATAGGAAGAGGAAGAGCAATAAAGAAGAACCAAAGGAGCAAACAAGAAAATGATTCATGGCTAAACTCAGATCACAATCGGCATGCTTAGATTCTTTATATAAGGATCTTTTGTTAGCAAATGATGAATTTTTAAAAGATTGTAAAACTTTGAATAAAGTTAATGGAATTGCTTTAGCCAAGTTAAAAGTTTGTGAGCGTGAAATTTCCAATTTAAAAGAGGAAAATAAATTTTAAATAAAACAAACTAAATGTTTTGAAAATATCGTAGAACTTGTTTTACAAAAAGATGTCCTACAAAAAGAAAATGAGCAGTTAGAAGAGAAAAATACAAATCTTTTGAGGAAATCAATGTTTTGCTAAATATAAATACGTTTTTGGAAAATTCTTTAAAATTTTCTAGTTCTTTAATTTTTGTCTCTTAAAAAAGAGAATGAAGATTTAACTAAAAAGAATTTAGAATTATCTAAAGAATGCAAGATTTTAAAAGTTAATAATAATATTTTACAAAAAGAAGTTTGGGATTCTAAGGCAAAATTTGAAAGATTAAAAATAAAAATCATAAATTTCAACAAAGGTAAAGATATCTTATCTTCCTTAGTTACAAATTCTAAAGCTCACAATGATAAAAGCGGTTTAGGATATAAACAAGCTAAAAGTAAAAATTGTACTAGATATGCATACTTGAATAAATTTTTTAGTGATAGTACTAGTAACAAAGATAGTTCTAAAACCACTTAAAATCATAATAATACTTTGTTTAGAAATGGTAGAAATTATTTTTCAAGTACTAAGCTAATGACTAAGAATATTAAGATATGGATTCCAGCTAATATAATTGATCATGATAAATAACTTTATATTAGCAACTATTATAAGAATGTGATTTGCAATGAAAGCTATATCTATAAAGGTTCAACCACACCCAAATGGGTATGGTTTTCTCTAAATTAGAAAATTATAAGAACCTTGGGTATCGCATGCTTTAAATATTAATTTTTATTTTCTGATACCTTACATTATAAGTAGTAGTTATTTTATTTTATATTGTTCTATGTTAATACTTATGTGGAATATAATTTATGTCATCATACAAACTCTCATTTTGGTCGATGAAAAAGGGGGAGAAAGATATTGCTCTAACATTATTTGCAGGAATAAACGATGGAAGCACAGATTAAGCTAGAATTATTTACAGCAATATATATCATAGATTCAGGGGGAGAAATCTATAGCATAATTAGAGAAATATATTCTGGGGGAGAGATAAGTCAACAAAGCTTATCGAAGTTTCATCTGTAGCAAATGGACTTGTCATCATCAAAAGAGGGAGAATGTTGGATGGTAGGTTTTGATTGGTGACATGAAACAACAATTCACGAATCTACGACTATGACAACATCCGGACTCAACAACTCAAAGTATGGTTCGTATAATTATATATTTTAACAAGAGTCATCAAATATGTATATAAAGTCTAGTTTAGTGATTTTTTAAAATCTTTCCTCATGAATCATCATTCCATTCAAATAAACCTGCATGCATACTTTAATCAAAATCAAGTTTTCAAAAGATGCATGGAGCAGGGCTCGAACCTACGTCATTAGTTTAGAAGGCAAGTGCTCTAACCAAATGAGCTATGGTAGTTTTTGTTTACCAAAAGAATTTAGTCGACTGAATACATTCAGTCAGTCGACTGAATTTGTGCACATTTGAATGCACATGCACGTTTTTGAATTCAGCCGATTGAAGCTTCTATACCAGTCGACTGAAATGTATGTAACTGTCATTTTTTTGAAAAGACGCTTCCATTGTGAATAGCCTTCTTGCTCGTGAAGAGTTGTAGCATTGCTATTCGTTGAGAACTCTTCACCAACAGTTGCAACTCCTTATCTACTATACATATGCTTGTGTTCTAATGATTAAATAATTTAAATTGCTTTTCCCTCTTGTTCTAACTTGAATTATATTCTCCGAATCTACTGCTTTCTTGCTTTCATATATTTATTGCTTACGATCTCAATTTCATATCTTTCAAGTAATTAGAAACTTCCTATTCTTCATATACACACAATCATACACATCATACTTGAGGATAAGATTATAGGAAGGGTGTACTATAAGTGACAAATCTGTGCTATACAGAACACACAAAGTCAAGTTCATCTAGTTTGCAAGAAAGTCCTGTTCAGTTGCTCAGGTGGTCAAGTCATGTTCGGTTGCTCAGGTGGTCATGTCATGTTCTGTTGCTCAGGAGGTCAAAGTCCTGTTCGATTTCTCAGGCGGTGTAATACATGCTCCTCTGGGTTAAGTGAGGGCTGCTAGCTATAATTCTAGAAGGTGACGGGGACTGGACGTAGAACGGAAGTTCGAACCAGTATAAAAATCTCTGGTGTTATTTTACTGCAATTATTATTTTACAGTATTTGCTTTATTATTTATTTTTATACTCATATTCCACATTAGTAGATAACTTAGTTTATATCGCACATCCACTACATTTACATTGTTTACAACTGTTGGCCATTTCGATCCTATAGCATAGCAGTCAATTTCACTATTTATATATGATGATACCACATTCGACTAATAAAATATATCAATTCTACCAATCAATCATTAATTAATTTTAACTATTTAAAATTAATACCAACAGTACAAAATTGAGTGAGATTACTCATCTTGAGTTTTCAATTCCCCGAACGTTCAAATTTTAATTTGACCAAAAATTCTGGCTAGATCCAATCATCTCCAAATCCATTCAAACCCGTAGTATTCGTCGCCGTGATTCCATCGCCACTTGTTTCGTCCGACTCTGAACTCGTATGACAAAGATACGAATTTTTAAAGTTTTGAATATAAATCATATAAATAAATTTCTTTTTTTTAAACCTAGAAACAAATAAGGTCGTTGATTTCGAATTCACAGATCTGTGCCGCACTCAGTGCCTTCTTCCTCGTGAACGATCCCAGGTTACTCATGTCGCTCAAATCCATGCTTCCCACCCAAATTCGAATTCCGCTCCTCCCCTACTCGCCTATTCGACGATCCACGCCTGCTACGACGAAAAGCATCACAACCTCCACATTCGGCCGGTGTATGGTCAAGCTCGGTCCCGCCTAGATGCATAGAGATCCCCTTGTGCGCGTGACCTATTCATGGCCATAGCCACATATCCTCTTCGCTACACTAGAGCTTAGCCGTTGGATGCGAAGAGCTTGACGTGCTATTCGACCTTTCCGTAGGAAGTTTTGTCTAATAACGCGTGGACGAGGAAATATTCGAGGAGAAAGACTGGAAGATTTCGACCATTGAGATGTAGAACGACGGCCGCATGAATGGAAACTTGGGTTTCACTATTCTCATATATATATGTGTGTGTGTGTGTGTGCGCGCACACACACACACATACATACATACATACATGTACAAGAATTATTTTAATATTATTTTCAAAATTTACATGATTTTCCGAACGAACTCCAAACGAAGCGTGCCGCTTAGAACATATTTCGGGCCTAATTCAATCGTATGTGGAAGATAGCTTTTCGAATTGAATTAAAATATTAAATTTTCGATATTAAATTCAACGTGTTTCTAACCCGTACGATCAAACAGTAACTCCAAACATTACGAAATTTGAAATTTGATAATAATAAACTATTATGGATCTAACGGTACTGATTTCGTCGAATTCTAGGACTGTGCCCCGGAAGGCTATTCTAACATGTCGATTAAATCGAGCGACTTCCAAAATCGACAAAATTGCTTGAAATTTCCATTTTAAAAGCTTACCAACTAATTATAATTCAAATAGAATTTATATCCATGTTAGAATTCATTTTGGTTCATGTTAAATCAAAATTCCATTATTTAAACCATTACCATATATAAATTTCACAGTTAAATTAATATAAAAATCCAAATGTTAACTTATCGATTTTTAATCCCATCAAAAGTCCATTATCATCCCATAGTTCAAATAGAGTTTGAAATTAACTTATAAGTTATTTCCATTCACATTTAAGTCCAGATTCCCATATTTACCAAATTTCAAATATTAAATTACTATTTACTAAATCCATTAATTGCTATATTTGAAATTCTAAACCATTTTACTAATTCAACCAAAATCTCCATATTCAAAACCAATTAATAATTAAAATTCGACATTTAAAATGAATTAAATATTCAAGATCAAACGACCAAAATTCTGGATCATTACACATGGCAATTTTCAAATTAAGCCGTCACTAGCTACTGCAAGCCTTCGGAAATTTTGCCCAGAAAGCTACGGAAGCCGTCGAAATATATGGCCAATAAGCCGTTGGAAATCTAGCTAATTTTTTTTCCTGCAGCACAGCATCACTTCCATCCCAATATATAACACAACTAATCAAAATCAATATATAAGCCAGATATATAAGCTGTAATCAATATCAATATCAATATAAAACTCAAATACCATCACATCAAACGCAAACATATTCAACAATACAAAACATATCTTCCATCACCAGTCCCACCATCCAACTCCAATACTTACATCCAACATCAAACTCCATATGTCAGCTCCATAAATCAACCACCAAATTAAGCACAAAAATCAATGTCAAACACCACATGTCCATAAATTAACCTCACCATCACTCAATTTTTATATACATTTTAAAAAACTGCAACCTCAAGATTTGTCATCAGCTCCGGAACCACCAGACGAAGGGAGTGTTCCATGACACTCCACATACTTGGCCAAATGCTCCACGTACTCAGCCAAACGCTGGTTGAGCTGCTCCATTGGTCCTACTCTTGCAGCTACGCAATCTGATGTCCAAGCACATTAATCTCCACGTTGTCCTGAGATCTTCGGTGAACCCTTTGTGATGTCCGAGCCTACAAAACAAGTCGAAATATGTTTAATTTATTATATAACTTTTATAAAAATTAAGCAAATTTTACAACGTAGTTAATTTTTATAAATTATTGATTGGTTGCCGTAGCCATAACGCTTGTTTCTCTAGGTCGGCCCATAACAGAGTCAAAGATCACGTCCTCCTTGTCAATGGTTAACTGCTCTCGTCCGGAATGCTGAAGCAACATCGCGTCCTCCTCGTCAATAATTAACTACTCCCGTCCGAAATTCTGAAGCATCTGCGCACGTGCCTGCATAAATTTTTCTTGCAACCCAAAATTAAATACAAATAAATTTTACATGATATTATTATAATATTTTATAACTAATTAATTAAAATGGTCATTATTAATAACTTATTACTTAAAATATACTTACATATGCAGCGTACGCTCTATCATCCTCATGCCAGGCATAATACATTGATCCATCGTCGTGCGTTTGCCTAATGGCATGGGTATGCTCAAACACGTCCATATACGAGACGAGACCTCGATTTGCTCTTTCCTACAATAATTGGTGTATGTTATTGTTGTTCATACAAATTTATACTAAAAATTAAATAACCGTTCGTAATTGCAATTAATTAATTTACCAGGTCCTCGCGATGGTGCTTGAATGATTTGGAGCAACCACGGTGTATGACAAGATTTTTCTGCCTGTTTGTAGAGTTTCTTTCTGACTTTGCCTACAAATTAAAATTAATATTATATTTTACAGGTACAAATTATTTTTTTTGTACTGAATATATTAAGGTGATACATGATAGACTTACCTTGAATTCGTCGCTACCCTATCATGAGACCCAAGCATCCCTGACGCCGGCGCCCATCCATTGTGGCTTCTTCCTGGTTTTTCTTATGGTAAACATCGTATCCCCATAATTCTTTGCCACTTTTGTGTTCCAACGGCGCTGGCAAAGAGGCACGTCCTTCTCATGTAATCTACTGCCCATGTGTATATGTTGAAAAAATATCTAAGTTATACATTCATAGTTAGTCAGTAAATTGTAAAGTGATCATATATAATGGTATATAATTTACACTTAATAGGAAGTCATGCCACATGCTCTCCCGTACCTGGTCCGGGATCCTGCTCCAGTTCGGCCAGCATGCAGTCATACGGCTCACGTATGCCTATTTTGATATGCTAAGCACAATGTTTGAAGGCTCAAGCTCCAAACCCCTGCATTAAGTATGATACAGCCAAATCATGACTAATATATCATACAAAATATGTACAATGCTGAAGTAAATTTAATACTTACGAGCCATCAGCTTTCGGTAGCAATCTAACTACCGTATGCGGTGCCTCTTGTAAAGGTCCGCTACCATCACCACCGCTGCAACCTGCCCCTCTTTGAGACCTAGAGGGGGAACAGACTGTGAAGAACTTTGCCTCCTAAAGAAGGACATCTGTAATACTTGTCACATATATATTATTTTATTATGGTAGATTATATTATTCAATTATAAGTAAACATATCAAGATTTAACATCAATTATAACATGTAACATACAAAAAGTGTAACGTCAATACTGCCATAAATTACCTTTTTTTCAGCATGTATACTATCAAATTAGTCCTCGTCATTTTTCGATTCAAACTATGTCTCGTACTCTATATTGTTTTCCTCAGCGGTCTCAAATGCTTCTACTGATACATTTGATTCATCATTTAGAGGTCCTAAATTGGTTTGATTATCTGTTATTGCAAATTTGCCATTTTCCTCGATATCCGCTTGGTATGCTTGTTTGTTCGGAATATTCTTTCAATCAAACGTAAATTCTCCCTTCGTTTTAAAAACCGTCGACCAATTTTCTTTATACCTTTTTTGGGTTGGATAAGGAGCATAATAAACTTGTAGGACATGTTTTGCTAGTATAAAAGGATCGTACTTTTGATAATGTGATGTATGGTTTATTTCAATAATATTATTTTTTTGGTGCACGTTGATTCCAGAACCTGAAACATTACCAAACCAGTTTCATATAAACAAATAAACTTCTTCCGCAGGTCTGGTGAAATATATTGATGGCAAAACATGAGTTAACATCCCGTAAAAGTTATTTATGTGATCATTTTGATTTCCTCGCACTGTATTATACAGTTACCGATAGTTGAGTATCTCTTGTACAACCATCCCAAAGGGATTCTTAGTAGCCTTCAATAAATCATAAATATGTTTCTGCTTCAATACTTGGTTCTTCTTCGACATTAAAATCGTTACCATCAACTTCAACAGTATGTAACATTGAACGTGCTGCATCTTCAACCATATCTTCTATGAGATTCGTTAGAACAAGTTCATTATCCACCTCCTCCTCTGAATGTACAGGATTATGTGATGTAAGTTCTCCATGACAATCCTACATCAAATAATTCGACATGAAACCATATTGGCGTAAATGAACTATTAACATATCCGGTATCAAATGCTTCAATAGTTTGTACCTACTACATGGACAACGAATTTCTTTGTCGTTTCCATTATTACGTAAAGAAAATTCATTAAAGACCTATACACCATTTTGAAAATGTTCACTTATTGAGCCTCCAATTTCTCTTCTTTGTTGGTACATCCAGCTCCGATCGATAAAATAATCGATCATTTTTCCTACTTTGAAACATAAAAACGCATTAGTCGTTTACGCATTAAATATAAAAAACATTCCCTGTGTACACATGTGTGTACATATGGAGCAAAAAGAAATTGTTGTCGAAATTTTATGAACCGTTTAAAATAAAATGATTTGAAAAATATGATTACCACTATGTTTGTAACTTGTCCAGTACATGGACAAATCCAACAAATATGTATCGGATGAATATAATGTCTGTTCTGTGATAAAAATGAATATCCATACAATGATCATATACAATATTTGTCAAATGGGGCCAAAAACTCTCTAAGGGATTTACAAAAAGTATAGCGTGTTATACAATAATTTTTACAATAATTTATTTCCGTTCTAAAAAACACATACACTAAATCATCGTTTTCATCATCTTGAAAATGCATACACCAAATTCTGAGCATCGACTCTAATTAATTCGAAGTAGCCCTAATGCACGTATGCACTAATTAATCGACGCATATACACCAATTAACGCACATATACTCTAAATAAATGTTTTTTCTCAACATTTCAGTGATAAGTAATTATAATAACAACCTAATTAGCATTTAATAGGTATACCAAACAATCATTGAGGTATTATACAACTATAACAATAAATTTACCCTAATTTAACAAATGAAAATTAAATATGGTTTAGGAATTAAACCTTCTTACCGAGAAATAGCTAATGGGGAGAGTTGAAAATCAAAGATGCAGATCCGCTAACGACGTAGAAGCTTGTTAGCAGCATGGAGGAGGGGTTGGAGGAGCAAATTGCTGATTTGGGAAGGAAAGGAGAATAAAGGAAACTATCGGTCTAGGGCTCAGATAATCGCGACTTTTTGACGGCTTCCGACGGCCGCCATTACGGCGGCTTCAAATGGCTTTCGACGGGTAGTTTATTTTATTTTCATTTATACCACTGCAATTGCTTGCTGTCGGCAGCCGTCACAAAAAAACGACAAGCCGTCAACGGTCGTCGAAAATGGGCATCATATTTAACCGTGTTTCTATTAATGTTAATACTCGTTCTAAAAAAATGTTTAGAATTCAAATTTTTAACAGGATGAATCCAAACAGATTTCATTTGTTCCTTTTGATAAAATTCAAAAACTTCAATTTGTACGCCTAAGAACTAGGCAAATTCGACAATTTTTGTTTAATTTCCTGATATAAGGATCATTTAGAGTTTGAACTCCGATAAAGCTTTTCTAGTTGGGGAGAGCAATGGTTAAGTTTTGATATTGACAATCATCTTTTCAAGATCGAAAATAATAGTTTTTTCCGAGTGAATTCAAAATTATTTTGACCTTTTCAAAATAAATATCCGGTATAAATTTTTTTAGTATGACATAGCTGTGAGAATCGGCAATAATTTTTTTTATTTATAAATATTTTCTCGAATATTTTTAAATCAGAATTCATATTTTAAATCTTATAAACTATATTTTAAAAATACTTGACTTTTTTTTAAAAAAAAAATTAGTTAAATTATTTTTTAGATTGAAAAGCTTAAAAAAGTTATTTAAAACTTTTTTATGTAAACTTTTAATATGTATATGTGTGTGTGTGTGAATTTTTTTTGTAAAACTGAAATAGAGAACGATATTTTCTTTATTCTTTTGAATCTAAAATATATATAATATTATAAACATGTAAAAAAATTACTTTAACATGCACACACACAAAGTTAGGACCAGATCTGTTCTTAAATTTGAAAGCATACTTATAATATACATTATTAAGTATATATATTTTCATTTTGTTTTTTATTAATCATTAAAATAAGATAATTTTTAAATAATATTTTTTTTTCAATTTACCATGGTCGAAAATGATAACAAGAGATAATCAATTTTTAATAATAAGTGTGGTACTTTATCCAAGCAGAACGCTCATTTTGATAACTTGAGGGATCGAATCCATGATCTCTATAATCTCTGTCTAAAGCGTCGTAATTCTAATGACCTGTGTTAGTTGTCCTTGATGAGATTTGTCATTTTAACATGATTATACATATTTATATAACTTGGTTATATTTTAGAATTAATACCATTCATCGTTGAAATATAGCCACAATATAACAGGTCTTTTGTTTGTTGTTTCCCCCTTGAACCTTCGCATTATTTAGTTAATGTTATAAATTAATGATAAGCTAACAAAAATTTTGTATTGAAATATCATGGCCTTTTAATTATTAATTTGAAGTTTAAAATTGATCTGAGAAATATACAAAAGTTGTATGTCGGCTCAATTGCAAAGGGGGCCAGAATAGTATAGTTAAATCAGTGATTCAACGGGACTCAATGGGTGTTTTGATCAAGTATGGCCAAAGGGGAGGCCGACCATATATTCAAAAAGGAGCAGGAGACCTAATCGTTTAGGATTTGACAGAAATAAGAGATGTTTTGATATCTCCTTGACTGTAAATAGACGGTCTCTACTTCTTTTCTCTTCACATTTTCTCCATACAAATATAGCCCCCGATTGACCATTGGTGAAGCGAAGGTAACAGCTTTGCAAACTATAAAAAGGAGGAAAGTTTAACATAGGTTGAATTTTAAAATAACTAACAACACGGTAATGTTGAATTTCCAAAGTAAACTTAGTCCTCAGACAACATTTAAATAATTTTAATATTGAAGTCTATATGAACTTTGTTGAAGTACAATATCGAGTACAAATTCAACGCTTATAGACCATTTTGGCAAAATTCAACCTCGAATACTTAATAAGTTCACATAGTAATGATATTTTGTACATGTATTCTTTTCATTATCACTGTATCGCTTTGATATCTAGAGTTTGGTCAAATATCAAAAAAATTGCTAATATTTGTATTTAATTCGTAGACCATTTTAAAGTCCTTGGTTCAATGCTATAACAACCATCGATTAATTAAATTACTTTGGTCAAAGATTTTGATTTTAAATCTAATAACAATTATGGTGATACCGACCTTCTATAACAAGAGAGGAATCCTCTCTTGAGTGGTGTTTTACTTCAACAGTGCAATGTGTATCCAACTATAGTTATAACATGGTAGCCATGCTATATGCTTTACCATAACCAAATTACGGTCTGCTTAATTAGGATTGACAATGCTATCTAGTCAGGAGACTATGTTACATTGTCGTTACCATAAGGTCTTCTATTTTGACTTAGTAATATTCACATATAGACTCTCATCAATTAGTTTAGTGATTGTTCCAAACAACCATGGGTATGTAACCTCTTAGTGTTCCAACGGTCATTAGTAAATTATCGTCCATCATACATAGCGTGTTACATACACTAGTCCCAATAGATGTATCAACATCCTCTTTTCGATATATCTTGACTAGAAACATTTAATAAATTAGTGTTATATATATATATATTGTTGGAATTAGGCCAGCGTGCAGCTGTAATGGTGGGTGTATTTAAATTTTTATTTATCATATTGGATCTTTATTGGGCCTATGAAGTTTAATCCATTTAGAACAATTTCAAATTTGTTTTAAATAAAATTATGTATTTTACTTAAATTTAAGTATTTTGTAATGGAAAATTAATTTGAATGATTTAATTTGTACACACACACGCAGATACCCACATGTATCATATACATGTACATATGTGTGCATATGTGCATGTGTAGCATAATAATCCGTGAAGGATATAACATGTCTATATATAGATGTTGAGATTTACATTGCAACAGACGCATTAGCTCATTTCGTATGTATTGTATGTTGTCTAAATATGCGCATAAATTTATGATGCAAAGTATATTTATATAAATACATATACATATATCTAAAATATATTATTTAACTAAAAGTATCAAAGTTGAATATATACATATATAATTTAAAACATTTGTATAAATATATATATACATAATTAAAAATGTAAAATTATACACACACACACACATATATATATATAATAATTAAAATTATATATAAGATTAAATAAAATGTATATATATGAATAATTAATTTCATTCAAATACTTAGATTATGGTTATATATATCTTATAATTGTTTCCAGATCAAAATTAGCATAACAAAAATAAAATATTAATTTTATTATTATTATTATTATGTATATAGATATATAATAAATAGTTTTAATCATAATAATTAAAAATATTCGTAAAGTTTAAAGACAAAATTTTAAAATTCCCGAAAATTTAGGATCATATAATACGGGTTCAAAAAAATTTCATGATTTTTTAAAATAAAATATTATTTTTAATAAATAAAAGAAATGTTCAACCGAATTAATTTGATTATTGAAAATATTAAATATTAAAAAAAAATTCTGAAATTTTTTTGTGGGTTATTACATAGATGTAGTAATTTAAAAAAATATAAAATAAATTTTTTAATGTAATAATTATTTTTGATATAATAAATAATTCAAATAATCAATAAAAGATAGTTTATAATTATTTGTAAATATAAAAAGATTATTTTCAAATTTGATAATTCATATTATTTATAAATAGGCATAAGAAAAAAATTCTAAGCTGTTAATACATCATAAATATACATATATATATATAATTATATGTTTAAAATATACATTAGTCTATATTTATATTAATATATAAATATACATAAAATAATTAATAATGACGAAATTTAATTTTTTTACAGAAAATTAGATTTTTTTATACATAAATTATTACACATAATAATATAACCATGCGCATAGCCGAACTAATTTGCGACAACTATATATACCTATGAAAATCTCACCTAACCAGATATACAACATTAATATATACACAGATTTGGGATTGATCAATATTAAATCATAGATATGATATGATTACTGTAATATATAAATAAAATACTATTTTATGATGCCTTTGAATCCACTTGAATCGACGAATTCCCTTCTCTAGTTATGCTCAATCCGTTAGATTGCAAGTTTGGAATCGTTGACCTTTTCTACCAAATAGTGTTATTTTATTTGAAATATATTTGAGAATTTTGAAGTGGACTGAGTGTTATGTTTTAATCTGCAATGCAGAAGGTAATGGCGGCTAAAATAGTTCATCATTATTTCTAGAGAAATATACATACATACATATAGGGTTGGGGAGAAATGAGGAAAACATTTTTACCCATTCTCACTTGCTCTCAACCCATTATTTCCAAGCCAATTCCCTGTGTTTTAGCCACCCTTAGACTTTCCCAAAACCAAAATTTTGCATCCCTAATGATGTGCCTTAAACCCATCTAATCCCAAGCCAAAATACTATGCAATTAAATCTAATTTAATCGCTTGTCGGTATTGTATATCGATCGATACATTTATATCTGTTATAAACATATATAACATTATTTATTTCTCAAATCATATTTAAATTTTATAATTAATATTTCATAAATATTAATTAATTTTTAACAATTATAAATTAATTAAATCATTTGGACCTAAGGGAATTCATCATTTCGGCTGTGTAAGTCTTGGGTGTAAATTTAGTCAGTGATTAACATTGAATTATTCTAATGTTAATGTTCACACGTCACTTAGCAGGTGATGTGACATTATTGTCAAATTTACCACTTACTCATTTCGATAAAAATCCAATTTTAATTTAATAAGCTTTACCGTATTGTGACATCAATTTACAGCAATTCCGTTCGTCAAAACTATATCACTTTGGACTAATGAAATTTGGTAATGGTCAAAATTCCAACCTCATCCACATTCAACTTTATAGTCCAAATACAAAGTCTTTGGTCCAATAATAACAAATTGTTATCCGAAATGCTCTGGCCAGAGACTTTGACTTTGAGTTAAATGGAGTCGACCGTGATACTAACCGCATATAAATGACGAAACGAATCCTCTCTTGGATAGTGCTTCACTTCCAATACTTCCACTCAACCCAACTATAGTCACTTGATGGACACCATGCCTTGATTTGGCTATAATCAAAGTAGCGCTTTCATATTAAAGGTCCATGTATTCTCAAGTCGAGAGAACTGTGTAAATCAGTCACATCGATATTTTCTATTTGACCTTAGTTATTTTAAGCAACAGAAAACTATCGAGTGAGTCGTTCCATGGTTATCCAATAACTGTTAGTACGTAACCCCTTAGTACGTAACCCCTAGGTTCCCCCAGCAGTCATGAGTAATACACTGTCCAATATTTGGGAGCTTTATGTACTCCACTCTCAAAGGATACATCGATATCCAATCTCGATGCATCTTGACTAGAAACATTTTAAATGGTATATTTGTTTCGTTGTGATAAATTACTCACGATTACAACACTGTGTAACTACTATCACAAAATATACCATTTATGGATTTTTCTATTAAATATACTTTTAATTAAGTTAATTAATTAATATAATCACATTATATCAAGTATATAATAGGAAGAAAATAACTTTTATTTCGAACAAGATTGGTCAATGAGTTAGATATTTGTAACAAATTACATAATTGCCTCTAGGGCATACCCCTAACTCTATCAATCTCCCACTTGCACTTGGGATCAATTATGGAATCTAATTCCAACTTCTCCAATCGGTTTTCTCAAAACCAATTAGGTCAGTCCCTTAGTGGATGGGTATGCTATTATGTTTTAATTATTAACTTTTTCGATTAACTCTCTCTAACACTGATAAACTGCCTTTATCATGTCGAACGAATCAAAATATGTCTTTCGACTTTTAGTAAGCTTTAAGTTCTATCATAACCAATTTCATGACATTATTATCTTATAATAATATTTTGGGATTCTTAACAATTGGAATCACCTTTGCTTCAATGATAAATTTGTGCATTTATATCTATATACATTGGTTTATTGTAGCGCTATTCAAGTTAATGTTCTCAAAATTTCGTTGAATCGGCCATAATCACTTTTATTTTGAAATATTTTCAAATTAAAGATTTTAACTTCAATTTTATCATTGACATGTTATACTCAATATCACTTATAAAAGTTTGTGTCCAAACGTTCCATTATAACAAGTTCGTTATTTCTATAAACAATTCTCTAGTATTTCATAAATATGCGAGAACACCTCAAACAACCATTTACTGATATCAATTTGGATTTTATATTTGCTCTATGTATCAAATACAAGACACAATATCATATACAACATTATCTATATGATAATTCCCATTACTAATGCATAGTGAATCCAACTTACATGTTCTCTTTTTAATAGGATGCTTTTGTATATCATTTTGGGACAATCCCTATATCTTTTATACTTACCATAAAAGACATCATTTACAATCAAAAATCGAGTATTAAAACAACTAAACTTGATTTTAATATAAGCATACTGTTAAAATCAACAACGTGTTGCTTACTTATAATTTATAAATATCTATGTACATTTTAACGTTCTTTCTTATGAACACACGCTTCCTCTGCACTTTGATTGAAAATCAAACTATTTGATATTTCTAGAAATACTTATTCAATCTTAATGCTTATGAAATGATAAATTCGTTTCATTTCTTGGATCATATCTAAAGATTCACAAACCCAATACCGCTCCACTGACTTCGAGGAATTTTTGGTTAATATGTATAAACGGCTTACTCTAAATCATTATTTAGAATTTTTTATTTCAATACATAAGTACCAAACACTAAGTCTTATCGAGCGATAATTTTGTGAGTAAATCTGAGTTAACTTGAGCATGTTGAATACCCAATCTATTATGCTGATTTCAACAATTAAAATTTTCGACATTATTCTTATATACATTGCTCATTTAATTCCAACCACATTAGTCTTTCCAATAAATACAAAATCTCGGCCGATGGATCACATCTCTTTGGTTACAACCAAAAATCATATTTTGACGCCATGCTTGGAATTCTTTCAGATATGCGCGTCGTACCATATAGAGTGAATAATCTTAATGGTTTAATTGAACAACCAATGGTAATGTATATTTTCTACATTAATAATAAACTCATAGTTTCTCTTCGATGTACGAGAATACTTGCTAGAATTTCTAATGCTATGTGTTCATATAGATTAGTTAATTTCACTTCATTTCATATAACATGTTCAATCTTTGGATCGGATCCAATTCCATTTAACTACCAAAAATCTCTCAAAGAAATTCCTTCACAACGAAGTTAATATATCTCAAAACAACAATTGTTTCTTAGTGCAAATAGAATAGGGATTCATAAACACTTTATGAACCTTTTTATTTGTAAAACTGATTTTATTTTACAAAATTATGTTTAAAACATAAATATGTCATTTGATGACAGACATTTCCAAAAAAACTTTTGGAGATTCATACAAAATCCCGCATGAACAGTTATTATGTGTAATCTTTCGACTCGCTCAACCTGCCAACTCCTTGGCCTTGGATATGTTTTGATTTCCTACAAACTCTTATCTTATATGATTTTGTAAACTTAGTTTAGATGAAATAATATCAACCTTGTGTACCACTCTTAAGTACATGACCTTATAGAAAGAAACTAACTCAACTTCACTCATAATTAATAGTAAATTTTCCAACAATGTTTGATTACTTCTTATCGATGCATCATTATGTATCACATGGAGGAGTGACTTATGAGATTGATTCATTTTTAGGTACATTTGGAACTCTTTCCGATATACTCACTTATGTGGTCAAATCAAATCATTTTATTCTACTACACGTTATCTTATTTACTTTTCTTTTCTAGTCTATGATTTTATTATAAACTTACTACATGTATATCTAATACACATGTTCATGTTGGTAATAAATCATCGACGAATATAAAAGTATGTGGAACCCTTTTCATACTTTGTGATTGCATTCATCAATATGTATCAATTGAAAGAGTTCATCAACTCTTATGATGCTTCCACTAAATGGGTGCATAATCGTTAATTGTTTGAGATATAATTAACCTGTATCAAATGATTCATAACCATATAGTAAAATTATTTCTCGAAACTATGGCTTAGTCTATAATTCCAAAACAAGTGTAAATAATATTAGACACATACGTATTTTGTTGCATCACTTTTACTATGAAAACAAATTCCATAATATAGTTCTATTTCATAATGAGTATTCATAATACTCATATTGAACTATAGTTATATCTATTTTTAGTTAATACCAAAAATAAAAATTATTTCATAAATAATGTTCGGTATATTGTACGAAAATAATTTTCATAATTTGATGTAATCATTAGGTTCTATATGGCATGCTCCCACTATTTTCGCCATTACTATAATAGCGTACTAAATTTAGAGGTCTGCCATTCACTTAATATTATTAATATTGTTTACTTGTTTCATATGTTGCAACTAGTTTAAAGTGGAGAGTTCTTTAATAAAATATCTTGAACTCAAAGAAATATATGTTATAAAAAACAATTTTCTATATGAAAATACATTTCGAAATAAAAATCGTATTTCGTATCCCAATATTAAGTATCTATTATTATTACAATTCTTGTTTCCAATGTTTCTCTATGTAGTAGAAGTGACTATTCATTTTCTTCATTCCAACTTTACCTTAAATTACCTCTATTCTTATACATTCATTTTTCTTTTAAATGGTCAAACTATTCAATGAAAACCTTGCTACAATATCATAATAAACCTTTTACAAAAGCGCATTCGATTATTCTTAACATTTAAGATATCAAATATGTTGCACTTTATGTAAACCGATCGAGACAACATTTCAACTATCGAGTTCTTAGACGTATCTCGTAATTTATGGTCTTATGTTACATTAATATAATATGATACTTTTGAAATCATTCAAGTTGAATACATGATCTTAAAATACTGTTTATTGGCTTACTTCGAATGAACTAACTTCATCGAAATATTATACGACACAAACTATGACTGTTCACCATTTAACTTTTATATGCGAAAGTACATGGATCAAATATCCATAATCTTGAATTGCATTTAGAGTTCAAAAATTCATAAATGCAATACACGGTCTAAACCAAATAAACATACAAATGACCAACTTATGAATATATTAAGTAGTTGAAATTAAGCACTTGCATGAGTATAGAAACATTATATAACATGCAACCAGAATTATTAGTAAGTATATATTATATTCTATTTGTCAACTTTCAATTCAGTTTGTTTATATATGTTAATTAACAAATGTTTTATCAATCATATTAAATGCACAAATTTATCATTATAGATAATTATAATATTATATAGCATATGTTCTTACAATATTAGAAAGGTTAAATGTTACCATTTCATTTTTCTAATAAGGCTACACCGGTCTTTTATGTTTCTCCAAACCCTAAGATTAAACATAGAAGTCTTACAACTTCACTAGTGGGTGTTAGGACTCGTTTTTTCTGGTCTGACCTTGAGTTTGCTCAACAAGTCATACCCCCATAGATGATGGCTAACTCCTTATCAGTTATATCACATACAACTCCTAATGCATTTTTCCTTGTTCTAATCTCATTTCGACCTTGAGTTTGCTCAACAAATCGAAAAAGATCATTCACTCATACCTACCATATCGTGATGGCCTAAGTATAGTATATGTACCTTGATTTTTGCTCGACAAATGCATATAATTATATCACCTCATCTGTTTAATATATTAACAGTACTACGTATGACATCCCTAGCTTGAGTTACTTCAACAACTAAGGAGTATGTAAGTAATTTATTAATATATATGTCGTAGAGGACAACATTATATTGAAGATTCATAATCTTCAATATATATATTGAGTGATATCGACTTATAGAATAATATATTTCTTATGAAATACCCCAGCGATTCAAGTGTCAAACACATCATAAATCATGGTATATGTACTTTTACATATGTATTTATTTCTCAAGTCTATTTGGATTTCTTTACTGTTCCACATTTAGGTATACGCATATCATATAAGTTTTAATGTTATATAACTTTTACAATTCATATTACTTATATGATAGTCTTACGTATAATATGTCATTAATTAAAGCTTACCTAATAATATTAACTCTTTAATTAATTTTAAATTAGTATTCCAGTATAACTTTTATATTGGACATATCTAATGTAACATTTATAGCGTATATTAAAACCTTTATAGTGTATAACACATATATTATATATATATATATATATATATGTATGTATTTTATTTAATTAATTAACCTTTAATTAATTTATTCAATTAAATAATTTCTATTAAATTTATTAGTTTCAAAATTTATCTTATATACATACATATGTACTTATTGTTAGCACCAAAGTTGGTCACTAACACCCTTGAATAGGATTGTGTAGAGAGATTAATGAAGAAAGTATATTAAAACTGAGGAATATCACAATAGAATGCAATAAGAACTTTAAGAAACGAGAACACAGGAATTATAGTGGTTCGACGTAACTTCCTACGTCCACTTTGATCGTAATCTTTATTACTTCTTCAAATAATTGAATATAGATACAACACGTACACCAACAACTTGAATACAAGTTTTAACAGAGAAGAAATGAGTCTTGAAAATGACAGAGTCTCCCCAGTGTTCTCAAAAAAAGATCCCTTTATACTGCGCCCCTGCCCCTCTATTTACAGAGGAAGATAGGCTGGAGTTCCTACGTAGGCCTAAGGAGAAGGCACCTCAACCTATAATAGACAACTTCTGTATGCAGAACCAGGCATACCAAATGGTGGTTGCCTAGCGATTCTTTCCGAACGAGGCCTTGCCGAATGGTGCTTGCCGACCGATTGTAGCCGAGCGATGCTTGCTGAGCCAAAATGACCAAGGCGTCCATGTCGAACGCCCCACGGCCGAGCCGCTTAATATTATCTTCAATGTCGATCGAGGGGTCATCGAGCGACATAGCCGTCCCTTCATGGTTGGGCGGCATGTTACTAAGGCATTCATGCTGAAAGCCCAATGCCGAGCCACCAAATAACGAGCCAAATGTATCAATTCCGCTGGGGTTGGTCCACCAATTGCTGAGCCACCCTTGCCGAGTGACATGTACCGTGCTCCTATAGCTTTTTTCCTTTAGCCGAGCGATGTTAGCCAAACGATGTGTGTTGAGTTCTTACCATCACTTTTCTTTTTATCGAGCAGCATACACCACCTCACCAGACCGAACCATGCATGCAAGCATCCATGTATATAGGTCGAACCATGTAAGTAGGTCGAACCATGCATTCAGGCCGAATCGTGCTTACATGTCGAACGACGTATATATATCGAACTCCTCACTTTGGGTCAATCTTTCATTGGCTCGAGTTTCACTTAGATTCACTCAAAACCTCTATCATTAGCATCTCGTAGCCGGGCTAAGCAACCAGGTAACATTTTCCCCCCCAAAATGTATCGTGTGAAGCTACACGACACGCTTTGAACGGTATTCAATTCCTATTGTCAAAGTCAAATGTATGCGATGAAGGTCGAAACATGGCAGACCTTCCTAGCACCTTGTATAGTTTCGAGTCTATTTTCTTCTCTTCTCTTTTTTTTTCTTTTTTTTAATATATCATTGTTGTCGGTTCACTTGAATAGGAGCAAGTATGTCTGATTACCGACTTCCCAAGGTACAACGATCGGTCCTACGGGAAATAGCCTATTCACCTCCCCCCTCCCATATATAAAAGTTCTTTCTTTCTTCTTCTCTCTACTTTTACTTTATTCATTCAGACCTATAAATCTACCATCCCCCGAACCTCAGCTATTACTTCAGCTTTCCTTTCTCATCCCAGATCCAGTACGTTTGGTTCTCAACTCCCTTTGTTAACATGCCTAGACAAACTTCAGCCCTAAATCTAACGGCTCCCTCGGCTTCGATTCATTCCTGTAGGTATGAATTTCTCATTCGATCCGCTTTCCCTAATTAGGGGTTTTGTACGACGCTTGAGTTCAAGAGTTCTCTTCAGAGTATTGATAGTAGTAGTTGCTGGAGATGAATTGGGGATAGAAACGCACCTTTTAGGCTACCGAGTTTTCTCTAGGATATAGGTTCACGTTAGACCACCGAGCATGGGAGCGCGATGGTTAAATTATTGAAGTAGGGTTGAATTGATGGTCTGGTACGAAGTCGTTCGGTGATTAGGAAACAAAGGAGGAGGGAATGTGAGTGGGTCGGTAGGAGTTTGTGAGTTTAGAATGCATAGGCTGAGTGACATCACCGGGCCAGTACTTTTGGTGCAAGTCTGCTTGTCGATAAGTCTCTTGATGGAATGGTGCTAGATTGAGAGTGTCGTTCGGTCTAGAATGAAAGAATGGGCTGACCAATTATGTGTTTAGCAATGTGGCCGCTCAGTTTTTAGTAAGTGAGTGTAGTTCAGTCATTTGATTGTGGCATTATGGTCCGGTGAGAGTCCACTAGGAGGGTTCGATTTACGAGGAAAGTATGGTTCGGTGTAGCCTTAATAGGCCGATCGACAACAAGAGAGTGTTGGCGAGGAGGTTGAGTAAGTCAGTGCTGTTAACCTAAGGAGTCGCTCGGTAGCTCGTGGTTAGGTGGTTCGGTATGTAGGTTTAGAAAAGTGATCGGCCTCTGGCCTTGGGATCGGTACTGTCAACCAAAATCATCTCAACTAAAGCATAGCATATGCCAACATCACATACTTTCATGCCTAGCCATAGAAGAATGAATAAGGACACAAACTTAAGCACATGAGCACATAGAACTGGTTTGGACTGACAACTTCCTAGTTCTTACGACTACAAACGCGAGTTAATCTTAACAACAACAAACAACACTCTCCAACATATAACTCCAGTGTCCGATTCCAAGACCCATGCTATCGAACATAGGATAAGCTCTCGGAGATGGTTAACGATGACGGTCTTCGAAGGGGACAGTTTAATGATCAATCTCACTTCGTCATTCCCTAAATCTTTAATTCTTTCACACTTATGCTCGAATGATTGCACTAGTACACACGACACGGGGGGAATATTTCTATCATTACTTCTAATATTGATTGTCTTTCAAGTATAGTTCAAATGGGTATTTACCTAAATTCTACTCTCGTTGAGGATGTCTACAATGTCGAGCTCTGCCACAGTTTCAGATAAACCTGACCAAGTTCTCAACATGAAGTAGTGGGAACTTCGAATCCATCGACAACTCCTACACAGGATATCCCAAACCCATCGGCTGTAACTATTGACCCGACTTCTGATGTGATAGATGGAGCTATTATTCTAGATAATCCTATTGATTCCCAAGCTTCAAAAATCAATGAAACCTCTCTTCACTGACTATGTTCAATTCACGGAATCCCTTTTGATGACGTATTAGTTCCATCGGGATGAGATCATCCTCACCTTTCCCTAGCTGGATATACAACTTGCAACAAATTCATGTGCTGGGTCGGTAGCGTGCCACCATTCAACTCCTTTCTCCACGAAGTTCTACAGTATATCCCCGACACAGCTACATCTCAATAGTTATGCGTTCATCTATGGCACTTGTATTATCTTTATGATCATTTTATTTAGGCTCCCTATTCCCCGTGATATCCGCTACATCTATCGCTTCAAAAGATGATCAGATAGTTCATCTTTCATATTCCTCGAGCCACACTCCAAGTGTCAGATACTAATGGGGGCATGGAGTAAATTCACCCAATATAAGTAGGAATGGTTCTATATATGTTGCCCCTGGGCTTTGCGAGAAGATGACCGGAAGGGAGTAAGTTCCATTTCCGGACCAATATTTGTCTAAGGCACGAAGTGGAATGTTTTTAAATTTCTTTCGATTTTTATAGGTATGAGCCCACGTCCTGAAGCTACTCGGTATCTTGAGGCCATCTAGACCATTCGATCTGTTCTCGTAGGAGATCGGGAGATCAAGTCTGTTATCTCCAATGAATCGCTTTCAAAGTTCAAATTGTTGGCGAAGGGTCCTCGAACAAATCTTCCATCCGATGCCACTAAAACGGATCCGCGTCGAAGAAGGGTAAGGAGGGCCGGACCTTCAGTGCCTCCTACAAGTGGTGCCCTCGACACATCCAAGGAGGGTGAGATTAGAGAAGCTGGGGTGCAAAAAGCACCGGGTGAGAATATAGGCCCTACTCTGGAACCGATGGTTGATGCACCTGGCATTGATGAGCCATCTCCTCCTTCAAAGGGGAAAAAGAAACTAGCTTACAAACTGAGGAAGAAGATAGTGGGTGGAACCTCGAGATGACAGTTGCTCCGGTTGAGAAAGAGTCCTTTCCCCAACATCTAGAGGGTTCACTTAAAGGTCTTTCAGACCTGGCCATCCTTGATTTTCTGCTAAATTATGGTTTTAATGACCCATGAGATATGGGGCTTAATTCGCCCATGAGAGGCGATGTAGGCTATTTTGCCGGTTGACATGGAGAGTCAATCCCAATTAGTAAAGCAAAAGAAACTGGTCCGTCGGGGGGTATCACTAGGACACACACAAACACTTACACTTAACTATACACTTAAACATCATCCATCATATTAATCTTGCTAATTTGTCCTCACTTAATTTCTGTGCAGATGATATGGGACGCTCTCACGGTTTCGACCGCCTTCGCGGGTCCTCTATCTTCCATCATTCCAGCTAAGACTTGAGGTCCAATAAACATCGAGATAGGGATGACAACAACGATAGAGACTATCGTCCTCGAGATTCGTCGTCTTCTTGAAGGAAAACTTACAGCCATTCTTTATACTCCAATAATCCTCCTCCTCAACCAGAACAAAGCAGGGAGAAATCCGCTCAAAGGGGACCTCAATTTGAAGCTCCTGGTGATCAATACTCTGGTTCATCAAGCACTAGGAAATCTTGCGAGCCTCACAAGATGTTCATAGTCTCGGCTAAACAAACTTCCTCAGTTCCTGCACACGATCCATCGATAGCAGAAAAGCTAGCTGAGCTTAAAGCCATATTTCCAGAAATATGCTTTGATGGATTAAAATTTCTTCCTACGATGCATCCTATTCCAGGGCATGTTAAGCAAAGTACCATTGCTGCAACAATGATGTCTACGTCCAACATGACGTGTTTGTTTACTTGGTCGAAAAAGTTTCTGAAGTTTCTATTGAGCGCAAGCATGAAATCGATCGCTTGAAGCTTGAGGCCATTCATGATAAGGATATTATCAAAGCTAAGATGAAGAGCTTTCCTCATATAAATCTCAACTTGAGGCCGCCTAGAAGAACGCTAAAGATACTGCTGAGGCAGTCAAAATCTTGGAGGCCACTAATAAAAAAAGAGGAAGTGGTTCAACGCTGTGGCACATTAGCCTTAGAGAAAGACACCATTCAAAAGGAAAAAGATGTCCTTGCTCAATGAGTCAAAGAATTGAAGGAGCTACTCCTCAAAGAAAATGAAGAAAAGACTACCGCTCAAGAGGAGTCACAACGATATTAGGACGAGATTTGCTACATGACTTCTAAAAACAAAGCTCGATGAGGAGCTCCCCAAGGCTGAAGCGCTAAAGGACGAAGTCCGTGAGGAGGGCAAAAGAGTGGCGCTTTCGAAAATCGATTCTCGCCTCGAGGCGGCTGCTAAGGCTGGTAGGGAGGAAATTAAGTGCATGTTTGATCCACTTATAGCCGAGTACAATGCTCGAGTTCTCATGCATCGTGACCTAACATTTCTTGGCGAGGGTTAACTCGAATCTTTGGCCGAAGCAAGGGAAAATTTAATAAAAATTAAAAAGTTTGAGTTGCGAACTAAAGAAGTTGATGAGGAGTCTCTTGTGAAGGAAGTGCTTCTCAAGAATGAGCACACTGACCTATCTGTGTCAAATTCTCTTTACGAAAGGGACTCTTCCTCATCAAAGGAAAAAAATGACACTGCCGGTCCATCCGGAACCGAATTCTCAGTTACTCCTTCTATTCAGCCAACTGGTTACCCATCACTCGATCCCTCCGAGCAGCATATCGGCTATGATCCAGAGGAGCCTGGACTTGATATTCACCCTCTATCTCCTATTCCAGAAGGTGAAACTCCCCAAACAGTTGAGAGTCAGCCAGAAGGGCCATCATTTTTGGCGAGTAATAAATATATTCTAACATTTGTCTCTTATGATTTCGTATTGGCCATTCCGACCCAGTACCTACTCCAACGAGTGATGTTTCCATGCAGAGGGAGGAGAAAGTAGGAGAGGCAATTCAAACGGGGGAGATTCTCGAACCCGACACTCAAGTGATCGAGGCACTTGACGAAGAAAAATCTGAAAATCCATCGCCCATCGAGGAACATGATGAAGCTGAAATTACGGGCGCCTTTGAACACACTTCAAAACTGAGCATAGAGGAACAAATCATCGAAGAGGGGAAGAAGAAAACTGAAACTAATGCTAAGCCCTAAGTGGTGGAACTGGATAATCCACTAAACAGGCCCTTGAAGGTTATTTCCCCAGTGGGACCTCTCCACTGGAAGTTCCTCTCCCTTTCTCGGGTACCTCTTCCCTAGCAAGCAAGGGGTCCAAGAGAAAATGCCTAGGGGAGGAGTCTTCAGAGAAACCGAGGAAGGAAAAGAAGTCGAAAAATAGCTATCATGCCTCATTCAACGTGAATAGACCTGGATCATGTAATTATTCCTATTTATTTTCATAGTCGTTGTAAATAGACGTTTTGCTTCGAGTTTAGGAGAAGTTGTAGTGAAACTTTATTTTGGATTAGTGAATAAAACTTTGTTATTTTGCTTTCGATGATTTTCATTATTCAACCTACTGTATAACTTGTATTTGAAATTCAAAATCTTATGAGTTACACAAGCTCCAATTCACTTAGTATGACTCGGAAAGTTTTGGAATCATAGCTCCTATAGTCCACGCTCTGGCGGCTTAGAATACTTTTAGTCCGCACTCTGGAAGCTTAGAGATTTCTAAGTCGTTTATACTCTATTCCGCGCTCTGGGGACTCAGAGTACTCTAGTTCGCACTCTGGGGACATAGAGATTTTTATGTCATTTGTACTCTAGTCTGCACTCTAGGGACTCAGAGAATTCTAGTATGCACTTTGGGGACTTAGAGATTTTTAAGTCGTTTGTACTCTAGTCCGCACTCTGGGGACTCAGAGTACTCTAGTCTGCACTTCGGGGACTTAGAGATTTTTAAGTCATTTATACACTAGTCTGCACTCTTGGGACTTAGATATTTTTAAGTCATTTATACTCTAGTCCGCGCTTTGGAGACATAGAGATTTTTAAGTCGTTTATACTCTAGTTCATGCTTTGGGGACTTAGAATACTCTAGTCCGCACTCCAGAGACTTAGAGATTTTTAAGTCATTTATACTAGTCCGCGCTCTAGGGACTCAGAGTACTTTAGTCCGCACTCTGGAGACTTAGAGATTTTTAAGTCGTTTATACTCTAGTCTGTGCTATGGGGACTCAGAGTACTCTAGTCGGCACTCTAGGGACTTAGAGGTTTTTAAGTCATTTATACTCTAATTTGCGCTCCGGGGACTTAGGGCACTCTAGTCCTCACTCTGGAGACTTGGAGATTTTTAAGTCGTTTATACTCTAGTCCGCGTTCTAGGGACTCAGAGTCCTCTATTCCGCACTCTGGGGACTTAGAGATTTTTAAGTCGTTTATACTCTAGTCTGCACTCTAGGGACTCAGAGTACCCTAGTCCACACTCCGGGCACTTAGAGATTTTTAAGTCGTTTATGTGCACATTCATACACTAGGCAAAATAATGTAATTTTAATTTTTGTCACTAAATTGTAACATATGGAAACATTAATAGCTCATGGGAAAAACGGCTTCAAGCCTTTATTGATTATAAAAAATGGAAGCAAATTGAATGTCTTATTGCATGCCCAAAACTAAGAATAATAAAATAAACATGCACGGGAAATAATTGCAACTAAAATGCAAAAGAAATAAACTAAGTATAATAACGACGCAAATGATCGCTATTCCATGCGCGGGGAAGTGTCACACCGTCTACGGCCGCTAGCTTGAATGTTCCTTCTCCATGCTTCCGTTTGATGACCTACGGACCTTCCCATGTGGGACTCAGATATGATGGGGTTGGAAAAACTCGCTTCAAAACGAGATCACCCACATCGAAAATTCTCGGTCCAACTTTTTCATTATAATATCAAGAAAGCTGGTGCCTATATGCAGCCTCCCTTAAATCAGCTTCTTCATATTTTTCGTCAACAAAGTCCAGTGATTCCAGTAGGAAATTATGATTTGTCCTAGGATCATAATGAGTAACCCAATGAGAAGGAACTTCAAGTTCCACGGGTATCACAACTTCAGTGTCGTATGCCAATGTGAATGGAGTGTGGCCAGTCGTGGACTTTTGGGTGGCTCAGTTATCCCAGAGCGTGTCGGAAGCTCATCCACCCACTTGCATGTAGCCTTTTCCAAACGTTTCTTTAATATTGACTTGATTATTTTATTTACGGCTTCAACTTGTCCATTTTCTTTAGGGTAAGAGACTGCCGCAAATCTTTTCTCGATGCGATACTTTTGGCAGAACCCTTTGAACTCCTTACTCTCAAATTGAGTTCCATTGTCCATGATGATAGTTCGTGGGAGGCTAAAATGGTATATGATGTTACCTAGAAAGAAATTAATGACCTTTTTGGTGGTGATTGTAGCTAAGGATTCTGCTTCCGCCCAATTGGTAAAATAATCGGCTGTAATAATTGCATATTTTGCACCATCTTTGGAAATTGGCAAGGAGCCGATTATATCGATCCCCCATATTGCAAATGGCCAGGGACTCACCATTTGCATGAGTTCTGTTGGTGGATCTCTTGGAATTTTAGTATATTTTTGACATTTGTTGCATCTTCGCACATAGTCCACGGCGATCCGACTCATGGTTGGCCAATAGTATCCATAGCGGAGGATCTTTTTCGCTAGTGTCTGCCCCCAGTATGGTCGCTATATTCTCCTTCATGAACTTCTTTTAAGACTGTTTTATCTCACCGTGGGGAATGCACCGAAGTAAGGGGACCGATAACCCCTTCCGATATATTATTCCATCCTGCATTACATATCGCGGAGCTTTGTGAATGACTTGTCGTCTTTTGTTCTTTCTTTCGGGTAAAACCCCATATAACAGGCATTGCTTGAATGGGGTTATCCATGACTCCTTCTTGATTTCCATTTCTAACACAAAATCTACTTCCATCTCACTTATACTTGGAGCATGTAAGATTTCGACGGGAACCAATCCCATTTGCTGTGCATCATAATTACTTGCGAATTTTGCCAATAAATCAGATTCCCCATTTTGCCCACGTGGGATGTGTGTAATATCATAATATTCGAGGTCTTCCAACAGCTCTTATACCCGAGCAAGGTATGAGGCAAGTCACTACCCCTTTGCTTGATAGTCTCCTCGCACCTAGTACACCACCAATCGTGAATCGCAAAAGATTTCAACTGATTTTACTCCAAGTTCCATGATAAGTTTCAAGCCAGCGATTAATGCCTCATATTCGGCTTTGTTATTTGTAACTGAAAAATCGAGCTTCAAAGCATAACAAATCGATCAGTTTTTGGGAGTTACAAGAATAACACCAGCCCAAGAACAACGGTCGTTGGATGCCCCATCGTTGTACAGTTTCCATCGAATGGGTGGAGTAACATCTTCACTTCTTGGCTCATTTGATATGGTGAATTCTACAATGAAGTCCGTTAGCACCTGCCCTTCGATAGCCCTCCATGGCAAGTAGGTGATATTGAATTGACATAACTCGATGTTCCACTTTAGCGACCTTCCAGAGGTTTTGGGTTGTTGGATCACCTGTCGTAGAGGTTGATCGGTATAAACACTAATCAGGTGTGCCTGAAAGTACGGACGAAGCTTCATGATGCAATCACCAAGCAGTAGGCTAGCTTCTCAATTTTAGGATAATATCTCTCTACCCCCGTCAGACGTTTACTAACATGATAAATTGGCTTTTGAATTCGGTCCTCCTCACGAACCAAGGCCTTACTGATGGCATGCTGAGACATGGCCAGGTATGCATATAACACTTCATGGTCTACGGGCTTTGACAAAACTAAGGAACTTTCCAAATGTCTCACCAGAGCTTGGAAGGCATCATTACAGTCGGGTGTCCATTCAAAAAATTTCTTCCCTTTCTTTGTCACATCAAAGAAGGGAATACATTTATCAGTTGCTCTGGATATGAACCAATTCAACGCAACGACCTTTCCATTCAGGCTTTTGTACTTGCTTTATCGTTCTGGGTGCTTGTATATCTCGAATAGCCTGAATCTTTTCTAGATTATCTTCAATTCCCCGTGCATTAACAATAAAGCCCAAAAACTCTCCCGATGTAATGCAAAAGGTACACTTCAGTGGATTGATTTTCATTCCATAGTACCTGAGTATATTAAACATTTCTGCCAAGTCTTGAATGTGGTCGTTTGACTGCCGTGACTTCACGAGCATGTCATCTACATAGACTTCCATTGTTATACCAATTTGGTCTTTAAACATCCGATTCACCAAGCTGATAAGTCTCTCCCGCATTCTTCAGTCTAAAGGGCATCACTACATAACAATACAGTCCAACATCTATGACATAACTAGTGTGTTCCTGATCCGGAATGTGCATTAGGATCTGATTGTATCCCATCCATGAATGACAATGGCTCGTGTCCTGCCGTTGAGTCGACCAGCTGGTCATTTCTGGGCAGAGGGAAACTATCCTTGGGACATGCCTTGTTCAGTTCTGAGTAGTCAACAAAGGTTCTCCATTTTCCATTTGCTTTTCTCACTAACACAGGGTTAGACTCCCATTCAGGTAGAGGGAGTCATAGACAAACACATTCGCTTTAAGTTTATCCACCTACTCTCTGAGAGCAGCAGACCTCTCCGGGTCCATACCTCTCCTTTTCTGTTTCATCGGTACATACTTTGGGTCAATGTTCAACATATGACTTGCGATGGCGGGAGAAAACCCCGCACATATCAGAGTGGGTCCAAGCGAAAACATCCTGGTTTGCTTGGAGGAAATCAGTTAGGTGCTCAGTCATCGAGGTAGTGAGTTGTGATCCAATCTTAAGCACCCGTGATGGGTCATCGTGGCTGACTAAAATGTCTATCGTTAGCTCAGTCGGTGCTGCTTTTGCCTTCTTGGGTTCCTCATCATCGTCTCTTGGATATATGTCTCTATAGACCTGATCTTGTTTCCCGAGCCAAGGCTCGGGCATAAATTGTCAATCTTCAGTGACTCGGATGTGGATGGAGTTGTCCACGACCTTTCCTTTCTCTCTTCGCTAGGCCCTTCTCAACTCAGCCACATAATACACATGACCAGTTGCCTCAGCCATGCACAACACTAACTCTTTTATCTGTCAGAAATTTCAAGGTTAAACACCACGGGGCCAAAGCTACCCTAAACTCAAATAGGGCCGGTCGACCCAGAAACACAATATATGGAGAATCGACATCCAAAACAATGAACGGTAGGATCCGCACCCGTCTACGTTCACCTTCTCCAAGTTTAACTGGCGATTCAACAAAACCCACTGCATCAGTAGCCGCACCATTAAAGCCATGAATACGGGGTTTAGATGGTTTTAGATCCTTTATCTCCATCTTCATCTGGTGATATGCTTTTTTGAAGATGATGTTAACAGAACTTCCACAATCAATCAATATCCTTCTCACAAATGATGGCCCAGTCGTTGCCGAGATGACCATCGGGTCAATGGTAGGTGCCTCCACCCGATCAGCATCTCTACTGCTGAACACTATACCATCAATCATCAATCACCGCTGTTTCACTGGAATCCCATCTTTCGAGTTCGGGCAACATTCAAAGTCCGTGTGTTTCAAGGAACTAGCATAGCATTCCATTTCTTGCTAACTCTTGTCTACTGGATGGGGACCATCGACTATCGTGTTTATGGTTAGTCTACTTACAGTCTGAGCAGGCTCCTTAGGATGGCATGGAGCTTGCCCGCGACCGAGGTTTGATGTTCCTTGTCCGCCTTCCTGCGAATTCTACAGCATCGTGGAGGTGCCTACAATCCTCGGTGTTATGCCGTAAGTCTCATGGAAGCGGCACTACTTCCCAGTCCACTTTTTTTCCTCAGTGGACTCTTTTGGGCGTGGCTTTCGATATTGAAAAGTTTTACAAGTCAATAGGAATATATTTTCCAAAGATGCATTTAGAGGAGTGTATTCGTTGTAAGTTGGGATCCTTGGTTTCCACTTTCCTGCCTTCCTTTTTCTTTCTAATATTTCCTCCTTCGGATCCTTTAGATTACTCTAGTTTATTCTGAGCATTAACCTGGACCTTTCTAGAGTTATCACCAGATTATTTTACAGCAATGTTTCTTTTCACAGTCTCCTTGCCAGGCCCTGGTGCATTGTCTCGCCTCATCCACCTGTCTTCCTCTCTTCTTATAAATTGATGCGCCTTTGAATGAAAACATTCTAGTGTAGTCGAAGGTTTTCCTGCTAGTCAGTCACCAAACTCCGAATCTGGATCTACTCCTGCATCACGGCCATTTGAATAGCATGGTCATTCGGGTTGCTAACTTTAGTAGTGGTAATGTGAAATCTTTGTATGTACTCCTTCAACGACTCCCTTGAGTCTGGATCATACTGGATAAGGACATCACGTCCTTGGGACGAGTGGCATGAATCCCGAACCGCTCTAGAAATTTCGTCGCTAACTTATCAAAGTTGGATATAGACCACGGGGGAAGTCGGGTAAACCACATGGTAGCGATCCAGATAAAGTTATTGGGAAGAATCTACATTTATTTGCATCGTTTGCCCTAGCTGAATCCATCCACTCATATCTCATTACATGCTGCCGGAGATCAGTCTTCCCTTTGTAAGCCGGAATAGTCAGCATGTTAAACTTCCTAGGGTACTCAGCTTGTAGGATAGCATCTGTGAATGGAGTATGGCTCCTAGATACACCCCAATCATCATTAGATAAGCCTTGATTTTCTCTCATCAACTGTTTAACCATAGATGATAGTTCTGGGATTTATATGGAAGGTGGCAAGTTGGAATCAGTCCCGCGGGACCGTTCTAGTTGGTGTCTCCTCAGTTGGTGATCTACCAAATGTGTATCCTTGGGACCTAATTCGTTGTGACCTTGGTGAACCGGTCGTCCAGCTTTCACTCGTGCCCCAGATCCTAAGTTTCCTGTTCCAACTTGAGTGCGATTATCCTGGTGTAAATGAAGGGTCATGGCTCCAGGTATGGAGCCTAGACCATCCCTGGTGGATCGTTCAGCTGCACCTATTTGCGTTGTTTCAGTTCTACGGTGTCTACGCCTGAGAGGTTCATCAGATGAAGCGGAGCTATCAGATGAGGAGTAGGAAACGAGACTTCCTCCAGCATTCTGATGCTGTTATTAAGTAAGCCGAGTCATAGGATTGGCGTTAGCTTGTATCTGCTCATTAAGCTATCTCCTGCTTTTCACGAGTTCTTTCTTCAACTCATTGAACTCCTTTCTGGTGACAATTTCTATTTGGTTTAGGGCGGTAGCGGTCCCTGCATTTGGATTAGCTTGTTGATTGCTGGGTCCTATTTGTTGGACGCTAGCGATCTCGTTGACATCTGCATTGTGAGAGGTTGATCTGGTATGCGGTCTTCCCATTATAGAGTTACTAGTAGGAACTCTGAGTAGAATCTATGAACTTTTTGTGAACAAAATTGGATCTTCCTTGGGGGTTTCTTCAATCCAGCAGCGACAAAGTAGATCCTAATAGCCTGAGAATGTTATTCTTAGTGGAAGCACCAAAATGTTAGCATCAAAATTAGTCACTAACACCATTGAATAAGATTGTGTAGAGAGATTAATGAAGAAAATAAATTAAAACCGAGGAATATCACAATAGAATGCAGTAAGAACTATAAGAGACGAAAACATCAGAATTATAGTGGTTCGACGTAACTACCTACATCCACTTTGATCGTAATCTTTATTACTTCTTCGAATGATTGAATACAGATATAATCCGTACACCAACAATTTGAATACAAGTTTTAACAGAAAAGAAATAAGTCTTGAAAATGGCAGTCTCCCCAGTGTTCTCGAAACAAGGTCCGTTTACACTGCGTCCTCGCCCTCTATTTATAAACGAAGATAGGCTAGACTGCGCAGGCCTAAGGACAAGGTACCTCGGCCCATAATAGACAACTTATGTATGCCGAACCAGGCATACCGAACGGTGGTTGCCGAGCGATTCTTGCCGAGCGAGGCCTCATCGAAAGGTGCTTGCCGATCGAGTGTGGCCGACCGATGCTTGCCGAGCCGAAATGACCACGGCATCCATGTCGAACGCCCCACGACCGAGCCACTTAATCTACTCTTCAATACCGATCGAGGGGTCACCGAGCCACGTAGCCTTCCCCACCGAGCCACATAGACGTCCCTTCATAGCAAAGCGGCATGTGACTAAGGCATTTGTGCCGAAAGCCCCAATGCCGAGCCACCAAATACCGAGCCAAATGTATCAATTCCGCTGGGGCCGGTCCACTAATTGCCGAGCAACCCTTTCCGAGCGACATGTACCGTGCCCCTATAGCTTCTTTCCTTTAGCCGAGCGACGTTAGCCGAACTATGGCGCCCCACCTCTATACTCACACTAGCCAAGGACACTATGGAGTAATGCCGTCAACTGGCACGAAGAATAAGGCTGTCGAGTAGAGACCATCTGTGTAATTGCTTTGAGCGAGTACCGATATGTCAGACAGTAATACATGCATTTCGTTTCAAGAGGAAATCTGACACATCAATTACAAACTCAAAACTACTACACAGTGGCTATGTGATCTTCTAAAACAAATATAAAATAAACATAATATAAATCAGTCACAGACATTCATATCACTAAGGCGAAAACAGATGAATATGACACATAAAAGTGTACATAAAAGTAGTGGTCAAATAAGTTCCACTACATCACAAAAGAATAGGTACAAGTGCTAGATAAAAGAATATGTACACATCAAGGAGTCTTTATCTTGAACGTATAAAAGAAAAAATTACTAAGCTAAAGTAGTTAGCCAAAATTCAGGTGATGGACCCTGATAAGAAGTCAAGTAGAAGCACCTGAAATACCTCGGTCTGACCCGAGTATTATTTAAGAAGGAAATAATAAACGGATCAGTCTAGCTATAAATATCGTATAAAATGGGATAGGATAAGAGATATGATAAAAACGTATGATAACAATAATGTCATACTGTGACAAGCATACATTAGATAACATCAAAAATCATACAATATCTCAAGTTTTCTCAAACACCAAAAAATTATCATATTCTTTAGCCTATTTACCAAGCCACAAATATTGATCAAGCTTATTAATATAAATCACAAAAATTGATGAAACACAAATCTTAGAAATCATCAATTAGAAATCCAGCAATTACAAAGGGCAAAGCCTATTAACAATGTGAGCATGAAAACTCACCAACACATGTATCACAAATGGGATGCTATCCCATGGGTCTCTAACCCATAGAGCCGGTGCAACGACGCAGTACAATGGTACGCCAGAGGAACCTGAAACTCAAATAATCTGATACGACGACGTAGTACAATGGTAGGCCATATGAACCTGAAACTCAAATATTCCAAAACAACGACGTAGTACAACGGTACGCCAGATGAACCTGAAACTCAAATATTCCGAAACAACGACGTAGTACAACGGTACGCCAGATGAACCTGTTAAAAAGATCATGGGTCACTACCTCACAAAAATTGAGCCAAAGCTCTAAAGAATAAGTGTAAATAACATCAAGCTAGTAAATAAACCAGTTTAGCTTCATATCCAGTAACCACTGGCTTAACTTAAATATTTATGAAAAAATTGTAGATTTCCACTTAAAACACAAAATGATCATCATTGATCAAAAAGAAGTGTAAATTACACTAAGCTTGTAAATAAATGAGTTTAGCTTCATGTCCCATAACCATTGGCTTAACTTAAATATTTACGAACAAATTATGGATTTCCACTCGAAAATTGTCCAAGAGTTCAATCAAACAAGTCCAAGAATTCACCGATGAAGAAAACGCAAGTGTTTCATACCACTTGTTTTGCTAAGTCGTTTAATTCGATTTCTCTTATGAATAAGGTAAAGTTTTATATATACACTAATCGATTGGAAAATAGTTTTAAAATTGAGTTTTTATTAAAAATAGTGTTGAAATCATTTTTGTGAAAGAGTTTGAATATTTACTACTAGTATAAAAACCTTTATATTTTAAAGTGACAAATCACAAAATTGATTGTAAATACAATCTAACACCCAAAATCCACATTCGACAATGTGAATTAAAACCATAAAAATAGATATCACATCCATCAAATGGATATTCCAAAAATTCAGAAAAGAAGTCATCAAAGTCGATAATAAGTGACATCAACTAATTGGATCAACCAAAAATCGATATAAAATGGAAACCCATCAAAAATAGGTAAGTTTGGCTGAAATTAGCAACTTCAGACATTTGGTGGTTTTCCCAAACATCTGAGCTGAAAGACCAAAAATTTTATTCCAGATCGCTCAGACGTCTGGGAAGTAAGCTCAACGTCTGAGCTGAAGGTCTGAAATTTTTATTCCAATAGCCCAGACGTTTGAGTGTTATACCAGACGTCTGAGCTGAAGCTCAAAGCAAAAATCTGCTAGGTCAATGATGGCCATATTATCTGAAAAAGAGATCGAACGAGCAACGATGGCTAGGTATTTATGCCAAGTGACAACCCAGCCGTATATGCTCTTCAATACACTCCAAACAACATGTCAAAACATCCAATGTAGGATTTCCATAGATTTTGACTTTAAAATATCAAAAATTGGAAAATTCACCAATCCAATTCAATTCAAAGCAAATGAACATGAAATAGGTGTTAGAAATTCATACCTAACAACTATCAAAGGTATAGACATGATGTGAGTTCAAGAACTCACTTTTAAAACCAAAAACAACAAAATTGAGAAGCTCAGAAACAAAGGAAAGATCAACCACTCTTCAACTCCAACTCTAGAGGCTCAAATCTAAGCTCATAAGAAAATATTTCCTAAGTAATTTCTAAAAATTAGGGAGAGATTGAGATGGAGAAGAAGAAGATGATGCTTACCTAAGCTTCTCTTTGATTTTGAAGCTTGAATCTTGAATTTCCTAGAAATCTAGGGTTTAGGAATTTTAATTTCCTTTCCTTTCCCTTATTTTTACTTTAGCTTGAGAGTGTTAGGAAATGAAAATGAATAAAGAGGAGAGGGGGTGCAGTTAGGATATTATGTTAGGTTAATAGGCTTAAATCCAAACCCAAAACCCAATAGAATTATAGAAAAATTCAACTCAACTCCAAACGTACCGATGTTTATAATCAAAAAGATCGCATATGCCATTTTGAACTCAATGGAAGTAGTCTCGATTCCTAATTTGGCTGTTTACAAAAAGTAGCATTTCGGAATTTAATCCGACTAACGATGCAATATTTAAATAAATCATTTAAATATACAATCGTAAAATATGCTGTTGTTACACGAACGATGTGCGTTGAGTTCCGACCATCACTTTTCATTTTACCGAGCGGCATACGCCACCGCACCAGATCGAACCATGCATGCAGGCCGATTAGTGTATATAGGGCCGTACCATGTAAGTAGGCTGAACCATGCATTCAGGCTGAACCGTGCTTACATGCCGAACAATGTATATATGTCGAACTCCTCAATTTGGGTCAATCTTTCATTGGCTCGATTTACGCTTAGATTCACTCAAAATCTCCATCATTAGCATCTCATAGCCGGGATAAGCAACTGGGTAATACTTATGTTATCTTAAACATTTTAAAATAACATAACATATATCAACATATATAATACATGCATATATACGTTAATTAATTAACATATTTAATTAATTTATTTTATTAGTCTTATTAATAAATTTAAAACTTGAAATTATTATATAAATATTTTCAAACTTTTTGAAAATGTTATTATCCTTTCAACATTTTGAAAACTTATGTAGTATTATAATTTTTATAATAAACATGTTTTATTTTAAATTTAAATATTAAATCTACAATATTAACATTAATTTTCAAAACAATTTTGAAAATTATCCCAAGGTCCAAATTAATTTGGACCTTTTCTGTTAGGAGCAACTTTGGGCTCACTTCACTTTGCGGGCCAGGCCGGTAACCATGTAGGACAGGGTACTTGATTACCCAGTTCCAATCCTAGACATTACCTTTCTAGACACTGTACTGAGTGGGAAAGCTTAATTAGTTAGCTCTAATATGACTAATTTAGACCGCATAAGCTATTGGGCTCTAATACCATTGTTGGAATTGGGCCAGCCTGCAACGATAGTGGTGGGTGTATTTCAATTTTTTTTTTATCCTATTAGATTTTTATCGGGCCTATAAATTCTAATTCAGCTAAAACAATTCTAAATTTGTTTTAAATAAAATCTTGTATTTTATTTAAATTTAAGTATTTTGTAATGTAAAGTTAAATAAAATCTTGTATTTTATTTAAATTCAGCTGTTTATACATTATAAATATACATATATGTAATTATATGTTTAAAATACAAGTTAGTCTACATTTAAATTAATATATAAATATACATAACATAATTAATAATGATAAAATCTAATTTTTTAAAGCAAATTAGATTTGTTTATACATAAATTATAACACATAATAATATAACCATGCACATAACCAAACTAATTTGCGACAACTACATAAACCTACGAAAATCTCACCTAACTAGATATACATCATTAATATATATATATATACACAGATTTGGGATTAATCAATATTAAATCATAAAATATGATATGATTACTATAATACATAAATAAAATACCAATTGATGATGCCTCTGAATCTACTTGAATCAATTAATTCCCTTTTCTAGTTATGCTCGATCTGTTAGATTGCAAGTCTAGAATCGTTGACTATTTCTATCAAATAGTATTATTTTAGTTTGAAATATATTTGAGAATTTTGAAGTGGATTGAGAGCTATGTTTTAATCAGCAATGTAGAAGGTAACGGTGTCCCAAAAAAGTTCATCATTATTTTTAGAGACACACACACAGATATATATATATATATGTATGTATGTATATATGCACATATATATATGTATGTATATATGTGTATATATATAGAGTCATATTGAAGAGAAACAAGGAAAACCTTTTACCTATTCTCACTTGATCTCAACCCATTATCTCCAAGCCGATTCCCTATGTTTTAGCCGCCCCTAGCCCTTTCCAAAACCGAAATTTTGCAGCCCTAATTATGGGCCTTAAACCTATCTTAGTCCAAGCCAAAATACTATGCAATTAAATCTAATTTCATCGCTTGTCGGTATTGTATATCGATCGGTATATTATAACTTTTATAAATATATAACATTATTTATTTATCAAATCATATTCAAATTTCATAATTAATATTTCCTAAATATTAATTAATTTAATTAATTTATAACAATTATAACCGAATTAAATCGTTCGGTCTTAAGGGAATTCTTCATTTCGGCTGTGTTAACTCTTGGGTGTAAATTTGATCGGTGATTAACATCGAACTATTCTAATGTTAACTTTCACACGTCACTTAGTAGGTCGTGTGGCATTATGGCCAAATTTATCGCTTACTCATTTTCGGTAAAAATCCAATTTTAGTTTAATAAGCATTACCCGATTATGACATCTATTTACACCAATTCTCTTCGTCAAAACTATATCACTTTGGAATTATGGAATTTGGTAATGGTTAAAATTCCAACCTCATCCACATTCAACTTTATAGTCCAAATACAAAGTCCTTGGTTCAATAATAACAATTACTATTAACCAAAATTCTCTGGCCAGAGAATTTGACTTTGAGTTGACTGTGATACTAACTGCATATAACTGGGGGGACAAATCCTCTCTTGAATAGTGCTTCAGTTTCAATACTTCCACTCGACCCAACCATAGTCACTCGATGAATGCCATGCCATGATTAGTCTATAATTAAAGCGGAGCTTTCATATTGAAGATCCACAGTATTCTCAAGTCGAGAGAATTGTGTAAATCAGCCACATAGATATTTTCTGTTTGACTTTAGTTATATTAACCAACAGAAAACTATCGAGTGAGTCGTTTCATAGTTATCCAATAACTATAGTGCTTAGCCCCTAGGTCCCGCTAGCAGTCATAAGTTATACATTACCCAACATTTAGAGAGTTACGTGCTCCAGTCTCAAAGGATACAACGATATCCGATCTTGATGCATCTTGACTAGGAACATTTAAAATGGTATATTTGTTTCGTTATGATAAATTACTTACGGTTACAACCCTTTGTAACTACTATCACAAAATATACCATTTATGGATTTTTTTCTATTAAATATAATTTTAATTAAGTTAATTAGCTAATATAATCACATTATATCAAGTATATAATAGGAAGAAAATACCTTTTATTTTGAATAAGATTGATCGAAGAGTTAAATATATGTAACAAATTACATAATTTCCCCTAGGACATACCTCTAATCCTATAACACACACACACGCGCACATATATATTCAATACTCATGGTTATGAACCATTCTTAACTACAACTGATAAAACACCTCTCTTAAAGATTTTCTACTTTATATGTTTAATGTAATTAATTCATTGTTTAAATCACTATATAATGACACATACAACGAAAATAAAACCAAAATCGTACGTTATTTCAAACAAGATTGTATATATGGTTAAATGTGTATAAAAATTATATAATTACCTTCGTTGCACCCTTATCTCTATCAGTCTCTTACTCAAACTTGGGGCGAATTATGGAGCCTCATTTAATATCTTTGATTAGTCTTCCTAAAGTAGGCTAAGAAAGCACCTTACTGAATGAATCTACTATGCTATCTTTCGTATCTGCTCTCTCGATCATGATCTCTCTGTCATTGATAAACTTATTTATCATCTTGTACATACAGAGGATGTGTCTTAACTTCTTATGAGCCTGCGGTTCCTTGGTAGTCGCATTACCATATTAATATCGCAATACAATAGCATCTCACCTTCAATGCTTATGATCGCTCTTATCTCCTTAATGAATTTGCACATCCGCAGTAATTATTTTTTGGAATCGCTCAAGGAAATGTACTTAACCTCCATTGTTGAATTAACCACCACTTCTTCTTAGGAAATTTTCCTAATTACCCCCTCCCCTCATAAAAAACTGAAGACCGACTTATTGTCATTAATATTGTTTTGAAAACTTAAGTATGGATACCTCTTCATAAGGAGTTCATTACTTCCATATATCAAACACAAATTCTAAGTATTTCTTAGATACTTAATGATGACCTTAATTATCGTTCAATGATTTTCTCTCAGACTTGATTAATATCAACTTACTACAACTTGTGCAAAAGAAAAATCAATCCTATTACCGAAGCATAAGGAATCCGACTTACTACATGACTTATCAAACTTAATGAAGGGAACATTTCCATGAATGACACAATCCATGTTCTCGCTGTTAATGAGAAACCTATAGAAAGTTCCTGGCACACTAGATTCCATGTTAGGTCTTCTAATAGGTTGCATATTTTCTATAGGTGTTGAATTACAATCTACATACTCAATTTCTACAGAGGTTTCTTGGATCTCATCCAATTCTATCTTACTATCACTAAATTCGAGAAAGAGAAATTCCTTTTTTAGAAATGTGGCATGTCTCGAAACAACCACTTTTGTTTCTCACTATGGTAGAATATATATATATATGTATGTATGTATGTATGTATGTATGTATGTATGTATGTATATGTCCATGAGAATTTCTTGGATATCCGTATTCAGTCGACTGAACAAGAACATTTTGTTGTCCAAACTAATTTTTAAATTTACCACGTAATTTATAATTTATATTTAATGGACCGACCTTTCATGTTCAGTCGACTAATCACCCTGTAAAGCTGTAACGATTATTTTTGGAAAAGTCACTTTGAATGGTTATGATCATTCAAGAGCATCTCTGTGAATAGTAATGGCTGTTCTAAATGATTTCTACTCTTCAATACTACTCTTTGATATCATAAATAAAGATAAACTTTCACAAATCATTTTAACTTTCAGAGTTTACTTCATGATCTCTTCTCCCTCTTAGGCACTCTTGAATTATTGCATTCAAATCTTCTTTTTTACTTAAGAATCACTTGTTGCACTTCCATTATCATAAATCACGCTCCTTGAATTATGAAGGAGATTATATGAAGATTTGTACCGGTAGTCAAAATCTTTGTTGTGAAAGCACAAGCTTGTCAACTCAAGAAACTCTATTGTACTTCCTATTCCTCCAGGCCAAGTCAGTGTATTTGGTTAAAGAAAATTCCAAAGGGGAGCTTCAAGACTAGATGTAGGACGAGAGGTCCGAGCTAGTATTAAAATCCTACTTCAATTGTTTTATTTATTCTATTTTATACTCTACTAGTTAGTTCTGCTTAGTTTAGATTATATAAGTTAGTATACACTTAGCCATATTATACAAGTTTCGTGTGCACTTTCATTTGGTATTAGAGCGAGGTCATTTCAAATTACCCTATCAAAATATTTAAATAATCATCATAATATGGCAAGTACTTTCCAAGAAGGTCGATCAACTGCACGTCCTCCACTATTCACTGGATCTAACTATGCTTATTGATCCACACATATAAGAATATTTATGGAAGCCAATGGTCTTGAAATCTTGCAAGCTACTCAAACTAAGTATGAAGTTCCTAATATCGAAATCAGTACTTGGACAGACGTTTAAAATACCGTGGTGGCTAACAATGCTAAAGCTATGGATGTCTTATTCTGTTCACTTGAAAAAAAACGAGTCCTTAAGAGTTATGCTTTGTAAAACTGAATATGATATCTGGTGTACACTACAAGTCACTCATGAAGGCATGAATAAAGTAAAATAAACCAAATTATCTATTTTATAGAATAAGTTTTCATCATTCAAAATGAAAGCAAATAAGATGATCGTAGACATGTATGCTAGATTTCAAACGATTTAACACGATCTCGTGGCACTTGGAGTCATTTTATAGTTTTGATCTAGTCACATGCATTTTAAACTCTTTAATTGTAGAATGGGAAAGAAAAGTATTAACTACAGAAATTCTAACGATCCTTCCCAACTTAAAGTTGAAGAACTAGTAGGAAATTTGATATCGTATGAAAGGGTAGGAAAGAGCAAAATCAAGAGAAAAATAGTATAGCATTCCAAGCCAATAACTATGACTCGAATTTGGATAATGATGAGACTGTATTCATGTCCAAAAACTATAAAAATTTCAAGAATTTTTAAAAGGCATAGAACGATGGCAATTCAAACTCATCCAACCCGACATCTATCATGTGCTATAAGTGCGACAAATTTGGCCATATGAAGAAAGACTATCCTCTACTAAACAACGATAAGAAGAAAAGAAAGTTCGAACAGTTCAAGAAAAGGAGAAAGGTATTCCAGGTGACATGGGACGATTCAAACTCATCCTCTTTGGAAAGTGATAGGCATAGTGATTCAGAACAGACAAATGCCTATTTATGGCCACTACAACAAAGGTGAGTCCTAAACTCTCTTATAAAGTGATTTTGGAAATAATAAAAAATTAGATGACAAACTTAGAGATCTAAAGAAGTTATATAAAGAAAATATGGGAAAATTAAATAGAGTTGACCTTGAAATTGACTTATTAGAAAATAAGAAAAGTATTCTAGTGGTGGAACAAGAAATTTCACAAAAATCTTGCGAAAACTTATCTTCTCATAATGCAGCTCTAACCAATCAACTTAAGGCTAGCAAAACCGAGAACGATAAGCTCAGCAATGAGAATTTTGAACTAAAATCTTGTCTAGACTCAACTAGAAATGAAAATGTTGAACTGAAGCAAAAGTTGGAATAAATTACTAATAACGTTTCGAAATTTAATAAAGAAAAATGGAATTTAGAAAATTTAATTAAAATTTCAAAATCTTATGACAACAGAAATGGACCTGTTTCAAATTTAAAACAAATTCATAAGAAATATAGTACTTTGTATACTAAGTTAAAAAATCCAAAGATAGTGTTAATTCAAATAATTCAAATTCAATTTTTTTAAAGATTTGGATTCCTAAAACAAATAAAAGTTTGGAAAGACAAAATATATAGATGATTATGTAGTAAATTTTATTTATAGTAGCCATATTATTTTTTAAGGTTCCAAACCCTCTTGGGTATGGTTACCGAAAACCTAACCTCCGGACCTTAACGTAGGAAGTATGTACCAGAACTTTTTCTTATTATTTTATAGATACACTACATGTTGAGGAAGAGATGCTTTCCTAATTTCTGATGCATATGGAAATAAAGCTATAGATGTAGGAAAACCAGAAAATTTAATAATCCTATCTTCAATTTGATTTTATGAGAAATGCTATTTTTAAGCTAATACATATTTAAAAAAAATAAAGGAATTGTCTTAAAAGAAAATCATTGTTATGAGTGTAAGTGCTCTAAAAGATAATGTCTTAAAAGTATACATACCTATTGAAATGTTTTAATGATATAAATATATTTCAAAATTATTAGTTATATCAATTTGGAAATTGTTATTTGTAAGGACCTTGTTTTTCAAAATGTTTGTTTGTCATTTGTCATTTATGTGCATCTCATACAAATCTCCTATATTATTCGTTTGAGTAGTCTCACCTTTGTTATATTTTCATCTTTTTTTGATTATGAAGGTGAGAGAATATTGACAAGGGGAGCATGTATTAAGCGGAAGAGTAATATATTATTTTTCTCTCAATTTACATAGCAGCCATCCCCAAAAAATGGGAGACTGTTAGAACCTTGTTTGTATGTTTTAATTATGACAACTATATCTTTATATATATCTAGAATATAATATTATATAGGTATCAGAAGCTCTCGAATCAGAGAATCAAGGAGAAAGAAATGCGGACCATCTATATATCAAAAGCTAAGGAAATATGGATCGTCAAGTCAAATATATTTATTTGGTCTTAGATATACTTGTAAAATCTCCTTGGTAATTCATATGCATGCATGCATACACCTTCATACAAATATTTCAAAGATCAAAGAGTTAAACAAGTTTAAAATAGGTTGTTTATATAAAAAACATGTTTTATATAGTTTAGTCGACTAATCCTGTAATGGCTATTTTTTGAAAAGTCGCTTCGAATGGTTAGGAATTTTCAAGAGCATCTCCGCGAATAGTAATGATTGTTCTCAACGATTGCTACTCTTCGATGCAACTCTGTGATATTTATAAATAGAGCTCAACTTTCACGGATCATTTTAACTTTCTGAATTTACATTCTTGATCTCTATTCTCTCTTGAGAACTCTTGAACTATTGCATTCAAATCTTATTCTTTACTCAAGCATCACTTTCTACTCTTCCATAATCACGGATCACGCATCTTGAATCACTAAGGAGATTATAGGAAGATTTGTACCAGCAGTCAAAATCTGTGTTGTGAGAACACAAGATTATCAACTCAAGAAACTCCATTGTACTGCCTGTTCCTTTGGGTGAAGTGAGGGTATCTGATTAAAGGAAATTCCAAAGGGGAGCTTTGGGATTGGACTTAGGAGGGAAGATCTGAACCAGTATAAAAATCCCGGTGTGGTTGCCTTTGTTTATTCTATTTGTATGCTCTGTTAATTAGTTCTGCTTAGTTTAGACTATTTACGTTAGTATACACATAAGCAATATTATACAAAATCTGTATGCATTTTCAGTCTACTTGAAATAAATGAGTGTGATGCTCCAATGTTAAATAAGCGTGAATAGAAAAATCAGAAAGATCTAACGTACCTTCGATGACAAATTTATTTCCCCCTTCCATAGCTAGAGCTGAGCTCAAGCTGGGAATATTATCTAGTGCATACGTTGTAACCACCTTGCCATAAGTCTTAGACAAATTCAGACATTCCTCCGTTATGTGACTCAGCTGGCTGCAATTGTAGCATTTGACCTTTGTTAAGTTTTTCTTCTAGTTCCTAGCCAAATACTCTATAAAATTGCATCTCCTACACTTGAGATCTTGCTTTTTTATCTTGCCTTGAGCCTCCATTCCATGTTTGTATTGGTTTTGCTGAACTAGCCTCCTTATACCTTCTTAGGCCCTTCCTTAGTGATTTAATTTAGCAGTGTCATCTCAACCAAGATCTCAAAAGTAGATACAGTGGGTACATGACTCAAATCAATATCCCGAAAAGATGGATTCAACCCCTTAGAAAAATTTGTCTCCTTTTTCACTAGTGTATTGATACGGTCCAAGCCATGCTTTGCTAGCTGATTAAATTCATTATCGTACTCCTTAAAACTATAGTCTCCGTGTTCTAAATGAATAAACTTTTCTAAATCCACTCCTATTTTGCCTTAGAAATAAACATAGCCTCAATGCGCTTCTTAAAATCAGTCCAAGCAATCCCGGTCTCCTCTGTCTCAGCAATAACAATCTCCCACCAGTTCAAGGCTTCCCCTTGTAATTGCCATGAAGCTAATTGTCTTTTCATCACGTCCTCCACACCCATCATAGAAAAAATCATATCATAATTCCTCGGCCATGCCTACAGTTCATCAAATGATGTAGTCTCAAATTAATTCTTTCGACCAAGACTTTGGATGTCCAAAGTCCCGAAACATCTTGGAGAAATCCAAAGTAGGTGAAGGAGATAGAAATGCACCTTGTGCTTGCACTACAGGTCCTTCATTGGGGTCGAGCTTGGTCTAGCCACTTGGATGAGGATATTGATGGAACCATATAGGAATGTTTATGCTCGGACCCAGCTACCTCACTAGAAATACTTTCAGTTTGATTGCTCATTCTTACTTATCTGTATTTAGGAATTATTTGCAACTTTCCTCAAATGGTGTTAAGCATTATTGGAATATAAAGGTATTTATGTTATACTTATATATATAATTGTTTTGAAATATACAAGTATATTCTCTCAATAGGCGTCTAATTCCTAATGAATTCTGAACGTAAGCTTTGGTACCAACATAACAACCTACATCTCTGAACACACCGATCCAAAGCCCAAAATGGCATTTGCACTCACGTCGTGCTAAGATGTATGAGTCATTGTTTTTTTAAACTATTACATGGTATAGAGATAACTATAAATTTAGGACATTCTACATTTACATATTTCCTAATGGAAGGAAAAAAATAAATACCGAAAATAACAAAATCAGATTATAGTCACGACATAAACATGATCCATACAACAATATCTTCAAATAGTATGTTGTATACTAGTACTAATATGTACTACAATCTAAGTACCCAATTCAAACAAAAACAATCTCTCTAAATAATAATACATAAGAGTCCGACAGATAAGAACATTATAATATAAATTATATGGAAAGCAACTATAAACAAATGTGTTTTTAGAGCATAGGTCGCCTCCTCTATGCACCTTATATTGTCGACGTCACTTACTATTCTGACCACCTATGATATATTTATTTAAAGAGGGAAAATTGGAGGTGGTCAGATAAGGTTTGGTGAGTGAATTATATCACTAGTTTTATGGCGTGGACAAGTAATTAGAGTTAATCATAACCTATGCCTAAGAGTGTTCTTTAGTATGTATGTTCTATATGTAAGCGACTAATTACCTTCATAATGTAACTTGACCAGTCCTAGTGTGATTAAACCTAATTTTTGATTTTAAAAGTTTCTACTTGCAGGTGGAAGCTAATTGAATAATTCCTAGAAGCATTTCTAGTATATAACTGTCTATCTATATATTGAGTTAACATTTTCGATTGAATTCACTGAGTTAAGCCAACTGAGTATAGCTTACCATGCTAAGCCTACACATTCGGGTTAGCAATCTCGACATAATATTTTGGGTTAACAATCCTAATGTAATCGTTTAGGTTAACAGTCACAATAATCTTTTGGGTTAACAATCTGAATATAATCATTTTGTTAGTGCGTATATCATATGTCCTATACCATTGCACGAGTAGCATTCAAGAGCGGATTTACAAAACCAATCCTACATAAGATTAACATATCCTACCATGACAGATTTCTCTGCCATCTCTTTCCAGCTTCCACCTATAGATAGCTAGAACCGCTATTAAGATAAGAGCTCCTAATTGCACTATAATTGCTCACCGCATTGAGTGTCATGCTTAACAACCTCATGAAGTGAGAGTCTATAACTTCACCAAGTGTGATATTTTCCAGCTTACTGCATGACTCCATTTAGCTACGTGAACTCCTAAAAAAACCAAGGAAGTGGGAACAACTTTCCTGATCCATCATACTTGGCCTCTACTAGGCCCAAGTTTAATTTGGACTTGCTGTAGTAATTAAGGTGTTTGAAAAATAATTTAGACATATGATTCACCATGTACAAAAATTTATTACGGGTATTCAGATGTCTGGTTCCTTATTTTGATGTTTGAATAAGGGTCCAGATGTTTGAATCAAGTCAATTTTGAACTAACTCCTTTATGTTTCAAACTGTCTAAAATTCTGGCGGCTGAAAATGAATTTTGACATTTGGTTACATTTTAAGACGTCTACTTTTGAATTTTCAGTTTTGGTAAATTTATTTGTTTTATTTATTTTCATTCGTTTTCTTTATGGATTCGAATATACATGTTAGATTCATTTTTATGAGGTTTTTAGCTACACCAATTATTACTTATATATGTAGAATTTTAGCTAATTTGCATTAACAAGTGTATATAACCCTTAAATCAATTAGCTGCATATTTATTAATCATTTTCTACATGTATTTCAATAATTTCTCTAAATATATTCAATGTTAATAATATTCAAGTCTAAATAAACTCAAAGGGAGTATTCATTTACGTTTTAATTTATCAAAATCAATTCGAACTTGTTGCATAAAGTGAAATATATAATTAGGTGTCTGTTAAATCAAATATACCCTTTCCTCTCAAATTACAATGATTGTTTTATAAATTCATTACCTTGGGTTTTCAATTCTTTCAATTCGTAAGTACTTTTAAATAAAAACATTGATTCAAAGTTAAAAATCATATTTTAGTTCTAATAAGATGTATTTTGAAATTAACTACTTATTTACAACATAATCATTCAATAGATAAATCCATTAAGCTCGATGGGTTGTGTGAATAAACCCTTTTCTATCCCGATTTGAATTTATTTTCTTTGTTCCCTTCCTAGTTTGTTGTTGTTTTCTATTTTGCTTTCCTCTATTTTCAATTTAAATTCTCTATCTTCTCATTCCTTCACTTCTTTTAATTTTCTTTGTTTTTAGTTAGAAATTTAGGGGAGAATAGAAAATATTGTTTGAATTAAGGAGTTTTTGAGTAGGAGGAAGAAGAAATGTACATACAAAATTAGAGAGGCAGTGGTTTGGATTTAGAATGAAGAGGAATGAGGGTTAGGGTCTTCTTTATAACAAGGGTTATTAGGTTAAATCCCCAAAACTGATAATTACAGAAATGCTATCAGGTTTGGTTTTCGCTAAATTTGACTTCTTTTATCAATTTTAAGAAGTTATATATGTTTCCTTGTGTAAAAAACATTCTAGATGCAATGGAATAGGTTTAGAGGCCTAATTCCAATGTTTGTGAAAATTTACTATTTTATCATTTTTATGTAAAATTACCCTTACTAATATTTTAATTTATTATTTAAAAATTTCAAGATGTTACAATTTTATTTGAAACAAGTTTTAGAGTAGATTTAAAACCAATTAGATTTCGTATGCCCAACAATGATCCAAATGAATTCTTTTTTAAATTCGCACAATTAACCCGATTTCGGTTGAGCCTGTCCCTTTAGGCTACACTTAATGTGTGAGTTGATACTTAGATATACAAATTTTCTCTTTACAAAGGCTTCGACAATATCAGTGGTTTCTTCATGCACTCCATTAGATTTTGAAATGCAATTTTACATTCGTTCGTACATTAAACTTCTCTTTTCCTTCTTGAGGGCATCAAAAAATGATATACACTTATCCGCCTCTTTCGAAATGAGTTGACTCGATGCAGTGACTTTACCCTTCAAGCTTTGCATTTGAAAGAAACCTATTTAGAAATCAATTTGCTTGCCATTGTATTCCACTTTCAATCATATATATATGGTTTACAAGAGTTAAGATAGGCTACAAATTAGTCAATTGATTTGCTAAAACAAAGGTAACTAAATAAATACTTCCTAAATAAAGATATCGTCAAATCAACTGATTTGCTAAAAGAAAGGTAACTAAATAAATATTTCCCAAATAAAGAGTAAGTCAAATCAGAGAATAAATGCAGGGAATATCAGGGAATAAATACAGGTAATATCTGGAAATATTCTAACGTCTAGAATATATGTAAAATATATTCTATCACACCCCCTCATTCGAAGAGGGAGGTTGTCGTATGCTTAAACTGTCCCTGAAATCATTAAATAATATGCGCGGAAGCCCTTTTGTAAAAATATCAGCAATTTGGTAATGGGACGGTATATGAAGCACACGCACTTCACCATGCGCTACTTTCTCACGAACGAAATGAATATCCATCTCAATGTGTTTAGTGCGTTGATGCTGAACAGGATTGCCGGATAAGTATATAGCACTCACATTATCACAATAAACTAGAGTAGCCTTTTGAATAGGACAATGCAACTCTAGAAGCAAATTTCTGATCCAGCACGAATCAGAAACAACATTTGCAACACCCCTGTACTCCGCTTCAGCACTACTACGAGAAAGAGTAGGTTGCCGTTTCGAAGACCAAGAAATCAAATTATCTCCAAGGAATACACAATAACCAGAGGTAGAACGACGGGTGTCAGGACAGCCATCCCAATCTGCATCTGTATATGAGATAATACGATTAATATTGGATTTGTACAAGTGGAGACCAAAAGAAATGGTACCCTGGAGATAGCGTATAATACGCTTAAGAGCTTTCATATGCTCATTAGTCGGGGCATGCATATAAAGGCAGATCTGCTGCACGGCATAGGAAATGTCTGGCCCAGTGAATGTAAGATACTGAAGAGCATCTGCAAGACTATGATACTTAGTCGGATCATCATAAGGAGTGTCTGCGGTGGCACTTAGTTTGGACTTAGTGTCAACAGGAGTAGGACATGAACTACAGTTAAACATTCCGGCACGTTCAATAATTTTTGCAGCATACTGTGTCTGAGATAAGAAAAGACTATGGGCATGACGAGTGACAACAATACCCAAAAAGAAACTCAAAGGACCTAGATCCTTCATAGCAAATTCAGAAGCTAAGAGAGTCATAATATACTTACGAAGACGATCAGAAGAAGCTGTAAGTATAATGTCATCCACATATAATAGAATATAAGCAATATCAGAACCATTCTTGTAGATGAATAAAGAGTGATCTGATGTACTATGAGAGAACCCAATGGTAGCAACAAAATCAGCAAATCTTTGGTACCAAGCTCGAGGAGCCTTTTTTAATCCGTACAAAGATTTCTTCAAAAGGCAAACATGATTCGGATAATTTTTGTTACGAAAACCCATGGGTTGATGCATATAAACTGCTTGTTGAGATGACCATGCAAGAAAGCATTCTTGACATCCATTTGATGAATGGGCCAAGATTTAGAAAGAGCAATGCTGAGAACCGCTCTAATGGTGACCGGTTTAACCATGGGGCTAAACATTTCATCACAATCAATGCCCTGTTGCTGTGTATTTCCATTACCTACAAGACGAGCTTTATAACGCTCAAAAGAGCCGTCAGACTTATATTTATGACGAAAAATCCACATAGACCGAATAACATTAACATTAGGCGGCCTAGGCACTAATTCCCAAGTCTTATTGTCAATTAAAGAATTAAATTCATCCAACATCGCACTTTTCCAATTATGGTCACTAAGCGCACTAACAGGATTTTTCGGAACAGGAGAAATATCTATAATTGTGGTAGTATGGTAATTAGAAGAGTATTTGAGGTTGGGTTTAAAAATGCCATTTGATGCACGAATGGTCATGCAGGTTGAAATGGGGTTGGGAGGCATTGGGGTGGTGTGAGGAATGGTCAAAGTGGGGGAGGTCATAGACGAGGTTGGACTGTGGGGAAGAGAGAATGGGTCAGAGGAGGAAATAGAGGACCGAGTGTGGGTAGCAGTGGGAGGTGTGGAATCTGGGCCTGTGTGAGACTGTAATCTAGATTGAGGAAGAGAGGACGAGTCGTTGGGCAGTGTTGTTGGGTCAAGCTGTATATTTTGTGGTGTGGTATTTTGAGATAAATGATGTATTAATTGAGGATTAATATTGGCATTCAAAAAATCATAATTCGAAGGTTTTGTTCTGTGGAGTTTGGAGAATGGAAATTCTGTTTCAACAAAACGAATATGACGGCAAATTATGATTTTACCACTAGACATGTCATAGCATTTGGAGCCACGATGATTAGGAGCCGGACCTAAATAAGCACAAGGAGTCGGCCTTTCTTGTAATTTATGAATAGCAGAAGAGGGGAATAATAGGAAACATAAGCAACCAAAAACACGCAAACCTGAATAATCTGGATCACTTTGATAGAGGATTTGAGCGGAAGATTGGTAATTCAATACCTTGGAAGGAAGGATATTGAGAAGATATGTAGCCATGGAGAGAGCATGATGCCAAAAGGAGAGTGGCATAGATGCATGAGCAAGAATAGTCTGGATGATATTATTTATGGATTTTATGTGTCTTTCGGCCTTTCTGTTTTGAGGAGATGTATGAGGACATGAGAGACGGAAAAGCATACCATGTTTCTCAAAAAATCCTTAAAAGTTCCATTAATGTATTCCGTACTATTGTCACACTGAAAAATCTTAATATTACGTTCAAATTGTGTCTTGACTAAAGCATGAAACGCTAAGAAAAGTTGTTTGACCTGAGATTTTTTTTGCAATAGGAAAGGTACACAAAAATTTGCTATAGTCATTAAGAAAAAGAATATAATAACAATGGCCGGAAGTACTAACAATAGGAGAAGTCCAAAGATCACTATGAATAATATCAAAATGGAAGAAAAGTATATGACACTGAATCATAAAAAGGTAGCTTAAAATGTTTCCCAAGAGGACAAGAAGAAAAAAAAGTTTTACAAACCTTATTACAATCAATAAACTTTTTACTACAAAGAGACTTAAGAATATCATCGGGATGACCTAAACGATTGTGCCAAATATTCAAAGGCAAAGCACTAAAAGCAGAATGATTGTTGGAAGAAATGGCTTGAGAGTCGGAGAAAAGTGGATATAAGCGCTCGGTGCTATCACATCTCATTAGTCTGTTCTCGGTCTGTAAGTCATTAACAGAGAAACCAAAAAGGTCAAAAGAGATAGAAACCATATTATCTGTGGTGAATTTACGAACATAGACCAAATTTTTAATGAGCCTAGAAGCATGTAACACGTTGTTTAGGGTAAATGGTTGATAAGGTGGAGGCAATGTAGGGCGACCGTGACCAATAATTGGAATTAAATGACCACTACCAACAACAATGTTATGATGCTTATTGCTTGAATTGAAATTAGAAGAGAAAATACCTGCATCCGTCGTCATGTGAGATGTAGCACCAGTATCCACGTAGTAGTTTCCATCTGGTTGAGAGAACGAAAGAGCATGCATAGCGGCCTCAATGTCGGTGGGCATGTAGCTAGGAGCATGAGGAGCAACTGCATTGAAAGCTTGAGGTCTGGACCCAAGTAAGCCTGATCCAGAAGAGGAGGGACGTTGGACCGCTGGATTGGGCCTTGGCTGCCATGAGTATGCAGGAAATGAGCAAGGAGGAATAGTCCACCCTCCCCAACTAGGCTGCTGCCACTGTGGTGGTGGGGCCTGCTGACGTGGCTGCCACTGGTGCTGCTGATATGGCGACTGACTAGGACTGGACCCATTAGTACTTTGGTGGACCTTTTTCTTCCCATTGTTTTTGAAATTGTTCCTCCCTTTATTATTGTTGTTGCATTTGTTGCTTGCAGATGAATCGGTGGCAACCATGGGAACACCACGAGACCGACTCCCAGAACCACCAGTTTCACGAGCTTGACGAGCCTTGATAGTACGCTCAGCCATTTTCAATCTTGAACGACAACTCTCAAAGGATGTCGAAGACTCTTGATTTTGTATATAGTCGACTGTACCACTATATGCTTCTGGTAAGGACCCGATGAGACATAAAATCAGACGACCATTTGTCACCGGAGCATCAACATCAGCCAACCTATCCGCCAAAGATTGTAGGTAATTACAATAACTGTCGATCGAGTTGAAAGCCTCAAAAGCAGCATTTGTAAAGTCCTCCTCGAGATGGGTAGCTTGAGATACTTTGTTATCCTGAAAAAGAGCTTCAAGACGGTTCTATGCCCCCTCTACTGTGTCATTACGTCTGAGAATAGTGAGGAGAAGATCAGAAGAAATGGTGTTGTAAATCCATTGCAAAACAACGGCATCCAAACGCCTCCAAAGTGCTGGATCAGCGAACTTAGCCTGGACACAGGCAGCCATAGCCTTCTCCTCCGTTGGTGGAACCAAGTGATCGTAAAGATCATGAACCTAGCAAGATTGGTAAACAGAGTATCCCAAGAATGATACATGGCTTGCTCATTGTCTAATGTTATAAGAATAAGAGATTTAACATTAGTGATGGTGAGCGCGGGATGAAACTTGGATGAGTTTGTCATGGAAAAGAATTAAAGATAGAAGAAGAAGAACGGAGGAGAAGATAGGTGAGGCTAGGGTAAGGAGAATAGCTCTGATACCATGAAAGAAATCTATTTAGAAATCAATTTGCTTGCCATTGTATTCCACTTTTAGTCATATATATATGGTTTACAAGAGTTAAGATAGGCTACAAATTAGCCAATTGATTTACTAAAACAAAGGTAACTAAATAAATACTTCCTAAACAAAGATATCGTCAAATCAACTGATTTGCTAAAAGAAAGGTAACTAAATAAATATTTTCAAATAAAGAGTAAGTCAAATCAGAGAATAAATGCAGGGAATATCAGAGAATAAATGCAGGTAATATTAGGAAATATTTAACGCCTAGAATATATGTAAAATATATTCTATCAGCATTCCCTCCATCGTCTTCGGGAAAATAACCAATTTCAATGCTTTAATCATTTCTGGGTTAGCTTCAATGTTCCTTGAGTTTACAATGAAACTCACCCGATGCAATTTCGAACGAACACTTCAATGGATTCAATTTTCTTTCATACTTCCGAAGCATATCGAACATCTCAGATAGGTTGTCCAAGTGATCCATCGATCGCCATGATTTCACAAGTATATTGTCCACATGGACTTCCATTGTCCATTCGATCTAATCTTAAAACATTTTTCTTCTTCAAGCGCTGGTAAGTAGATACAACATTCTTCAGACTGAGCGACATGATTTTGTAACAATACAAACTCCAAATATGTGATAAAAGCGGTGTACTCTTGATTCGGGACATGCATCGTAATCTAGTTGTAGTCGGAGTACACATCCATAAAAATTAGTAGTTTGTGGCCGATCATTCCATCAACTAGTTGGTCGATCATCGACAAGGGGAAGCAGTCCTTCGAATATGCTATATTCAAGTTAGAACAATCAATGCATGTTCGCCATTTTCTGTTTGCCTTCTTGACCAATGTCGGATTTGATATCCATTTCGGGTATAAATAATCGCGGATGAAGTTGTTTCTAGTTATCCACCAGTAGATCGCTTCATTTGATATTGCGCCTCTTTCGTTTTACATGAGGGCAACTTGGGTTCACATTCAATATATGACATGCAATTTCAGACGATATCCCTCACATATCAGAAGTGTATTCAAGCGAACATGTTAGTGTTTGTCCGAAGAAACCTTACCATCTTTTTTGTCATCTTCAAGTTGAGTTATGATCCGACTTTAAGAAACTTTCGCAGGATCCTGCTTATTCATTGAAATAATTATCAGATTATTTTTTTAACTTAACTATACAAATAAAAACCACTCAGTTGACTAAATAATACGACCTTACCTCTCCTCGATTTTGGAGTTCAAAGACACAAACATTTTGAACCAAGGAACGTTTTGTAAATTATTTACCAAACTGTCTTGATAAACCAATCCTTATTCATATTTTTTTCATTCCAAATTTATCTACTAAACTATTTAAGGTCCAGCAAGAAAATTAAATTTAATAAATTGGTTGGATATTTGCTTCTTTCCATTACACATCCATCTTACTTTTCATACCCGTGAGATGAAATAATAGTGTTGATGGGAACAGTCATCCAGATTACAATAAATAGTCGTGTTGATGGAACCTCGCAACAGTTTTGTAGTAGTAGTAGTCAAAGTAACAGGTGAATACATAGCACATTTGGTTATTAAATGTCTATTATGGCTTCTCTTGACATTTTTGGGATATACGTCCGCTTATTGGTCATACATCATGATTGTATATTTACATATAAACTTTTTGATTTTGTATCCCTATGTAAGTAATTGGTTACCTTTGAACCTTGCATTCGTTAATGTTTGTTTATTTATTATTTTTTTGAAAAGCTTGATGTTTATATATATTTTGTATACATATGCCCAGCGTGCTCAGGTTCCTTTTAAGCAATCAAAGCAACAATGATAAACTGCCACTTAGCCGGTATTAAGATGAAGGATTAGCCCGTATGCTCTTTTTAACGTCATATGAGTTGGTGCTCAAAACAAAGTATTGGTTCTACATGTTTAACTTTAGTGAAAGCTATACATGTTTGATGAATTATTAAAAGTTAACGTGACATATTACATAAAATACAAGGGAAGAGTTCTTGTTCGGATTGCTTTCAATTAGGGTATATCCAACCAATAAATCTGAATGTGCAACATTACACAATAGATAACATTATTTTATAAACGTTTAGTATTGTTGTGTTTGTTAAAATATTTGAAGCAAGCGAGAACACATACATATAACTATAAAAGGTAGCACAATGGGTCAGAAGATGCAAATTAGATTTTGGAACTTTCTTGCCTATGATGAAGTCAAAAGCGAACAACGTAACTTTATTTGCCTCGCATGTGCAAAATTTTGGTTGGACAAAGAATATAGTGACGAAAAAATGGCGAAGGATAAGACAATAAGGTAGCACGTAATATAAGTGTATTAAACCAACGGCTCTTCTATGTCACGTTATATATCTAGAATACGGAGTTGACAAAACTGCGAAGAAACACTCACAAAACTCTTTCTCTTTGGTTGGCTTTTGTTCCGTCTACTCTCGTTGTTTGTGTTGTTAGGCGAGAAGTTGATATATGCAAGAAATTAAGCAGAACGTATCCATTTATTTAAAAGCAACAATCGTGTTCAAAGTTATTTGTTCGGTTAGTATTAGATGTACATGTTTGACTGTTACATCTTTCGTGCTAGCCTTTTATTTGTATGCTATTTTGATTAATCGTTTTTCTCTCTGTTTTGTTAATAGTCATTGACCAGACCAATTAAACATAAACCGCCTACAAATCTAAAACGCTCTAACGTCACATCGTTACCTCCATGCGTCCTTTCAGTATCAACAATTTCTTTATCATGATTTTATTATTTAAAATATAGGAGATCGATAATTGGTTTAGGCTTAGAAAAACTATAAATATATTCATTTTTAGAGAGATGTGCTCTCTCCACTAAGAAAATAGTTAGTGATCGATGGATCTAAAATGTAAAATTTGAGATAAGCCCACACCTCTAAGTTATGCTGTCCGATGCAGAGCAGACTGCTAGACGTTACGACTGAATTTTGAGTCTAGATGAAGTTCAGACAAAGCCTGAGCGAAAATAAACTTTCATCATCTAATTTTGCACAAATACTGTTTGCATTAAATAATTACATAAAATAACTAACTATTGATTAAACTATATTAATATCGATTAGATAATGACTGCACATTAGTTTATAAGTGATGTGCGTGTCTACACACATATATATTTGCATGCGTGTGCACACTTGGATGTGTGTGTATGTATACATGTGTGTGTTTTTGTGTGTGTGTGTGTATATGCATATATGTGTGTGTCTATATGTATATGTGTGCGTACGTATATGTATGTATTTGTGTGCTACACGTGTAAATATTTTGGGTAGAGCTTTAAAAATGAATCAAATACTTTTATAATTTATATAAATAACAAAACTTATATCAATCAAGTTTGTATTATGACAATAATTGGTTATTTGTATATCAAATATTTAAAAAAAAAAAATTAAGCACAACATTTATGAATAATATTACTTTCAATTTATAGTTAGTTATTTTGTGTTTGATTATAAAATTATTTTTGAATGCTAACACTATTAAAATAAATAATTAAGAATTTAATAAAGCTAAATTTCAAAGCACCGAGAAACTAAATAGTAATATTTACTTTCAAATAAGAAGATTTTTTTATTATTAATTAACTTCATATTTATATAATTTTAAAAAGATATAGAATAACAATTCAAGCATTGAAAATTTTGAAACTCAAAGCTCTACAATAAATAAACAAAGTACCCAGATGATTTTATTCTAAATGTATTTAATTTCGTCAAGTAAAAAATAAAACTATACTAAAAGCACTTATTTTCTATCGTTTCAAAAAAAAAAAGCTTAGCGTTCGAATGACACCTTGACGCTTATTTTCGTTGTATAAAAGCGTTGTTATAAAAAAGTGGGACATTAATATTGCAAAATAGGGCCTAGTTAGGTAGTGCCCGTAGCATTGCTACTAATTACCAATTGTTTTAACTCTTAAAGACAAACATAAAATGCAACTAGAGTGATTACATATCCTACTTACGCAAATGGGATACTAAATTTGGGGAGTCCTAGTTAGATTTAAATTAGTTTCTTTTAAAAGCAAAACTCAATACAAATATCATCTTACGCCTCCAATGTGTATGATACATAATATATATTTATATTTATATAATATACACATACATACATACACATGTATACATATCAGCTGTTGCTTGTAAAACTAATGTTCATAAATCATAAAATCTATTCTATTATAGTTCCTTTCCCACGTATTATAATTTAATGTTGAACTAAAATTAATAAAAAAAGGCTACATTAAATAATGACATTATATGATCGAATGTTCGGTACCGTCTTATCGTTATGGGGTTGTGCTAGTAAATCGATCCAAGATGAATAAATGGTGTAAATTGATTTAGACATTCAGTTAAATATACTCATAAGTAACGGTATTCAACATAACTCATAAAGAAGTAGAGTCTGGAATCAATCCAAGTTGTAGTTAAATATCAAATCAGTTGGATCTAAGTTGACTAAGGATACAGATAATGAAGAAAAACTTCAAGAACATGGTACCATGTCTGAACATGAGAAGCATATGCCAGTAAATAGTTGGGAATCACATGTACATTCATTACGTATAATATAATTATAATTTGATTGTAGCCAATACGATTGCTCAGGAATTACGAAAGCTTTGGCTAGAAATTAGGTAATATGTTGGATATACATAGACATTATTTGTGAGCCACATTCCAACTTGTATGATAAGATCATCCCAAATGATCCCGTAGGAAGCATTGAGTTGTTTCGAACTAGGCACCTTTGGTACTTTCTATCCCATCGTCAGAAAAACCTCGGTAATCAACCACTTTTCCTATCATCTCCGACGGCACTTAAAGGATAATACTAGGGAAAGTCGTCTGCATTTTTTCGAATTTCCACGCTACTCTAATGGCAATTCAAACGTTGACAAAAGAAATGAGTTGGAATTTCCTTTATCTTTTTAAGTGATCATATGTAAAATAAAAAAATAAAAAAACATTTATGCTATAAACGGTTTTCAAAACCGTTCATAGTATAAACAAAAGGAATTTTAGAAGACGTTTAGGTTCATAAATAGGATTTTAGTTAGCCATTAAGTTGTTTTTATAAAATTATTTATACACATGCCTTTTAAGTTGATAAATAGAGTTTTAGTTAGTTTTTATAAAATTATATGTGGGTAAGTCTCTATATATATATATATATATATATATATATATATATATATATATATATATATATATATATAGACACACATATGTACACACATAGACATACATATACACATTTGTGTGTGTATGTGTACATACATACACATATGTGTATATGTATGTATGTGTGTGTATACACACACATACACACGTATAATTATATATATATATATATATATATATATAATGTTACTCAAATTTAAAAAATCAATACTAATAGGATGATCTATCATTTAATAAAGCCCAAAACAAATCCACAAACACACATTCAAGTATAGAAACTAGAACATGAAAGTACTTAATTAGTAATACATGTATGATCGATTTCATCCTAGAGGGGGGGAGAGGGTGAATAGGGTGATACTATTAATTATAGAATTTAATGCGGAAGTATATAAAATAATTGCAGCACTGATAATAGCATAATAATAGCAGCACAGATAATCGCAGAATATTAAAAGCAGAAATAAAACAACACAGATTTACCCAGCTTCGACAAAACCCTGCCTACGTGCTGCCTCCAAGGTTTCTACTGAAAATTAAGTAGTCAGACGCTTACACACGTAAATTCGCGACACCCTCTATCGACTAACCTAACTCTACGTTCAAAAGCATGCCACAACTTAGTCACTGAGTTGCGAATTCTCGAACAACACCACCGTAGTTCGTCCTCTAGTCACACGGCTAGAATTTACAAAAGTTTAAAAAAGAAATACAAATTAAAAACAACTTAAAACAATAAAAACCTTAATTTAAATAATTTAATGCCCAAATACTAATTTAAAGAAGCTGACCCAAAATAAAAAGAGTATCTCTCTTTTGATTTATTTTATCGGCCCTCTTTCCTTTGCATTAAAAAATGGCTGCTTCCTTTTTGCTCGTTCGTTCCTTTTTGAGAAAATTAGGGTTTCACTTTCCTATGAAGCCGCCGCTTGGTCGTATTGATTGCTGATGCTTCGAATTCTTTCTTCGATGGATTAATCTGTTCACGGCTGCTTCAATCAAGTCGAGTTCGATTGTTGCGTGAATTGGAACGTGAATGCCTTTTACTGCTTATTGATTATTCTTGACTTTGATTCGAGTTGAATGATATTTCCCTCTCTGTTGTTGCTTGAACTCGAATACCACTTAATGCCGATGATGACTAGGTTTAAATAGGATTTAATTCCCTTGATTTCCGTTCGAATTGAATTCGTCTGATAATTTATTTTGTCGTTTGATTTTTCTTGAGTGTATACGATTTGTTTAAACTTGTTCAATTCGTATATTTTCCTGATTGCTTGATCACCACGGCTTTGATTTGCTTTGGAATTTTATTCCGTTCTTTTCTCTGTTTATCGTTCGAATATATTCTTTGCTGGCAACAACGAATTCTTTAAACTGCTTTGACTCATGACTTGATTATTTTGAAATTTCTGACTTTGATAGAAATGGAGTTTGACTTGATCGTTGACGTATATTACTGCTTCCTTTTGAAGCTTGTCTGCACTTGATTACTGTCACTGTTCAGTTGCTTGTATTGACTGGCTCGATAATTTATGTTGCATATATATATATATATATATGTATATATGTATATATATGTATATATGTGTATATATATATATGTTTCTTTATACTTTGTACTGTCCTGATATTGTGCACTGCCCATATGTGTTCATTTGTATGCCTATGCACTTGGTTGATTGCACAGTCTACTTTGCTTATGCTGATTCAACCTGCTACTATTTCATCGTTATATGTGTATGTGTGTGTGTATGCATGTTTGGTTTTCCTGTACACTTTGTTGTTGAGCCTGATCTCTGTGTTGATGTTCATGCAAAAAGTATTGTACTCATGTTCTTATACTCTTATGGTTGCACTTATGGTCTGCACTCGTATTCGCATGCTTTAAGTCTTGATTGATTGAGTTGAACCTGCATGCTTCATGTAGTCTGCTTGAAGTTGCCTCTGGTCATTTTCTTGAATTTGAACACTCGAGCTGTTCGCTTTTTTGTGAGCTAGTCATTTCCACTTGTATACATACGTACATTTATGTATGTATATATGTTGTTGTGATCATTTGCCTTGTATACTTGGTACTTGGATTTATTTCATGCCTCATTGTTTTCAAAACAGTTTGCAGTTATGTTTTGGCACTGGTTTGAGTCATGTGTACTATTCATTTGCCTTTTGAGTTGACCCATTTGAATGTCGAGGCTGTGTTGCTTGAGAACTTTGTACTCGACAATTTTGTGATGTTATTTGTATCGCACCCGAGTTGAATCCAGCCGGCTCGGGTTTGACTTTGTGCTCACCTGTCCCTGCAGTTTTATCCAGTGTATATCGGTGTGCACGGCCTTGTGGCATGTACAGTGATATATTGTGCATGTCACAAGTTGTTCGTGTTTGATGGATTCAAAATTGAATGATGACAAACAACCCAAATAACCGAGGCAAATAATATTTTCAAAATACATTTTATTTTACACTGCAAAAATATTTCTTTTTCAATTTTACCGCTTCAGTGTGTATTTTGTAGAATACTCAGACGCTGGATTCAGACTGGAATAGATTGAAGATAAATACGAGTGAATTAGTGAAATGTACCGAGGTGAACATTGTAAAAGGGAAATTGTGATGTAATCAAAATTGTATTGTAATTGAAATTGTGTATATATAGTGAGAGCTCAAATTTGTACTATTCAAAATTGTAATAAAATATTTGTTTGAATAAAATATCTGTTTGAATTTTAAATTTTCAAATTCTCCACCATAATCTCTTCGTTAGGTCCAAACAAATTCATATGAACTAGTTCAAGAACTCTAGAAGTGCTTACTTTGTTCTTGACATGAAACGATGATTTTTTAAGTTTTCCCATAGTACATGCTTTACATAAAATTTCTATTTCAAAATCATGTGATGGCAAACCTATTACCAAATCTTTTCTTTTCAATTGGTTTAACAGATTCATGCTAGCATGCCCTAATCGTCTATGCCATAAATTTACTTCTACATCCTCAGCTACCAAACATTTTGAAAGAGTGCGATCATCAAAAGATAGAGAGTATATATTACCTTTCCTCTTACCTGAAAATAAGATTTCTTTTGATGATTGGTCAACAATTTTGCATAAGTCAGAATCAAAAGCAACATTCATTCCTTTATCACATAACTGACTAATTGAGATCAGATTATGGTGTAGATTTTTCAACATATAATACGTCGTTTAAGGTAAACTTACCATTACATATTTTATACCAATAATCTTGCATTTCTCATTGTCGCCCATAGTGACTCTCCCACCTTTGTGTTTTTCTAGGCTAAGAAACTTTGACTTGTCACCTGTCATGTGCCTGGAGCAACCGGAATTTGAATACCATTCTTGTTGTTCCTTAGCCTGCCAACACACCTCATTTGGTTCTTCACTTTCACTGTCATTTGTTTCTCCTGAGAAACAATTATTATATTCATTACTAAGTCCTTCATGACGAGATTGGGAGGTTCCTTCATGAACTGCTTCAAGTGTGTACCAGATTTCCTTCGCAGTTAAACAATGTGAAATGCAATTAAATTCAATTTGGTCCAAAGAACAAATAATAGCATTCATAGCCTTGATATTAGCCGTTAGCAGTTTAATTTTAGAATTTGTTCATTGATTCATATATTTTTCTATTTCTTGATTATCTATCATAATTGTTGGTGTCCTATAGCCCGTTTCAACAATATTCCAAGCACTAATGGTTTTCAGAAAAAATTTCATTCTATTTTTCCAGCTGGTATATTCACCATTGAACATTGGTGATCTAATTATGGATTGACCCTCAGGAAAAGCATTATTAAAAGAATCCATTTAAAAAAAATCAAACTTTTAAAACAAAAATTAGATTTTGAAATATCAAAATTTTAAAATAAAACTGACTTCTATTCCTAGCTCTGATACCACTTGTAGGATCGATTTCACCTTAGAGGGGGATAATAGGGTGATACTATTAAATATAAAAATTTAATGCGGAAGCATATAAAATAATTGCAGCACTAATAATAGCAGAATAATAGCAGCATAGATAATCTAGAATATTAAAAGCAGAAATAGAACGACACATATTTACCCAACTTTGGCAAAACCCTGTCTACGTGATGCCCCCAAGGTTTCTACTAGAAATTAAGTAGTCAGATGCTTACACACGTAAAATCATGACACTTGCTATCGACTAACCTAACTCTACACTCAGAACCCTGCCACAACTCAGGCACTGAGTTTCGAATTCTCGAACTACACCACCGTTGTTCGTCCCCTAGTCACACGACTAGAATTTACAAAAGTTAAAAAAGAAATACAAATTAAAAACAACTTAAAACAATAAAAGCCCTAATTTAAATAATTTAAAGCCCAAATACTAGAGTACCACTCTTTTGATTTATATTATCGGCCCTCTTTCCTTTGCATTAAAAAACGGATGCTTCCTTTCTGCTCGTTCGTTCCTTTATGAGAAAATTAGGGTTTTGCTTTTCTTTGAAGCCGTCGCTTGGTCGTGTTGATTGTTGATGCTTCGAATTCTTTCTTCGATAGATTAATCTGTTCACGGCTACTTCAATCAACTCGAGTTCGATTGTTGCGTGAATTGGTACGTGAATGCCTTTTACTAATTATTGATTATTCTCAACTTTGATTCGAGCTGAATGATATTTTCCTCTCTGTTGTTTCTTGAATTCGAATACCTCTTAATGCCGATGATGATTGGGTTTAAATAGGGTTTAATTCCCTTTATTTTCGATCGAATTGAATTCGCTTGATAATTTACTCTACCGTTCGATTTTGCCTGAGTGTATATGATTAGTTTAGACCTTTTCAGTTCGTATATTTTCTTGATTGCTTGATCACCACGGCTTTGATTTGCTTTGGAATTTTATTCCATTCTTTTCTCTATTTATCGTTCGAATATATTCTTTGCTGGCAACAACGAATTCTTTAAACTGCTTTGACTCATAACTTGATTATTTTAAAATTTCTGTCTTTGATAAAAATGGAGTTCAACTTGATCATTGACGTATATTACTTGTTCCTTTTGTAGCTTGTTTGCACTTGATTACTGTAACTGTTTAGTTGCTTGTATTGATTGGTTCGATAATTTATTGTTGCATTTCATATATATATATATATATATATATATATATATATTTCTTTATACTTTGTACTGTCCTAGTATGGTGCACTACCCATATGTATTCATTTGTATGCCTATGCACTTGGTTGATTGCGCAGTCCACTTTGCTTATGCTGATTCAATATGCTACTATTTCATCGATATATATATATATATATATATATATATATATATATATATATCCGTGTGTGTGTGCGTGCATGTCTGGTTTCCTATACATTTTGTTGTTGAGCCCGGTCTATGTTTTGGTGTTCACACAAAAAGTATTGCGTTCATGTTCTTGTGCACTTATGGTTGCGCTTATGGTCTGCACTTGTATTCGCATGCTTTAATTCTTGATTGATTGAGTTGAACCTGCATGCTTCATGTAGTCTGCTTGAAGTTGCCTCTAGTCATTTTCTTGAATCTGAACACTCGAGTTGTTTGCATTTTTGTGAGCTAGTCATTTCCACTTGTATACATACATACATTTATGTATGTATATATGTTGTTGTGATCATTTGCTGTGTACACTTGGTGCCTACATTTATTTCATGCCTCGTTGTTTTTAAAAACAATTTGCAGTTATGTTTTGGCACTGATTTGAGTCATGTGTACTATTCATTTGCCTTTTGAGTTGACCCATTTGAGTGTGGAGGCTGTGTTGCTTGAGAACTTTGTACTCGACAATTTTGTGATGTTAGTTGTATCCCACCTGAGTTGAATCCAGCCTCAGCTCGGGTTTAACCTTGTGCTCACCTGTCCCTACAGTTTTATCAAGTGTACCAGTGTGCACGGTCTTGTGGCACGTACAGTGATACACTATGCATGTCACAAGTTGTTCGTGTTTGGTGAATTCAAAATTAAGTGATGACGAACAACCCAAATAACTGAGGCAAATAATATTTTCAAAATACATTTTATTTTACATTGCAAAAATATTTCTTTTCAATTTTACTGCTTCAATGTGTATTTTGCAGATAACTCAGATGCTGGATTCAAACTAAAATAGATTTAAAGATAAATACGTGTGAATGAGTGAAATGTAGTGAGGTGAACATTGTAAAAGGGAAATTGTGATGTAATCAAAATTATATTGTAATTGAAATTGTGTATATTTAGTGAGAGCTCAAATTTGTACTATTCAAAATTGTAATAAAATATCTGTTTGAATAAAATATCTGTTTGAATTTTAAATTCTGTGTTATTATTTTACTGAGCAAATATTTATTTAATTGTGTGAAAATACAATAACAAATACATTTAAATGAATAAATATATATTTTTATTATCATCAAACAAAAATCATATACTAGCATATTCAACAATACAAACAATGTTGTTGATGTTCTTTAACATTTCAAAACTTCTCTCTTCATTTTGATACTTTTGTCATTGCGCCCTTAGAATGCTACGTTTTCTTGCCAAAATGTAGTCCAAAACTCCCTAGATAAACGGGAAACATTTTTTGCTAAATACTCTTTCTCTTCTTTATCCCGTGAACATCTTTCACGGACCTTCTGCAGTTCAGTATTTTCTCTTAGAGCTCTACTTTTGTCTGCATCTTATTGAACCTGCGCTTCCAAGATCTTTAACTTCTGCTCCTTCATCCTCAAACATTCCTTTTTTATAAGGAATATTTAATTGAAATATCACTTAGCAGTGTATTTAGCTTGTCACTAGCCACTGCCAAGTCACTTGTTTCATTATTTCTCAACAACCATCTCTTGCTTGATTATATTCTTTCAGGTAGATTTGCAACTCCACTGTACAACATTTCTGATGTAGGAGTCAACGGATTGTTATTGTTCCCCTCCGCATCTACTGACATCGGAGATTCATTTAAATGGCCAGGGGATGAATCCATCGAGTGTCTTAAAGACACATTTCTTAAATTAAATTCTTTGGTATCTCCCTCACCAACATCCTCTTCTTCATTGATAGTTGTCCAATGCGGCCTCATATGGAGAATTTCAAATGATTTATGAGTCTTGAAATCACTATTATAAGTATCACGATATATTTTATGATAATCGTCTTTCATGTATTTAAACGACTGTCCACTCCTTAGTATGTCTCCTCTTTGTGCTATAATACTATTATATTTAGTATGCACAGTATTCAAGTTATACGATGTTGTCTTTATGCTCTCAAACGATAGATTTTTTCGGCATTTTGAGCCTTGGTCGTAGTTCTAATTATTCTCAAATAAAAGAACCTTCCACCCGAATGTCCTGATGAAACTTCAGATGCATTGACCCATGCATTGGCCAACACCTTATAGTCTTGTGTTCCCATGTCTTATTAGTATCAATGCTTGTATCAACAAAACCACCAAATTAAGGATTCTTAGGCTCTCTTTTATTATAAAATTTTTTCCTTGCCTTTCCCCTTGTCGCTTATAGCAGTACCTGAAGGGGTCTCTTGAATTGTTTATGTAGTAGGAGTTATCGGTTATGAACCAAACATGTTCAGATTTAAAGGGATTTGATTGAGAAGGTTACCAAACTGTTGTGCAGAATAGTTCAGTAAGTAGTTGATTTTGTCATGAGTAAGGAATTGTGTCGGTGTAACTTGTAAAGCTTTAGACTGCGATAGCAAATCAGTAAAGTTTATGAGACTAACACAATACAAGTTCATTTCAAGGACATTGCTATTGTTTGAGTTTATCATTCGTTTGTTCCTCTATTTAGTAGAGATATATTTGTTTGAGTATGAAGACTGTATACAATATGTTATACACCATGTATATAATGAATTTGATGCAATTGATTTTTGCAATGTTTAATCTTATCAGCTGATTTTTGTAGTATCTTGTTTTATCGGCTGATTTTTGCAGGGTTTAGTCTTACCAGCTGATTTTTGCAGTGTCCGATCTTATCAACTTTGAGAAGAAATATTGTTGTTGTTTTGTAATATCATTTAATTATTTTTTGCATCAACTAGTCTTATCAACTTTTTATATAGAAATTGTTTGTTTGCTTAAAATCATTCATCTGCTTTTTGCATTGACTAGTCTTATCAACTTTATACACAAATTGTTTGTTTGCTCTTTAATATCATTCAACTTTTTTTTTACATTGACTAGTCTTATCAACTTTATACAGAAATTTTTTGTTTGCTTTATAGTCTTTCATCTTTTTTCGGCATTGACTAGTCTTATCAACTTTATACATAAATTTGTTAACATTGTGTTTCTTTGCTCTTTAATATCATTTCTACTGTACATTTGAATGTAAATGCTATTTTGAGCTATTAAATTTCACTATGAAAAATGAAGCATGAACTTTAATGGATTACTAAGTATTGATATAAGCATATATTCAGGCATATATAGCCTTCACATGGAAGAAGAGGTTGATCAAGATTTTTGAGTTACGGTCAATGAAGCATACACCAATTATTCAAAAATGTAGATTAATACGGAGGATTCTGGACACTAGAAGTATGTTTGTAATATTTAGTAGGTCATGTAGGAGATACCGTAAAATAATTATTGAGGTGAAAGAGGAGGACATTATTCAGCTATCCTGATTCAACCTACAACTCATGTTACATCATTGAATATCATACAAGCTTTGTTGGGCACGATGCATGCAAGCTATGGAACAACCATATGTTGCAATTTGAGTAACAACCTTAAGAGTGATTGTTAAGTGTAATATCTATTTATCTCTATTTGTATTCTATAATTTTTGTATGAGCTATTTATTGAAATATTATTCTCTATTCGAAGAAACCTAGAACAGTACTGAAAATGGTGATATAATGTCATACAACGTCATCTTACATTATCAAATATAAACACTATTAACCCTAATGGCTTAATTTTTTCAACTAATATTTATCCCATGAAGTTGATTGTGAAGTCTACTTATTATATTTTGCCATCTAACAGATTGGTTTTGCAACATTCTTAGCTGATACTCTAATTCGTTAGTGTAGTCGGTGGCTCGTTGAGGAAAATGATCGTTAATCCACTTCCAGAAGCCACAACCTCTTGGATACATGTGGCATTTGAAATGATGACGACCAATATCATTTTCTCTTTGAATGACATCTTCTATAGCTTAGTATCCACATTCACATATTATACTATGTGAGTCAACTTCTTACTCAAGTTTCGAAAGGATGATTCGTTGTTGTAGATGCCTTGAGTTGCATCTTCGATGTCATCCTAGTCTTTCTTCATGATGTTTCTGTTCTCTCACTTGTCTTTGAAGTTCTTCTTGTTATCGTTCATGCTCTTGAAAATATTCATGGTGTCTATCTTGCATTTCAATATAGAAATCAATATCAGTTTCTAGTGTTGATGGATTGAAAGGCATCGGGTGCTCAAGAGGACCTTCATAGTCGTATGATGAAGGGACAGAAATGCGACTATGATCAACCATTGTTGAAAAAATTTATGTTGCTGCAAAATAGTATGGGGAGATGTTATTTATAGTGAATATACTCACACATACTTTAAATAAAGGTGATTGAATACTAAAGTAGCTAAAAATTGCATGGCTAGAAGATATATTAATGATACATAGCACTGTCCATAAAGGATATTGGACATTACCATATCAAAAAAGCTATAAGTTGAATTGACTAAACAATACAAGACATGTTAATTAAATTGGTCGCTATCCATAAAGGTTATTGAACGCTACAGTAGAGGAAATATAATTTTTGAATGCCAATAAATAATATTTCATATTGTTGCACAACGTAAACTATACAATAACCATTATCCAATAAATTACACGATATAATAAAATAGTACATACCTAACACATTGAATCACATCAACAATTTTCCTTCAAATGCCACAAATGCTCAACCAGATCATCCTAAAAATTTCATGTATTTATCTAGATCTTTTTTTTGCAAACGTCTCGAGAAAACCTCAATAATGTTTGGATCTCTCTCAGCAACAACTGTTGCTGTGTTATCCGGATTGTAGCCTAAATAAGATGTAAACATGCATCTTTCTTCTTCAGTGATCATATTATGTAGTGTAACACATGCTCACATAGCATTGCTTAATTTTTTTTGGCTTACACTATTTAATAGGATTTTTTTACAATGACAAGTCTTGCGTGTAATACCCCAAAAACATGCTCTACATCTTTTCTTCTAGCTTCTTGTCTTTTAGCATAATAATTCTATTTCTTTGTTTTTGGATATGAATTTTTTTAGACTAGGGTACCCCAGCGATGGATATATTTTATTCGCTAAATAATATCTAATGTCATAGGAATTTCCAGCAATACTAAAATTGCATGTAGGGCCATATCCATGTGTGAGATTTTTAAATACACATGATTGGTGTAACATGTTAATATCATTCACGGATCCAGGACATCCGAAGTACACATGCCAAAACTAAAGATCATGTAAGGAAACTACTTCTAGTACCATTATAACTTCGGGATAATGACCAATAAATTGACCGTGCGAAGCTTTGGGGTCAATTTTTCCATTCTCAGTGCATACTGCCGAGACAACCTAATATTCTGGGAAAACCTCTTTTCGCCTTTTATTTTTTCAGTTTATTGACATCACTTTGCATTTGAGATTGCAAATATTCATCATCATACAATTCAGTAATAGCTATACAAAACCATTATGGACTTAATTGTATGGTACTCCAACCCATTCGAACCACCTCGTCAAATGCATCAGGGGCTATCCCATAAGCTATAACATGTAATGCTCATATAATTTTTTGATAATGTAAACATTCTAAGGTCTGAGCATTGTTATGTTTTTGAATAAAATAATTATCATGTCCAACAACTCCATTAAAAATATGTAAGAGTATATTCTTACTCATTTGGAATTGGCGATGAAAATCTTTATGGTCATAGGTATAAGGGACATTGAAATAGTCTTTAAGTAATTTAGCAGTTCCACCTTTATGATAATGTATCTTTCTTTTATCTGTACAGCCAAATACACTTCCACCATGAGATCTAAGATTATATCCTTTGATTATGAATGTTTAAATTCTTTATTGGTGAACGATCACCGCTCGCATAATTAGCTCTAGCTCATCAGAATCAGTAGTGGTTTATGATGATAAATGAAGAAAATCATCATCTTCATCAAATCAGTTTGACTATCCTTCATTTCATTTTTGCTATTGTTGATTGACCCTCTGAACTTCGGATTTTCATTTTCAACTTTTTCACCACTAAAGTTATACTGTGACATTTTTTAGTTGTTAACATGTTTGATTAAATGAGTATGAATTAAAGAATAAATTTATAGAAAACAATATAGTCATTTATAGCCATTGTAGCAAAAAAGTCACATGGTGTTCTTTGGAGTTTTGAATAAAAATATAAATTCAAAAATAAATTTAAACGGCAAAATGAAAACCTTTTTCGTTAATGCTAAAATGAAATCTATCTAAGCTATAAACGACAAACAAAAAATGGTTTATAGCCTGTTTTAGGTTTATGTATGTATGTATATATAACCTAGAGCAAAATATATATATGCATATGAACAAGTTACATGCATATAGAAATAGACAATCAAAAATATATATACCATTTACCAATGCTATATTTGAGTATATATGACAACTCACAAGCATACGTAACAACATAAATATGCATATATAACATCCATAGACAAATTTCAAACCATGAAATCATTGCTAAAATTAAACAATCACTAAAAATCTTCCAAAGCTTGTGTTCTATTTGCCTTTCCACTCTTACTTTCTTTCCCTTCGAATAAACATGTCATTTTTCTAACAATTCCACCATTCTTCTTCTAACCTTCAACTTTCTCCTTCTTGCATTTTGAACTTGTATATAATAATCAAAAATATAACTAAATATAAATAATCACTTTTGATTTTGAATATAAATTATAACACATACTCGAGTTGAAGATGAAGTTGTTGGAATTCTAAATTTAACCTCATATCTACTGCTTATGATTGCATTTTTTCATTATCATCATTGCATTCATTGTCACTGTCATCGTCATCGTCGCCTTCGTCATCGTCGTCTTCATTGTCGTCACTGCCTTGAATTTGATAAAAAAAATTCCTTTTTTTCTAGATTTCAGTCGATCTGATGCTTTTGTTACAAGACACAACTTGGGTTCCCTTTTAAACTCCATGTTCTGCATAAAAAAGGCCAAGTAACATAAATTTACAATAGAAAATAGAGGACTGTTCAACGTATTTGGAATTAGGTATTATTAACTTACAAAATCTTTTGCCATGTCATTTATGCTTCGCAACCCATCCTTGTAATACTGCGATTCTTGAAGAATAAAATACCGCATACCTGTTCATCTCCCATAAACCATCAATTGAATAGTGAGACGGGACTGGGGATATGTCAACCAAATGAAGGATAGGTATCGGATCTCGCCTATCTATAGCATATACTAACCAGGATCTTCTACTCAATCTGCTTGCTCGTGTGAGGGATAAAACTTTGATGAATAATTAACTTATGAATACATAATAAAAGGCGCTTGAATACTTGACACAAGAGAAAAAGGGTAATCTATATTTCCAATAAGAACTGCGACATCTAATAATAGACCGACATCTTTTGCAATTAGCTTCCAATATGTGTTGTAGTCTACGTCTTGTCCATGATAGACATACTGTTGTCAGTCATCTTGATATAGCTCATTTTTCATATTTGCATAGCTACCATATGTCATTCTACAAGTCATGAGTAGAGTATGATCTAATGTGATAGGTATAAGGCCGGTCAACTCCCACAATCAATGCACTACTAGGAATAAAAAATAAAATTATCTTGTAGGAACAAGGAGAGACAATTGTTTCATCGGTAAGTTATGAGCAACCGAAAACTCATTTAGTTCAGATGCGATTAAGGTGTTCCATGGATTCCAATTTATACGACTGATCTAATGATGATCGATATGATAATCGTAGGATGGAAAACAAATGAGCTGTAGTTGCATATGTTTTGGCTTTATTTCCTTTTTCCCACGCTTTTAGTCTTGGATAAGATGACTACTTCACACTTTATTTTACAATATAGCTGCAGACAGTCATATACTCGTAGAACCAGTACTATAGATAAAAAATATTATTATTTTAAACAAATGAATAATTCAACAAGTAGCATATAACACCTCAAGTACACAGTAAGTTAACGTACCTGCAAAAACTCGACGGATCCAGTGATATGACCTCCATTGGTCAAATCTAGACTTTGCTATAAATATTTTAGAATAGCTGAACCATAATCATATTATTGAGCTACTTCCAAATCCATAATGTCTCCAAATACCCAAGATTGGTTATATCATTTGTTGTTGTGAAAAAAGAGTCCCCATCATGTACAATGCAAAATTCTAGCAAAGTGATCCAAATTATTCAAATTTTGCATTATATAATCATCAACAAAATATTTAACTAGATAGGATAAAGCGACATTTCACATCTTGATATTGATCTCGACAACTAGTGGTAAAACTACACTAGCATTGCAAAACCAATTCCAAATCTCATCATATCATAGCTGAGTGTAGTAAACCCCATAAGTATAAGAGGTAATATGGTAAAATCTAACGGTGTAAAACCAATATCAGCATTTGAAAATAAAAATGTATGTGTTGTTGGCCACCAACGCTTGACTATAACATGAATACATCTATTACCTAAAAAAATTAACTCGATATCCATAAATCTACTAAATATCTTAACTACTGGCTCTTTAATCTGTAGATGTACATTTATTCTCTTCCACCATTTCAACATTGTTGTGAAAGCTCCATGATATCTCATTCTATCGCAGTTCTATTTACAATACAGTTTTAATGTAAATTAGTAATATATAAAAAGAAATTAAGGCATTAATAAATTTTAACGATAATAAACGATATATTATGAGCTATTTTCCATCCACGAAAATGTGATGAATGCCTTCTCGAAGCATTGTGACAAACCTAAATGAGAATGTCAGTGAAATCGCATTCGATATACCCACTCTAAATCCTTTGTCATCGCCATCGAAAGCTCTTCTACTCCTTTTTGATGTTTTCCTTCTACGCACAAAGGCTTCATTTACATTCTGCATCTTCAAAACTACAAAATCTTGTCCTCCTTTGACTGAATTTTTTTCTATTTCCTCCAAAATTCTTTCCTCCAAAATTCAACTAAAATCAAAATTTAAATATACCCACTGGAAAATCAAGCCATTCTCCTCCTTTCACTCAATTTTTATGATTTTGACCGATAATTGTAAAATGCCTAATTTCTTGTTTTTACAGTCATTTCATAAATATAATAAAACATTGCATCCTCCCACTTGATTGCTGGAAAAGTGGGAGGAATCAACGTTTTTAATTTCCTCCCCCGCACTGATTTCCCATCCCCTGCTAAAGATGCTCTAAGTAGTGTTAGACTTGATTGAGTTTTCAAAATTTATATGTGAAATGACTAGGGAGAGATGAAGTATTTGGAAAATCATAGTCATTTCAATTAATTAGAGAAGGAGCGGAGTGAAGATAAATTTTGGTATTTCTCAAAAAAGGGGAAAATAATTATTTTCATTTTTGTATATTAAAACCATTTTATAAATTGATCATTTCTGAATCAAACACTATTATACCCGTTACTTCAGCTTTTCATGCATTCAATAAATTTATTTTTCAATACTCTTATTCCAAATCTACAAGCATCTCTTCATAAAACTTAATGGCTTCACAACAAAACCTCCATCGTTAAGGAAGACTGGAACCTTCTATGGTTGTTGTTAGTAGCAGATAAACCCACATTCAATAAGAACAATATATTTCGTTAGACCACCACATCGACCAATATTTAGGTCAAACTCAACAACTAGCATCCATATGTTTTTGGGAAAAAATTGGAAGCACTAAGCATATTCTATAACTATTTTATTTCGTTCATATATTTTACAATTAAGTAACTACAAAAATTAGTAGCCTCATGATATCCAACGTCGTACAGCTTTGGTTGGGATTATTAATTTAATAGAATGCAATTGAGAGCTTACTGATGTATTGAGTTTGCTTGGTTTCCATTACTCTTTTTGGATTCAAAGGTCGATGAATGATGATCAACATTGATGTTTAATCGTAGTTGGGTGCGGTGGAAAACGACAAACATATTTCATTTTAGTTTTGGTAAGTTAGATTTGATGCCACTTGTTTTTTATATGTTGACTAGAACTATTATTGGTTCAGAACCTCCATTGTCATTTTCTACTTATTGGAATTCATTTTCTACATAGTGTAATTCCAAAGATAAGGTGATTTTTAACCTCTATAGAATTATAAACTTCAATTTAGAAACTACAGTAAATCCTAATTCTTTTCCGAATTGCCGACTTTTTTCCTTTTTAGCATCAAATTTTTATTTTATGAATTACAACTTACGATAAAGCCAAAGTATTGCCTAAGGACAATTATGTAATTTGATTATGCAACTAACGCTTATAGTGAACCTTGTTCGGTATTAACTATGATATTATCATAGCATTGAGCCTTGATCGAATTAATTTGTAATTGTTGTATTTATCAACATATTTTAGTTTAGCAAGGGTCGAGTGCACAACAGCGAGTCACACAAATTTAGTTATAAACATATTTCTAAATCATTTATAATTATTATAAATTGAAATAGAGGAAATTAATCTAAATTATATATTATTTTTGGGGGATTTTAATTATTACCAAATGAATTACAATTAAACAAAATAAAATATAAAATGTTAATTTTTTTATAGTTAATTAAATAGGCTAAAACGATAATTTCGTAAATATTATATATTAATAATGTGGGCAAATATATACACACACATATTTGGCCATATTATTATTATATAATATTAATGAAATTATTATTATTGTGTGTGTGAGTGATAGCTCCCCTATTCATAATTGACCAGTATACATAGGTTTTATGTGTGCTATAATTGGATTATTAGGTAAAAGGTTGTTGAGAGATAAGGTTAGATATTTTACATGTTTAGCCTTATTAGTCCTGTAATAGAAAAGTTTTTTTCTTTGATTATGACATACAATCTCAATATTTTAATATCTCCGTTGGAGAGAGATAAAGCCAATAGTTAGGTTATGCAAATCAACGTAAAAGGACAAAGTAAGAGTTATCGAAATAGGTAATCACTTGCAACTCAACGAGTAATCAACCGACATTACTCATCAAGGAAAAAAACTCATAATCTAATTATTTATTTACACTATTGTTGTCATAATATTTTCGACCTAAAAATAAATAAAATAAATTTTGAAATTCTATTAGTTGTTTTAATATATATATATATATATATATATATATGTATGTATGTATGTATTTTAGTATGTGTGTGTGTTAAACAAAAAATATATCTAAAAAGAAACTCTCAATCTTGCTGTAAGATTAGTTTCTGATTTTTGTTAATTTCGAATACTGGTAATTATATATACCCACCTCAATTGAGTGTTTCATCTAATATATATATATATATATATATATATATATATAATATGTATGTTTGTACACGTATATATTAAATAAATATAATTTTATGATTCGGAAAATTACTATATAGTTTTGCAAATTGTAAGATAATTTTGCTTGAATTTTATTATCATTATTTAAATTGTTATGAATTTTTGAAATAATGATATATATATATATTATGAATTTAAGTAATAGACAGAAATAAATGAAATATTTTCATTTGGAAAATCTTAATAAGATGTATGCACATATAAATATTTTTAATTGAATTTTATTAAGGATATATTAATTGTTATAGAATTTTGAACTAGTCAAACATATTAAAATTCTTTTAAAATTAGTATAACAATCAAAAAATTATTTTCCAAGTTTAGATAAAATAAGACACCTTGCATAATAAAATTTGGTAATACCGAGAGAGTTAAGGGTATGTCCTTGGACAATTATGTAATTTGTTATACAATTTTAACTCTTTAACAAATCTTTTCGAAATAAAAGTATGATATTTTATTTTTGTTTCTATTATGCGTGATGGGGTGTGTGTGTATGATATAATAATGATTATGGGTGTTGCTCAATTTTCTCGTAGGTAGTTAATTGGCCAATAAAGACTGTCCGGTCCAATCGCCGGCCCAATTGATTTGACACCGAATCACTTAGGTCACTCCAAGCCCATGTTGGTCTTAAACCGACCTTTCTACTTAGCAAAGCACCAAGATGATACTCGGTCATCTCATCCTAAAGCAACCTTTACACTTCGACAATATCTAGACCAGGTCCGGGTCGGTCCCGACAGGTTCCTCCATATCAAACTACTTCTACCAATAATTGAAAGTCAATACAATTCGCCAAACATCACATCAGTATACGGATAGCTCCTACCCAATCCCAGCCCAATAGACAGCACATCAGGAAAGAATAAGCTTAACATGGTCCGTCTTTTATGTGTTTTTAGTACAGCCAACTCCAACCAGGAGCAAGGCTCCATCCCAGCCGCCTCGTGCTTGGTCATTAGTCATCTTCCAACATGGTCCTTTATAAGATTCCAAGTCTCTTCCATGTTCCTGACAGCTGGTTGGCCAGCTCAGTCACGTGAACACTCAAGTGAAAGGCAAAGCTGTCCATCCATCCATCCTAAACTTCGTAGTTGGGCGCTGGACTGATGTGGCTTATCATCAATGTTAAATGCACATTTATTGCAAGGCCATGGCGGGTATAGAGAGACAATGAGTACATTCTCATCCACTGCACATCTTCTAGCATACTTTACAACTGTCGACCATCCGCCTCTATAGTCATGTCAACAATCAAACATTTTTCTTGCCAGCTCTACAACGCGATCTCAACCGTCTGCCATCAATTTCAACTACTATAGATACCCCTTGCTTTGGAACTTCAAAGGGGTGGAACTCTCATTAAAACATTTAAGAATCCTGAAAACTATGTAAATTCAACGCTCCTAATACTACGTATGTCCATGAGATTACATAGCTTTGTTAGTCTTGAGTGCCCCATTTTTCTTATTAGTTTATTATAATTTCATGTAGTTGCAAGAGAAATATATAGTAAGATAATTCCATGGTGGAGTTAGGCAGCCTTATTGAACCACTCCATATCTTGTGTTATTAAATCTTCAGCCTTTTATTTTACTTCTCATTTTCTTTTTTTAAAGCCTAGTGATTAGCAACTAGCCTTTGCTTTTCTCAATGCATTCGAATCATTCCGAGGTTGGCTAGAAAACTAGTCAACGTTTTGGCACTAGAAGGAGGGTCTTCCCCTAAAAGCTCTTCCCTTTCCACACCTCTCAAATCCACAAGACCTGATCTGACTTGTTACTAAGGATAATCCTCCGTCATTTGAAGGTAACAACTCTAATGAGCACTAAAGCAATGAAAATACTCTATCCAGTGTTGTCCATCCTAATCTTGGCTCCAAAGAAGAAATTTAGCATGTTTTACTGCTATATCTGTCAAATATAGGTTAGCAGCTCCACAAAGTGGGTGACTTAAAGATGCAGATGGATGCTCAAGCCATGGTGAACTTTGTCCCACCAGCTCCTTCGATAGTTGATCTATTTGACATGCCCGCTCGCAAAGCCAGTCCTTCCCACGGTTATAATCTCTTGAAAACTACCATGGTCCATGAGAGGGTGGTGCCAAAAACTCTGCTAATGGACATCCCGATCCATCCTATAATGTACATCACGTGCATGTCTAGTGAAATTGATCTTGCTTGGTATGGCTTCACCTATTAGGCCAACCTACCATTTCCCCTTCAATAGAATGGCCGCCAACTCCTAATCGTCTGTGAACTTCTGTATTTGACTGTCTCAATGACGGTCCCCTGCCGTTAGTAAGGCACGCATGGCTTCCTCAACATATTCCCAATCCTATAGGGATGTGGCTTAGAACATGAAAAATCGAGGGTATGCCATGCATTCTAGATCCCCCTCTATGCGTAGGGGAGATCTCCAGCTCTTCCTTGTTCTTCTCCATCTCATAACCAATCTTCTACTCCACCTTAGCACTGGTTGAGACCTCAGCCTGTAGTTGGTCGGAACATCCTACAATAGGCTGGTGTTGGCTTCTGAGAAGAAATGCACATCCTTCACCTACATCTTAATAGAATGCAAACCCACAAGGCTGTGGACGAGACATTCTCATATGCTCGTTCTCCAATAATCTTGGACACTTACATCCATTGGCGTATGCTTTACCACCAATTGACAAGTATGATGGAAGTGCAGACCCCTCCGACAAACTCATGGCGTTCAACTTCATCAACCGTGTAGCTCTCTAGCTTCGAAAATGCTAGATCTTCCCCTCCACCCTTGCAGGATCGGCCTCCTTTCGATTTTTGCACCTGTGATCAAGTCGTATCCAGTCTTGGACCCAACCATGTGTGGACTTCAAGACTTTTTTCTTCATGTCTCGTACCCATATCACGTTGGCCAACATGCTAGGAAATATTAAGTAGGTTTACGGTCATATGTTAGCCACTTAAATGATGAGTCCACCAGGCTAGGGGAGCGGATGTGAGTAGCTTGGTCATGCTATATGCTCGGGGGTCAGGTACAAATCCAGGATGTGGAGAGAGCTTCAAAAATAGCCGACTTCATTCCTAACGGACTCCTATCAATGGGCCAATGTCATGATAAGGATGGAAGATATAGATCTTTCAGACAGTGACAGCGAGGCAAATCACCCTACCTAAATCGGCCCTCATAACAACAACAAACATGACAATGGCATTTTTCAAGTCGACATCAGAAGGTACCCAGAGGCCGACCCTCCCTACAAGTCTAGGTATCATAATTTACTCATACTTGAATAGGCATTGCCACCATCTACCTTGCTACCAGGAACCAAGCGCATTATCAAAGGCCTGCCACCATCAGAGATGGAAAGCAAGAGGAAACTCCTCGTAACGACAAGTATGTCAAGTTCCATCGAATCAATGACCATTCATTAATAGGCTGTTGAATGCTTAAGGATGAGATCAAAAGGCTCATCTGGGAAAGAGTACTTGTGGAATTTATTCAACATCAGGTCGAGCAAAGGGAAAACCATGAGCAATGGAAGAATCGGCCACCTTAGCCAAATAGCACCAAGATTCCAACAATCGTCGATGTCCTGACCCTATGCCGAGAACTGCATGTAGGTAGCAGCGGCTTCGAAGCCTATTCATGGTGTCAAAAAAGTGGGCACTACCAGGCAGGTTCACTTATTGGAGTCTCGGACACTCAAGGAGCTTCGATTGGAAACAGAGTGGCTGATTATCTTCAAGACCTAGGATAATGAAGCAAGGTCTACCCCCATCACGATCCCATGGTAGTTTCTTTTATCATGGCCAGTTCCAATGTTCATCAGGCTACCATGGATAGGGGTAGCTGGGTCAACGTCATGTTCAAGAACATCTTTGAAGCTCTTTGGCTTCTTGTGTCTAGCCTCACCCTATTTTCCTTGCCTCTTTTTGGATTTAAGTGTATGGACATTGTCCCAATGGCATAACCTCGCTCATAACAACGTTCGACCAAGATCTCCTCACTGCAATGATTCTTGTAAACTTTGTAGTAGTTGATTGTCCATCTTCTTATAACAGGTTAATAGGATGACCAATTCTTGTCAAGTTGGATGTCATCGTCTCCTACAACCGCCTCATCCTGAAGTTCCCCTTCTAAGACACGATAGAAGAAATTAGGCACCACCAATGAAAAGCAAGGTAATGTTACATAACTTCTCTCATGCAAGTAAAGAAGGGTGTTCTCATGCTGAAATAAGAACATCACCACCAATGATGTGTTTCTCAACAGATCCGGTCACAACACCAGAAAGGCAATTTCCTCACGGTTATAAGCGTGACAAAACTAATTTGTTACGGTTATAACCGTGAAAATAGGTACTGTGGGCAAATTCAGTCACACTTTTGCTCACGGTTATAACTGTGATAAAAATAGTAATTTCTCACGCTTATAACCGTTATAAATTTAGATATTATCACACTTATAACCGTGACAGAACAATATTTACTCACGATTATAATGGCGATAAAATGGTTATTACTAACGCTTATAACCGTGGAAAATTTAGATAGTACCACACTTGTAACCATGATAGAACAATAGTTTCTAACATTTATAACCATTACCAAAAAGGAAACTCTAACACTTATAACCGTGACAAATGCAAATTATGTCACAGTTATAACCATTACGAAAGGTTATTTTCTAACACTTATTACCATGATAACTAAAACAATATCAAACAAACTATATAGCACCAATATTTTATTACAGCTACGTAGCTATATAGTTGAACCATATCTTATTCAGCATCTAATAGTATTTCATTCAACTATATCTATACGAATTTATAATAATAGAAAACACGAAACTAAATTTCAAAACTAACATATCATTAAATTATAAAAAACATCAAACGTATGAAATAGTACATATCAAATTCTACAAAGTTCACTGTGACAACAATTTCCAAATTCTGATTGATCTCGCAAGGTTGCATGTCAATAATATTAATGACAATACTAACAGCCATACAACCATAGCCAAGTTACCTCTGGTACCAAGTCGATATTCATCAATATGCTCGGTATCAGAGTCAGTACTATCCCATGCACTTTTGAAATTTAAAACCCCTAGCTTTTGCATGTAATCGGCAACCTTGATCACTTCAAAAATTTCTGATAGTATTCCTCTCGATCTGCACATAAACAAAAAAGACCGTAGACTTATTTCCAACACTAATCAAAGAACATCATCAAAGAACATCATGAATTCAACAAAACATAAAGATTTCAGTAAGATATTCACGATCCTATCATATGTTAAAAGATTTGATTACAAGATAAATAGATTATGCTAATTAATCAACCTCTAAATGATGAACTAGTTCTTCACAACCATTGAAATTACATAACAGATGAGAAGGTGCATTGAGCATGCAACGCCTGTCAAAGTTTGTCGCATAAATAGATGAAATCATTATCAAGAACCATTTCTAATTTTTAATAAATTCTATGATAATATATAATTTAATAATGAATAATGCTTTAGGGTAATAAAGAATATACACACCTAGTTCTAGAAATTACCAAATTGATTCCCATCTGGATTCCGAAGTACACGATTAACTGACATTTCACACTAGTTATAAAGTCAAGCAATAAACACACGCATAAGTCAATAAGATCTGACTTCATTATATTGGGAATATTCAAATCGAATTACTTACCTAAAAAAGGGATGAGAATGCTTGAACTTTCAAGACTTTAAAAGCTCTATGAGCAAGTCTGTCTCTACGTTCTACTTCCCATACAGCAATATCACCAACATTTGTGACAATTAGATATAAACAAACATATAAGAGGATCATAATGCTAATAAATCATTCAATATGAATGCAGATGGTGGTACCACTCACCGATTGTACCACCAAACTGATAAAAAAAGAATTTGTTAGCTACACTTTCATCCAAAAATAATCAATCAATTACATGCAGTTATATTCCCAAATAGCATCCATTTTTTTAGCAAACCAATAAATTGCTAATATTTGAGATTAAACACATTTTTTAGCTACAATGTCTCACAAGAAACATCAGTTGCATAGGTACAAAACAAAGTACCAGAATTCAAAGAGGAACTCAAATTACCTTACATTCTGTGTGAAGTTCAGCATGCAGGATGACCATTTATTTGATAGTCGGGTCTTTTTTAGCTTTAATACTTATTTATATATTGATTAATTTGGCTATTAAGGGCATCCAACCATATCGCACATCTTCGTCTGTCTATCCATTGTTGTAGAAGTGATGCATAACTAATGTGCTCCACTCTTAGAATTTCACGAGCATTGATAAAATGAGCTTATGTGTAAACAGAGTTGAAAATTAGTTAACTAGTTTCGATAGAGTTTTCAGGTATAGGAATATTCTTGCAATTTAAATATATTAACACAAAATTTTCATTTATTGATGAACAAATTACCTAGTAAACAGTAATGATAGATAATTAAGAAGGTTTTTTTTATATATTATTTACTCAGTAACTTCAGTTCTAACATGTACCATGTGCAATAAAAGACATATATAATGATTAAGGAAGACTTGCTAAAAAAACCAACAAAAAACACAAAATTATACATAAAAAATAAAAAAAGGAAACTTACCTCATGTGGCATAATATCCCAAAATCCATCACTAGCTAAAACCAAAAAGTCAAGCCCTTTGTCAATGGTTTCTACCTAAAAGTTCAGAGAGAAAGCAATATAAGCTGAAACATGCCCAAATAATATAATAATGCATCAATGAATAACTACATTGACCTGAAAGATCTTAGTGTAATAGATGCAAAATATTTAATCAAACAATCTACCTTATATCATCTAAAAGACCTTACAACATGTGGTTATCATACAACTAACGTTGTTTTTCTAGTCATACGTCAGAATCATTAATTAGCTTTACTTTTAAAGATTATCTAATTAGAAAGCTGAAGTTCTATACTCCAAACAATATGCTAATTTTCTGATATACTGTAGGATATCTATTTACAATGTAGAAAAACTTACCTGCCTATTTTATTTTAAATAATAAAGAGTATAGATTGGGCTCTCAGGAAATTATCTAAATGTCCGGATTCGCAACAACAAATTGTTTAAGAAGGCGATCATCAAATGCTCGAGGCATTTCCAATACACCACCTACCCTCCAAGTACCTTACAAATCAAACAAAAGGTTTATCCAGAAATATTTTAATTGGACAAATCAAAATAATAAGTGTGTATCAAGAACACGGACCAATTATTTCCTTCATCGTCTCGATAGACTTCACAATAAAGTTTATGATGCTTAATGATTCAGAAGATAAAACTTGGACCAACATTAATTGAATAACAAAACAATCGCAGAATTTCAAAAACCTTCAGTCATTGATTAAATCTTTTCATTAAAAGCAAAAGCCTACTCAGAGTAATGAACTTGTCTTCTCATGGGTACGCAGGAACCTCCAAAGTTTGACATGCATAAATAAAGTTCAACATTCATCACAATATCATAATAAGCAAGTGCTTCACATTACGTTAAACATAATATACAAAAGACAAGAAAGAAGACAATAAACAAAATGAATGAAGAATCAAAACAGTATACAAAATACAATGATATAAATAAAATGTACAATGAAACGCTAATTTGGCATAACACTCAAATTACGATTAATATTATATTCAGAACCATTAACAGGATCGGAGGTTGATAAGTTGTACCAGTCAAATGTAATCAAAAACACGGACCAAATAATTTCCTCGTCATCTCCATAGAGTTCACAACAAAATTTATGATGCTTTAAGAGCACTTCTTTTAGAAAATGAAACTTAGATTCAAAATACTATTCATGGAAAGATAAGTACAGAATTTTTTAAAATCCTATGAATCAACTGAATAGCTCTTCCCACAAAGTGTAATTTTCTAAATTCACAGAATTTCTGAAATCTTGTGAATTAGTTGAACAATATTATGAAACAAAATGTGTCATGGATATGATCCCAATACTTAAAATTAATGAACTTGTCTTCTCACAGGTATATAAACAACCCCAAAGTCTGACATGCATTAACAACGTTCAACATTCATCACAGCATTAGAATTCGCAATTGCTTGGCATGTTATGTTCATTCACAATTGCTTGCCATATTATGTTCGACACAACGCACAAAATATGAGTAACAAAAAAACAATATACAACATACAATATACATGTACTATCAACACAACATACAAAATATATCATACTTTGCATAATACTCAAAATACAAGTAACATTATATTCGGCACCGTTTATAGGATCAGAGGTTTGTAATTTGTATCATTCAGGTGTAACCAGAAACATGGATCAAATATTTTTGTCATCATGTCTATAAACTTCACAATGAGCATATGATGCTATGAGATTTCTAAGAAACAAACAAATGAAAAGAAATTAACATCGCAATTTTTGTCCATTTCTGCATTATATTTTAGCCAAAAGTAGTTTATAAATTATAATTATAATATTTGATTGATAAGAAAAACGGCTTATGGGTAAAGAAACTCTTCAATTAGTAAATGTAAATAAAATGATGAATCTAAGTTTAGACATATCATACTAGATCGATGCTATATTCATGGAATATAATATGCTTTCAAGATGCCTTTGATAGTAGCATAGTGGAAGCAAAGATTCAAAATCTCATGCTAAACAACATGAAGGTACAAGTCCTCTTCAAGGCAAAATATTGAGAATGCTGGGATTCAATTAAGAAAGCATAATTTTTGCTTCATAGAATACTTGTGCTATTCCATCTATTTCACTTAGTTATGGGACCTCACTTACACATTTTATTTACTAACTGACATAGCATAACTTGGCAAAAATATTAAATGATTAAAAATAAATTAACAGAATTTTATAAACCTCATGATTAATTAAATAATTAATGTAGTACAAGTTAAACTCTAAGCACTGTATCACTTAAAATGGTATTATAGAATATAATCCTTATGCTCGGTTTGCACAGAATATATTCAGTACTAGGATTATATTGTTTAATACCAATATTCAAGTAAACTATATTTTTCTCTGTATGGGTTATTTGACCTTGGAAAATAAAGAATACTATTTAGCACGATTTGAAATTTATCGAGAGAGGAATACAGTACACGGGTTTCTCCACACCATTTCGACTAAAACCACACTAGACTTTCAAACTATCAACCCTAAACGTATAAAATAAGATAACCAACTACACGTTAGAATGGAAATCTTCTTGCTTGATATTATTAACACACAGTATAAGTAATAGCATATTTCCCTAAAAACTAACAAAAAATCCAAATGGAAAAATAACTAAGTAAATACCGAAATATTCAACATAAAAAGGTTCATTATAATTTTATACTTACAAAATACTCATCTCCAGTTAGCTTTTCGAAACTTAATCATAGATTTGGAGATAGATCTGGTGATGGAAGTTCTTGTTCTAAAGAAATAGATCTTACGATAGATCTGGAGATGGAAGATTGGTCTATGGTTGTGTTGGTGAGTTTAGATCTAACCCGATTGTGGTGGATGATCAGCGATAGTAAGCGGCGTTGAAAGTTCGAATGAGTTAGGGAAGGCATTTAATGGACTGAGGTGCGGATCTGAAGGAAGAAGGGGAAAAGTTAGAAATTAGGGTAGAAAATAAAATTACGGCAGTAGGCGGGCGACTCGTTGAATCAAAGGAAGGCTGGAGCGAAGGCTTAAACCTAATTTGATATAGGGAAGAATGATAGAAGCTGGATGCGTGACAAACAACTGAAGCAACAATTTAAACATAAATGACAACTCTATCCAATCTCTTTGAGTTATTTACGAAAAGCCCAAATTTTGTCACGGAAATAACCGTGATAATACAATGTAACGATAATAACCGTTACAAATTTCCAACAATAATAACCGTGACAAAATGAAACGAAAAAAGTGTGACAAAATGGCCAATTTGGTGTAGTGGGTGCGCTGTCAATGCCTTGGTTCTTTCCAAGCCTCCCCCAATTCCAAGGCATTGGCAATAGTCCCTACTCTATCATATCTGGCCGCCTAATCTGAAAGCCAAGGGCATCATAACCTCGGGCTGGTCTCATCATTATATACAAGTTCTTTTAAAGAAATATAACATAAATACTTTTTCATATATTTATTCGTTGTGAACGGGCTGTGTATAACTCGTCTCACCATCGAGTCCTTGTGAGCAGGCTGAGTATAGCTCGCCCCACTATCAGATGACTCACTTACACTAGAGTGTCCGAGCTAAGGAATTGCGCTATGGTTCAATTTGGAATCAATGGTCTCCTTACGATAGACGACGTGTAACCTCACTTAACCCTATAGCTTCATGCACTTAGGTTCTAGGCTTGTCCACCATTCCACACTCGACTGCTTGCCACCCAAGAAAACCGATTAGAAAATTTGCATTTCAGTTCATGCCTGACGAACTGCCACTCTACATCCATCCATCACTTGGTTGCGGTAATGGCTATATCCAGCCCACCATATCATTACATTAATTGTTAGCATAATCCTAAAAAGAAAGAAATGTCTGCAGAATAAATACAAGGATCATTGTATACTCAAGGCATTCTTCTTAACAATTTGCATAGGTGATCAAGCAACACTAAATCTCTCAAACTATAGTTTGCAATGGTAAATCTATTTCATTTAGTTCAAACACTACTACAAAACAGGCCATTTACATCGGTTGTTTACCCCCCTTTTGCATCAGTTCAACAGCCGGTGCATATGCAACCGATGCATCGGGCTTAACACTTTTGCATCAGTTCTGAAACCAATGGGTTATTAACAATTGATGCAAAATATCATGGTTGGTTGCTTGGACACAGCCCCCATGTTGCATCGGTTGTAATGAAAACCAATGCAACAAAGGAACTTGTTGCATAGGTTGTTGTTGAAAACCGATGCAAACCAATCCCTCTATTGCATTGGTTTTTTATAACAACCGATGCAAACTAATCCCTCTATTGCATCAGCTATTTATACCTGATGCAAAAAAGCCATTCTCAGAAACCATTATTACAGTACTCAAATAGACTATATATATATATTATTGATTATAACAAACAATTATTGCATGCAATATTACAATCATTCAAAATTAAATTTGATGGTAAATACAAACTGAATAACATAATACCAAAATAAACATATATCATCGATTATAGTGTTAATAATCTATACACAATAATGGTTCATACATTCATTTTAGCAGCATAATTCAGATCTTTAGTACAATCATTATGTGGTACATTCATCTATCTCTTGTTGGCTATAAGAACCATCTTGTACAAAGTACTGCAATTACAAGATTGTTTCGAAACATTAATCATATAACTACTTAACAAAATAGTCGATAGAAATACTCATACTCACATTGCATCACAATACACTTTTCAATTGCTTGCTTACCTCTACAACCATGTAACAATCTGTCATTCAAACCACCAAACAGCAACATTCACTCCACTCCTTACTGCCGCACTTCCTCCTTGTAACATCCACTTCTACATACACTATACAAAAACCCCACAACAATATGTCATCACCTCAACTCAACACTGCTGCATTCCTTCATTCCTCATTGATGAATACAATTGTTCTCATTGTCTACCACAGCATACATACCATATTACTACACCACCTAATCATCTAACAATGCCTAATTACTCAACATCATCATTCATCCCCACAACTGCACCTGACCATCACACTTCAAAGTACATTAAAATCCACTGCCTTCTACAACTTGGTTCACCCAAACTACTCCACATACAAACTGTTATACAACCACATCATACTGACCATCCCTGACTGCATATTCATAGCCAACTATGCATGTCATCACCACCACTACAACATCTTCTGCCTTCACATCCTTGCTGCCACCTTCACAATTCCTTCTCATTGCCACAAACTACAAACATTAAACCAAAAATGGTACAGCCACCTAAACCTCTCCCACTGACCGCATCCACAACTGCATTCTTAATCAACTTCCTACCTCCTCACAATTAATCACACCATACTCCAAAACAAACTTTCAAGCACCCCTCATTCATATACCACCATCGACTAGCAAACTCACCAAACTTCACCGCTGTTTCAACAAATCTCACTTCTGCTTGAACCCACCATCGCATCACCCTCCTCTGCACTACACCTTCCTGTGCACTGCGAACTTTAATACTTCTCCTGCATTCATACTTTTGCCTTACATTGCACAGAGCAAACCCCTTTGCCACTGCACTACCACAAACCTACATATAATTGAATCACCTGCTCACAAACCACGGCAACTTCACACAAACCGCTGCTGTTAGTCTCCACTTCCATTATTACCAACACATACCACCACACTCACATGTCTTCCTCTACAGCCACATCACTAGCAACTAACTGCTTCAGAACCTCATTAGTTCACTGCCTACCAACCCTCTGCAACGAAAATTGCTCCCCTCAACTTAATCCCAAATCCAATCAATAAATCATGATTATCGCTAAAAGGTTGCTGCGATTTTTACTTAGTGTCAGACTTTTAGCTAAAGATAGCTAGATAGAATTTTGGAACTTAAAAGGTTGTTTGAAAATGTTTATTAACTAATAACTGATCATGTTTTCTATATAAAATAAAATTAAAAATATTTTGTTTCTCAATAAGTCTGGGTTACACACTTATTTATTGAGGCTGTTAAAATTTCTAAGTGAATGCTGAATAAAAGAAGAATGATAATTTAGTGAACTTATTTGGATTAGGGAAAAAAGGCTGACATGATCGTATGGCTGCATAAGTGAAACTTTTTAAAATAATAAACATTGTAGTGAATAAATTATAATACTGATAGAGACGTACCTGTGCACATTATCCATTCACTTTCATGTGTTTTGCATTCTTTGAGCTGCAACGATCGTTTATCACTTGCCACATTCTTTCAGCTACCCAAAGCACAGTCTGATATAATAAATCGTACATGAAATGTCAAGCATAGACTGGACAAGTATTAGCAAGAATGCAACTAAAAACACTCATAGCTTTGTGGATGATTTATTTATTTCACCAAACCTTCTACATTGTCTATTGATTCAGTCATGCAGGCCTTGGATATATTTTCCAATATTAGTGGCCTATCTATAAAGAAACATGTTTAGACTTAGGCACCTAAAAGATCTCTTTGAGATAACATGAAAGCCAAATTTCTATTTTTAGTTGATGGTGCTCTATGTGCAAAGATGAGTTCCCAATAAGCATAGTTTGATATGTATTTTACTAATAAACAGATGGAAGAACATATGTTAAACGATTTGTATACATGGTTTTATATCACAATCAACAATTGGTATACCAAATGGTATTTCCCTGCTTTTTAGCATGTCACAAATGTTTGCTTGCTGCTTATTATTCTTGCATATATTGATATGGAGATTCAGAAAATTTATGTAACCAATACTTAGATTGTTAGTTTTGGATATATTGATGTGGAGCGAGTATCATCGTGGATGAACTGTTTCAAAATATAACGGTTATATTCAGCATGACAAAACACAAAGCTTGCAGTATAATCTTATTTCTTTCAATATCATTTCTTTTCAAGTTTCTGAATCTTATGTAAAGCTCAATAGTGTATCACTTTGAGAATTCTCTGACCTAATCCATCTTACTGTCATTGCAAACACGACGCTACAAAGCTGTGTAGGTATATGTTATATGCCTTAGGCATGTATAGTTAATGTTTTTACGCTAAAATAAACTAAATAGAAGCCCTTTAAAGAACACTATATTACATACATTTAAATTATGTATAGGATTGGTGAGAGTTAAAACTATGGGCTCTTTTGTAATGACATGACTGTCAAAGTATTGTTCATGTGGAGGATGAAAGTAAGGTAGCTATAAGTACAGAAGTATCTATAGTACAATGACAATTTGGATAAAAAATATGGTATATGCATTGGAACGCTTTCATTAGTTTATTCCAAAAATTGACATGTAAAGTCTTCGTACTTTGCTTCAAAACTTCATGGTAGTGAATTAGTATGTCTTAACCCTCACATGGACGGTTATGAAAAACATAAGAAGTTTATGCTTGAATATAGCTCATATAATTTAGGTATACTGCTCTTAGCAACATAGAGATTAAGTGATAAACCGGTTGAGTTCTAATTAATCATCTCGAAACTGTATAAACTTTAAAAGCCAATTCATCAAGTTCCATAGTTATCTCTCATAAAATAAACAATCTACAAAACTGACAAGTATGTTTCCCACCCCCTTTTACTTAACCAGTAAAATTTTGTGCTCCAAACCGCATAAGAGGGTCCGTCCACCAAGTTAAATTTATACAATAGATCAAAGATGAGGCTAAACCAAAAATAATGTAGAAATGGTCCAATCCATAAATCAAGCACAAACCGAGCATGAAACTAAGCAATTACAAAACACATATGCTAATATTGTACCTGTGCGCTTACTACAAAGATGTGTGGCTGCAGTTGCAAAGATTTGTTGATGATTGTACAGTGGTATATGGCTGAAGTGGCAAAAGTAAAGTGTGTGTGAATTGCTGCTGTGTTGAAGTGTATTTTTCTTTGCCAACTGATAAGGCTATAAAGAATATATCGCTGTGTTGCCAAGTCTGAATTGAAGGTTATGGTCATAGCTTAGAACATTTGCACTACAGTGACTTGATCTGATGCATTGAGGGTTGAGGTTGCAAGGTGGGTAGAAATAAGGTGCAGAAGCATTAGGAACATTAGGAAACATGCTGGTGATGGATGTGGATGTTGTTATGGTGTCCTTAGTTACTATAGCATTGTCTATCATTGATCTATAGGGTATTGTTGAAAGATATAGAGCTGTATGGTGCTATTGTGTTATCGAAGGCTGTTGAAGATGGATGCACTAAGTACAGACAATAGATGTTAGGATCGGCCTGATAGAATGCAACACTAGAATTGGAATCATTGCACTCTCTATGTGCTGCAAAGCATCTACCGAACTAATATACGAAATTTGAAACAACCGTGAACTAAAACAACAATACAAAGTGGGTATATTTGTTATTTATTAATTTAATTTCATGTGATTTTGTTTTTATATGGTTAAGTCAAGGTTACGGACGGTGATTGACCTATCGGCTACAAGAGACACCATCACCTTCCATAAATAGTGTTCTCTTAAAAGAGACAAAAGAAGCTTTTTTCTATCGGTTTCTTCTTAAAATAAAAGGCATCATCAAATTCTCTACTGAGCATTATTGTGATCTGTGCAAGTAATCATAGATTGCACAAATCAAACTCATCCTGAGAGGAGGTTATCACTTAACCGCGTGTGATTCAGGAAAGAGGGAAAACTGTCTCAAAAGACGATGACTTGTTCGCGGTTGGATCTATCCCTAAAGTTCTAACATCTTTAAAAAGTAACAACTCAATTGTTTATGATTTCAAATTGACTCATTATAAGAAAATCAAACAGAATATTAATGCAAGAACATCATACTTGACCATGGAGAGGATCATCTTCTCGAGAAATGAGCTTTTGCATTGCCAAAATTGCATATGATGCAACTATGACTGGATCCAGATTCAAATGAGGTGTTGGAGCATTTCCACTTCGGCCCTCTACCTTTACTTCGAAGAAGCATACAACTGCTTGCGTGGGTCCAGGAAGAGAAGCTATGGTGCCTGTGAGTAATTGATAGTCGACGTGCATGCCAAAAATAGCTTCCACGCCAGTGAGAGCACCATCTTTAATCATGTGATATGCACCAGCTCCACCTTCTTCTACAGGTTGGAAGAGAAGCTTTACTGTACCCTTTCATAATGAAAACACGAAACATTAAGAAATGTCGGACTAAGGACTGCATATAAAGTATTAGTTAGGTGTTTATATCTCCACTATCACAAAGTAGAAATATTAAATCTACTTTTTGAAACAATTATTATACTAATCCAAAAATTTATACTATAACAGTTGCAACAACAAGGAAGAAAAGAAATTATTGCATCTAAAAGTAATGAAAGGTATGCAATGATAGTGACAATGATAAATGAATTTTAATGTTAAAAGAGAGTAAAATAAATTTTTATGCATTTCAAAAACAATTATATCCATACCTACACTTGCTTCTCTTTGCTTAATCCCAAATATTATGTCTTAATTAAGCATTTGCTGCACTAAATATAATACTAATGGAACGCAAGCGAGGTACAGTCTTGTGTGTTTTAATAGTGATGACTATATAGGTTTAACTAAAGTAATATATTTTATGTTTATTGCGTAAATAAAAAAAATTAAATACATCTTGAATTTAAGAAGAGAAAAACTATTGATACTTGAAGCATAGATAGAGTTTTCAAGTGTTTTATCTTGCACCTTTTGTTTCTTACTAGTCTTCAAATTTGGAACAAAAGAATCAAATAGCACAGTAATAAAGGCATAGAGACAAAAATACCAAACATTATTTTATTAAACCAAGCAATTTCAGTATATCCAATATGTATTTTTTTTAAAGTGGAAAATATTTCAGTTAGTTTATAAAACAAACTGTTGTAATGCAGCATCACTGCAACATTAATTTAACTCGCATTCATTTCCACAAACAACTACATCCATCAACATTCATTCATTATCATCATCACCACCACATAAATAAAAATAAAAATAAGAAAACATTACCAACATGGGCAACGGCCTACGATGTTGCTTAGCCTGCGTCCTGCCATGCGGCGCCCTCGATCTGATCAGGATCGTTCACATCAACGGCGAGGTCGAAGAGTACGGCCGACCCATCTAAGCCAAAGAAGTCCTCGATGCTAACCCTAATCACGTCATCAGCAAACCCTACTCATAAGGCGTCACCCATCGGATCCTGATCATTTCTCCGGAGTCGGATCTGAAGCGCGGGTCCATTTATTTTTTGATTTCCACCTCCGCCATTCCCGATAAGAAAAAGCGTCGGAAAAGTAAAAAGGTTGATTGCTCTGGTACTAAGGATCGACTCCATTCATTGCGAATTTTGGATTCAACTACATGCCTATTATGTAACGAGGACTCAGAAACACATGAGCATTTGTTTTTCAATTGTAAATATAGTACGTATCTTTGGGGATTGGCCGTGAATCGTCATCGTATGCCATCAAAAGAGCGTCCAATTCTGCGATTAGAGCTTATTCCTCTCAGCAGTAGGGGTCACCAGCAAGGTTGTAGCAGAATTTAGCTTGAAGACTAATAGCAGACGTTAATTAGCAGCAAAAAAAATCCATTTTAGCATCTCGTTTAATTTGTTGAAGAAGAAAAGAAGTAAAAAATAAATTTTCTGGCACTGAGCAATCTGAGGAGGAGAAGATTTTTTTTTCGGAGTGGGTTATCGAGGAGGAAGGAGTACATTTGTCCAAAATAGTAACTTTGGAGCCAATTTTTCATTATTTCCCACCTAAATTTTATATTTCCATCAACATGTAGTTGCATCGGTTGACTTTAAAACCGATGCGACTAAAACTATTTACATCGGTTGTTGGTGAGAACTGATGCAAATTTGATTTTTTTATTACCTATTGCTTTTCACGTACCAATTGCATCGGTTATTAAGATAGAACCGATGCAAATAGTTCTATTTGCATCAGTTTTTACTTCAACCGATGCAAGTGAGGCGAAGCAATATGCACTTTTTGTACTAGTGAGAAGAGCACAGGGGCACAATGCCCACACCGCTAGGTTAGCAATGATATTTTTATCACTTAGTTAAAAAAAGAAAAAGAGCAAAAAAGAAGAAGCATGTTAATAGCTTATTCGAAGTAGGCCAGCTTGCACTCTTAACATCATCTAGAAAGCACCTGGCTTCATCGAAGAAGTACTTCAATAACTAGAACTTCAGGAATAAAATTAATCTAGCTCCCATCTTCGGAGGCTTCCACAATGGGTCTCACAAGGGACCTTGGAAAGCTTCCAAACAACCTCACCAAGAAGCAAACCAAAGCTTCGGCCACGATAGATGAAGCAGGCGCTACAGCCCCTATTCCTTCCAAATGAAGAATCGAAGCATCCTAAACGACTTGAGCTATGGATTGTCGAAGCCTCAAAGCAAGGAAGCACCCTAGCTTCACCTTGGATAGTATGTAAGAGTCCAAGCCAAGTGGTATGGCATAGTCCGCCCAAAGTGAAAATTCCAACCAATGGTTTGAGTTGAATAAACAAGAAACAATTCAAGCACCAAAGAGCTTTCTCCTTTCTCTACATTTTGATAAAAAGACATGCATGCAAAAGAGTTTGGAAAGAAAATAAATATGATGCTAGTGGCTTATTATTAGTAAATAACTGCAAAAGATTCACAAGCTTTGTAAAAAATTCAGGAATAGTGATTTTATGGGTTCAGGGAAGAATATCCTCGCCTTCAATCGCATATGTTAAATTCAAACGGCAAAAAGAATCCCAATCGTTCAAAAGAGATTAGTATTAAGTCAAGTTATGCACATAGGGACGCCTTCTGCCATGTTTGGAAAATTAACTATCATAGCTAATTACACAATGTCATATGGAAAGTGCATTAACTACATTACACAAATGTCAGTTGACAAGGTTCGAATGCTTTTTCAAGTTCTCAACTATAAGAGGATACAAAATTGGAAAGCAGAATGTTGCTCAATTTTCTCTCAAGGAGTTAGTGGTCAAGTGAAGATAATCTTCCCCAATCTAAGCTAGCCCAATTGATCTGCCATTGGCCAATAAATGCCAACCCAAGTTCATGTTGGTCTCAAACCAACATTTCTACTCAACAAAGCACCAAGATGAGGCCCGACCGTTGTAACACCCCTATTTTTAGTTAAACATAATTCGGTATGCTTAGTTGGGTAGATTAAATAGAATAATGTAAAGAGTTAAGGAGAATAATATTTGAAACTTAATAAGGTCATGCCATAATTAATTAAGATTGTTTAAACTTAACATATAAGAGATAATATGAAGGGGGCAAAATAAGACGATCCATCTTTCAACCCCTTAAATTATCTCTCCTCGTATCTTTCTCATTTTACTCGAAAAAACCAATCAAAAGAAAGAAGAAAAAAGGTCGGCCATAACCTAGGGAAGAAATCATGAAATTAAGGAGATTCAAGGGAGAAGATGCTTAGGGAAATCAAAGCAACAACAAATCTCAACTCTGACATTAAATTTAAGATGAATAATACAAGATCCATCTCTTTTGTTTATCTCAAATTCAGTTATGGATAGTACCCGAATTATTGTTGTTTGTGTTGCCAAGATACAGTTGTTTAATCATTGTTTGGGTAGTGATTATTAAAAAATTTAGGGAATTATTAAAATGGGTTTTAAGGGTAAAAATTAAGATTTTAATCCCCAAATGCTTTATTTTCTGATATTTTGTATAAAACATTTGTCTGGAGATAGGTTTTTAATTTCATAATTTTCTAAGTTATATAGATTATTTGTGAATTTCCTAAGGAGGAAATAGTATCATTTTGGGTTTTAATTATTTAAAATAATTAAACATGGGTTTTGACTTCGAAATTTTTATATGGTAAAGAGAAGGATATTCTCTTATTTCAGTGAATTTTTGGAATTTTTCCCAAGTGATTTCAATTTATTATGAATTTATTATGCTATACAAGCGTTTAAAAAGATAATTAATTAATTTAAATATGATTAGGAACTTGAAAATTTAGGCTGGTAGTAATTTCTAGAAAGGATTTGTAAAGAAATTGCTTTATCCAATAGAAATTGGGCAAGAAATAAGATTTAGTGAAAAGGTTTTGCTTAAAGTAGTAATAAAACAGTTTTCTTAAAAATTACGAGAATGCCATGCCACTATACATCGTCGAGCTAACGATGAGGCCGCACTATTGAACGTCGGCATCGATGAAAGAGGAAGCACATGATAGCTACCAAAGTATCTATGGAGTGATTCCTTCGGCATGGAAGTAGATAACAACGAGAATTGATGATTGGTGGCACGGTGTCTTCGTGATTCATCTAAGCATTATAAAAGTTTAATGTCGACATTGATAGCGTCTCATGTCTTCATCACTGTTTTCAATGATGTCGCACCTAATCACTTTGATTATTTTCAAAACTAAGGCTGTGATGTCACTTTTACTGACTTCGACTCTATAGATGTAGTGGCATAATAGCCGAAGCAACTAAAGTATAATTTTTTTATAACATCGTCGAGGGTCTTGGGGCCGATGTGCATCAAGTCGATGGCCTTATGTTATAGTGTCGATGTCTCTTGTCCATGATGTCACACCTAGCCTTTTGTATGCCAAAAAGGCTAGCTTTTAAGTTAACTAAAACTATTTTTAAAACGGGAAAAGTGGCATATGTTTCAAGAGGATCGATGACCCTATATCTTTGGTAGTTAGCCATATATAACTTATAAAGGTTTTAAGTTTTTTTTTAATAGGTTGATAGTCTATAGTTTATGAAGGTCGACAACATCAATCTCGACGTGAATTTTTCTTAAACTTAAAGGAATTTAAGTTTTTGTCTTCGACCTCGTATAGGGGTCGGCGTTGATTTATTACCGTGTGTGTTATGTGTATTTCATTAAAGAGAAAGAGCCTTATGTTTTCTATTTTCGACATCGTCATTGTAGATACCAATGTCATTTTAAATTGTACACTTCGACACTATCATTGGGGATGCCAATGTGGATGAACTTCGACATTGATCTAAATTAAATTGGTTAATGGAAACAAGCCTATTGTTTTATGAATTCGATTTTATACATTGGGCATACCAATGTTATTTTTATTGTATATGTCAACACTATAATTGGGGACACCAACGTAGATTAGTTTCGAAAAACTAAATGTTTAATAGATGAAACTTAATCATGGGGATACCAATGCATTTTCCTAAATGAGTTCAATATTGATCTTTTGGGGATACCAATGTATGTCACTTCCAAATGTTATAACTTTAAAGGGAGATTACCTAATTGGGGACACCAATAGACATAGGTCAAACATGTGGGTAACACCATATAGTTAATGTGCATAGTGTTTCCATAGCTTAAGAGGTGCAAACAGTTATAGTGGGGATAAAGCGAGGATATAGCGGGAAATTACGAAGGTGCAAAATGCTTCATTAGATATAAAACAAAATATTTAAAGTCAATTTCACTCATTCATACTCATTTGTGCAGCAAAAAGGAAATATTGTTTAATCCTATATAACAAAATTGAAGAATATCATGATTTATGCAAACTAGATTTGGTGATCATAATATATTTCTAACTTATACTAAGCAGTCATGCCTTAAAGTTTGGTCTTTACCTTAACTTTGTTTATTTTGTTTAAATGTGAACTAGTTAAATCAACCTTTGTATATTTGTATTGCTAAAGCGGATGCTAAAAAGCCTTTATTTAGCGGATGTAGAAAAAATAGCAGGGCTTAAAGCGGATCTGTTGTTTAATAGTGCTAAATTGAAAATACACAGCGGTCGTAGTGCACTATGTGCTATAGTAGAGATTTTGAGAGGCTTTATCGGGGCTTTAACTACATATGAGTCACATTAATCAAATTGTTAAATGATGGATTCCGGGTTATCCTAGAAAAACTATAAGATGTGAGATGGATAATCCATATCATGCCGGAGATAGATAGTCTCTATGACGTTAATGATGGGTTCATAGTCATCCTAGGAAAACTATGGGATGTATAATGGATAGTCCATGTCACTGCAATTTAAATGGAATATGTTTTATGGATAGTCTACATAAATTTAAACAATGGAACCATATTGATGAGTAGTCAACATGATAGGGGATGGTTAATCCAAGCAATAATTGTATGTGAGATGGATAGTCCACAAAACTATGAATATGTTTAAATGTGAGATGAGTAGTGCGTATAATTATAAGACTGGTAGTCAACCTACAATAAGACAGATTGTCGGTTTAAATTATGACAGGCAGTCATTTAAAATTTTGATTGGTAATTTAATAAATTAGGATGGGTATCTAGTATGTGTTCCAAAACTTTTAATGCTATTTTATGTTCTAACCATTCTAGTTGCAGGAGCATAGTATATGGTTAAGTAGTTTTGGATAAGGTACTAGTGAGGGAAAAAACTGTTCCCTTCAGCGGTATGGTCTCACTGGATATCTATTTCATTCGAGATGGTAGGTTATTATTCACACCAGACTGTTGTCTAACCTATTTTTTTCCCCTTAAACTCTTGGGTACTCATTTGAGTAGGTCAATAGCAAGGGTTTTCAAGTTTTCAGTTTTGACAAATAAGCTTATAGAGACATGCAGAAGACAATCTAGCTATAAGGAGCCTTACCTATTTCTGTTGTATATTTTAGTTTCCTCTATTTGGATGTAATGGCAAAAGTTGTATAATTGCCAAGTATTTGACTCTTATCAACCAAGGGGTATCTTCATATGTCACTCTTGGAATATTTTGTAATAATTATAAATTCTCTAAATGTGGGCTTGTAAATGGGATTATCTAATGAAATGAAATCATATTTTGAAATGGGATATAAAAATTATCTTTGAATTGTGTTTGAATTTTTTTAATATTCATGTGCTTTTGACTATTGATATGATCAATATAGTCACATTTTGTTGTCGATGATTAATAATTATGGATGAATATAGCATCCGTAGCGGTTAGTTTTGGGCCTCAGAATGGGGGATGTTACAACTGTGTCATCCTAATGCAACATTCACATTCACACAAGATATGGATCAAGTTCGGCTTGGTCCCGACCCATTCCTCTTGAACTACTTCCACTAGCAGCTGAAAGCCAGCACAATCCACCCGACATTACATCAGTCGACAACTGACTCTTACCTATGCCCACCCCAGTAGACAACACATCTGGAAATAATGGCCCTAGCATTGTCCATCTTTAGTGTGGCTTTAGTACAACCAACTCCAACGAGCATCAGGCCTCTCTCCCGACCACTTCACTTCCCGTCGTTAATTATCTTTCCACATGGTCCTCTACAAGATTCCAAGTCTCTTCCGTGCTGCCGACAACCGATTGTTAGCTCATCCATGTGAAAACTCAAGTGAACAACAAAGTTATTCATCCATCCATCCTAAGCATCGTGGTTGGACAGCTGAACTAATATAGCTTACCATCAGCATTAAATGTGCATTTAGTGCAAGCCCAAACCCGATATAGAGAGGCAATGAGTACATCCTTATCCATTGCACATCTTCTGGCACATTGTACAACTATCCACCAATCCACCTCTACAGTTAGATCAAAAGTTAAGCTGTAACGCTCGGCACTAGTGATCAAAATATCAAAGGGAATTTACCTTCCATAACTCAGATCAATGGGCATGGAAGGAGCGATCTTTCATATACACTACTTTGGATCAACATGAATACGTTTCAATACTTAAATATATCTAAAATTATACGTATCTCATCTCGACGCAAGGCAATGTACATGATTCTAATACAGTATTGGAGACACAAATAAAAACTTTCCAACTAACAAAATCGAAGTGAGTAAAAATTATGAATTTTATATCATAACCAAAAATTTAACACACCATCTCATACATATAACACTCATCACATAAAAAAATTACATGACTAATACAAAGTACAAGCAGAGTAAATACTCATCGTTGTAGTCTGCTCCAATTCCATATCGTAACCTACAAAGCAGACACAGTCATAATATTGACCTGTAAAACAACCTCAGTCTGACACAAAGTTGTTAAAAAAATAACAAACCACGAGTCAGGCTAGAAATCTAGCAGTGAGAGTAACTATAACGACCTGGAATTTCTAACATTTCAAATATGAATATTTAATTTATTTAAGTATTCAAATTTGATTCAAATTTAATGAATAATAATAAAGTCAATTTTTGATAAAAACAACTTGATTTTAATAAGGTATTTTTAAATGAATTTATAATATATTTTTATAAATTTTTAGTTAGAAAATATTTAAATTATAGTTTAACGTATTTTACGGAAAATGTTGGTATTTTTAAAATTTCATAGAATAAGGTAACCGGTGTATTTTATTGTTGTTTTGGGATAGTATCACATTATTGTGTGCAACCGTATTTTTATTTCTCTCATTTGTAGTTCGTACGCAAAAGAGATATTAGATAGTGGAATACTATAAAGCTTTCTTTCAAAAACCTTTTTAGATCAAATCAAATTCAAATTTTTCAACAAGCCATTTTATGTGTTTTGAATTGAGTTTGATGGTGGAGGGTAAATTTTTTTAGCTTAGGTTGGAAGTAATGGGATTTCTGTTTGGTTATAAGTACACACAATACATCACCACAACCTCATTTTTCATACTTCGCTTTTTCATCAACCTTTCTACTTCTTTATCTCTTTTCACTTTCCTATAAAAAAAGAAATAAAGCTTCTTCTACCTTCAAAATTCAACGTCTCTCAATCTACTTAAAATTAGCCAAAATGTTCAACATCAAAGTTGTTCATTTTTACTATTAATATTTTCTAAAAATAGATGCTCAAAGTTTTGTCAAGCATGGTGGTTGGAATTCATTGATTTCAGTTGAAGCCGAGAAGTGATGAAAATTCGATGATAGCGGAATAGAGATCGGAGGGAATGGTTGGGTTCGTTTCTTCGGGTTGAGATTTCTGGAGGTGATTTCATGATTTTTTTTGCAGCTGAAGTTGGTCGTAGTGGCTGGATGATCATTTTTCGATCATCTTGCAATTTTCGATGAGGTAGTGGTCGAGGGGAGGAGCAACAAGTGCTTAGAGGAGCGTGGGGGCATGAAAAAGTCGTTGGAGGTAGCAGCGAGTGCTCTGGTGATTAAAGTTTATGGCGAGAGCTCAAACTAGGGTTTCGGTGCCTTGATTTATGGGTTTGTGTCTTTGGGTTCGTACGGCAGCAGTGGACCACTAAGTAGGGAGGTAGTTGGCTTGACAGTGCTGCGGTGTAGGGAAGCCATGATGGCTTAGGTGGAGGTGGCGGTGGCTGGTTGTGGTTATGGAGGCAGGGCAAGCTCGATTTGTAAGTGCATGTTCATAGCCTAGACGCGCTTTCTAATGGAGGAGGCATGATCATTTTTCAATGGGGATGGCCAGAGGCATGGTGAAGGGTGTAGTTAGATGAGCTCGGTAAGGTGGAATTGCGGTGGTCTTGGTTGAGCGAGCGGTGGTCGGGGTTGAATATGCACGTGCACGTATCCGTGCACATTTTAGTTTCAACAGTGTCGAATTTAGGGGAAAATTAGATTGGAGGAGAAGGAGAGCTGTAGTATTTGGAGCAGATTGGGAAGTGGAGCAGGCCTTGGGCTTAATTGAAGTTTGGGTGAGAAAACATTACAGTTTATTTGTTTAAATTATACAAGTAAGTAATTAAGTTTAAAATTTTGATATCTTGGTCATTGTAAATCTATTTAACCCATGGATTTTTGCATTAGACTCGTAATTATGGGTATAACATTTTGGTCTAAATAGTTGTTAGTTTCATTGTAGTATAAAATAACGATAAATTAATACCAACTGTATATAATTACGTTGGTTAAAAAATAATAACATAGTTAATTAATTATACTTCATTGATGACATCTGTTAGTAGAATGAAGCACCATTCTGCTATATTTAAATTGAATAAGTTATATTAGACAGTAGAAGAAAAGTCTATTCTACTATATTTAAGTGGAATGGATTATTTTGGACATCTATTTAGCAGAATAAATCCCTATTTTGCTATTGTATAAATTTGGATATTTATTTATATGCCAATTGATTTATATTATATAATGATATGATAATCATTGATTGTTAACTATGGATCATATCTACATATATACCTGCTTATGTAAATATTAGTAATATGACTTGGAAAGTTAAATTGAATAAAATGGTTACTTGTCTAAGTACCATTATAGTCGCTAAGCCTCTTTCTAAATTTTTAAAAGTTAATTAATTATCTTATTAATGATGTTTTAAAAGTTAATTAATTATATTATTAGTGATGTTTTAAAGTTAATCAATTATCTTATTAACAATGTTTTAAATTTAATCAATTATCTATTTAATGATGTTTTAAAGTTAATTAGTTATATATTTATTGATATTTAAAATTAATTAATTTATTAATTATGGTTAACTTAATTAATCATTATATTAATAATTTTAAGGGTAATTTATCATTTTAAATAATGGTGTTTTAAGTTAATTAATTAATTTTATAATGTTGTTAAAGAAATAATTAAATTATTTATAATGAGGATGGTTAAAGATGATTAACTGATTTATAAAGGAGTTTTATCTAAATAAAAGGATTTACAAAATATTTTTATTTAAATAATAACTTTTTTGTATAAAATATGATAATAAATTGTTTCATAAAAGGAATTTTTTTAATAAAAAGGATTTATTGGAGGAGTTCATAAATTGGAAAAAGACCATGGAAATTGGAAAAGAAGTTTGGTTTATAAAACTTTGATTTTAAATGAGTAATATACGGAGTTCTGAAACATACACTTGACATTTAACTTCGAGGTAGGAAAACTTCTACCTATCCTGAAAGGTAAGAATGTTGTCGAGCCAATGTTTAAGAGGTATTAATACCCCAACTAAAACGGCCTCATTGTTATCCGAATGATAGTTTTAAGTTTGAAACCAAAGATTGATGTTTGGCGTATAAAGTATTATTTTCGATACGAGTTGGATTACTTATGAAAATCAAGTTTTTGAAATTAATAAGTAATCCTTCTTAATCATGGTGGTATGAAAGCATTCTTTTCAAACTGAACACCAAAGAATAAGTGGGTTGGATTTATAGTAAATGTTGTTTCTGAATGATATTTGTTTTGATCCATTTAATATAATTTTGAAATATGATATCTTTCTTAGTGTTTTGTGAATACACTTATACCATTTTATAAGTATATGGAAAGTTTCCACTTAGTGAAAGAGTAGTGTTTTGTGCATATACTTATACCGCCAAGATAAGTATATGAACGTTTTTCCAAGTATTGAAAAGTGATTTTTAATTAATGAAGTATTAATTGAAGTGGCTTAGTAGTTTCCATATGAATTAAATCTATGTTCGATGGTTTTTTTATTTGATAGTTAAATAATGGACAATTAGATTCTGACTAAAAATAACTCTGGAAATATCTAGTAGAAACACAGGAATTATATGGTATAGTTACCTTAATCATGTTATAATGTACGTATAAGCTTGTTGTGTTATTCTAGGACAAATGATAAGGAAACTCGTCCACTTAAATGGTTAGGAAGTGATCTCTGGTCTTATGTATTGTCTATTAATTTCCAAAAGAACCAAATTTAAGTTTATCGAAATATAACGATTGGTTTTGGAGTGCGTGGTAAGAGAGGGGAATGTGCTTGCATGAGATGACTCGAAACTGTGACCATACCAAAACCATATGCACATAATATGCTTTGGAAGGGGCTCGAGACTAGTTCGAGATAATAAAATCGAAGACGAAGTTCTTTGAAGTGCAAGGGCTACTTGCTACTAATCCTATGGATGATTCTTAAATGGATGTAGTAGAAGTAGTGCCTTCGGTTTTTTCATATGCTGAACAACTTGTATGGATGAATGCTAGCATTGCATTGTTGTCTGGAGGGCAGTGCTAGCATTACAAGTGAGAAATGCTAGGAGGAAAATGTAAAAATGTGACCTTATAAGCCTCACAACCCAATAGTGGCTAAATAAGGTATATGAAGTAGAGTTATGTGGCACGCTACTATTAGGAGCATCATTCCTCGATCTAGATCGGGATTTTGGATTTGGTAAGCGCGCACGAGCGATTGTGTGGCAATTTTTGCAGCCTCAGTGCCCTAGGGATGATATAATCCGGTATGCCATGTTAAAGAGGCAGTCGACTCTATTTTGGCAAAGGTGCAAGGTTTGCAGGCTCGATACAATTTATCTAGAGGTTTACGGTACCGAAGGTAGTCCCTTACCTTGTCATTAATGTAATTCATTCTTCAATACATGCATTTATGGACTTACTCGTATATGTATCATGCTGGAATGTAATTAATGCAACCATTTTGGCTATGATATTAATATTCAATTTAAACCTAGACATTATCATAATATCAGAAGATTTCCTAAAACATGGTTCGGTTATCATAAGGTAAAACCCCTTTGTGTTTATGTGCGGCGTGGTCTTATGAGATACCTTTATTTTTAGAACGTTTTATAATATTAAAAATCTGTTTGATTGTGTTTCTCATGCAGGTTTACCAGATTGATCCGGGCATTATTCTCTTATAATGCTTGGGTCAGACGAAGCATATTTTCAGATTCAGTTATGCATGCTTTGGAGCTTCAAGAGATGAGATGGATGCCACCCAATCGTATTCACGTATCTTTATCTCCACTATATCTTTATGTTTGTGTTTATTAGAAATGGTAAGTTCATGCTGTTATAACTACCTAGATTGATGATAGGCTAGTTGCTCTTATTTGTGTATGTATATCACAGTTTCCCTTTATAATGATCATTAGTATATTATATATTACTCGTCATGATGTGAGATTCTATTCCATCTTTCCTTTCTTTTACCTCGACAATCTGTCTTTCTAACACATTGACGCTCGGTACATGAATACCACAGATGCATTAGTGTCGACTTTTGAGGATCGAAAAGGCGGATCTTTACAGTTGGTTCTAGTGTTGAAGGTTTAGCGGGAACCTTGACCTTAGTGGGGTAAACTCATTAGAAATAGGATAAGAGAAAATCTAGAATGAATTGAGTGTATATGTGTATATAAGAGCGCATATTTGTTATTTTATAAAAGTTTTTATATTATGTTGGTTGATCCGTTAAATGGTTTATGGATTCTGGACAATACGAGTTATTGATAGGGATCTCTAAACACTTGAAGAAGGGCAACCAATACAGTATTATCTTTAAATCAGTAAATGAAATACTTTTACCTAGGAGTATATTTTATATCTAAAAGAATGATTTTCAAAAATTATATACTTATTTTGATGTGCTTATTTGACAAGAAATGATAATATTTAATTATTATCATTTGGGGTCTGATTAGTCATGCTTATTTAGTTTTGAGCATTATTATTGTTTGGTGATTTAAGTAATTTTCCTTTTTAAAGCATGGGTTGGGTAAATAGAAATTGGAGGAACATTGAAACGAACACCTTGTGAATTAAGTTTCACAATTTGACTATAAGGCGTTCGATGATAATGTAGGTTAAAATTGGATTTTAATAAAGAATTTTATTAAAAGAAAGGTATAATATTTTGAAATAAATGTTTGAGAAATGATTTTCTAAAAGAAGTTGATTTTACAAAATTGATTTGTAAAAACGTATCTTATAAATAAAAAGGATTTAAGTAGAAAATTTGAGAATTTAAATCTCGTGTTTTTGAAAAATGATTTTCAAGGCTTTGGGAAAAATAATAATATTATTTGATTTTATTTACAAATAGGAATATCTCTAAGGGATTTTAATGGAGATAGAAAGCACTAAACTCACTTCTATCGCTGGACAATAATTCTGTTGATAACTGCAACATCATCGACGTTCATTTTTGAGTTTTTTAAATGGGGAAATGCTAATATAGTAATTTTCTATGAAGTTGTTTTCGTAAAAAAAAATTTGTTTTAAATTCCAAAGGTAATATTTGATATAAAAAAGGAGATACATTATTATTTTATTATTATTCCAAAATGATTTGAAATAAAACCCGGGTGTTTAACTTTGAAGTTTTCAGTTTAATTATGGACTCATGTATCCTATTATAGTTTGGTTTGTGCATCTAATTTTGATATAATGTTCAGTAGTTTTCATTTGTTGTAATGAAAAGGAATTTTCGACGATTTTGGATAACCAAAACTGCTGAATTAGTTGAGAAATTTAAGTTGATTGTTTGTTAAAATATAAATTTTGAGTTTTGTAACTCTACAATAGAAAGATAATAAGTTGAAATAACTTTTAAATTTGTTAACATCCTAGTTAAGTAAAACTAATATGATATTGTATTATATGCTCTCCGGATATGGTTGGGTATTATACGAGTTTTAAACTTAAGTTTTATGAAATGTTTTCATAAATAATTTTGGAATCAAAAAGACATCGATATAAGTAAGAACCAATAAGAATAGCATGAAAATTGTTCATAGGTCATTTCTTCGCATAGTTCTCGATCCAAGTTTCGAGTACATGACATTGAGGAGATTCACACCAACCTGAATAAGGATTTATCACTCGATTCTTGACGGTCAACACTTGGTAAGGTTTTTGATTTGTTACCGATGTTTTCTATCATAATATATGGCTATATAAGGGGAACGAAGGTTTCTAATCAAGGAGTCTTATCGAAGTGCACATTAGGGAAGGCGATTGTGCAATACTAGTTCAAAATAAAAGTTTATGTATTCGAGTAAGTAATCGATTCAATTATTGCGTATGAATGATATATATACATCGTACGGGGTTATAAAAGATATTAAGCCTTTATGTTGGCCTAGTTTGCTGGGTTTGATAGTGATGAAATTTCAGGATGAGATTCTTTTAAGGGGAAAAGACTGTAATGACTCGTCGTTGTTAGTCAACATTATCAGTGAACGGGGTATGGCTTCTTAAGATTCCCCAGTTATCGTTAGTCAAGCCCTGCTCTCACTCACTAGCTGTCTGACCATTGCCGCTAAGTCCGATGTTTGGATAGTTGGTGCAAAGCGGTGGTCATGTTCCACCCCGCGTGAATGGTCCAGTCGATGCCGGTGGGCCGTCTCACGCCTTCTTAGTTCACCATCTTCCTGATGTGCATCTGATAAATTCACTTCGTCATCATTTCGGAGAAATATTTGGTCAAAATTTAACAGAACTCCATCATTCAAATCAGCTGTAGCAGCTCCGGTTTGAATCCCAGCGTGCACAGGTAAGTTCCCTTCTCTAGCAGAGGGATCAGTACTTATCATTCCTGGCAGACACGGTGGTATGCATGTTGATGCCTTAAAGTTTCTACATGATATCCATCTGTTCTACGATGCTTATGTCCAGGATACCAATCCAACGAAATGGAGCTCTCCGGTGCCAAGTAAGAGGTGGGTTCCTTGTTGCTTTTCCCCGCTGGTGCCGAGCGAGTTTGTTCATTGGGTGGATATTGTCCTGGATCCGCTTATTTAACTCTCGACGGCTATACATTAGCTCCCTCATTAGATTCTAGAATTCTGCTCTCGTAATAGAGTCAGTTGGGTTTTAGACTTCAACTGTTTCAGCATTCACATTCGTTGGTTGATTGCTTGGGCTTCCTTTTTGGATAGTAGCATTTTCATTTCCTTTCACGTTCTGAGAAGTAAATCTAGTGTTCGTCACCATTATAAATAGCTTTGCTTAGATTTCTACAAATCTGAGTAGTATGAGAAACTTCTTGAAGATTACTACAGATCTCAATTGGGGGATTCATACAATCCAGTAGTAACAAAGGGATCCTTGTAAATTGTGAATCAGAGTTCTTAGTGAAAGCACCAAAACGTTTCCACTTAAAATGGTGTAACACCACATATTTTTATATTATTATTTAGAATAATTAATTGGGAAAATTAAATAAAATAATATGAAGGTTAATAGGTTGACATTTGATTAGACTAAGGGTAGCCATGCCATGTAAGTGTGTTAATTAAAATAAAATAACATAAACAAAGGTGTTAGGAATGAGTAAGGCACTATGGGAAATAGGAAAGGCTTATACCCTAAACTCTTAGGAAATGAAACTCACATTCATTTCATTTTCACTCAAACTAAAATTATACAAAGGCTGGCCACCATTATTGTTCTCAAGAGAAGATAATGCTAGGATTCAAGAGAAGGAAGATAATGAACTAAATCAACAATCAAATCTCACATCTTGTAATCTCAAAGCTAAGGTGAATAATCACTACATCCATTATCTTATGATATCGGTTTTAAAAATTATATTTGAAATGTTTTTGCAAGTATATATCATGTTTGGATGATTAAAGTTATATATATATATATTTGTTGTTGGTGAATTATGCATGTTCATATTAGTTTTTGTGATATGTTTGATATGAAAACTCTATTAAATGAAGTCCAAATGCCTTGAAAATTTAAATATAGGTCAGAAATGATATTTTAGAGATGGGTTCTAATTTTCATAATTTTTTGAATTTTTGTGGATTTTATATTAATTTTCTAGTGGAGAAAATGATTTATTGGATTATAAAATATTTACGGCAAAAATAATAATTATTTGGGTTTGAAATTTTTATGTGGTGGAAAACATATTAAAATAAATTTTCTAGGATTTTTCCAAATTTTCCTAAGTTGTTCGATGAAAATATAAAATTATTTAAGGTATAGGACTTAGATGCTTTATTATATTTAATTAAGAAGAATTGGCATTTTATAAAATAAAATGATTACTTGATTCTTAAAAATAATGGCCGCACTTTTCTAAAAAATATTTATTAACCAACGAGAATTTGACAAATAAAAGCAGGTTAATTGAAAATTATCCTTTTTTAAGTTAAAAACAAAGAAATCATACTTTTAGCATGTTTCAGCCAATTCTGGCATTAAACCTTCCGACCCAGACCTTCCGATGAGGTCGAGAGTTCAAAGATTCTGACAAGGTCAAACCAATGCATATGGTATCAAGTTACTTTGTACGTAATGAATTGGACAGAGTCTATGGGTTCTAAGTCGAAAGGTTGGTTGCCAAAGAGGTTGAAATGTGTTTGTTTTGTAAACCAAAGATAGCCTGCTTTGCTTTCGAAAAAGAGCTTTCGACGGGGTGCTTCCACCCCGGTCAATTATCTAAGATAAAGGTTTTAAAACTTCCAACATAGTCAAAAGGTTACTGCCGCTTTATGTTTGAACGTTCCGACACAGTCGAAAGGTTACTGTCGCTTTATATTCTTAACCATCCGACATAATCGAAATGTTATTGCCACTTTTATTTTGTTTTAATTTGAACCTTCTGACAAGTAGAAAGGTTTCCCTATTTTAAAACTAGCCGCTTCTCCATGCTTTCAAAGGAAAGCTTCTGACTAAGGTGATTTACCCTTGTTTTCTAAATGAAGTGTAACCAAATTTTTCGAAGCAGAACTTTAAATGAAGTCGAAAGGTTGCTTTCAATGAAGTCGAAGGGTTTATGTTATAAAAGGTTTAATACTTTCGAAAGGTTTGTCTATTCAATATTTTTGAAAGGTTTTGAAAGGTTCGATTCAATGATTTTGAAAGGTTTGAGTTCAATGGTTATGAAAGGTTTTAGTTCAATGATTACGAAAGGTTTTGATTCAATGGTTTCGAAAGGTTTTGGTTCAACGATTTTGAAAGGTTATAGTTCAATGGTTTCGAAAGGTTTTAGTTCAATGGATTTTAAAAGCTTAGTTCATTGGTTTCGAAAGGTTTGAGTTCAATGGTTTCAAAAGGTTTTATTCAATGGATTCGAAAGGTTTGTTTTGAAAGGATTTGACAGGTTAGATGTAGAAGGTTTTCCAAGGTTTTCCAAGGTAATATTTATGTCTAAAATTTTTATTATTTTCAAAAGGTATGATTTCAAAAGGTTTGATGTTTGATTTTGAAAAGGATGTTTTCAAAAGTTTAGAAAGAGGTTCTTTCAAGATTTTAAACATTTCATCAACTAAGGTTTGAGCAAGAAGATATATATATAACATGGTGATATAATTTTGGGTAAAGCATAAACTATATACTTTTCCTTGCTTAAGTTTGATTTAAAGGTTTTAAATCATTTTGAAAATGTTTTCAAGGAAAATTATGGGAGGGGATCCTTAAATGAAAATGACACAAATATTAGAATACCATATGGGACTAGTATGAGGTCGTGCCCTATACATTAGCTATTTGCCCCAGCCAATTGTTTTCCAAAATTCCAGTGTGTAGGGCTTGGTCACAAGTGGACTAAAATTATGATTACGCTCCGAAAGGAATATATGTTTGTATACAGATAGTTATTAGTGTGCCCAAAAAACCATTAGGATCAGTAAGACCTGGAAGATGATTAAGCTGGGGATAGACCGTCCAGTAGCAGAGTATTTAACAGATAGCTAAGGACAGACCATCCAGAAGTAAAGTATTTAACAAATAGATAGGGATAGATAATCCAGAAGAAGAATATCTAACAGGTGTTAGATTAATTCTTATTATATTATCTGGTAGGCTAGAGTCGGCCAAAGGTTAAAAGTTACCTAATCAAAACTTATGTGCTTGAACAGATAGTTCATTGTTACCTGATATTTATACGCGTTTACATAATGATGCTTTACAGTGTTTAATTAGTTTTGGTTGCAGGAAAAGATTTTGCAAAGATATGTTTTAAAAAGATGTTAGTGAGGGGAAATCCCTTCCGCTAAGCGGCGTGGTCTCACTTAACATATATATTCCCGGATGTATAATATTATTCACACCAGGCTTTATATTTGACTCGAAGTTTATGTTTTCGCTTTAAACTCTCGGGTGCTTAAAATTAATTGAGTAGGCTGAGGGGTTACGGTCTTTTCAGGTTTAGTAGGATAATGAATAAGGATACCGGAGGCAAACAAGAGGCAAACGTATAGCAATTTAGGATTTGCAGTATTTGTTTTGTGTTTTGTTGAATTTCCACTGTGTTTGTACTAAGTCTATTATGACTATATAACTCTGATCATCCAAGGGAGTATCTTTATATACCGCTCTTGGCATATTTTGTAATAAGTATATTTGATCTGTGCCTGGGAACGTTTTAGGATTATGTGAACTGAATATGGAATATCTGTTTGGATGTAACGAAGAAAAGTTGTTTTGAAATCTATATTTTATTTCATATTCAATTGCTTCTTATATTATAGATACCATTAGCATAGTCGTATTTAGCCATCGAAAGTTAATACTATGGATGACTACAGCACCAGTAGCGCTTAGCTTTGGGCCTCTAGATGGGGGATGTTACAGCTTGGTATCAAAGCATGGTTTATGAAATACTTTAATTGAAAATGATTTTGAAAATATAATCCTTAGTAATTAGATTTCATATCGGGGCATGGATAACACTATAGTAACGTACTTGTATTTGTTATATATATATATATATATATATATATATAAGTATACACTATATTTCTCGAATCCTATCTTAGTTAGGCTATTCATCTTTATCTCATTGGGTTTGAATACACATATGGAAGGAAGACGAGGTAGAGTAATCTTAGAGGAGATAGCACCACCACTAATGGACATGCCAGACCAAATGCTAGAAGAGGTCTAGGTCAGGCTCAAGCTGAAACTGTTGGTGCTGGGGTCCCCTAAGTGGACATGGGAGCCATGTATCTGTTCTTTGTAAACATGATGCAAGTTGGTATTACAACTGGATTTTTTGAAGGAAATGTTGCTGAAGGTGGAGTTCAGGAAGTTCCAATGGTTAATCAGTATGCTAACTTGAGCAGAAACTATACCAGGCTTGGAGGGAAGCCGTTCGTTGGAATCGAAGATGCGATTGAGTTTGAAAACTGGCTGTCGCATTACGAAGGAATTTTTGCCAACCTAGGATTGAATAACGAGCAGAAGAGGAGATTAACTTCGAGACAGTTTCAAGGAGCTGCTCTATTTTGGTGGAATACTGTTGTAGCCGGTGTTGATGAGGAAACCATGACTTGGGCTGAGTTTAGGAGAAGGTTTAAAGAAAGGTTTATGTCGGTGATGGAAAAATCGGCATTGGTTAGGAAGTTTGCTGAACTAGAACAAGGGGAAATGTCTGTTTCAGAGTATGCAAGAAAATTTAAAGAGTTGGCTCGATACGGGTAAGATTTGGTTGATACGGTGATCAGGAGGAATGAAAAGTTTATAAGAGGCTTGAGGGCGGAACTGATTAGTGCCACTTTTCCACACTTAAGAGATCCCGGTGATGTAGTGGTAGAAATGATGCTGAGGCAGGAAGAGGCGTTAGCTTGCTTGAGGAAGAAAATGAAGGAGGCCCAGGTGGGACAGCGCCAGAAAAGAAAGTTTTTCCAGAAGAGGAATGGTCAAAAGGGTGGAGTACAGAAGAAGGTAAAAGCTGAGGTGGTTTGTTATAAATATGATAAGAAGGGACATTATGCTCATGAGTGTCAGATGGAAAAGGAAAAAGGAAAGAAGCGGCTAGAAAGATGAACATCAAATGTTTTAACTATGATCAAATCGACCATTATAAGAACAAATGCCCAAAACGTGCTAGAGAAGGAAAGGGACCGATGTATGCATTGGAGCCCGCAACATCAAGGCCAGTTGTGCAGGAGAAAGGAAAGGTGGTTCTTGAAGGTTCGTTATAGACTCACGGTATGTCTGTTAGCGTTCTATTTGATACTTTCTCAATGTTTGGTAGATACGCTTAACCTAGAACCCTCATATTTAGTTACTTTCTTAAGGGTTGCAAATCCTATAGGAGGTTATGTAACACTGGGGATGAGATGTGACCACAAATAGTTTGATTTGCTAGGTTACACCTTTTCTTGCAGTATGCATGTATTTGACTTTGTAGGGTTCAGAATTATATTGTGTATGGATTGGTTAAGTGAGTATGATGCTAGGATATTTTTCCATGATAGGAAAATATCACTTAGTCACCCTAGTTGCAGTCAGAGGATTGTTTATACCGTAGAAAGCCCTAATCGCAAAGTGAATGCTTTATTGAGTATTATGGAGTCAGAAGATGAGTTAAGTCGAGTTTTCTTGGTAAGAGAATTCGCAGACGTGTTTGAACTGGTGACAGATTTTCCATCGAAACGCGCTATTGAGTTTCAAATAGATTTGGCGCCTGGAGCAGAACCGGTGAGTAAGCTACCAAGTAGAATGACTCTCACAAAGACGAAAGAGTTAAACGTGCAGTTGGTATATTTGAAAGGCAAGAGTTTTATTCGACAAACTAGTTCATCTTGGGGAGCTGTAGTAGTGTTCGCTAAGAAGTCGGATGGATCATTAAAGCTGTGTATCGTTATCGTAATTTGAATGAGAAGACGATAAAGAATTGATATCCATTTTCAAAATTTGACGATTAATTCGACCAGCTGAGTAGAGCAAAGATATTTTCTCAGTTAGATTTGGCTACAGGGTTTCATCGGCTTAGAGTTGTAGAAGACGGTATACCGTTGACGGTGTTTAGAACCCGCTATAGATCGTATGAATGGTTAGTTATGCCATTAGGACTAACTAATGCGCCAGCATTCTTTGTAGACCGGATGAATCGAATTTCCCAAAATCACTTGGACAGATTTGTGTTGGTCCTTATAGATGATATTTTGATATACTCTAAGGATGAGAAGAAACATGAAGTTCGTCTAAGAGTTGTGCTTGATACGTTGAGGGAGCATTAATTGAAGGTTAAGTTTTTGAAGTGCCACTCCTAGAAGAAGGAAGTTAAATTCCTTGGTCATGCAGTCTTAGAGAAAAGGTTGTTTGTAGATCCGACCAAGATTGAGGTGGTGAATAATTGGAAGAGGCCCGAGGCGGTGACCGAGATAAAGAGCTTTCTTGGACTGACTGGATATTATCAAAGGTTTATAAAGGATTTTCATGGATAGCTGCACCGATGACTAAGCTTATGGGGAAAGATGCGAAGTTTGTATGGACTGTTAAGTGTAAGAAAGCATTCTAAACCTTGAAATACTTATTGGCACATGCACTGGTGTTGGTGGTTCCGGAGAGGAATCGAGATTTAGTTGTTTATATTAATGCATGCAGATTCGAATGGGGAGCTATGTTGATGCAGGTAAAGTAATTTCTTATGCTTCTAGACAAATCAGACCACATGAATTTAGGTATCCTACGTATGATTTGGAGCTAACTACCATAATATTTTCTTTGAAGGTATGGAGGCATTATCTTTTGGGAGAGCGATTTGAGCTTTATACATATCATAAGTCATTGAAGTACTTGTTCTCTCAAAAGTAGCTGAACATGAGACAATAGAGATGGTTGAATTTTATTACTGCTTATGATTTTGGAATGGAGTACAAAACCAGAAAAGGAAACAATGTAGCAGATGCACTTAGCTGGAAACATCAGAATGCGGTATTGGCAATTATTGTTGAGTGGAAAGACTTGAAAGCATTGTCAACTTGTAGAGTGCAGTTTATATCCAAGGCAGGTTCTAATGTAGGAAGTGTTATATTGTTATGTTTAGATGTTCGACTAGTAATGATTGAGAAGATAACTTCTAAATAGGAGGAGGATCCAGTTTTGACTGAGCGGATCAGAAAGCTAAAAGACGGAACCTAGAGCGATGACTTAAAGGATATCCTTCTTGACAAGAAGGGGTGGTTAAGAAAGAAAGAAAGGTTGTGTGTTCCGAATGTATGGGACATGAGGAAAGAAGTTTTGGATGAATGCCCTCGTTCGAAGTTCACTATCCATCCATGAGGAATGAAGATGTATCAAAATATGAAGAGAAGTTTCTCCTAGGAAGGTATGAAACAGGACATTGGTTTATGTGTTAAGCAGAGCTTGAATAGCCAGCAGACAAAGGATGAACCCCAAAAACCGAGTGGATTGCTTCAGCCATTGGATTGTTCAATATGGAAGTGGGATTCTATCTCTATGGATTTTACTAATGGGTTGCCAAGGTCTAATAGAGTGAATGAAAGTGTATGGGTCATAATGGATAGATTGACCAAGGGTGCCCATTTCACTCCCTTCAGGTCAAATAGGACGGCACCTAGTCTGGCGAAGTTGTTTTGGAAAAAAGTTAGACTGCATGGGATTCCTTATAGTATTGTCAGCGATAGAGATTCTTTGTTTACTAGTGCATTCTGGAAGAGTGTACATGAAGCATTAGGAACCAAGTTCAATATAAGTACCGCTACCATCCACAGACTGATGGGCAAACGAAAGGAGTTAACAAAATCTTAGAGGATTTGTTAAGAGCTTTCGTATTGGATTTCGAGGGATCGTTGGAAGACTATCTCCAGTAAATCGAGTTCTAGTATAACAATAGTTATCAGACTAGTATTAGGATGGCACCATTTGAAGCTTTGTATGGAAGGCCATGCAAATCTCCTATATGTTGGTTAGAAACCAGGGATAGAATGGTTCTTGGTCCAGATTTGGTGAAGGAAGCCGCAGAGAGATTGAGTTGATCTGAGCTAAGTTGAAGAAAACTCAGTCTAGATAGAAAATTTATGCAAACAGAAGACGAAATGACTTGGAATTCTCTATTAGAGACTATGTGTTTATTAAGATTTCATCAATAAAAGTTGTGATTAGATTTGCAAATTCAGGGAAGTTAGCACCTAGATCCATTGGACCCTTCCGTATTGTTGAGAGGATCATGAAACTCGATTATAGAGCGGATTTACCGAACAATTTGGTAAGAATCCATAATATTTTACATATTTCTCATCTTAGAAAGTGTGTTAGGGACACGGAGACCATTATAGCACCTATAGTGCTAGAAGATTTAGTAGTAGAGCCAGATTTGACCATTGCTAGAAAGCCTGTCTGGATAGTCGAGAAAGATGAAAAGCAGTTGAGGAACAAGACAGTCGGATTAGTGAAAGTCCGGTAGAGTGATGATGCAAGAGGCTGTACTAGGGAAACTAAGAGCGGGATTAGAGAGGCTAACCCTGATTTGTTTGATGGTATGTTTTACCTTTGATTGTTTTGTTGAGTACCTTATAGTAATTTCAAGGACGAAATACTTTACGGTAGGGAGTCTGTAATACCCCATATTTTTATAACATTATTTAGAATAATTAATTGGATAAATAAAATAAAATAATGTGAGGGTTAATAGGTTGAGATTTGATTAGACTAAGGGCAGTCGTGCCATGTTAATGTGTTAATTAAAATAAAATAACAAAACAAATGTGTTAGGAATGAGCAAGGGCATTATGAGAAATAGGAAAGGCTTATATCCTAAACTCTTAGGAAATGACTCACGTTCATATCATTTTCACTCAAACTAAAATTATACAAAGGCCGGCCACCATTATTGTTCTCAAGAGAAGATAATGCTTCAAGGGAAGGAAGATAATGAACTAAATCAACAATCAAATCTCACATCTTGTAATCTCAAAGCTAAGGTGAATAATTACTACATCTCATTGTCTTATGACTTCAGTTTTAAAAATTATATTTGAAATGTTTTTTGCAATTATATGCCATGTTTGGATGATTAAAATTATATATATATATATATATATATATTTGTTGTTGGTGAATTATGCATGTTCATATTAGTTTTTATGATATGTTTGATATGAAAACCCAATTAAATGACATCCAAATGCCTTGAAAATTTAAATATAGGTCAGAAATGATATTATAGAGATGGGTTCTAATTTTCATAATTTTCTTAATTTATGTGGATTTTATATTAATTTTCTAGCGAATAAAATGATTTATCGTGTTATTAAGTATTTACGGCTAAAATGATAATTATTTGGGTTTGAAATTTTTATATGATGGAAAATATGTCAAAATAGATTTTTTGAGATTTTGTCAGATTTTTCCTAAGTTATTTGATGAATATATAAAATTATTTAAGGTATGGGACTTGGAATTTTTCTATATTTAATTAAGGAGAAGGGGCATTTTATAAAATAAAATGATTATTTGATTCTGAAAAATAGTGGCAGTACTTTTTTGAAAAGTATTTGATAAACAATGTGAATTTGACAAATAAAGGCAGGTTAGTTGAAAATTATCATTTTTTACGTTAAAAACAAAGAAATCATACTTTTAGCATGTTTCAGCTAATTCTGGCATTAAACCTTCCGACCCAGACCTTCCGACGAGGTCTAGAGGTTCAAAGCTTTCAACAAGGTCAAATCAATGCATATGGTATCAAGTTACATAGTACGTAGTGAATTTGACAAATAAAAGCTGGTTACTTGAAAATTATCCTTTTTAAAGTTTAACAAATAAATCATACTTTTAGCATGTTTCAGCCAATTCTGGCATTAAACCTTCCGACCTAGACCTTCCGATGAGGTCGAGAGTTCAAAGCTTTTGACAAGGTCAAACCAATGCATATGGTATCAAGTTACTTTGTATGTAATGAATTGGACAGAGTCGAAGGGTTCTAAGTCGAAAGGTTGGTTGCCAAAGAGGTTGAAGTGTGTTTGTTTTGTAAACCAAAGATAGCCCACTTTGTTTTGTAAACCAAAGGTTATGTTCTGAACCTTCCGACACCGTCGAAAGGTTATTGATGCTTGTGTTTTTTTTTTTTGAATTAAACCTTCCGACAAAGTCGAAAGGTTTCCCTATTTTAAAACTAGTCGCTTCTCCATGCTTTCGAAGGAAAGCTTTAAACTTAGGTGATTTACCCTTGTTTTCTAAATGAAGTGTAACCAAAGTTTTCGAAGAAGAACTTTCGACAAAGTCAAAAGGTTACTTCTGATGAAGTCGAAAGGTTTATGTTATAAAGGTTTAACGCTTTTGAAAGGTTTGTTTATTTAATGATTTCGAAAGGTTTATTTTGAATGGTTTTGAAAGGTTTGATTTAATGATTTCGAAAGGTTTGAGTTTAATGTTTTCGAAAGGTTTTAGTTCAATGATTTCGAAAGGTTTTGATTCAATGGTTTCAAAAGGTTTTGGTTCAATGATTTTGAAAGGTTTTGATTCAATGTTTTCAAAAGGATTTATTTCAATGGTTTCGAAAGGTTTGAGTTCAATGGATTCAAAAGGTTTAGTTCAATGGTTTCGAATGGTTTTGATTCAATGGATTCAAAAGGTTTTGATTCAATGGATTCAAAAGGTTTGAGTTCGATGCTTTCGAAATGTTTGTTTAAAAGGATTTGAAAGGTTTGATATGGAAGTTTTTCCAGGGTTTTTCTAAAGCAATGTTTTAAAGTAATTTTAAAGAGGGATGTCTAAAAGTTTTGTTGTTTTCGGAAGGTATGAGTTCGAAAGGTTTGATGTTTGATTTTGAAAGAGGTGTTTCCAAAAGTTTAGAAAGAGGTTCTTTTAAGAGTCTAAACGTTTTCATCAACTAAGATTAGAGCAAGAAGATATATATAACATGGTGATATAATTTTATGTAAAGCATAAAGACTATATACTTTTCCTTGTAGAAGTTTGATTTAAAGGTTTTTGATCATTTTGAAAAAAATTCAAGGAAAATTATGGGAGGGGATCCAAATGAAAATGACTCAGATATTAGAATACCATATGTGACTAGTATGGGATCGCGCCCTATACATTAGCTATTAACCTTAGCTAATTGTTGTCCAAAATTCCACTGTGTAGGGCTTGGTCATAGGTAGACTAAAATTATGATTACACACCGAAAGGAATATATGTTTGTATACAGATGGGTTATTGGTGAGCCCGAAAAACCATTAGGATCAGGAAGACATGGGAGATGTTTAAGATAAAGATAGACCATCTAAAAGCGGAGTATTTAACAGATAGTTAAGGATAGACAATCCAGAAATAAAATATTTAACAGATAGTTAAGGATAGATAATCCAGAAGAAGAATAGCTAACAGGTGTTAGATTAATTCTGATTATATTGTTTGGTAGGCCCGAGTTAGCCAAAGGTTAAAAGTTATCCAAACAAAACTTTTGTGTTTGAACAGATAGTTCATTGTTACCTGATATTTATATGTGTTTACATAATGATGTTTTACAATGTTTAGCCAGTTTTGGTTGTAGGAAAAGTTTTTGCAAATATATGTTTTAAAATGATGTTAGTGAGGGGAAACCCATTCCGCTAAGGGGCGTGGTCTCACTTAACATATATATTCTGGGATGTATAATATTATTCACACCAGGCTTTATGTCTGACTCAAAATTTATGTTTTCTTTTTAAACTCTCGGGTGCTCAAAATTAATTTGAGTAGGCTGAGGGGTTAAGGTCTTTTCAGGTTTAGTAGGATGACGGATAAGGCAACTGGAGGCACGTAGGACGCAAATAGATAGCTATTTCAGATTTGCAATATTTATTTTGTGTTTTGTTGAGTTTCCGCTGTGTTTATACTAAGTCTATTATGACTATGTAACTCTGATCATCCAAGGGGTATCTTCATATACCGCTCTTGGCATATTTTGTAGTTAGTAAATTTGACCTGTGCTTGAGAACATACTAGGATTATGTGAAATTAATATAGAACATCTATTTTGAATTTAATAAAGAAAAATTGTTTCGAAATCCCTGTTTTGTTTCATATTCAATAACTTCTAATATTATAGATACCATTAACATAGCCGTATTTAGCCGTCGGAAGTTAATACTACGGATGACTACAAAATTTGTAGCGCTTAGCTTTGGGCCTCTAGATGGGGGATGTTACAAATGGTCACAAATACCTAAGAATAGTTTTTATAAAGAAGTAAGTAAAGAAAAATAAAGTTAAACTACATATATGAATAGGTAAGCAACAGAGAATAAGCAGTAATAAAAGACACAAAAGTTTATATTGGTTTGGCGTTATACGCCTACATCCACTTTGAAAATTATTCTATATTAATCACTTTTTAATATGATTACAACGGTGGAGACAGCAAGTGGTTGATTACAATTGAGTCTAGTGTAACAAGCAGCGTAAAGATCCTGAAAATGAACCAAAAGGTGTGTATTTATAGGAAGATATGATGAGATATTTCGCTAAAATTTTGGAAGAAGGCTCTCTAGGTCCATAGAGACCCACCATAACGATCGTTGGCCCTAACTTGATATCTTGGAACGTTCAACCAAAGTTACACCGATCATTATTTTTTGTCTCCAGCTTATGTGCAATCATTTTTGGGGAGTCCCACATGCCTCTTGAACTTGTCCCTAAAATATGAAGTCATTCTGAGTAGTAGATTGTGAGATATGGATCAACCTTTGCTATATTTGGAACGATCACTGAGCTACACCGATCGTTATGAAGGATTGGCAAAAATGATCAGCCTAAAACGATTGGCTATCTCCATATCTCATGGATTTGACCTACAATCGTTTTTATGGGCTTCACTTTTCAATGTGAAAACGCTTTGAAAGTTTCAAGTGAAGTAGTATTGTGGATTTTGAGATATCGATCGATCTCTGCTGATTTGAGCTAGTTTACGGATTTATCCCGATCGTCCACATAAATCATTGATTTGTCCGTAAATTGAGCATACGAACTCCGATCGACTCCAAATTTGAAATGTAACTTCACGGGGCTATGCCAGTCTATCCATATTGATTTCACCTTGATATGGACTTGGTTCGGATCTGCCTGACTATTGTCCATAGTATTGTATATAATCGATTCTTAAGGCTAATAATCATCTGTTCCTAGCCAGGTCGATGATATCACGGCCTTGCCAAAAGATGGGATAACATTTTCCCTCCAAAGTATGTCTTGTTTCGAACATAACGTGCTTTGAATCGTCGCTAGCTAAAATCATCGAAAAGAAATCCATCTGGTTCATCAAATAGTCATTATCCTTCCATTGATTTGTTTTCTTGTCGAGGGTCGTATTTTCCTTATTCGTTGTGACGATTGGTCAATTTCCAATAATATAAATATGGGATCACAACTTGCCGGTGATCATCTTGTTTTGTTTCTGGCAATTTCTAAGCTTTATCAACTTGTTTTTAAATTTTTTTGGTCGATTTCGGGTGAACATTCAATTTTTGTCGATTTTAAGAAATTAGATTTCGAAACTTATACTAGCATGTATACGTGTTATACCGAACTCCTGATCACGGTTACACGTTCACGGGTCTTTGCCAAGTTTTGAAATTTTTATAAACAATCTCTACTGATCGTTATTCTTATTTACGTATATATTATATAAAAATGTTCACTACCGATCATTATTCCCTCATTCATAATCTCCCTTTATTTTAATCACCGACCATTTATTTTATCAGAAAGAAATTTCGGATCGTTCCTAGTTTTGGAATGTCGGTGTAAAACCCTTGCTTTAATCAACGTCTAACGTGGTTATAGAACGATCGGTATAAGATCATTACCTCGAAACGATCGGTACAGCATTTGGGCCACGAATGATCGGTATACGACCTTTCTATATAATCATTTATACTTAGCCATTTTTCTTCTTCCATCATTTCGTATCATTTCCAGTTGAGAAGAAAAAATAAACCGCTCCACTTGCTCTCCTTACCAATCAAAGAAACGATCTAATTTTCCTAAAACTAAACCGCATCTCTTCGAGTTAATCACCATTAAAGTGCTCCTCCTAATCTCACCTCGCTTTGGATTCAAACCCGTTTCCCTTTCCAGATTCTAACTTAAGTGGTTTGATTCGAATTTTCTTTATGATTCAAGCATGAGACTTTGCGTTTCATCAATTTCGTGATGTTAGAATTAAACAGTGGATCGGTTGAAGGGAGGAGACGAAAATTGGAGGAGATTGTGCCTTGGTTGATCATTTTTGGGGAAGATGAAGCAGTAGTTAACCAATTTTTCGAAGTGACGTTAATGCTTAGGTGTGGATCATTCTTGAATGATTGGTTGTACCCCGTACTTAGTGAATTTTGAAGAGGATAAGTCAATTGTTCCGATTGTTCTTGAATTAAAGTAGAGGAAAACGATTGGTAGAAGTGTTAAATCAAATGATCGATGAGAGGAGTTGAAGTAACGATCGGATAAAATGAGGGGTGACTGATCGATGGGAGTGTTTTTATGAACGATCGGCCTAGTTCAAAGAACTAACGGTTAGCAGCAAATGAACTTTAAAAATGGAACTTAACAAGTGAACTTGAACTAAATAATGAGCTTTGGCCTTGCATACTTGAACGGACATTTAAACTTGCATATGACTTCTATACGACTTGAACTGCATATTTTGTAATAAATGACCTTTGAACTACGACATAAACCAATGCCTTTGACTATTCTCTTGAAGCTCAATCAGTGAACTAGATATAAAAGTCGAAATTTTGCATGCTGATGATCAATCATCAGACTCAAACTACATCGTTCCCCGATGACATAGAGAAACAGTTGAGATGGTCAGGAATATCAGTCTCTCCGGTCGAACCTTGAAGTCTCGTCGTCTCTTTCGTCTTTGGTTTCGCACAACTTATTACTGTACTGTATAGCACTTCACCGCACTACACTACTACTCGTTATGCATTGGGGGGTACAGATTACTTTATCTAACCATGATTTTTATTAAGTTTAATAACAATGGGTTCTAGAAGTTCTGGGCGTCTTGCAACTATGCTTGCTGGATCATCTTTTCAACAGGATAACCTTGACGTAGAATCAAGTTCTACAACTGAATCTGATAGTCCGTCTGCTAGTCATTATTCGGAACAACCGGAAAGTCCGGGCCCTCATTTGATCTTTCTGATGTAGTTCCCATCCTTCTACTGGAAGTTGTCAATCCTGTTCCCGACATTGTAGAGGACACTATTATTCTATGGAGCCCTGCTGATTCGTTAGCCTCTAAAATTAAGAAAGATTCTCTTCGCCAAATCTGCGTAAGGCATGGAATTCCTTTTGATGATGTAACGACCCATAAAATTTTAGCAATTTTTAATTGGTATTTAACGTATTGAATTGGATTTTGAGAAATTATTAATAATAAAATTTTGAAAAAGAAAAGAAAATATGTTATGTATATTAATGATTTGTAGTACGAGCTGTGTACATATATTTTAAAGTTTGGTTGTGGTTATACCTATAAGATCTAGTACAAAAACTTTATAAACTATTATTTATACTATAATATAAGTTAAGTTTGATGTAAATTTGGTAGCATAGTTCATTTCTATTGGGTATAAATACCAATAGCGTGGGTAATAAATTTACGGTCTCCTTTTGCTTTTCAGCAAGGTGTGTAAATTTTAAGTATGTTGAGTACGTTCCATATATAGTTATTTTGGAAAACCACTGTATATGTATGATGGTCTATTTGAAGTGTATATATAGTAAAGCGTATTTATACCAAGTTTTATTTAATTTATATGTGTTATAATAGCTATATATATATGTTAGTCTTGATACTAGTATATAGTTTTACTGAAGTTTGATTTCTAGTCATGTTAAATATATATATATATATATTTGATTTTGGGTTTTTGTGTCACCATTTCCAGTTTATTTTAGTGCATATTTAGTATATCTATACATATGTCGTCAGCTATAAATACGATAGTTAAGGGTTTCATATATCATATGAACCAAAGAAGAAGAGAAGTATATACTATATTTAACTACATATATGAAGTATATGTTTTAAGGGTTGATTTAAGGTCTGCATTAAAAAAAGTAGTTGTGATTACCATTATTTCATATTGTACCTTCTATATTCCTGACTGACTTTCAGCGTTCATTCATTCATTTTTAATTGTGGGTTTTTCTTTTCTCTCTCTTTTCTTATAAATAATTGTACGCATTCATCTCTTTCCCTTTCTTATATTTTGTCCCTTCATCATCTTTTAGCCATTAATTTTGTTTCGAAAATCAAGAAAATTTGTATACGTTTTATTCTTTTTGAACGTTTAGTAATAAAGATAAATCTGCATAGTATAATCAGATATGAATTGAGATCTAGGAAATAAATAAATATAAAAACGTATAACATGCCACTAATAATAAATTGCTTTAATAGCTTCTCAATTAGCGTACAGCTGTTTCCATCCCATGCCATGTCAAAAGTTTGAAACGTAATAAATGCTATATGATTATTTCGCATTTATTTTTTTTTCCTTTATTATTTCCTGTACGTTTTCATTCCAATCTAAATTATAACTTTTTGATTTCCATGCCTTTTCGGATCTCAAACGCGCAGCCCAAGGAATATTTCTTTAATAATTTTCCTAAAAATCAGCTTTTGGCCGTTTTATTGCATTGATTTCAAATTGTGCCCGTTTGTTTTTCTCATTCCTCTCATACGTTACCACCTTTATTTATGCTCAGGACACAGCTCATTTTTTTTCCTTCGTTCCCTTTCTTTTATTTGCTTCCTTCGTTTCCATCGGTTCAATTATATAGATTTTTATATTCGTTGCACGTTTACATTCATTTATTTTGACCAGTCCTTTCCTTTGTTATTCCCCTAATTTTGTGCGTTACTTTACCATAACCAATGCTCCGTATTTATTCGCTTTAATCTTTTCAGCTGAATTTGACCATTACTATTCAAATCAATTCATATTTATTGTATACGTTTCGTATGCAACGGTTCTTTTCTTTATTTATTTTGCCTTTATAACCTTGTTTGACTTCGTTTCTTTCATATTGCAAACTGCTGTCACTTCCAATCTCATTCCTCATTTTAAGTTTTCTTCCTCCTCCTTCTTCCATTTTTCTTTCTACAGATCCACCTATTTTCTCCCTTCTTTTACCGTGCTTCCACCTCCCATCGCTTCGTCACCCACCACATCCAACTCATCCCTCTCCCTCCGCGTTTTTCTCTCCTCCTCTCATGCACATATCTCTCTACACGTGTTGTCATCGCCTGCATGCTCAGCCATCCTCAGAGCCTTCACCATCAACAATCATGCCACACGTTATCTTTGAGTAATAGGTTAGCATATATTTATAATATATATGTGTTATTGTATATTTTCTATAAGTCTGTATTTGGAATATGTGATCTGTCCTACATGATTTTAAATTCATGTTAGTTATGTATCATATGTATTATATATATGAGTTCATAACAGTATTCTTTTTTTTTTTTTTTCTCTTTTTTTTTCGTTCATAGTGTGTATGATATTATACTATGTATAGAGATTTGATAACTTGATTGTTTTATACTTTATGTGTCACGTTGGTATTCAATTTTAAAAGTTTGAAGGTTATATATTAGTTAATATATAGTTTAATATATGTCAGTAATGTATATCTATGCAGTAATATTGTATGTATTATAGCAAAGTAAGTTTTTTTTTTGATTTAAGATATCATATATACATCTTATAAATATAGTATGGTTCCAAGTATGAAATGTTTGCAGTTTTCAGATTCTATATAATATAAAATTTTGTTCGCATGTTATAAAATTTGATAAGTGTATATATAAATATTATATAAAAAGTTAGTACATATATAAAACGTAAAGCATACTCATCTTATCAGTCGATTGTATATGTATTTAAATATATGATATGTTTAAAGCTATGTATTTTGTGAATAACTGGTTATAAGTATATATATACACATTTGATTTAAAGTTATAAAGGTTTGCATATTGTGAATTAGACTATATTAATGGTTAGCTTACAAATATTTATATAGTTTTATAGGGAAGTACGAGCTATGTGGGTTATATTTTTAGCAAGCGTATTGTTACCACTTTAAAATGGGTGAAGTTTTACAGTTTACGGTCTATTTGTGTAAGTGTGTAATGTATGTTTAATTTAATAAAGTTATGATAGTTTTGTATAAAATGTTTAACTATTTATATATCTGATATAATGATAGTTTCATATCTGATATAGCTTATATATTATAAAGTTACAGGATACGTTAGTTTTATACGCTAGTTAATATATATATTTAATAATTGACTAAAATGTTTTCAGTGTGAGTTTACTTTTTTTAGTGTTGGATTTTATACGGCATAGTATGTATACTTGTTCACAGTCTATATAAGTATATGAGTGCATGTGTCATTATAAGTATTTTGTTGTTTATAAATCTCGAGACATATATATGCGTTTAGGTGTTTGTTTCAGACTTACGTAATATATATATATATATATAACCGAATATAGGCTATGCATTTGGAATTTCTATATATACATTTTTATTATGAACATATATAGGTTGCTTTCATGGGGTTTTTAAGTAATATATATTACAATAAGTGGTTATATTGTTTTTATAATAATTATTGACTATAAAATATAATACAATGGTTTTTTTGGACGAATTATGTTTAAATTACATATAGGTATATATAGATTTTAAATATACACTTTTAATTTGAAAATTGGTTTTGGGAGAATTAATATCATAATAATTTATATTTTTTCTGTAATATCAAAATTGATTCGATTCATTCTCATCGATTTCCCATTATCAGCCTTGTCCATCGTGCCTATTTTCTACATCAAATCTTGTCCATCCAGCGTTGCTTTGGATTTCATAGCTCATTTCATCATCATATATCTCTAGCCTCGAAAGGTGAGCAATCACTCACGATTAACGTTCTTTTATTTATTAAATTTGATTTCAATTGAAATGACAATTGAAATATGCTGCTGTAGTTATTTAAATTGTTATATTTATGCTATTATCTGTAATAGTTCACTTATGGGATATGACACCATATCCTATTGTTTATATTTATTTTGATGATATATACCTGTTGTTATTATTATTATTTTCATATCTGCTATCACTCTGCAAGTTCCCTGTTAGTATAAAAATCACTATGGGTTGAAATGATACATACCCGAACGGACTTTAGAATAGGAGAAAATCGTTATGGGTTGAAATGATAAACCCAAACGATTTTCATTTAAATTGAATTTGGGATTACGGGTTGAAATGATATCCACCCGTATATATTTAGTGTACGGATTGAAATGATAAATATCCGTAGCATTTGACTATATGATAGGAAATATATACCGACACCGTTGGTCCATATAAATAATTTAAAGATAAATTTCTACAGTTTGAAAAGAAACATATGTGAATTAATAAATATTGGTTCTTAAAATATTATATATAAATGGAAACTTTATATATAAATTTAATAATATTTTAGACTGATTTAATCCATAAAATATGTTTAAGTATTATTTAAGATTTATATTTCAAATTTTACCGTGTAAAGAATTTTAATAATTAAGATTGGGAGATAAATTTGGTTTATTAAAAATGGTATTCAAATGAAGATTTATTTAATTAAATCAATTTGAATTTATTGAATGGGAAATTTAAGGGTATGATTTTGTAACTGGATTTTTGTTTTAAGTGATTTATTGAATGTTTCATGTTTAAATAAATTAAAGAAAATATTGAGTAAAAGGGTAATTTCAGGTTTACTTAAATGATGTTGAATCTAAGGAGGAAATATTTCAAGGCTAAATAATAATTTGATTAAATCAAGATCTTATGAAACTGTAAAATTGAACTTTGGGAATGTAGAATATTAAATCTTTGAACTATACTAGAATATAAATGGGTGTTTCAGATCTGTATTTGAATCGATATAAGTTGAATTTATTATTTAGAAAACTAAATTGAATAAAGTTTAGTTTGAAACGTTGATTACTTAAAGTTTTGAAATATATTGAAATATAAAGGGTATTTGGTGATTTCAAATCCGAACTTGAGATCAATAAAATTGAAATGGTTATTTTAGAAATTGAGTTGAATTTAAATTGATAAATTGAGATTGAAAAAGATTTAAATGGGAAGGTCGGGTTGATGTTAAACGATTGGTTAAGTTGAGGGAATTGAAATTTCTTTACTGAATAAATTATTTAATATATATAAATACTATTTGGGAAGTATAGAGATTTTTGAAGTGAAAATGATAGTTGGTTTTGAAGTATAAATTAAGTTGGAAGACTACGGTGTTATAGTGTATATTTCTATCTTATAGATAGTTCCATGGACCCTTAGAGGATGGTTATCCCAAACATCCTCTAAGTTAATTATATTTTAGTTGATATTTCACTTGAGTTAGATTTATAGATATAAGAATGTTAATCCTGACTCGAGTGTTTTGTGTTTTGCTTTACGCTCGGGTCAGACTGAGAGATACAGCATTTGAGACTCATCTTCGAAGTTGGAGCTTTGCTTGAAGATCCAGCTATCTATCCCTTCAGTCATCCAGTTGATTGGTTCAGAGAAGCCATCTGTTGCATTGGAGACTTCATGGCATTTGAACTATTCGGTTGTATTTTATTTCTAACTTTAATGTATATAGTAGCTTCATGAACTACTATTTTTATCTATTCCGCTGCATTGTATTACTCTGTGTAAGTGATCTATGATTGATTTATTTACTGTATATTTTAAGTTTTGCCAATTTTTTTATTAACAATTCGGTATTTTGAATTATTCAAGTCGGACATGTACGGTTTTATTGTCGATTTGAATGGTCCAAAATAGCGGGCTGTTACAGTTGGTATCAGAGCTTTGGCTCTAGGCAAAACTTAGCATATATGGTAAATTTATTTACAGAATCACTTTCGTTCGAGTTGAATCTCTTCCTTTTTGACTCAATTTCCTTTGAGTTTTGGAATGTCCCTCGGTTTCGAAATTCATTCTGTCTCTCCCTATTTATATTCGTTTGATTCTGGAGTATCCCATAACTCCATTGAATGATTTGTAAAGGGGGTGAAAACTCCTTTTCAATTGGCATTGACTCACCGAAGATTCCTGTATCCTCGGTTTACGATGCTGATATATCTTGTTATGCCGAATTCTATATCTCCGACGATCGAATGTCGAATTGCCTCAGAATTCTACACCGATCTAATTTTGGAATCACGGTTGACAGGTAAAGGTCGCCCGCGATTTATAGAAGTATATCCATCTTCTATTTTGTAACTTAATTATCTCATCTTCGATCGAGTCTATCTTCGAATCAGGATTCTATTGATTAGAGTTCCTTTAAATTAAATCTCTATCTTTGTTTTGAAATCCATCCTTAAATCATCCTTTGAAAATCGGGTTTTGTTTGTATTTTAGAAATTGTTTATACCGAAATTATTATTTTGATAACTATGATTTTATTCTATATATATAAAGAAAATGTTTTCGGTAGAGATTATATACCTATATATAAAGCAAATAAGAAATGTTATTCTATATAAAAAGTGTTTTGAAAGGATTTGAAATTTTGAAAAAATTATAAGAAATTAATTTATATAAAAATGATTTATAATTGAAGTGTTAAATTTGAAATTCGAGAATTGAATTCCGGTATTTTGAAATTGGTTTTAAGATTTTGGAAATTATATATAAATAATACGATTTAAAAGTATTTTTCCGAATAAGAAATATTTCAAATGAATTCAAATGAATTCCAATAATTTTGAAGAAATTTCAAAGAAGTTTTCAAGAAAATAGAAGTCCAGAACTCACTTATGTCGCTGGAGAATAATTTCGGTGATGAGTGCACGCATCATCGACATTGATTTTCGAGTTTCAGAGTGGGGGAGAGGCCACTTTAATAGGTTCGCTATGCGAGTGATTTTGTAAAACCGTTTTTGATTTCAAATTCCGAAGTATAATTTGATATTTTCGAAAGATATATGTATATATTTGAAACAATTTGAAGTAAGACCGGTGTTCAGTCCTCGAGTTTTTGATTTGACTTAGAATAACTCTATTTATAAAAATTGATTTCCATCTCTTGGATTTGAAATTGATTTTCACCGACTATTTTGAAGGTTCGAGCACTTCCAAATCAAGGTTTAAAGGTTTAAAAACCAAGATATTTCGAAAGGTATAAAATATTTGATAAAGTATGCAAGTTTTGTTGTATGAGGTTAAACCTTTTATTAAGTAAGAGAATATGGCTATTTTAATTATACTAATATGGAATTTAGTTTTTAAATGTTTTGAAAGAATTTTAGTTTTAAATAATGGTTTTCAAAAAGGTAAATTGGATATTTCAAATCGAAGTAAATAGTTTAAAGGTTTTAAAGGGATAATTATAAATTTGGAAACCATTTTGAATATAATTGATTTTGAGAAAAATATTTGGTTTTGAAAATTAAATTGAAAAAAAAAACCCCAGTACTTATATGGTGATTTTGGAAATGAATTTGTTTGACTTGAATTATTTTAATTTGGAAACTGGGATAATTTTCTACACCTATTATTTTGGGAACTTTGAAATTCAGACATTTAATTTGGAAGAAAATTTGGTGAAACCATATATGATTTTGAAACTGAATTGGTATTGAAATAATTTGAAATTGAGAACCTTAGATTACTAAGCACTTGATTTGGGAGTGGTCGAACTTATATAAAATGGATTGTATAAGTATGAGGTTGATTTGAAATCTATTGATTTGAAAGGTACTCAATTTGGAAAGAGATTTTATTTAATCGAAATCTATATAAGTATGATTTGATCTACTATTGATTTGGAAAGTATTCGATTTGAGAAAGGAATCCTATATATATGGACTTTATATAAGTACAATATTTGAAAGTGATTTGAAAAGGTACTATATGATATATATTTTCGAAGTAAAGATATGGAAAGTGCCTTCTGCTTGATATCCGCTTTGTGGCCACATCGTGGATTCATTCTATCGATATTATTCTCTCTGATTTTCGGTTTTCCGGATGTAATACTCGAGTGTTTCCCACCGTGGCGTAACCCATGGTTTTTTTTTCTCTCGTGAATGCACAGCGCAATTGCCTGGCTGAGTCTTGCCTAGGGGTACGGATTGTTTCCTGGGGGATCCAGGCGTAACTATTGTGTATCCTGCAATCTGTGTAGGTCGCGAATAGTAGCGCAAGTGCCTGGCTGAGTCTTGCCTAGGGGTACGGATTGTTTCCTGGGGGATCCAGGCGTAACCATTGTGTATCCTGCACTCTACTAGTCATCATGGCGTAACTCGCAGGGCTGAGAAAGCTTACGGATATGGATTGTTTCCTGGGGGACCCAGGCGTAACCATTGTGTATCTGCGAACCATGATCGGACAAAGGTTTTGGTTTGGTTGTTTTGTTTGGATTGTACTTTCCATATCTGTTTTTAAAGTTTTTTTCAAGTATTTTCACTGGTTGTTGAAACAGGTCTACTAAGTACTTGAAGAATTCTGGCTTTGCGCCTGATCAACGCATGGCCAGAGTCTGCAAGAACGAGGATAAACTTGTTGAAACATCGAGTTATAAAAATATTTTTGAAAGAAAAGATTTATTTCGATATAAAAGGTATTTATTATAAAAGTATTTCCAACAAAGAAATTTTGTGTTAATATTTGAAATTGAAACTCTCATGGTTTGAAATGTACGATTCTTGCCCGATTCTATTCTTTTGAATCTACCTTATCTGCCCTGCTTTATTTATTCAACTATATTCTCTTTTCCGAATCTATCTTCTTTCCTTCTTTCCTTCTTTGAATATATCCTTTAAAACATTGTTTATTTATATTCTACCTGGTTTAATAAGAGAGAAAAATTAGTGTTTTATAAATAATTGATCTCATAATTAATTGAATGGATTTGATAAAATGAGTAATCTATTAAATATTAATCAATTTAAATAATAACAAAAGAAAAAGTATATGGTTTTAAATAAATTTTTTTAATTTGTTTTTCAAAGTCTAAATTTTTCATCTGGTTGTTTCTATTCTCCTACTTTATTCCTTTTCGGGGACGAAAAGTTTTGAGTGGGGGAGAGTGTAACGACCCATAAAATTTTAGCAATTTTTAATTGGTATTTAACGTATTGAATTGGATTTTGAGAAATTATTAATAATAAAATTTTGAAAAAGAAAAGAAAATATGTTATGTATATTAATGATTTGTAGTACGAGCTGTGTACATATATTTTAAAGTTTGGTTGTGGTTATACCTATAAGATCTAGTACAAAAACTTTATAAACTATTATTTATACTATAATATAAGTTAAGTTTGATGTAAATTTGGTAGCATAGTTCATTTCTATTGGGTATAAATACCAATAGCGTGGGTAATAAATTTACGGTCTCCTTTTGCTTTTCAGCAAGGTGTGTAAATTTTAAGTATGTTGAGTACGTTCCATATATAGTTATTTTGGAAAACCACTGTATATGTATGATGGTCTATTTGAAGTGTATATATAGTAAAGCGTATTTATACCAAGTTTTATTTAATTTATATGTGTTATAATAGCTATATATATATGTTAGTCTTGATACTAGTATATAGTTTTACTGAAGTTTGATTTCTAGTCATGTTAAATATATATATATATTTGATTTTGGGTTTTTGTGTCACCATTTCCAGTTTATTTTAGTGCATATTTAGTATATCTATACATATGTCGTCAGCTATAAATACGATAGTTAAGGGTTTCATATATCATATGAACCAAAGAAGAAGAGAAGTATATACTATATTTAACTACATATATGAAGTATATGTTTTAAGGGTTGATTTAAGGTCTGCATTAAAAAAAGTAGTTGTGATTACCATTATTTCATATTGTACCTTCTATATTCCTGACTGACTTTCAGCGTTCATTCATTCATTTTTAATTGTGGGTTTTTCTTTTCTCTCTCTTTTCTTATAAATAATTGTACGCATTCATCTCTTTCCCTTTCTTATATTTTGTCCCTTCATCATCTTTTAGCCATTAATTTTGTTTCGAAAATCAAGAAAATTTGTATACGTTTTATTCTTTTTGAACGTTTAGTAATAAAGATAAATCTGCATAGTATAATCAGATATGAATTGAGATCTAGGAAATAAATAAATATAAAAACGTATAACATGCCACTAATAATAAATTGCTTTAATAGCTTCTCAATTAGCGTACAGCTGTTTCCATCCCATGCCATGTCAAAAGTTTGAAACGTAATAAATGCTATATGATTATTTCGCATTTATTTTTTTTTCCTTTATTATTTCCTGTACGTTTTCATTCCAATCTAAATTATAACTTTTTGATTTCCATGCCTTTTCGGATCTCAAACGCGCAGCCCAAGGAATATTTCTTTAATAATTTTCCTAAAAATCAGCTTTTGGCCGTTTTATTGCATTGATTTCAAATTGTGCCCGTTTGTTTTTCTCATTCCTCTCATACGTTACCACCTTTATTTATGCTCAGGACACAGCTCATTTTTTTTCCTTCGTTCCCTTTCTTTTATTTGCTTCCTTCGTTTCCATCGGTTCAATTATATAGATTTTTATATTCGTTGCACGTTTACATTCATTTATTTTGACCAGTCCTTTCCTTTGTTATTCCCCTAATTTTGTGCGTTACTTTACCATAACCAATGCTCCGTATTTATTCGCTTTAATCTTTTCAGCTGAATTTGACCATTACTATTCAAATCAATTCATATTTATTGTATACGTTTCGTATGCAACGGTTCTTTTCTTTATTTATTTTGCCTTTATAACCTTGTTTGACTTCGTTTCTTTCATATTGCAAACTGCTGTCACTTCCAATCTCATTCCTCATTTTAAGTTTTCTTCCTCCTCCTTCTTCCATTTTTCTTTCTACAGATCCACCTATTTTCTCCCTTCTTTTACCGTGCTTCCACCTCCCATCGCTTCGTCACCCACCACATCCAACTCATCCCTCTCCCTCCGCGTTTTTCTCTCCTCCTCTCATGCACATATCTCTCTACACGTGTTGTCATCGCCTGCATGCTCAGCCATCCTCAGAGCCTTCACCATCAACAATCATGCCACACGTTATCTTTGAGTAATAGGTTAGCATATATTTATAATATATATGTGTTATTGTATATTTTCTATAAGTCTGTATTTGGAATATGTGATCTGTCCTACATGATTTTAAATTCATGTTAGTTATGTATCATATGTATTATATATATGAGTTCATAACAGTATTCTTTTTTTTTTTTTTTTTTCTCTTTTTTTTTTCGTTCATAGTGTGTATGATATTATACTATGTATAGAGATTTGATAACTTGATTGTTTTATACTTTATGTGTCACGTTGGTATTCAATTTTAAAAGTTTGAAGGTTATATATTAGTTAATATATAGTTTAATATATGTCAGTAATGTATATCTATGCAGTAATATTGTATGTATTATAGCAAAGTAAGTTTTTTTTTTGATTTAAGATATCATATATACATCTTATAAATATAGTATGGTTCCAAGTATGAAATGTTTGCAGTTTTCAGATTCTATATAATATAAAATTTTGTTCGCATGTTATAAAATTTGATAAGTGTATATATAAATATTATATAAAAAGTTAGTACATATATAAAACGTAAAGCATACTCATCTTATCATTCGATTGTATATGTATTTAAATATATGATATGTTTAAAGCTATGTATTTTGTGAATAACTGGTTATAAGTATATATATACACATTTGATTTAAAGTTATAAAGGTATGCATATTGTGAATTAGACTATATTAATGGTTAGCTTACAAATATTTATATAGTTTTATAGGGAAGTACGAGCTATGTGGGTTATATTTTTAGCAAGCGTATTGTTACCACTTTAAAATGGGTGAAGTTTTACAGTTTACGGTCTATTTGTGTAAGTGTGTAATGTATGTTTAATTTAATAAAGTTATGATAGTTTTGTATAAAATGTTTAACTATTTATATATCTGATATAATGATAGTTTCATATCTGATATAGCTTATATATTATAAAGTTACAGGATACGTTAGTTTTATACGCTAGTTAATATATATATTTAATAATTGACTAAAATGTTTTCAGTGTGAGTTTACTTTTTTTAGTGTTGGATTTTATACGGCATAGTATGTATACTTGTTCACAGTCTATATAAGTATATGAGTGCATGTGTCATTATAAGTATTTTGTTGTTTATAAATCTCGAGACATATATATGCGTTTAGGTGTTTGTTTCAGACTTACGTAATATATATATATATATATATATATATATAACCGAATATAGGCTATGCATTTGGAATTTCTATATATACATTTTTATTATGAACATATATAGGTTGCTTTCATGGGGTTTTTAAGTAATATATATTACAATAAGTGGTTATATTGTTTTTATAATAATTATTGACTATAAAATATAATACAATGGTTTTTTTGGACGAATTATGTTTAAATTACATATAGGTATATATAGATTTTAAATATACATTTTTAATTTGAAAATTGGTTTTGGGAGAATTAATATCATAATAATTTATATTTTTTTCTGTAATATCAAAATTGATTCGATTCATTCTCATCGATTTCCCATTATCAGCCTTGTCCGTCGTGCCTATTTTCTACATCAAATCTTGTCCATCCAGCGTTGCTTTGGATTTCATAGCTCATTTCATCATCATATATCTCTATCCTCGAAAGGTGAGCAATCACTCACGATTAACGTTCTTTTATTTATTAAATTTGATTTCAATTGAAATGACAATTGAAATATGCTGCTGTAGTTATTTAAATTGTTATATTTATGCTATTATCTGTAATAGTTCACTTATGGGATATGACACCATATCCTATTGTTTATATTTATTTTGATGATATATACCTGTTGTTATTATTATTATTTTCATATCTGCTATCACTCTGCAAGTTCCCTGTTAGTATAAAAATCACTATGGGTTGAAATGATACATACCCGAACGGACTTTAGAATAGGAGAAAATCGTTATGGGTTGAAATGATAAACCCAAACGATTTTCATTTAAATTGAAT